>JANUWF010001846.1:3760000-4960000 GCA_026120185.1 Voacanga thouarsii | reverse complement strand
CGGTGTTTAATATGAGATCGCAATATGATTTTAAAATACGAAAATCGTATTTTGAAAATACGCTATGGATTATGATTAAAAGCTCAATACTTAGATTATACATGATGCCACAATTTTAATGGCATATTTTTCCCGAACAAAAGAGAAATGCTCAAATAAGTTGTTATTACAATTCTTTTCCAAATAAGAAGTAATGGTTTCTTTTCACCGTTCCAATAATTCTGATCTTGCTTCATGAAAATGGCTATTCTTGAAATTTCACATAGCACACTTAGGGTCTTACTAAGATCTATTATATCTCACATGACTTTATCCATAAATTTCAGGTAGAATTTTGTGAGTTCCTGGACTTGTATAGAATTGAGACCCAAGAAAGATAGTCGATGTAGTTTGAACTCTTTTGTTTTGACATTCGGGCTTATATCCAGGAGACTATGTATTAGAAGTACGTAAAGACATATATTCTGAGTTTATGATTGAACTTCTTTTGAAGTTATTTAAATCACTGAATTTATTTATTTATTTATATCATTATAAAGACCCTTTATTATTTAGACGGGGGGATATTCGCAACCATCCAGGCCCTGTAGTTGTAGAGTGTTACAAATGGTATTAGAGTCTAATGTTATTAATCTTTAGGAGTCACAATTGGTATTAGAGCCTACCATAAAACATTTTAGAGCCTACAATAGAATATACAATCGTAGATTTATATAGTTAGAAAATCCTATAGAGCCAGATATATTAGTAGACATGATACATGAACTTGAGGCATCTGAGTTGGTTACGATGTCTTCTGAAAGTTAGAAGAAGAGGTACTTGAGATTATCACAATATTGTCGGAAGAATTTGATGAAGGGGATTGATAGGAAGGCAAAATTTTGATCTAAAAATCGAATGACAGTACAGAAACTGAGGTTAATGAGGCCTTGAATTTGATACACAAGTACTATTTTATATCTTTTGACTCTAGACTCCCAGTTTTGGGATCAGTAGTGATGATGAGTACAGAATTTTCTGCACTCAAGAGTTTTGTGTATAAACATGATATAAAATAGCAGCAATAAATATAACATGTAGTTAAGGATGTGCGTGCATGTGTAATGCACTAGAATTATATTTTGATTACTAGGAACCCTATTTTGTCATAATACATAGACGGGTGCAATCATACCAACACTACTACACTAGATCCCTTCAGAACTCCGATGTTATTTGTGCTTGGGCTAGAGTAGCAACATGATGGGTGACCCCAAGGAAGTAGTCTCAAGAATGGAAGGAGAAGATTTGGAGCAATTTAAACGAGGAAATAAAAGGGAATTCCAACCTTTTCACCATAGAATACCAAAAGGACCTAGTCGACAAATGACTGGGAAATTCCCAAAAAAAGAAAGAGTAAACAAAGAAAGATAATTTATTCATTGTTTTAATTGTGAGAAGAGAAATACAAAGCCATGGATTATCCCACCTCAGGTGATTTATGGGATAGGTAAATTTAAGAAGAAATTACATAGGGTTGAGACTGGGACTTGTAAAGGATATTTAAGGCCTAATCTTGGTCTCTAAATCATGAGTACGCAAGCTATGTAACACCCCGCTACCTAGGCCCGCCAGGGCCAGGGATGTCGCCCCGTCCAAAGGACAAGGGGTCTTTATAACTAGGACACACAAATATAATAGTGGAAATAAAATGATACTTCAACTTAAAATTTATTACAACCCAAAAGAAATAATAATAAATCCAAGAATACTCAAAACAAATCCATAATAAAAATTCATCCGCTCTCAACTCTCCCAACAATACACAAAATAAATCCTCAAAAAATTCTTCCAAAGCAGACAATATATAGCTACTCATGCCCACAGCAGGATGGACCTAAAATCATGATAAAATGGTGGTGAGACAGGAATATCAGTAAGTCCGTGTGTGCTTCGGGTGTTTAGTGAAAATAGTTCGTGGATGCAAAGTGTGAAACCTTTATAAGAGAAATACTGGCAAGCAATAACATTAGAAAAAAACAAGAGTGGTGTTTTAGCTTTTCCAGCCAAACATAAGTAATAAAATCAACCACTCGAAAGAAAGGGATATGGGTTACCACACATTGGGCCCCATAACCGGTCAGAATACCGACACTTTGTGCAGACTGACAAAAGTAGGTGATCGGCCTACTAGGAAAGATACTCCTCCTTCTCTATACCCAAACAACAATCGGGTGTCCATTTCGGCAAACCACAGTCACTTGACTAAAAACAAACTGCTAGCTCGGACCGGCAGGACTCACTGGACTGACATCTTATCTGAGAAGGACTTACCCCTCAGAGGTGGCCACCTACTGAGAGACTTACCCTTACCCTTCAAATACTAGTCCAAGTAGTCCACCCTTATTGAGTACTCAACGACGTTTCCTACTTGGGATAAAATGAACAAAACACTGTTCCACATGAAAATGGCAATTTATGGATTTTCCAAAGTCTTTAACAAAATCAGTTTTAGAAAGAGTTTGAGTTTGAGTAAATCTGCTCATTGGCTTTTAAATAATTCAAATGTTTGAAATAAGAAAGGATTTAACCCTCAATTGCCTTTATATATGCACTCTACACTTGGCTTGCCATAATAAACATTTTGCATAAAATAGGTTTTATGCAAGAGCTTACTTGATTCTTGCTCACAATAACAAGGTCTCTAACGGCAGACCTAACCCCACATGGGCAAATACAAATCACAATCAATTTCAAGCCACAAACTACTTCCTTAATTTTAAATCGACTCAACTTACTACTACCATGATCCTAGTGTCCCAAGCTTTAAGGTTAAATGATAAGTAAATAGGTTTAAGAGTTGAGCCTAGCACAATTATTTAAAATAATTAATGGTTTGGGAAGTAAATTTAATAAGTTGAAAGCTTAAATCTTGTTAGGGAGAATTTAGAGTTTATTTGATCAAGAGTTCTAGGTAGTATTAAATAAAATATTGATTTATTAATAATTTAGTTGTTAGAAAATAATTGGTAGCTAAAATTAGTTGAAAATAAATTTAATGAGTCTCACTTGAACAATATTAAATAAATTCTTAAGGAGTTTTGATTAGAAGATAATAGTTAAATTTTTAGTAATATATATTCTACTAATTGCAATTATTTTTATAAAGGCTTTAATTGATCTCATTATATTAAGAATATATACATATATATATATATATATATTATTTTTCTAGCAAAAATCATTATTTGTTTGACTAAAATATCCTTTATATATATGACAATCCAAATCTACCCTTCCTAGGGTTTTCTTTTCTTTTGAAAATGCTAAGAGAAATTATTTTATTGAATATTTTATTCATGAAGTAAAAATTTGTTTAGGGACAACTAGATCATGATCAAATTCCTATGGCTAACCACAATCATTACGTACCAATCCTTCAATTCGTTAAATCATCCAAATCATGCATACAAGCATAGATCTCAATTTATCAACACATGATCTAACCCCTACTAGCATAAACATGATCATGGCTTCAATATTAATCCATCATGAATATAAACCCTATTCACCAAAGGTGACATAATCTCTAGCATACTTCATCACATATACTACTTATGACATGCATCAACCTCAAATCATCATATAATCATCCAAGACAATCCTTCCATGTATAAATCCCATCTCTTTCACAATCATACATATATTCATACTTCAATCTCAACAATATATATATATATATATATATATATATATATATACTCAAATCCTATCACCATCCGCCTATTATCATTATCACCCTAGAGACATAATTCTAGAGTTTAAAAGAAGGATTGATGGTACTTACTTGATTGATGAATGCCTCGAAGGAGTTTAGAGTAGATCTCAACTCCTAGATGTCTAACTTTGTCCAAAGGAGATGGCGAGAGCATGATTATGGAGAAGAAGTCATTCGGCCAAGGGAGATGAGTTTCGGCCGTGTGAGTGAGAGAAGAAGAAGAAGAAGAAGAAGAAGAAGAAGAAGAAGAAGAAGAGATCGTTAGTATGTTTATTCACATAGGTTCTCACTAGAGATCATGTTTGGAGAAGATGAAGTTGATAGGGTAAATTTACCTTGAAGATGTTCTTGTCCTTCACAGAAATTTCTACTTTTGATCCGAAGTAGCAAGATGATTTGAGGAGTTTGATGTTAATAATGGTGTTGATGGACTCACAGCAGTGAGTAGGTCAAATCTGGAAGTTTTTGAGAGGATTTGAGATGGTTTGGAGGGGTATTAAGTGTAGGGAAGAGGTAGGTGTTCTTGGTGTAGTGTGTGTGTTCTTGGAGATTGAGAGATTTCGAGAGGTTGTTCTTGTGCAGCTGCCGAATTTTTGTGAGGGATAGGGCTGGCCGAATTTCTGTAGGGTTTAGGGAGTTGTTTCTCTGATTTGGAAGAGAAAAGGAAGGGTTAGTTGTCACAATCCTTGGAGAATATTTTTAGGAAGTGAATTTGGAAACTAAATATTCTAGGATATCTTAATAATTTGGAGAGCTTAGAAGGTCTCCTATGGCCGACTGGTTGAGCAGCTTTTCTGAGGAATTGAAGCTGAGTCAAGGTGGCTTATGGTGGCCAAAACTAAGGTGCACAATGATGAAGAAGATGTCTGGTCATTTGAGTAAGATATTATGGAAGGTTGCTAAACAAGGATGACTGGAATTTTGGAAACCAATCAAGCTAAATTGCAGGGATTTGTTGGAGAGATTTTCGGACAACCATTGCTGAATTTCGTGCAGAAGCTTGAGGGAAACAATTGAGCTCTATTAATGGAGGTTTAGGGAAGGTTTTGATAGATTAAGGTTGGTGTTTCGGCTAGAAGAAAAATAGGAAACAATGCTGGAACTTTGGACTGCCCAGCATTTCGCTGAACGAGGAATTTTTCTGGGCAGAATTTCAGCTGCCACTTCCAGCCAATTTGCAGCGAGTTTTGAAGGGAATTTCAAGGGTATTCAAGGCTGGTTTCTAGCCTTCTTCATGAAGGAAAAACATGGCTAAGGTACTGAACAAGATCTGGAAGAAAACAGCTTGGTTTTGGACTCTCAAAACTGTTTTTCGTACAGGAATTTTTGCTGTTTTGCTCCAGCTTTGAGCAGTCCGAAATTGGTCAAGAATTTTCAGTTTTCTAATTGATCCTAAAGATCATTTTTTTTTTGGTAGCATTTGGGAGGGAATGTTAGCTAAAAATTTCGACATTTTGAAGGTACAACAAGATGGAAAATTTCAGCTCATGCCATGAAGGATGATGAACTAGTCTAGAGTGAAATTTCAGCAAGCTTACTAGAGGGATTTTTCCCCTTGGAATTTCCCACCATTATTCCGCATTTTTCAAACCATGAGAAGCCTTTTACTAGGGCATTTTGATCCCATAAGATCACAGCATTTTACTGAAATTTCTGGAAAGAAAATGGATAGAACATCTTGATCAAACTAAGAAGTTGAAGCTTAAGGAAAACCAAAGATCAAGGGAACAAGTATTCCCTTTAGGAAATTTGAGTAGGGCAAAAGAGTGGAATGAGAGTACTCCTAGCATGTCTCTCTTAGGACATCATCCCTACCTTACTCTAAGCTCCTAAGAGCGAAATTTCCTCCACTAAGCAAAAATAAAATTTAATCTAGCTAAGGCTTCTATGATGGAATTTGAACCTAAGACCTCAAGAATTAATTCCAAATCTCTAACCACTACACCACAACAACTCTTGTTAATATTTTCACTAGAAAATTATTTTCTATTCAATCCACAGGCTATCTCCCTACCTCAGGCAAAAATTACCATCTTGCCCCTCTCACATAATACTCACCAACAAGACTTCGAGACAATAAAACCCGAATCCAAAACACATAAAAATCATATGAAAATATATTTAACCATGAAATAAAATATGATATGCATCCCAACCCCCTTACTCTAAGGTTGGTTTTGACCGGGGTTTCACATCCTCCCCTCCTTAGAAGAATTTCATCCCGAAATTCAAGCATACCTCTATTTCAGCTCGGGATACTTCCGCTTAACCCATTCTTCTGATTCCCATGTGGCATCCTGCGTGCCATGGTGCTCCCACTGAATCTTAACCATCGGTATCTGCTTATTTCGCAGGGTTTTTACACTGCGGTCCAATATCCGCACAGGCTTCTCCACGTAGCTCAGATCTGGCTGTAACTCCAATGGCTCATCATTCAATACATGATCGAGATCCGCATTATACTTATTCAATTGTGACACATGGAACACATCATGGATTCCTGTCAACCCATCCGGCAAGTGTAATCGGTAAGCTACTGGTCCAATTCTTTCCTTAATGAGAAACGACCCCAAATACCTCGGATTCAACTTTTCGCCTTTCGGGTGCTTCAATATTCCCCTATTCAGAGTCAGCTTCAGAAATACGCGATCCCCAACTTGAAATTCTAGATCCCTTCGCCGATTGTCCGCATAGCTCTTCTGTCGGCTTTGTGCCGCCTTTAACCTTTCCCGAATCTGTTTCACTTTATCCAACATTTCTTGGACACAGGCCTCTCCGGTTTTGCTCACATGACCATCTTCCGTCCAACTCCAATACAACGGTACCTGACACTTGCACCCATACAAAGCCTCATATGGTGCCATCCCAATTGACGCTTGGTAGCTATTATTATATGATAGCTCGGCATACGGCACACACTCGATCCACTTATCCCCGAAATCCAGGACACAGGCTCTCAACATATCTTCTAATATTTGGATCACCCTTTTTGATTGCCCATTAGTCTGCGGATGCGCCGTCGTACTGAATTTCAAATTCGATCCCATCGCCTCTTGGAACTTTCTCCAAAAACGAGAAGTAAACCTCGGGTCTCGGTCAGATACTATGCTCGAAGGTACTCCATGAAGTCGGACTATCTCTCGAACATAAGTCTGAGCCAGCTTCTCCATGGAGTCCCTCACATTTACCGGTATGAAATGGGCCGACTTGGTCAGTCGATCCACTACTACCCATATGGCATCCTTCTGAGTCTTTGACATGGGGAGTCCGGTGACAAAGTCCATAGTCATCTCCTCCCACTTCCATTCCGGCACAGGCAATGGCTGCAATAGTCCTGCTAACTTCTTATGCTTCGTTTTAACTTTCTGGCAGGTGAGATAGGTCGAAACGTACTTGACCACATCTCGCTTCAGTCCGGGCCACCAATAAGCTCTCTTCAAATCCTGATACATTTTGGCCTCCCCCGGATGAATGGCGTACTTGCTCTTGTGTGCCTCCTCCAAAATTCTGTCCTTCAATTGTGGCTCCCCGGGTACACACAATCGATCTCTGAAATGGAAAATTCCCGCTTCATCTTGACGGAATTCACTGTCTGGTTGCTTAAGCTCCTTATCCTTGAAGATTTGGAACTCGGCGTTGCTTCACTGAGCCTCCACTATTTCTTGCTTCAAATCCGGCACCAACTTCAAGTTGCTGATGACAATTCTTTTGTCTTGCACTTCCACCCTTCTGTCCAATACGTCCTGAACTACTTGCATTTCCTGCACCTTCAGTCTGGCCATTCCAACTTTTCTGCTCAGGGCGTCCACTACAACATTGGCCTTCCCGGGATGGTAGTTGATCGGGCAGCGGTATTCCTCCAAGAATTCCATCCACCTTCGCTGCCTCAAGTTCAGATCCTTTTAGGTGAAGATATACTTCAGACTCTTATGGTCGGTGAACACCTCATATTCAGCTCCATACAAGTAGTGTAGCCATTTCTTTAGGGCGAACACTATTGCTGCCAGCTCCAGATCATGAGTGGGATAGTTCACTTCATGAGGTCGCAACTTCCGAGATGCATAAGCAATCACTTCTCTGTCTTGCATCAACACCGCCCCTAGTCCTTCATTCGAAGCGTCGGTGTACAGCGCATAAGGTTTGCCTTCCTCCGGTAGACTTAATACCGGTGCTGTCATCAGTCTCTTCTTCAATTCTTGGAAACTTTTCTCGCATTTTTCATTCCACAAAAACAGAACATTCTTCCTCAACAAACGGGTCATTGGCGACGCGAGCATCGAGAATCCCTTGATAAAACTTTGGTAGTACCCCGCCAACCCTAAGAAACTTCGGATCTCGATAATATTCTCCGGCTGCTTCCAGTCTGCTACCACTTCAACCTTGGCCGGATCTACCTTAATTCCCTCCTTGGTCACCACATGACTAAGGAATGCCACACTGTCTAACCAGAATTCACACTTGCTAAACTTCGCGTACAGCTTGTGCTCCCGCAGTTTCTCCAGCCCGAGCCTCAGATGCTCTGCATGCTCCTTCGGACTCTTGGAGTATATCAAAATGTCGTCAATGAAGACCACCACAAATTTATCCAGATAGGGTCGGAATACTCGGTGCATCAGGTCCATGAATACTGCTGGAGCGTTAATTACTCCCGAACGGCATCACCACGAACTCGTAATGTCCATAGCGGGTGTTAAAGGCTGTCTTGGAAATATCGTCTTCTCTTATCCGCACCTGGTAGTAACCTTGCCTCAGATCCAACTTGGAACAGCAACTGGATCCTTGCAGCTGATCAAACAGCTCGTCAATCAGTGGGAGGGGGTACTTGTTCTTAATCGTCAAATTGTTCAGCCCTCGGTAGTCGATGCATAGCCTCAAGGTCCCGTCCTTCTTCTTCACAAATAGTACAGGCGCTCCCCAATATGACGTGCTGGGTCAGATGTAACCTTGACCCACCAACTCCTCCAACTGCTCCTTCAATTCTGCCGGTGCCATTTGGTACGGAGTCCGTGATACTGGTTCCGCCCCCGGAATTAAGTCGATAGTGAATTCCACATCTCGGTCGGGAGGTAGAGAGTCAAGCTCTGCCGGGAACACATTGGTAAAGTCCCTCACCACTTCGGTGTCCTCCAGAGTGCACTGGTCCTTCGGCTTGTTTATCACGTAAGCCAGATAACCTTGACAACCTTGCCTCAATAATTTCCGGGCCTTAGCCCCCATAATCAAGTACTTCAGCTCTTTCACTCTCTTGCCATTAAATTCTAACACATCATAACCCGGCCTGACGAACTGAACTGACTTATTTTTACAGTCCACCCTAGCCCCATGTTTGGCTAACCAGTCCATCCCCAAAATCAAGTCATAGTCCTCAATGTCTAACACAATCAAATCTCCCTCCAGGTTTTCTCTCCCTACTTTAATATTACAATCCTTCACATACCGATTTGCTTGCACAATTTTCCCTAAATGTGTGATTACTTCTAAAATAAAGGGTAGCTCCACTCCATCCCAACCCAAATGACAAGCACACAACTTGTTTATATATGAATGAGTAGAGCCAGGATCAATCAAAGCATTAACGGAACGTCCTTGAATAGTGAACGTACCTTCTACCACCGCTGTATTGGCCCCAACTTCCTCTCTGTTAAGCTTGAATACCTTGGCCTTCACGTGTGGCTTCAGTGCTCCAGTCCCTGATGCTCCAGTAGCGTTGGCTCGGTTGGGCCCCGGGGTTCTGAGCCGGGTTTCCTTGCCCGACCCGGTGCAACTTGGGGCAGGTGCTCCTCAGATGGTTTGGGTCACCGCAATAATAGCATTTTCTATCTTCGCCCTTGGACCAACAGTTTCTCTCGGTGTGGCCCTTCTTCCCACAGTGCCTGCATGATGGGAGATTCGGTGCAGGTCCAGTTGGTGCTGTCCGGGCCTGCTTTCCCCGGTTCTGCCATTGATGGTTGGCAGGGCGCTTTTGCGGTTGTGGCCTCGGGAAATGTCCCTGCGGCTGTCCTGGTGGTTGGAAAGGCTTGGCCGCCATCCTACTGCGGTCCTCATTCTCCATGCGAGTAGCCGCGTCCATAGCCCCCGAGTAAGTTGTCAGTGGGGCAGGTGCCAATGCTCTCCTCAGCTCCGGTCTTAGCCCTTTGACGAACTGCCTCGTCCTATTCTGCTCAGTATCCACCAATCTTCAGTAGTATTTAGATAATTTCGTGAATCGCGCCGCATATTGAGCCACTGACATGCTCACCTGCCTCAGATTCTGAAATTCGTCCTCCCGCTTCTCCACAATCTACTGTGGGATGTACTCAGCCCTGAAGGCTTCAATGAAGTTGGACCATGCCCATTCTTGCTCATCCACCACCCAGTCCTCTTGGACCCGCTGCCACCATGCCCGAGCTGGCCCTCTCAATCGAAAAGCTGCAAACTTAACCATCCGCTCCTCTGAGTACTGGAGCATTGCAAAAATGTCCTCCATTTGCTCGACCCATTGTTCAGCCTTCTGATCTTGTTCGGCTTCACCCATAAAGATGGGCGGTTGGAATTTCAAGAACTTCTCTAATGCCTCGTCTTCCCCTCTAGGGTTCCTCTGCTCGGCCAAAGTCTGAAGAATCTCGGCCACCTTACCAAGTGCCTGGCCCATTGACAGATCAGCCGGGGCATCCGTCCCCATTCCCATCTCGGGATCACTTCGTCCATTACCCGGATTGGGTGATTGCATCTGCTCAGTTTCAACTTCCGGTGCTACATGGTCTGCCTCCGGAATCCTTCTGGCTGAAGAAGCTGCAGGACACTTGGGTGCCATTCTAAACCATACCCCAGTTGTCAAGTGAATGCACTCAAGCATCAAATCATTTTAGTTGTGCATACATGCATGGTTAAGTATGAGTAGAAAGAAATCGTATGCAAACTTATTTAAAGGATTGCTCATAATTTTGATTTAAAAAATTGACTTACATAAATCCAAAATTGTGAACAGAACATAGAATTGAAAATCTTTGACAAACTAGTTCTCGAAAGACAGTAATTAAATAATCATCAAAGCAAAATAACTCCTAACTCTCTAATCCTCATCCGAACCCTCATCATCGGCCTCATACAACCAGTGTTCTTGAAAAAATCCACCCAATCCCCGCTAGCAAATCCCTCTATTGGTTCCTTCCCAGGGCGCCTATAGCTCTCACCGGGCTCAACTCGGCTGAAGGAAGGGATGAAGGAAGGCCTAGGTGGAGACTCATAGTCGATCTCCCCTGGGTCATCATTATCTGCTGCTAAATCTACCTCAGGATTAGGAGGGTGGGGTTCAGGCTCCACTATCATCACCTCATCCTCACTGTCAGAGCTTATGTCTATCACCGGGATTGGAGGTGGCTCTAGGATCTGGACCTCGTTCTCACTGCTATCCTCCATAAGGTCAATCTCATCATCACTATTATCCACCATAGGGACAACTGGCTAAAGGGCAGACTGGGGAACTGGAAGGTCCTCCTGGTCTAGATAGTAAGGCGGGTGCCACTGCTGCCCTTTCCTTGCTGTCCTAAGCAGTCTAACCATCCTACAGCATCAACATGATAGGTTAGCTAAGATTTAAACTTAAATAAATAAAATATATATCATCAATATTTTCCTATAAGCTAGGCTCTAATACCACTTGTAACACCCTGCTACCTAGGCCCGCCAGGGCCAGGGATGTCGCCCCGTCCAAAGGACAAGGAGTCTTTATAACTAGGACACATAAATATAATAGTGGAAATAAAATGATACTTCAACTTAAAATTTATTACAACCCAAAAGAAATAATAATAATAAATCCAAGAATACTCAAAACAAATCCATAATAAAAATTCATCTGCTCTCAGCTCTCCCAACATTACACAAAAAATCCTCAAAAAATTCTTCCAAAGCAGACAATATATAGCTACTCATTCCCATAGCAGGATGGACCTCAAATCATGATAAAATGGTGGTAAGATAGGAATCTCAGTAAGTTCGTGTGTGCTTCGGGTGTTTAGTGAAAACAGTTCGTGGATGCAAAGTGTGAAACCTTTATAAGAGAAATACTGGAAAACAATAACATTAGTCAAAAATAAGAGTGGCGTTTTGGCTTTTCCAGCCATACATAAGTAATAAAATCAACTACTCGAAAGAAAGGGATATGGGTTACCACACGTTGGGCCCCATAACCGGTCAGAATGCCGACACTTTGTGCAGACTGACAAAAGTAGGTGATCGGCCTACTGGGCAAGATACTCCTCCTTCTCTATACCCAAACAACAACCGAGTGTCCATTCCGGCAAACCACAGTCACTTGACTGAAAACAAACTGCTAGCTCGGACCGGCACGACTCACTAGACTGACATCTTATCCAGGAAGGACTCACCCCTCAGAGGTGGCCACCAACTGAGAGACTTATCCTAACCCTTCAAAGATTAGTCCTAGTAGTCCACCCTTATTGAGTACTCAACGACGTTTCCCACTAGGGATAAAATGAACAAAACACTGTTCCACATGAAAATGGCAATTTATGGGTTTTCCAAAGTCTTTAACAAAATTAATTTTAGAAAGAGTTTGAGTTTGAGTAAATATGCTCATTGGCTTTTAAATAATTCAAATGTTTGAAATAAGAAAGGATTTAACCCTCAATTGTCTTTACATAAATGAGTGTCCATGCACTCTACACTTGGCTTGCCATAATAAACATTTTGCATCAAACAGGTTTTATGTAGGAGCTTACCTGATTCTTGCTCACAATAACAAGGTCTCCAACGGCAGACCTAACCCCACATGGGCAAATACAAATCACAATCAATGTCAAGCCACAAACTACTTCCTTAATTTTAAATCGACTCAACTTACTACTACCATAATCCTAATGTCCCAAGCTTTAAGGTTAAACGATAAGTAAATAGGTTTAAGAGTTGAGCCTAACACAATTAGTTAAAATAATTAATGGTCTGGGAAATAAATTTAATAAGTTGAAAGCTTAAATCTTGTTAGGGAGAATTTAGAGTTTATTTGATCAAGAGTTCTAGGTAGTATTAAATAAAATATTGATTTATTAATAATTTAGTTGTTAGAAAATAATTGGTAGCTAAAATTAGTTGAAAATAAATTTAATGAGTCTCACTTGAACAATATTAAATAAATTCTTAAGGAGTTTTGATTAGAAGTTAATAGTTAAATTTTTAGTAATATATATTCTACTAATTGCAATTATTTTTATAAAGGCTTTAATTGATCTCATTATATTAAGTAATATATACATACATATATATATATATATTATTTTTCTAGCAAAAATCATTTTTTGTTTGACTAAAATATCCTTTATTTATATGACAATCCAAATCTACCCTTCATAGGGTTTTCTTTTCTTTCGAAAATGCTAAGAGAAATTATTTTATTGAATATTTTATTCATGGAGTAAAAATTTGTTTGGGGACAACTAGATCATGATCAAATTCCTATGGCTAACCACAATCATTACATACCAATCCTTCAATTCATTAAATCATCCAAATCATGCATACAAGCATAGATCTCAATTTATCACCACATGATCTAACCCCTACTAGCATAAACATGATCATGGCTTCAATATTAATCCATCATGAATATAAACCCTATTCACCAAAGGTGACATAATCTCTAGCATACTTCATCATATATACTACTTATGACATGCATCAACCTCAAATCATCATATAATCATCCAAGACAATCCTTCCATGCATAAATCCCATCTCCTTCACAATCATACATATATTCTTACTTCAATCTCAACAATATATATATATATATATATATATATACTCAAATCCTATCACCATCCGCCTATTATCATTATCACCCTATAGTCATAATTCTAGAGTTTAAAAGAAGGATTGATGGTACTTACTTGATTGATGAATGCCTCGAAGGAGTTTAGAGTAGATCTCAACTCCTAGATGTCTAACTTTGTCCAAAGGAGATGGCGAGAGCATGATTATGGAGAAGAAGTCATTCGGCTAAGGAAGATGAGTTTTGGCCGTGAGAGTGAGAGAGGAGAGAGAGAAGAAGAAGAAGAAGAAGAAGAAGAAGAAGAGATCGTTAGTATGTTTATTCACATAGGTTCTCACTAGAGATCATGTTTGGAGAAGATGAAGTTGATAGGGTAAATTTACCTTGAAGATGTTCTTGTCCTTCACAGAAATTTCTGCTTTTGATCCGAAGTAGCAAGATGATTTGAGGAGTTTGATGTTAATAATGATGTTGATGGACTCAAAGCAGTGAGTAGGTCAAATCTGGAAGTTTTTGAGAGGATTTGAGATGGTTTGGAGGGGTATTAAGTGTAGGGAAGAGGTAGGTGTTCTTGGTGTAGTGTGTGTGTTCTTGGAGATTGAGAGATTTCGAGAGGTTGTTCTTGTGCAGCTGCCGAATTTTTGTGAGAGATAGGGCTGGCCGAATTTTTGTAGGGTTTAGGGAGTTGTTTCTCTGATTTGGAAGAGAAAAGGAAGGGTTAGTTGTCACAATCCTTGGAGAATATTTTTAGGAAGTGAATTTAGAAACTAAATATTCTAGGATATCTTGATAATTTGGAGAGCTTAGAAGGTCTCCTATGGCCGACTGGTTGAGCAGTTTTTTTGAGGAATTAAAGCTGATTCAAGGTGGCTTATGGTGGCTGAAACTAAGGTGCACAATGATGAAGAAGATGTCTGGTCATTTGAGTAAGATATTATGGAAGGTTGCTAAACAAGGATGGCTGGAATTTTGGAAACCAATCAAGCTAAATTGCAGGGATTTGTTGGAGAGATTTTCGGACAGCCATTGCTGAATTTCGTTCAGAAGCTTGAGGGAAACAATGGAGCTCTGTTAATTGAGGTTTAAGGAAGGTTTTGACAGATTAAGGTTGGTGTTTTGGCCAGAAGAAAAATAGGAAACAAAGCTGGAACTTTGGACTGCCCAACATTTCGCTGAACAGGAATTTTTCTGGGCAGAATTTCGGCTGCCACTTCCAGCCAATTTGCAGCTAGTTTTGAAGGGAATTTCAAGGGTATTCAAGGCTGGTTTCCAGCCTTCTTCATGAAGGAAAAACATGGCTAAGGTACTGAACAAGATCTGGAAGAAAACAGCTTGGTTTTGGACTCTCAAAACTGTTTTTCGTACAGGAATTTTTGCTGTTTTGCTCCAGCTTTGAGCAGTCCGAAATTGGTCAAGAATTTTCTGGTTTCAAACTGATCCTAAAGATCATTTTTATGGCAGCATTTGGGCGGGAATGTTAGCTAAAAATTTTGACATTTTGAAGGTACAACAAGCTGGAAAATTTCAGCTCCTGCCATGAAGGAAGATGAACTAGTCTAGAGTGAAATTTCAGCAAGCTTACTAGAGGGATTTTTCCCCTTAGAATTTCCCACCATTATTCCTCATTTTTCAAACCATGAGAAGCCTTTTACTAGGGCATTTTGATCCCACAAGATCACAGCATTTTACTGAAATTTCTGGAAAGAAAATGGATAGAACATCTTGATCAAACTAAGAAGTTGAAGCCTAAGGAAAACCAAAGATCAAGGGAAAAAGTATTCCCTTTAGGAAATTCAAGTAGGGCAAAAGAGTGGAATGAGAGTACTCCTAGCATGTCTCTCTTAGGACATCATCCCTACCTTACTCTAAGCTCCTAAGACCGAAATTTCCTCCACTAAGCAAAAATAAAATTTAATCTAGCTAAGGCTTCTATGATGGAATTTGAACCCAAGACCTCAAGAATTAATTCCAAAGCTCTAACCACTACACCACAACAACTCTTGTTGATATTTTCACTATAAAATTATTTTCTATTCAATCCACAGGCTATCTCCCTACCTCGGACAAAAATTACCATCTTACCCCTCTGACACAATACTCACCAACAAGACTTCGAGACAATAAAACCCGAATCCAAAACATATAAAAATCATATGAAAATATATTTAACCATGAAATAGAATATGATATGCATCCTAACCCCCTTACTCTAAGGTTGGTTTTGACCGGGGTTTCACAAGCTATGTGTGGAAAGACGATCGGTTGCATTAGATAAAATGGATCCGAGCACAACGGTGATTGGAAAAGGTAATGTTCAGATCTTTGGCAATGAAGCCTGAATTTTAAGTTCTACTTACTCTTTTATTGCTTATCTTTTTGCTCAAAAGATGGGAACTAAAAGTAGGGAAGTTCCCTATAAGATGGCACTTAGCACTTCTCCAAGGAAACAAAAGGGACATCGATTAGATATGTTTGGAGTGTGAGATATTGATAGGAGATTTAATTTTGAAGGGAGATCTCATATGTTTACCCATATAAAATTGTGGTATTATTCTTGGGATGAATTGGTTATCCTGACATTATGTTTGAATTGACTGCAAATGCAAGGCTAACGGCTTGTAATGTAACTTAGCAAACAAATGATATAGGAGAATAAAAAATCAAAGAAGCTGAGAGTTTGCAAGAAAAGGATAAACAAAATAAATCAATAATTTTCAATATCTTCTTGCTCTCCTATTCCAGAAATCAATTAAAACCATAACCTTATTTAGCAATTACAGCTCAACTCAAGTAAATCCTGCATTCTTTTCTCTTTCTTTTCTTCTTCTCATCGTTTTACTTTCTTTATCAATTCTTCCCTATTTCTCACAAGATCACTTATAATTTTCAGTAATGGTGTCAAAGATTTGATATGAACTTAACTTTTACAACTCAATTACCACTCCTCTTGTGATCTTTCTTCTCTCTTTTTCTTTCAATTCTTCTTTTCTTTTCAATGCTATTTTGTTTTCACTGCTGCTGTTTTTTTTTTCTTTCGCATTTTCTCTCTTTCCATTCTTTCTAGCAGCTTTTTGTTTTCTTTTCTTGTTTTCAACCCCCCTTTTCTCTTTCTTTTCTTTTTCCAACTCAACACAACAATTGATGCATGACTGAAAGTAGTGAGTCATGATCTTTCTCCAAGTATTCTTCTACATATATTTTTATCCATCAAGAGCATAAAGATATGGAAAAATTATTCAAACTCTTAGAAACAAGCAATGGACAAAGTATGATAACGAATTTTGAAGAAAGAAATCATCAATTTAAGCTCAAAATAGGCACTAGGGATAATATAAAAATAGGTAGGTTTGAAAAGCTCAAACTATCCAAAGAAGGCCTATTACCGTCATCCTTAAGTTAAATCATGACTGTCTTTCTTATTTCGCCTCGAGAGGTATTCAAGTAAGTTCTAGAATGTTCTATGAATTTTAGTAGAAAAACAGGTTTAAGAACAATGCAAAGTAGTTGATCAAGAACTACTTCATCCAAGTGCGTTCAAAAAGTCATGCATAAGTCACAAATGATCTAGAACATATGCTCTATAATCCATCATAAAGATATGCATTAAAAATACAGCTTGAAAGTTAAATAAAAATCTAAAAAATTTTTGAAAATTTTGCTCAAAGATTCAAAGAAGAATTTCAAGAAGAATAAAGTATAGAAGAATTCTCATTCAACCACTCCCCCACACTTAAACTAGACATTGTCCTCAATAGCCAAACAAATAGAGCAAATAAATACTACCACACGACTAAAAATAAAGGGGAAAAGAGAAGAAAGAAAATACTTCCATACTTTGTGCTCATAATAAAATTGATAAAAACTTAGATAAAGTATATCACCAAACCACTCCCCACACTAAAGTTGGACACAGTCCGCATTGGCAAAAATTAAACACAAGAAAGCATCTCCAAAGGGACTAAAAATAATAAAGGGTTAGAAAGTTTAGGTAATACTTCCCAAGTGCAATAACGCTCCATTAGATATTTAAACTTGAGGTAAAGAGAAGGGCTTGTCCAAGAGGACTATATTCCTATAAAACAAAACACAAATAAAAGCACAAGGAAAATAATAATAAAATAAAACATATCTAAATAAAAGAAAACAAACAAAAGAAAAAGACTCAAGTAAAAATAAAAAAACAAAAATTTTTTACACTCATCATGCTTCCTCCTTAAACTTTTTGAAAGAAATTAAAGCACAAAATAAAAGATAGGCATGATGAATGCAGAATGAAGTGAGGTTTTTGAAAAATAGAAGGTTTATAAAAATAATTTTTCTTACTAAAGAAAAACACATAAACCTCTTTCTCTAACATTTCTTTAGACACACAAATATTGTTGTCAACGTATAAGTGCACATGGTTTCTAAAGAATGCATCAAGCTTAAAATCACCTTTTAACCCTTCAAAAGAATGTTCATAATTAAAATTACCCTTTAAACTTAGTATTTGAGTTCTTAAAGATGAGATTAAGAAATCTTTAATTTTCAATGCCTCTCTAAATACTAAGTTACCTCCTTGAAATTGGAGTGAAGGGTAGAATTCATCAACATCCTTAAAGAGTTTCTTAGAATGAATGATAAATCCAACTTCTTGAGGCCTGTTAAACTCCATACATCATCCTTGGGACCACTGCTCTCCAAGAATTGAGGGGATCCTAAAAAATCATGTGATAAAAATAGATTAGAATTATTAGAACGTACAGTAGAATTGAATACCTCCCTTTCCAAATTGGACAATTGGTCCTCATATCATCTCTCCTTTCCTTGGAGAGTCTCTTGTTCAAGCATATGGGCCTTTATGGCATCCTCAACCAACTTGGCTAGTTGTGTTCTTTGATAGCTCAATCGTTGGGATACTGCTTTATGCCACTTTATGGGAGAATTTGAATTGGCAACAAAAGAATGCATTGAGGCTTCAAGTGACGTCTCACAAAAAGTATCGATCAGAGATTGTAACTTTGCCAAATTCTCATCATTGTAGCTCCTTTAATCGTGTGCCCAAAAGTAGCTGTCCATGATTATGTCAATCTTGCACTGAAAGAAAAACAAAAATCAAATTGAAAATAAAAAAAATAATAAACAATAATAAATAAAGGAAAGAAAAAAAAGTTAAAAATAAATAATATAAAAATAAAGAAAAGAAGAACACACGTATTCCCATACTACTTAAATACAAAAGTTAGTGGTATTTACAGTACAACAAGAAGTATGTTAGTCAATTAAATCAAAGTTAGTAAATTAGATAACAAAAATATATAAGATACAAACGATACAAAAGATGGCACCTTTGTGTGAAAAGAATAATTTTACATATTTACATATTTACCTATTTACCTGTTTTCTAATTTACATAATTAAATCAACAAAATCCAAGCTTTCATGATATTGTTCCCCGGCAATGGCGCAAAAAACTTGATGTGTTTTGATTTGGTATAAAAATCATATAAAAATAAGCTTATTCCCAATCAAGTTTACATTGAAACGTTAACCCCAAATTACACATATGAGCAAGCGTACTCATCATTAACATAGCATAGGGTTCAAACGAGTGTCGATCCTCAAGGAACAAGTAGCCATTAATCACTTCTCTTTCATTGTTTAGTTGACTCAATAAAGTGAAAACGAAATAAAAAGGAAAACAAAATAAAATATATACATGTCAAGGATGGAGAATTATGTAACTCAAGCCATTGTTTAGACAAACATGATCTTAAAGTATCCAATCCTTATCACAACCAATTATTCTCTTGACATTATGAAGGATTGAAGTTGACTCACTTCTTTCCCAATCCATAAAATCACTATCTTCTAGACAAATTAGCATCACATACTCTATCTCAACTAATTCACCTAAAAGATGTATTAAACACAATCCTTTGATTAAATTTCCATACTCTGACAAATTTAAAACATGAAATTAACCAATGAATCCATACTCTGGTAGACATCAATTAACCTTTAATTACCTGTTCTTGGCAATTAACCCATTTTCCAAGCAAGTTAATAGACAACAAATATGAAATTAATCAAATTGAAACCTCCATCAACCCCTTTCCCAAGCAAGTCAATGGAAAGAAATAATCAATCAATCACGTAATCAACCCAAGTAATTAAATATCAAGAGTAACAGTCAATTAATCAAAAGATCAAACAACTCTAAAAATCATGAATATCTAAACCAATGTTGAATTATAATAAAATAATTACATATCATTGTTCAAGAAAAAGAAAACAAAGTAAAGAAAGCACCCATAGACAAGCCTTATTCTTCTTCCTTTGAATACCTGTTTGCACAACACTCCTTGAATTGAAGAATTCCTCCTCTAATTTGAGTGATTTTCTGTGATAATCAATGAATTCTTCTCTTTTTCTTTGTGTTTTTCATCTATTTATAGGCTTGGACAGTGCCTAAACTCATTGGTGTAATGTTCTTGGCCGAGTAGAAGTTGGAAGATACTAAAACTCTACAGATTACCAAAAACCGCGTAGAAAAATCACAATCCCGCTTTTTCCACAGAGTACAGCCGACACCGGTTGTGTTCTAGTTCTCCACTCGTTCGCTGATTTTTTTCTCGAATTTCACACAATGTAGTCCAGCATGCCACCGGCGCCAGTTCCACTCTATTTTGATAATTTTTCATTGCCTCAAAGTTCGTGTCATCAGTGCATGGCCAACACCGGTTCCAGTGCCCTAGCCGACGCTGCCTTTCCTCTATTTTATGACGATTTTGCTTTGTTTTACCCCAAAAACCTGTAATAATGAACAAAATACATTTCCAATGGTAAAATCTCAAATATGAAGGAATATGACTAGTTATTGAGCAAAATGTTTCACAAAAGAACTTCAAATAACTAGGAAAAGTATGACTAATTTAGCTCCTATCAGGCTGTTTTCGTTTTCAGCAAAACGAGAGAGAGAGAGAGAGAGAAGAAGGAGATTGTGGCTGTGTTTTTCGTGTGTTAATCCCGCTTCTAGGGTTTCGTGTGACTCATAATATATGTCACACAAAAATTCCTTCCAAAACTGAGAATTCTAATCCTATTAGAATTCCCTAATTATAATTGGAAACATCAAGTTCTCACAATTACAACTGAATCATAAATTATAAATAATTATAATTTGTCTACAACAACTTCTCTTTCTCTCAATTAACCCCACTATGTTATCAAATAACATATTGAGTAAATAGTCCTCTATAGTGTGCGACTTATTAGATTTCCCAGTCAATTGATAGTGAACATGAATTAATCCAAACGTCTTTGAGATTAATAATCCATAATTAATTATAATTAATTATATTAATTCTAATCAGAATTGGTTTATTAATTCATCAATTAATAAACCCTTATTCCCATGTCATGAGTGGTATCTAGCAACACATCATCACCACCCAAGAGTCCAGGAAGTCAAGTGGCTTGACATGAACCCTTCAATAACAAACTTCAGTGCAATTAACTTCTTTCACCATACAATATTTCATTCAGTTTAGAGTACAAAATTAGTGCCAACTCCCTCCAGAATTAATTCTGGCCCAAATACAATAGTACTTGTACCAGGAATCCACTACTCTAGATGTGTATCAATTGGAACTGTTTCCAATATACAATCGCCATGGCCAATGACTTCTTGAGTAGTAATTCCTACAAGTGGCCGTGAGATATTCGCCCCTACTATTAGGAGTGGTGAATCCTTTATTGACCCTCTCAACTACTTTCGTTTACCTCACAAAGTAACCAATATCCATCCCATAGGCGGCCCTTGATCGAGCTCCGGAGATTGGAATCAAAGTATAATGCTCCGCAAATAAAGTACCTTGGAGATCTCAAGTCTAAGGATACTTACACGTTTTCTATATTGAGATTATATCACTGGCACTAAATAGTTATCCATGTGATTATCTCAAAGTTAGGTCGTCCAATGAACTTGTTCCATTAATAAGCATCCATGTGTTAACTTTGAGTATCTCCATACTCACGGATATGAGAATCACCGCCTGATCAAATCAGGAAGTCTAACACATGCTAGTCTTAATGCATTAATGTTGTCCTGTCTCATTAATACTATGACTAGGGATTATTTAAGTACTAACACTATACAGTATAGTAGGAATCTCATATTATGATCTCTATCATAATTTCCTTAACACAGTGTTGTACTAGGGACTTTATCGAACAGTTATATTACTTAAAAGTAAATAAAAGAAACTGTAAGATAAATAATGCATTTTATTAAAATAAAATGTGTCATATACAATGTACAAGTGATTGTCTCTAGGGAACAACAATAACAAACTCCCACTTGCACTAGAGCCAAGCATTCTTATATCTAATACCAAATGACTCAACATGACAATCATGTTTCTTTTGGGTAGTGCTTTTGTAAGCGGTCAGCTATGTTCTCATCCGTGAAAATTCTCTCTATCTTTATTTCCTTACTTGCTTTAGAAGCGGCTATGTACTTAGCTTCTGTCGTAGAGTTGGCAATAGTCTCTTGTTTGGAACTTTTCCAACTTATTGCCCCTCCGCACAACGTAAACACGTAGCCGGATTGTGATTTGAAATCATCTTTGTCAGATTGAAAACTGGTATCAGTATACCCGTTTATTTTCAAATCACCTTCTGCATATACTAAGAACATATCCTTAGTCTTTCGTAAGTACTTAAGAATGTTCTTTACAGCCGCCTAATAACCCTTACCAGGGTCAGATTGGTATCTGCTCGTCAAACTGAGAGCACAAGATACATTGGGCTTAGTACATATCATAGCATACATGATAGATCCAACTGCCGAGGCATATGGAATCTTACTCATGTGATCCCTTTCAACTTATATCTTGGGAGACATCGACTTTAAAAGGCTTACTCCATGTGACATGGGTAAGAATCCCTTTTTTGGATTGATCCATGCTAAACATATTTAGCACTTTATCTATGCTTGTAGACTGTGAAAGACCAAGCAACCTTTTGGATCTATCTCTATAAATCCTTATTCCAAGAATATAGGTTGCTTCTCCAAGGTCTTTCATGGAGAATTGTTTGGACAACCAAATTTTAACCGTTTGCAAGACAGGTATATCATTTCCTATTAGCAATATGTCATCTACATAAAGTAATAAGAAAACGATTTCACTCCTACTAACCTTCTTGTATATACAAAGCTCATCCATGTTTTGAATGAAACCAAATACTTTGATTGTTTCATCAAAATGGATGTTCCAACTCCTGGAAGCTTGCTTAAGTCCATAAATAGACCTTTGTAGCTTGCACACCTTTGTGCTATCACTGGATGTGAAACCCTCAGGTTGTGTCATATACACTTCCTCAGCCAGATTTCCATTTAGGAAAGCTGTTTTCACATCCATTTGCCAAATCTCATAATCATGATGAGCAGCAATGGCTAGGAGTATCCTGATGGATTTCAACATGGCTACTGGCGAAAAGGTTTCATCATAGTCAATACCATGTTGTTGACAATAACCCTTCACCACTAGACGTGCTTTATAGGTAACTAAGTTACCATCCATGTCCATTTTTTTTTTTTTTTTTTGAAAACTCACTTGCACCCAATAGATTTAATTCATTTGGGTGGATCAACTAAAATCCATACTTGGTTGTCCTACATGGAATCCATCTCTGACTTTGGGGCCTTAAGCCATTTGCCAGATTCTAAACTATTCAGAACATCCTTTTAGATAGTAGGCTCATCTTCATCTATGAGCAATACGTCATTGTGGTCACTAATGAGAAATCCATATCTCTCAGGTGCCACACGTATCCTACTAGAAGGTTCATCTATTCTCTCAATAGATGTGGGGTTAGACGGTTGATCCTCGTTTGTTTGATCTTCATGAACTTCACTAAGTTTAATCTTACTCCTACTGTCCCTCTTGAGCATGTACTCTTTCTCTAAGAAGACGACATGCTTTGAAACAAATAATCTGCTTTCGGAGGGTAGATAGAAGTATGGTGCGTATTTACTTGGGTATAAAAAAATCATATAAAAAATAAGCACATTCCCAATCAAGTTTAAATTAAAATGTTAACCCCAAATTACACATATGAGCAAACGTACTCATCATTAACATAGCATAGGGTTCAAACGAGTGTCGATCCTCAAGGAACAAGTATATATTTGTCACATTTCTTTCATTGTTTAACCGACTCGATAAAGTGAAAAAGAAATAAAAAGGAAAAAAAATAAAATATACACATGTCAAGGATGGAGAAGTATGCAACTCAAACCATTGTTCCGACAAATATAATCTTAAAGTACCTAATCATTATCATAACTAATCATTCTCTTGGCATCATGAAGGATTAATATAGACTCACTTCTTTTCCAATCCATGAATCCCTATCTTCTAGATAACTTAGAATCACTTGGTCTCATCTCACTAATTCATCCAAAAGATGCATTAAACACAATCCTTGATTAAATTCCCTTGGTCTCGGCGAATTTTAAAACATGAAATTAACCAATGAATCATTGGTCTCGACAAACATCAATTAACCTTTAATTACCAGTTCTAAGCAATTAACCCTCTTGGTCTCGGCGAGTTAATAGACAACAAATATGAAATTAATCAATTGAAACCACCACTAACCCCTTTGGTCTCAGCGAATTAATGGGAAGAACCAAACAATTAATCTCGTAATAAGCTCAAGTAATTAAATACTAAGAAAAATAATCAATTAATCGAAAAATCAAATAACTCTAAATATCATGAATATCTAAAACAATGTCAAATTACAATAAAACAATTAACATATCATTGTCAAGAAAAAGAAAGCAAAGGAAAGAAATAGATACTCATAGACAAGCCTTCTTCTTCTTCCTTCATAGACCCTCTTGTACAATCCTCCTTGAACTATTTATCTCTCCCGGGAAAATATTGGTGATGCACTCTAAAATAAATTTAAGTTTCTACATTGTGCACCTCCCCCTTTCTAGGGTAAATTGGCCTTTATTTATAAGCTTACAAAGTTCCTAAAAGAGTTCTAAGTAAAGAAGAAGAAATTACCTAAAAAAATAAAAAACAAAAAAGGAGTAATAAAAGCTAAAATAAAATCCTAAATAAAACTAAATAGGTCCACCACCTTGACTTTTTGAATTGGAGAATTAGTTTAATTCAATTTTGACTTCAATTCGGATTCTTTCTTTTGGCTTTGTCGTCTTGTCGTTTTGTGTTGAGCAAATTGATGTTGAATTTGGAATTGTGAAATCTACAATCGGCTTCCAATTGAGCCATGCGAAACCTGCTTGAGCCACCAAAAATCCTTTTCTCTTGTTGTTCGGCTCACATGAGCCACAAAATTGAATACCAAAGCTTCTTCTTGTTCAATTGTTGCTAACCAAAATTCTACTTTTGTTTTCTTTGTTATTGCATCGACTCAATTGAGCCGAAAACCATCAAATTCCACTAAAAAGTTGCTGCAATCCTTTTTCATGCTGCAGTCGCAATTTTTGACTTTGATTTACATCTGGGCCCCACCGAAACTGTTTCTTTATTGCAATTTCTTTACTTCTACCGAATTTATGTTGTTGCTGTCGGTTTCTTTTGCTAGCCGTGAGCCATTTTAAGCCAATTGTTTCCTCTAGCCATTCAAATTTCAATTGCAATCCTCTGTTTTACTCAATTCCTTCGTGCTTCCCATTACTCTGCACTTCCCTATTTTTCCAGTGGAAGACTGGCGCCGGCTGTCTTTCTTGGGCTGGTGCCACCTTTATTCTGAAAATCACACAATTAACTCTAATTTTTCCTTATTTTTGTATAAAATTACAGAAAAGTATTTTTATAAGAAAAATATCAAATAGGAAGGAATATGACTAGTTATTTCACAAAATGTATCACAAAATAGCCTCAAATAACTAGGAAAAATATGACTAATTTAGGCCCTATCACATTCCCCTACACTTGAATCTTTGCTTATCCTTAAGTAAACACTTAAATAAATATTTAAAACAATATATTTCTTTTCATATTCATCCATAACAAAGCCATAATTTCTTTCCAGCCTTAAATACAAAATTGTCATTCATTTACCCTTTAAAAACCTTTGTAAACTCATACATTAAATCAAATAATTCCAAGGCCATCAAAGTTAAGTTAAACAAGTTTATATCTAGTACATGAAAATTATTCCACTCCTCAAGCCAAAACATAGATAACATAAATCATACAAGTCAAGTCATTTAACTAATTCAAGCATTATAAACTCAAATTTACCAACTCGAGTTAGTGAAATAAGGAAAACACTCCACTCTTTATTTTTCCATGACTTTGGGAATTGATAGCCTCAAGTACATGGATTTCTCTTCACACACCGTATTGGCCCCCTTTTCAATCATTACTCATCATTTTTTTTCTCCACCAATTTTTCAACATTTTTTTTTCTTGCTTGCCTTTTTTTTTCATTTTTCCTTTTCGCCTTTGGGATAGCCTCAAGAGAGTGCATCGAATACACTTGCTACTTCTCCCCATATTGACCCCCTTTCAGCAAAAGGTCTTCAAAAATAAAAACAATAAGAGCATTTTTTTCAACTCAATTTTTTTCATCTCACTTTTTTTTTTCATATATTTTTTTTCTTGCATATTTTTTCCAACTAAAATTTTTTTCTCTCATTTCTTATTCAAAACTCAAAGTTAAGCAAATTTTAAATCCATAATACAAGAATTAATCAACAACTCTTCTCATATTTCATCACATAATCCATATTAAAACTCCAAGAATAAAATAAAACTCAAATACCAAATATAACCAAGGTTAACTTAAATTCTCAATACTTAGCAAAATTCAACTTAACACAGAAGTTTACCTTTTTTATAAAATCCTACCATATTGAATGACAAATTCATATCCAAAGTTAAAAAAGAAAATCATATCTTCATTATAAACAATTAAAATCAATTTATCTCCTCAAACATTTTTTTCTTTTTCTAAAAAAATTTCAACAATTCAAAACAGTTCAAACATATATCATTGAAAATCCCTATAAAATATATATACTTGGAAATCCATTGAAAATCACAAAGATGCACTTGAGAAAATGTTAAATCTCTCCCCTACACTTAAATTGGACATTATCCTCAATGGCCTAAAATGGTACACTAAAGCATGACCAAGGGACCAAGAATGTAAAGAAGGAAAAGAAAATAATACTCCCCAAGGCAGATCAGCTCCATGAAAAGTCCCAAATTTCAAATTCCAATGTAACTTACTAATAAGAAAACATTAATATAATTGATAAAAACTTGGACTAAGAATATCACCAAACCACTCCCCTACACTTAAACTGGACCATGTCCTCATGGGCCAAAAATAAACACAATAAAGCATCTCCAATGGGACCAAAATTGAAAAGGGGTAGAAAATTTAAGTAATACTCCCCAAGGGTAGATTAGCTCCAAGATATGAGAAATTCATTCTTTAAGAAGTTGGAAGAATTATTCCCAGCAAACTCCAACCTACAAGTAGATAGATGAGCACACAAGTAAAAGTATAAAGAAAAATAAAAATCAAGGGATAAGAAGGATAGAAAGTCAAAGCCTTTAAGTCCCCCTTGAAGTAAAGCCTTCCTTGTCTCCAAATTGTCCAATAGCACCACCACCTCCAAAGGGCTCACAAGATCCTCTTTGCAATTGGGTCTCGTTGTAGTGAAGAACTTTTCTAGATTTTTGATACTGAAGACAAATAAGAATAATATCCAACGTAGATATCACAAGTACAATGTTAATCAATCGTCAATCATTACAGCATAATACTACAAGGGGGCCAAGATTACCAGATTTGTAAAAACTTCAGAAAAATGCATAGCTAATTTGTTAGAAGCAATCACAAGAAGTATAATTCATTCTATGCATTTTTGGCCCACTAAATAAACTCAACAAAGATATTTCCGTGTCTAGTAAATGTTCCTCAAAAACATATGTGTGGAATGCCAAGAAATTTTAGAGGATGAAATCGAGCCTACCATGAAGAGAGTTGTTCCACCAATGACTTCCCCAACGTATAAGTTTTAAAAAAATTTTAATCCATGGGGGATAATTAGAAGAAGAAGAAAAATAATTTGAAGAAGAAGGAGGGGAAAACAAAGATGAAGGGAAGACATAAAAGCATCATTCTAGGGAAAATAAAAAAATAAATAATAAATAAAAGAAGAAAGAAAAATAGAATAACAAGACAAATAAGAAAAATAAACAAGAAAATCTAAGAAAAATAAAACAAGAAGAAAAGACAAAATAAGAAAAATTTGGGAAGAAAAGAAATAGGGTAAGGGAACAAATGAAAAAATATATATATATATATATATATATATATTTGTATGTATGTATATAAATATTTGAATAGCCTTCCAGACCAGAGCCGGCACCGGTTTCGGGCCTCAGCTGGCGCTGATTATATTTTGTCCAGGCTCCGTTTTATTTATATATTTATTTTTAACTAAAAACTATCCTAATTGAATGCTTGACCCCAATACATTTAAAACAAGATTTCCTAAATTAAATATTAAATGCCAATTAAAATTTGTAAATCGGGAAACAAATAATAAAATCAGTCCGTCTAATATCGTGTTAGCTAAAGTCCAAACCTGAAAATAAAAAGAGTTAGTATTGACTCAAAATTATAGATGTAAAGATCATCCAAATACAAAGATTACACATATTCCATATTAACATTAGGTTAGTAAAAGTAAATAAATAAATATACAATATATACAAACATACAAAGATAAATTAGTTATTATAACCATGTATCTACCTATTTATATATTTACAACATGTAGTGAAATTAAAAGACAACTATACAAACAACAAAATAGACACTTCTTCATACAAGGAACGTATACACATATTTACATATTTACCTATTTACATATTTACATGGTTAAATCAACAAAATCCAAGCTTTCGTGCTATTGTTCCCGGTAGCGGTGCCAAAAACTTGATTCGTATTTACTTGGGTATAAAAAAATCATATAAAAATGAAGCACATTCTCAATCAAGTTTAAATTAAAATGTTAATCCCAAATTACACATATGAATAAGCGTACTCATCATTAACATAGCATAGGGTTCAAACGAGTGTCGATCCTCAATGAACAAATATACATTAGTCACATTTCTTTCATTGTTTAACCAACTTGATAAAGTGAAAAAGAAATAAAAAGGAAAAAAATAAAACAAAATAAAATATACATATGTCAAGGATGGATAAGTATGCAACTCAAACTATTGTTCCGACAAACATAATTTTAGAGTACCTAATCATTATCATAACTAATCATTCTCTTAGCATCATGAAGGATTAATATAGACTCACTTTTTTTCCAATCCATGAATCCCTATCTTCTAGATAAATTAGAATCACTTGGTCTCGTCTCACTAATTCATCCAAAATATGCATTTAACACAATCCTTGATTAAATTCTATTGATCTCGGTGAATTTTAAAACATGAAATCAACCAATAAATCCTTGGTCTCGGCAAACATCAATTAACCTTTAATTACCAGTTCTAAGCAATTAACCCCCTTGGTCTTGGCGAGTTAATAGACAACAAATATGAAATTAATCAAGTGAAACCACCATTAACCCTTTTGGTCTCAGTGAATTAATGGGAAGAACCAACCAATTAATCTCATAATAAGCTCAAGTAATTAAATACTAAGAAAAATAATTAATTAATCAAAAGATCAAATAACTCTAAATATCATGAATACCTAAAACAATGTCAAATTACAATAAAACAATTAACATATCATTGTTAAGAAAAAGAAAACAAAGGAAAGAAATAGATACTCATAGACAAGCCTTCTTCTTCTTCCTTCATAGACCCTCTTGTACAATCCTCCTTGAACTATTTATCTCTCACAGGAAAATATTGGTGATGCACTCTAAAATAAATCTAAATCTCTACATTGTGCACCTCTCCCTTTCTAGGGTAAATTGGCCTTTATTTATAGGCTTACAAAGTTCCTAAAAGAAAGTAAAGAAGAAGAAATTACCTAAAGAAATCAAAAACCAAAAAGGAGTAATAAAAGCTAAAATAAAATCCTAAATAAAACTAAAGAGGTCCACCGCCTTGACTTTTTGAATTGGAGAATTAGTTTAATTCAATTTTGACTTCAATTCGGATTCTTTCGTTTGGCTTTGTCGTCTTGTCGTTTTGTGCTGAGCAAATTGATATTGAATTTGGAATTGTGAAATCTGCAATCGGCTTCCAATTAAGCCGTGAGCCACAAAATTGAATACCAAAGCTGCTTCTTGTTCAATTGTTGTTGACCGAAATTCTGCTTTTGTTTTCTTTATTATTGCATCGGCTCAATTGAGGCGCTTTCCTTGCATTGGCTCAATAGAGCCGAAAACCATCAAATTTCACCGAAAAATTGTTGCAATCCTTTTTCATGCTGCAGCTGCAATTATTAAATTTGATTTGCATCTGGGCCCCACCGAAACTATTTCTTTATTGCAATTTCTTTGCTTCTACCGAGTTTATGTTGTTGCTATCGGTTTCTTTTGCTAGTCGTGAGCCATTTTAAGCCAATTGTTTCCTCTAGCCATTCAAATTTCAATTGCAATCTTTTGTTTCACTCAATTCCTTCGTGCTACCCATTGCTCTGCACTTCCCTGTTTTTCCAGTGGAAGACCGGCGCCGGCTATCCTTCTCGAGCTGGCACCGCCTATATTCTAAAAATCACACAATTAACTCTAATTTTCCCTTATTTTTGTATAAAATTACAGAAAAGTATTTTTATAAGGAAAATATCATATAGGAAGGAATATGACTAGTTATTTCACAAAATGTATCACAAAATAGCCTCAAATAACTAGGAAAAATATGACTAATTTAGGCCTTATCAAAGTAGTATCCGAAAGATTCTTTCGGATATCCCACAAACAAACACTTGTCAGACTTACTATCAAGTTTATCTGACTGTGGCCTTTTAACAAAGGTAGGACAACCCCATACTCGCAAGTGAGATAACTTTAGTTTCTTACCAAAAAACATTTCAAATGGGGTAGAATCAACCGATTTTGTCAGAATTCTGTTTAGTATATAAATAGAAGTCTCTAGTGCATACCCCCAAAACAATTTTGGTAGGTCTACAGAAGCCATCATAGTTCGTATCATGTCTAGAAGGGTTTGATTCCTTCTCTCAGATACACCATTATGTTGAGGTGTATGTGGTGGACTCCATTGAGATAATATCCCATTATCTCTAAGATAACTCAGGAACTCTTGGCTTAAGTATTTTCCTCCTCTATCAGATCTTAGAGTCTTTATACTTTTCCCAAGTCATTTCTCTATTTCATTCTTGAAGTCTTTAAACCTTTCAAAGGCCTCAGATTTGTATTTCATTAAATACAAATACCCGTATCATGAGAAGTCATTGATAAAGGTTATGAAATAGTTGTAACCTCCTCTTGCTTGTATTGACATTGAGCTACATACATCAGAATATATGAGTTCTAATAACACCTTAGTCCGTTCTCCTTTTCCTGAAAAAGGAGTTTTAGTCATTTTACCTAGTAAACAAGACTCACATGTGCCATATGATTCATAATCAAATGATATTAAGTCACTAAGCTTGTGTAATTTAGAAACACGATTTTCGTTTACATGGCCCAAACGACAATGCCACAAGTAAGATATGTTAGAGTTATCTATTTTAGGTTCCTTACTATTTATATTGAGAACTGGATTATCCAAATCTAGAACATATAAACCATTAACCAGAGTTGTTGAACCATAATGAATATCATTCAATAAAAAAGAACAACATTTATTCTTAAATATTAAATGAAATCCATATAAGTCTAAACATGCAACTGAGATAATATGTTTCATTAAAACTAGTACAAAATAATAGTTTTGTAGTTCTAGAATTAATCCCGAAGGTAGGTTCAGCTCGTATGTCCCCGCAGCAAAAGCAGTAACCTTTACCCCATTTGCAGTACATAGGTCCACATCACCTTTATGTAGCCTTCTACTGCTCTTTAGTCCTTGCAAGTTATTGCACAAATGAGATCCACATCCGGTATCTAATACCCATATTTCATTTTTAAAGGCAGTATTTATCTCAATTATAAATATACCCGGAGTAGAAATAGAAGTGCTTAGAAGCTTCTCCTTCTGCTTCTTGTCCTTAATGGTCTCCAAGTAGGCTTTGCAGTTGCACCTCCAGTGGCCCATCTTCCCATAATGATGGCATGGGCCCTTCGTAGCTGCGTTCTTCTTGTTCACACCACTTTTAGGCTTTAAGGGAACCTTCTTCTTCTTCTTTTGAACTTTCTTCTTAAAAGAGGAAGATTCTACCATTAAAACCGCATTGGAATCCTTCTTCATGGAGGACTCCGCAGTTTTGAGGAGATCAATCAACTCAGGAATGGTGGATTCAATCTTGTTTATCTGATAGTTAATCACAAATTGTAAGAAACTATTAGGCAAAGATTGTAGAATTAAGTCAACACTTAAGTTATAATCCATTGCAAACCCAAGGGATCCAAGCTTCTCAATTAAGCCCAGCATCTTCAGCCCATGAGTGGCCACAGAAGAACCCTCTACCATTTTGCAACAAAATAGTTGCTTCGAGATCTCATGTCTCTCAGTTCTGGCTTGGGCATCAAACAGCTCTCGAAGATGTAAAATGATCGATTGAGCATCTATATACTTGTGCTGTTTTTATAACTCAGAAGTCATGGATGCCAGCATAATACATGATGCTGTATCACTATCTTCCTTGCACCTTTTGTGGATAGCATGCTCATCAGCATGAGTATCTTGAGCTAGTGGTGGTGGAATAGGAATATCTAGCACGTAGAACAATTTTTCCGATTTGAGAACGATTCTCAAATTTCTATACCAGTCGAGATAGTTTGATTCGGTTAACTTGTTGGTTTCCAAGATGCTATGTAAGTTCAAGTTTGTTGACATGATGCAAGTGACCTAGATGTAAAGATAGAGAGCATTAGCTACTTGTACATGCACATGATATGCAAATAATTAGGACTTTAATTAAACGCATTTTTACTCCACTATTTTACTCAAACCAATAGCCCCTACTACTGATTCGGGAAAGCCCATTGGAAGCTTTCCTAGTGGACTGGTATCCAAATTCCTCAAGAATAACCTTGGGTTTGCCCAACAAGTTACCTTTAAGTTTATTGGTAGGTATCCAATACCAATTACATCGTATGTAACTACCAGATCATTGGGTGATTAATAGCTTTTAATTTTAAAGCCTTTTGGGATACCCCAACTTTTCCTCTAAATTTCTTTATGCTTGAGTTTGCCTAACCAGGATAAAGAATTTAGTTAAACCCGATCTATTAATCAGGAATTTAATTCCAAAGGAATTTAACTCTATAGCTTGAACATGCCCGATGTCAAGTAGGTTTGGGTTTACCCAATAACCTGGTCTCAAAAAAGGACTCTCATTCTTACTATATTAACGGAATGAATTAGATTTAATATTAATTGAGGGATTTGTTCCTTTTAGTGATTTCTTTGAATAACATACATAAAAATCAATAAATCACATAATTGATAATCATGGTAATAAAGTGATTACGTGGTATGGTTATGGACTTTTCCTAAATTAATTTCTTTGAACCATAAAAGAAATTGATATAGTTAACCCTATATGTTCATGCATGATTTAAGTAGAAGGTCTTACCTTCTCTCCTTGTTTTGATTGCCATCTCCAAAATTTAAAAATAATTCTACTCCTATCTAACATATGTAAACTAATTACATAATTTCCTAAAGAGTGAAAACCTCAAGTTACATTCGAGGGGAGTTAGATAAGAAGAGAATTACATAAGAATTCTAGAGAAGGCAGGACACGCAGGCCCTATTTCATAAAAACTAAAACTGTAAAATGCATGAACAGATATAATTGGTTTTAGTCTATAACTATCCACTATGCCATTAACTATGCTTAAACAAAATAAACATATACTTTTATTATTCCAAAATCACTATTTTGGAAAAATAAAACAAATTCTAAAATCACCATTTTAGAGAATACATCAATTTTAGATTTTCAAAATCATTATTTTGAAGAACAAAATTGATTGTCTCAAAACTAATTTTGAGAAAATGCTTTTGGGTCTCGTCTCTCATCAAATGAGGTTTTTCCTTTCAAAATTCCATTCCATAATTTTGTTTAAAAAAAAATAGCTGGGATGTCACAAATAGAGCAGAAACGGCACCGGTTTGAAAGCTAGAGCCGGCGCCAGCTCTGTTCTGGTTTTTAAAAATAAATTTCTCTTCCAAAAATGATTTCTGGACATCGTGAACAAAATGGAACTGGCACCAGCTTTAAGCCGGCGCTGGCGCCACCTGTGTTCTGAAACAATGGTGGCGATTTTTCAAAAAATTCCAAAAACAATTTTGATGCTTTCATCTTTTGCAAATTTTCAGTGAGAACAATTCTCAATAGTATTTTCTATTTTGAATCTCAAAACAACAACCAATTTGTTAGTTTAAACAAAATCAAAATAGAAAATTAGGATGAAACGGAAGGCAACAACCGTGCTCTTGAAAATGTTTTTCTGTAGAAAATTCTCAGCACCTAAAGAAAGCATCTTTCAAAATACGTCGTGACTTTAACACAATCATATTGTGCTACGTACCCAACCCATAACACTCGAAACAATTTCGACTCGAGTGAAAACGATTTTCACAACAAACAAAGATAAACACGAATACATGAAAACAGTTTTTCATGCCAAATAATGTTCGTAGACCACACATAGCATGGCTCTGATACTACTATTGGGTATCTCAGGCTTGTATCCTATATGGTGCAGCGGAAAATAAAACGAGATACCCTCCCAGGACCCGTCTATGTGTAGAAAACAAGACATAATGATAATAAAGGTAACAACTTTTACTTTTGGGTGATTGTCAGAAGAACAAAAATTTTCTTCTTCAAGTTGTGGCGCAATCCAGCAATCCTCTTGTGCAAACTCCACGAGAGTTGGACGTCTAACCATTATAATCACAGTGTGTGATTATCTCTAATAGTAATCCACATAGAGGAATACTCAAGTACTAACATTTCCTGTGCTAGTAGAAAAAGAAGGCGGCTAGGGCTGTTTTTGTTTTCAGCAAAATGAGAGAGAGAGAGAGAGAGAGAGAGAGAGAGAGAGAGAGAGAGAGACGGTTGTGGCTGTGTTTTTCATGTGTTAATCCCATTTCTAGGGTTTCGTGTGACTCATAATATATGTCACACGAAATTCCTTCCAAAACTGAGAATTCTAATCCTATTAGAATTCCCTAATTGTAATTGGAAACATCAAGTTCTCATATTTACAACTAGGATCACAAATTATAACTAATTATAATTTATCCACAATAACTTCTCTTTCTCTCAATTAACCCCACTATGTTATCAAATAACATCTTGAGTAAATAATCATGTATAGTGTGTGACCTATTAGGTTTCCCAGTCAATTGGTAGTGAACATGAATTAATCTAAATATATTTAAGATTAATAATCCATAATTAATTAAAATTAATCATATTAATTCTAATTAGGATTGGTTTAGTAATTCATCAATTAATAAACCCATATTCCCAGATCATGAGCGATATCTAGCAACACATCATGACCACACAAGAGTCCATGAAGTTAAGTGGCTTGACATGAACCCTTCAATAGCAAACTTCAGTACAATTAACTCCTTTTACCATACAATATCTCAATCAGTTTGGAGTACGGAATTAGTGCCAACTCCCTCCAGAATTAATTATGGTCCGAATACAATAGTACTTGTACCAGGAACCCACTACTCTATATGTTATCAATTGGAACTGTTTCCAATACACAATCATCTTGACCAAGGACTTCTTGAGTAGTAATTCCTACAAGTGGCCGTGAGATATTCGCCCCTACTATTAGGAGTGGTAAATCCTTTATTGACCCTCTCAACTACTTTTGTTTACCTCACAATGTACCCAATATCCATCCCATAGGCAGCCCTCGATCGAGCTCTGGAGATTTGAATCAAAGTACAATGCTCAACAAACAAAATACCATAGAGATCTCAAGTCTAAGAATACTTGCACGTTCGTTATATTTATATTATATCACTAGCACTAAATAGTTATCCATGTAATTATCTTAAAGCTAGGTCATCCAATGAACTTGTTCCATTAATAAGCATCCATGTGTTAACTTTGAGTATCTCAATAGTCACGGATATGAGAACCACTGCTTGATCAAATCGGGAAGTCTTAACACATGCTAGTCTTAACGCATTAATGAAGTCCTGTCTCATTAATACTATGACTAGGGACTATTTAATACTAATACTATACAGTGTAGTAGGAATCTCATATCATGATCTCTATCATGATTTCCTTAACACAGTGTTGTACTAGGGACTTTATTGAACAATTATATGACTTAAAAGTAAACAAAAGAAACTGTAAGATAAATAATGCCTTTTATTAAAATAAAATGTGTCATATATAATGTACAAGTGATTGTCTCTAGGGCACAACACTATTAGCCTTAAAGGATTTAGATTGATTTATCCTATTCTCTATATTTAAGTTATAAAAGAATATGGATAGGATTTTGATCTCCAATATTTAAGCCTATGTCCTAACTATTTTAAATTCAAACTCCTCATTTTCCTCTTCAGAAGCTTCAACTTGGTTACTTTTGATTTAGCTAGAATGCTCTGTGGTCATTTTTGAAGCCTCTTGGATCTCTGCATTCTCTTGTAACCTGATAGGGGCTAAAATCACCATTATTTTCCTAGTTATTCGAGATTTTTTGCGATACTTTTGTTATAATAAGTGCACATATTCCTTCCTATTTTACATTTTACTTGTAAAAAGTGTCTTTGACAAATTTGTGCAGATTTGAGTTAAATTCGAGTAAAAAGTGAACAATTCTAAAACAAACCTAGTGCCAGTCCCAGCTAAGGGACTAGGCGTCAGGTCCATTCTGGTTAAGTAGAGGAAAATCGAGCAACTTTTAAGAAGAAAACAGAATAGACCAGGTGCCAAGTCTGGCAAGTGGACCAGGTGCCGGGTCCATTTTTTCCAGCCAGTGAAAACAGAGTAAAAGCCCAGAGAAAGAACATATTGTATTTGGTGCTAGGTGGGTCGAAGGTACCTGATGCTAGACCCGCTCTGGAAGGCAAAAATCCTATACATGAATTTGCAAATTTTTAAAAGATTTTGGTATTTTCTAATTCCTACTCGATTGATCCGTCGAGTAACGAATTTAGCATCTAATGGGCCTATAAAAGTAAGAAAATACATAAGAGAGAGAGAGAGAGAGAGAGAGAGAGAGAGAGAGAGAGAGAGGTGGATCCAAGAGCATAAATTCGAATTACTCATTAAAGGAGGAATTCACCTAATCAGGAGGGTTGTTCAAAAGAGTCTTCAAAGATGAAGAAAGATGTTTGTCTGAGTGCTTTTTTTTTTTATCTTTGTTTTCTTTTCCTTAAACAATGATGCATTCAATGTTTTTATTGTAATTTAACATTATTTTAGAATTCATTATTTTGTGTTAATTTGGTTACTTGATCAATTCTTTATCATCTCTGGTGTTTGATTATTTGTTATTATTGGTTATTGTTGCAAGTTCTTCTAATTGACTCGACAAAACAATGTTAGGGGTTTCATTGCATTGATTTTGTATTTGTTAAATCTTAATGGACTTGAATGACAAAGTTAAGATTATAGGACTAAGTGATCAAAGATTACATTAATTTCGCCCTGACAAAGGATTATTAGCTAATTTCATGCTTATAAGGAATTGAGCTTAATGCATGTTTTTGTTATGTTAGCTTGATTGACAAATCTGTTAATATTAATCAAATGATAATAATTCCATGGATTGACAAACGAAGTGGAATTTATCTAAATAGATTCATGACTTGGGAAATGATTGAAATTTACTTTATATTCCTTCATGATGCCAAGATGATAATTAGTTGAGAGAATTGCTAATTAGTTCATTATCATGTTTTCTAGGATAATTGTTTAAGTTACATATTCCAACATCCTTAAGTTTTTTTTGTGTGTGTGTGTGTATCTTTTGTTTTTATTTTTCTTGTTTTCTCACTTTATTTGGGTCTGGTAAACAATGACTGAAAAGCGATTAGTGTATACTTGTTCCTTTGAGGATTGATACTCCTTAATTCCCTATGCTATGCTTGCGATGAGTATACTTGCTCGTATGTGTATTTTGGGATTAATGTTTTAATTAAAACTTAACTAATGGATGGATTTAAATTTGATGATTTTTATACACCTAAAATTTACGCATCAAGTTTTTGGCGTCGTTGCCATGGAACAATATCATGAAATATTAGATTTTGTTGATTTAGCCATGTTTATATGTTTGTGTGTCTATATGTCTATATGTAAATATGTATATACGTTCTTTGTGTAAATCAGTATTCTATCTTATTGTTTGTAACATTGTGTGACTATCTAACTAACTTACTTCATGTTGTACTGTAATATCACGAACTTTTGTATTTACATAGTTGTGAATGTGTGTATTTTTCTATTATTTATTTTATTATTTTATTATTTTTATTTGTTTTTATTTTCAATTTAATTTTTGTTTTTTCTTTTGAGCGCAAGATTGACATCATCATAGACAACTACTTTTGAGCACAAGATCAAAGGATCTATAATGATGAGAATTTGGCAATTTTATAAGCTCAGATTGGCGCTTTTTGTGAGACATAATTTGAAGCCTTAATGCTTTCTTTTGTTGCCAATACAAATTCCTCCATTAAGTTGCATGAAGAAGCATCCCAATATGTGAGCCATCAAAGAACACAACTAGCCAAGTTGGTTGAGGATGCCATAAAGGCCCATACACTTGAACAAAAGAATCCCCAAGGAAAAGAGAGAGGATATGAGGAACAATTATCCAATGTGGAAAGGGAGGTATTCAATTCTCCTCTATATGCTAATAATTCTAATCTCTCTTTATCACATAATTTTTTAGGTTCTTCTCAATTCTTGGAGAACAAAGGTCCAAATGATGATGTGTTTAATTTACCGTGCCTCAAGGAGTTGGATCTTTCAACGCTACATCATAAGAAGTTCTTGGAGGATGGTGGTAATCTCTACCATTCACCCCAATTTTAGGGAGGTAACTTAGTTTTTGTAGACCATGCATTGAAAAGTAAGGATTTCATGATCCTATCTTTGAAAACTCAAATGCTATGTTTTAAGAGGAATTTTCATTATGACAAATCTTTTGAAGGGTTAAATGATAATTTCATGTTTGATGCATTCTTTAGAGACCATGTGCATTTATTTGTTGGCAAAAATATTTATGTGTCTAAAGGAATATTAGAGAATGAGGTTCATGTGTTTTGTTTTGTGGAGAAAAATTATTTTTATGAACCTTCTATTTTTCAAAAACCTTCCTTCTTTCTACATTCATCTTGCCTATTTTCTACTTTGAGCTTAAACATCTTTGACAAATATTTGATGAGGAAGCATGATGAATGGAAAGAGTTTGTCTCTGTATTTTATATTGGAGTTGTTAGGTGTTATTTCCCCCAAATAAGGAAAATATTTTCCATCTTAAGTGTGGGCGAGTGGGTCGTGTCTTTATTTGCTTTATTAGGATTCTTATTAGTATTTTTCATTAATTTGTTTTCTTTTATTTCGGTGTGTTTTTATTTTATTATTATTTTTCTTGTAATTTTATTTGTGTTTTGTTTTATAAGTAGGAATAAAGTCCTCTTGAACAAGCCCATCTCTCTATTTCTAGTTTTGATATCTATTGGCACTTTATTGCACTTGGAAAGTATTGCTTAAACTTTCTACCCCTTTATTATTTTTTATCCCTTTGGAGATGCTTTCTTGTGGTTATTTTTTGCCAATAAGGATATTATCCAATTTAAGTATGGGGGAGTGGTTTGGTGATATTTTTTGTCTAAGTTTTTATCAATTATTTTAGTATTTTCTTTGTATTGAGCTACTTTGGAAAATTTTGGTTTAAAAGATTTTGATTGAAAAACAACTTTGTTGCAAGTTCCTTGAATGTTTTGAACAGTTGAAGATTTAAAAGTTTGGAACTTTTGGAGCTAATTTACAATGGAAGTATTTTCTTTTCTCTAGTCTTTCACTTTATTGATTTTGGTCTTCTTGGCTTTGCATTCATTGTTATATCTTTGGCCATTGAGGACAATATCCATATTAAGTGTGAGGGGAAGAATTAGGTTGAATAAATATTTTTCTATATAATTTTTGTGAAAACTTTTCATAATTTTTCAAAAGTTCAGTGGTTTTCATTGTTTTAGTAGGGTTGTAATTCTTTTTCTTACTTGGATATGAGTTTTGTCATTCATTTGGTGGATTTTTTTTCTACAATTGGTTTGTTGGATAGGATATTTTTCAAAACTTGAAAATTTAGATTAATCTTGTTTATGCATTAGTGTTTGAATGCTATTTGACTCATCCAGTTTGAATATGGAGGATATGATGAATGTGGGAAAAGTTTATTGGCTAACTCTTGTATTATGTATTTAAATCTTGCTTAGCTTTGTGTTATGATGAGGAATGTGAGTTGATAAAAGATCTTTGAGAGGAAAGATTGTGGAAAAAATTATGAAACATTCTTGTGAGTTGAAGAATTGAAAGAATGAGTGGTTATGTCTTCTTTGAAGGTGAGAAAAAATTATTTTTGCTTGATATTTGGGCCAATACGGATAGTGAAGAGAAATCTACTTTTTCAAGGCTGTGAATTTCCAAGAGCAAAAGAAATGAATATTATTGGAAAAAATGATGAAGTGATGGCTAGAAGGGGTCCAATACAGTGTGTGAAGAGAAATCCATGCACTTGAGGCTATCAATTCCCTAAGTCATTGAAAAAATCTAGAGAGAAAAAAATTTGGAGTGCTTTGCTTGCATCATGACTTGAGATGAACAATTTTTGGATTTATAATGTTTGAGTTGGTAGATGACTTGACTTATATGATTCATGTTATCTATAATTTAACTTGAAGAGTGAAATAATTTTCTTAGACTAAAGTATGGTCTTGATTAATTTGACTTCAAGAGTTTTGTGATGTTTTGTCAAATGTTTCAATGTTTGAATTGGTTTTCAAAGGGTGTGAATGATAAGAGATGTATATAAAGTTTGAAGAAAAGTTATAATCCTTGATATGTTGTAAAAAGATTTTGGAATAAGAAAGAACTTGTGTTTTTTTAATGATTTTTCTTGACTAAAGTGTTTTTCTTGAGGACAAGCAAAAGTTCAAGTGTGGGGGTATGTGATAGGGGCTAAAATCACTATTATTTTCTTAGTTATTTGAGGTTGTTTTGGGATACTTTTGTTATAATAACTAGGCATATTCCTTCCTATTTGACATTTTGCATGTAAAAAGTGTTTTTGACAAGCTTGTGCAGATTTGAGTTAAATTCGAGAAAAAAGTGAACAATTTCAGAATGAACCTGATGCCAGGACCAACCAAGAGACCAGGTGTTGGTTCCATTCTGGTCAAGCCAAGGAAAACTGAGCAACTTTTGGGAAGAAAACTGAACAGACTTGGCGCCAGGTTTGGCAAGTGGACCAGGCACCGGGTCCATTCTGTCTAGCCAGTGAAAACAGAGCAAAAACCTAGAGGAAGAATAGATTGTACCTGGCACTAGGTGGGTTGAAGGTAGCCAGTGCCAGGCCCCCTCTGAAAGAGGAAAATCCTGTGCACGAATTTGAAAATATTCCAAAAATTTTGGTATTTTCTAATTCCTACTCGGCCAAGATCACTCGAGCAACGAATTTAGCATCCAAGAGGCCTATAAAAGCAAGAGAAACCACAAGAGAGAGAGAGAGAGAGAGAGAGAGAGAGGTGGATCCAAGATCATAAATTCAAATCACTCATTAAAGGAGGAATTCACCTAATCAAGGAGGATTATTCAAGAGAGTCTTCAAGGGTGAAGAAAGAAGCTTGCCTATGAGTGCTTTCTTTTATCTTTGTTTTCTTTTCCTTAAACAATGATGTATTTAATGTTTTTATTGTAATTTAAAATTATTTTGGGATTCATGATTTTGTGTTAATTTGGTTACCTGATCAATTCTTTATTATCTTTGGTGTTTGATTACTTGTTATCATTGGTATTGATGCGAGTTCTTCTAATTTACTCGACAAAAATAATGTTAGGGGTTGCGTTGCATTAATTTCGTATTTTTAAAATCTTAATAGACTTGAACAACAAAGTTAAGATTTTAGGACTAAGTGATCAAAGATTAAGTTGATTTCTCCTTGACAAAAAGTTATTAGCTAATTTCATGCTTATAAGGAATTGAACTTAATACATGTTTTTGTTATGTTAGCTTGATTGACAAATCTGTTAATATTAATCAAATGATAGTAATTCCATGGATTAAAAAAGAAAGTGGAATTTATCTAAGTAGATTCATGACTTGGGAAATGATTGAATTTTACTTTATATTTCTTCATGATGCCAAGATGATAATTAGTTGAGATAATTGCTAATTAGTTCATTATCATGTTTTCTAAGATAATTGTTTAAATTGCATATTCCTACATCCTTGAGTTGTATATATATATATATATATATATATATATATATATATATATTTCTTGTTTTCTCACTTTATTTAGGTCTAGTAAACAATGAATGAAAAGTGATTAGTGTATACTTGTTCCTTTGAGGATCGATACTCGTTAATTCCCTATGCTATGCTTGCGATGAGTATACTTGCTCGTATGTGTATTTTGCGATTAATGTTTTAATTAAAACTTAACTAAGGGATGGATTTAAATTTGATGATTTTTATATACTCAAAATTTACGCATCATAACCGAAGGGCATATAGTAAACCATTCTTTTTCTCTTCGAAGCCTAAACTTCACTAGCTTGTGAAAAGAAAAAAAATGCATGGGTTTTCGCTTATTACTTGCACTGTTTTTGCTTTTTCAACCGAGATATACATGCCAAACTTGAGCACTAATCCTTCACAAAAAAAACCGCCACTCTACTCTTGGTCCTTCTGGCCTCAAGCATCCCTTCATTATTCTTCTACTATGCAGTTCGAATGGTCTCCATAGAAGCACCTTCATTTGCTCCTGCTTCTTCTCCATTGAAAATTTTAAATTTGAAATTGGATAACCTTACAACACTCCTAAAGATTCTCAATTATCCTAGCTTTTGGGCATCCTTCCAACTACTGACAAATTCCTCATTTTTTGCCTTAAGCCTCTTGGATTCTTCAATCTTCGTCCATCGAAACTTCTCATGTTTTCCTTCCAAAAACCTACTTGGATTGAGCAAGCCATGGACCGGGTACTTGAAGCCAATGACCAGCTACCTTTTTTCAAAGCCAAGTCTGGCTATCACAAAAAACCACAATCATGGAACAACTATCATGAGCCATGGGCTAGCTACTCTTAGCCTTGGACGGGCTTCACCAATCCCTTGGCCGACTAGAAGAAACAATCTCAGTTAATGTTATTTTCTTCCTTTCTTCATGGCAATCAAATGCCTCAATTAAAGCTGAGCAATTTCCATGGTTATACTTCAAACTTCTCCTACTTTTCCTCAATTTAAATCACTTCAAATTTGAAAACAAAATCCTATAAAACCTCTTAAAAACCATTAACACTTTTAACTTTATTCTTCTGTATCTTCTCATTTGTTCAATAGTAGACTTCTAAAATCCATTAAATAGCTACAACCTCTTTTCTTCTTCTTCCATACAAGCCCTAAACCACTTCCATTAGAGTATTGAAATGTTGCCGAAGATGTACCATGTATCTCCGTATTTTGAAAATTACTAAACGAAAAACTTAAAAGGGGGTGAATAATTTCTTTTTAACAAATTTAAACACTTTCTCAAAATTTGATTTTTGAAATTCTCTTTTTGTTTTAAAGACAGATTGTGATGTATGAAGAGTGTGCAAAGTAGAAATTCCTGTAGCTTTAAGGAGATATCTGGTATCTTAAAAAGATGTGTCAAGTGATGTGCAATCAATACAATAATAAATATGGGATGGTAAAAGTCATAAAGATCTCTTTGAGTGATTGTAACTTTGTGTAGAGAAGTTCACAAACATTCAAAGACAAATGCAAAGAAGATGGATAAAAGATTTATAGTGGTTCGATTCTCAAGTATCTACATCTATTATCTTAAGTTCATATTTAAGTATTTTAAACCAGATTACTATTAGACCATACTCAAATTAATGGTGTTTGACTGCACCAATTATACAAGAGGATCACTACACTTTGTTTTACCCAAATCCTCTCAACCAGCTACAAATTAAGGCTCACCCCAAATAGATTTTACACCACAACCTTAATATACAAAAGGATTAGAGAAATAAGATAGAGATAGCTCACAATTTTGAGCAGATCTAGGAAACTTGAGGCACCATTGGCTTTTTACCTTTGGATGATTTGATTTCACAATGAAGCACGATGAAAGAGAGATTTTTGTGTTTTGAATGTGTAAGAGTGTTTCTGAATAACTTAGCACAAAAATCTTATTAGAAAATCATATTTAAGTGACTTTTATAGAAGTAAAAAGTGAAGCTCAAACGGTTGGTTAACGGTTAATTTTTCTTTTAGGATCTTCAGCATTTTGGATTCACGAAGTGGACGGATGTGCGTCCAAAACAGGCATCCAAAATACCACTATTCTTTTTAAAAGAGTGTTTTGAAAATTCTATAGAATATTGAATGGATGTTTTGGATTCAAGGTTTTCTCCAAAACATTTCTTCAGAGTATTTATAAAAATCAGATTCAAAACTTTTTCATTTTAAAAACTTTTATAAGTGGTTCAATGTAAAATAAAATTAAGCCAAGGTAAAGAGACATAGGAATTACAAACAATACCTTGAAGCACAAATTCCTTGTCTACAGTTCTTCAAGAAAGTCTTTAATATGTGCAACCTCAGTTGATCATTCATTATTGCCATTAAGTTGCGTGGATCATTCAATATTCTCAAGACCTTGAAGAGTGAAGGGCAAACATATCATATCCAAAAATTCCTATCACATGTAAATGCACATATTAGTTCACATCAATGTTTTTCATAAGTCAAAGCACAGGAGAATGCTTTCGGGCTAACAATCTCCCATTTTTTATGTGATGACAAACTTAATGGGATGTGATCAATAATATAAGTTGTATGGATATGTAAGACTGAGAGATTTAAAGGATTAGGATTATTTGAAATACAATCTCTTATCATAGGACTCAAGGAGTGTTTATGAGTATGATATAAGACAGATGATCAAGCACTGTTCTCATAAATAGTGGGTCGAGCCTATGACCCAAGCAATCTTCGTTTCCTCCTTCCTTCCAAAATAGGACTATTTCACGAGGAAATAGCCACATATAGTAAAGACAACAATGAATATATGAGTATTTACCAGTAGAGGTGTAAAGATAGTGTTTGTAAGATAGTGCTCCCCCTCGCTATGTACAAAAGATACACTGATGTTGTCATGGAAAGGACTCAAAAATTATATTGATTTATGAAAATTTTGGATGTCCAAACAATGCGTCCAAAATAGTGGACTAATATTTTGGATGCAAGAAAGAAATCCTCAGGGTCCAAAACACCCCCTGTGTATGAGCAGGGTTATCAAACAATAACTTTCATAGATAATTGCTAATTTATTTATCGGTTCTAAGGGACAAATAAGGCATCATAAAAAACCACTCATCTAAAATGGATAGATAGCTTGTATTCATAAAAGTCATAAATATTCACTATTTTTTAAAAATGGATGGAAGTTAAAAATTTTAGATCAGTTAAACATAATGAATCATTACAGAGGTAGTAGTTATGGCATACTCAGGAACTATAACCCATTATAGCCATGGCAGACTCATTTTAGAACCATGACCCATTCTGGAACCACAGATCAAACTAGAATAAGTCACATAAAGACATAGCCATATCTATTAGGCATTATCAGAATACCAGAAAGTATAAAAAATTAGATATTATCAAAATATTAGCTATTTTCAGAGCCCATAAAGCATGACCATACGTAAAAAATCATATAAAAACCAATTTGTATTAGAACATGATTATCAGAACATGATCGCAAAATTGATCCCCCCAATTTTTCTCCCCCTTTGTCATTAATCAAAAGGAATCATGAAATAAGCAGTAAAAGGAAGACAGATTAAAGTAGTAATAGGGAAAGTAGCAAGAACAAAAGTAGCATAAGTGTTTAAGATAGGAAAATAGCAAATATGAAAGCCCCAAATAAAAATGCCAGCTTCAATGTTGAGGGGGTGATGACGAGCTTAGATATTCCTCCTTTGTCGGCTTTCTTAAACTGTCTAGCCAGTCTACTGGATTTCCTCTTAACTACCACATGTTTCTACATTTTTCCAGAGGAAATAGGTTTGTGAGTAGTCACAGTAGAAGCAAGTGGTGCTAATCCTTCCTCAAGCACGGGTGTCTACTTCCTTGTTTATCTTCCCCAGTTGCCTACTCTTGGCCAAGGCCTTTTTTTGCCAGTTCCTCTTTCTTCTTATCTACCTTGCTTGGTTCCTCTTCAGGAGCCTTTTATGTTTCTTCTTTTTCTTGCTCAGACGGTTTCTTCAATTTACTTTTCTGTGTTAGTGCAGTAATTTCCTCTTCAATCTAGGTTTCCTTCATTCCTTCATCCTCCCTCTCATTTTCCTTCTCAGTATCTTGTTCATTGTCATTTTCTTTCCCTTGGGTAGTTTGTTCTTTAGGAGAAGCTGATTTAGTAGGAATTGTTTCAGTATTTTGATCATTCTCTTCTATAGTAGTTAACCTTTTTCCAAAATTCTGGATTTCTGAGCTGAAGCTGTCTACTTTAACAGCCAACACATTTATGGCTTCCAGAATGCTCTGATTGACTCCGGTATCATGAATTCTGTCTTTTCCCTTGCTAGACGACTCCTCTCGAACTTCTATCTCAACCTTTCTCTTTACTCCTATAGGTTGAGAAATCTTCCATTCAGTCTTAACCTTTAACAGTCTTTCTTTTTCATTGTCAAAAACATCTCTGAGTAGCTTCCACTCATTATTCACTTACACATATCCCATTTTTCAAATGACTCAAAGTGGTAAACATTAATTTTTAAAGGAGCAAGAGTGATCATACCCAAGTTAACATTAAAGTGTCTGAACACTTTAGTTTTACAAATTTCCATAGGGTAGTGCCTTGTTTGAGATGTTCCTTGTTTACATCATCACTTTCTCAGCAAGAAAACTAAAACTTATTGGCCTATTCTTGAATAGCCCTAACATTATTACCATTTGCATGATCTTTACATATGTTTTGTAACCAAACTGGGCGCTACTATGGTAGAAGCCATATGGTGCAGAATTCTACCAGGCCCATTTAACCACGTAGTATTCCTTTCTCTTAAATTCTTAAAGCGTCTCCCACCAGTGAATGTTCTTTCAAAGTTTCCCAAATCAAACAGATCAGTTTCCTTAGGGAACTTATTCAATTCAAAAAATTGAGTGCCTCCATCTCTAACACTATAAACTCTGTTCAATAGGCAATAATCAAACTCAAGATTCTTTCCTTCAACTCTCGAGATATACCATGATAGGAATCGCCCCAAGCACAAAGACTACTCAAAAGAAGACAAATAGAAATCCAAGCCACAGCTCATGGAACTTGGGTGAGATCCATTTTCAAGAGGTTTCAATAGAAGTTTAAAGCTAACCAAGCCAACAAATCAAGGGCCAAGAGAATGATGAAAGAGTGGATAATTAAAGGAAGGCCAAAAGGAGTACAAAGAAGGTAACAATCCTTGTGGAAGGTTAAGCAAACAAATGAACAAGGATTAAAGGGTAAACGGGAAAATGAAGGAATACGACCTAAGGGAGCTTCAAATGAAAATAGTCTTGGCTTCAAAATTATTTGGAAGATCAAGGGAATGTATGGAAAAGGAATGGAAGGAATAGAGGTCAAATGAGCAGGAATTGGAATGCCCAAAGCTGACCCAGTTCTGGCCCAGATCGAACGACCAGGGTCTAGAAAATTCCTCGATTTTTTTGGTGCACACACTATTCCGGTAGATTGGACCCGGTGCCAGCCTTAACAACCCGACTCCGCACTGGCTATAGACTTGCTATGTCCTATTTTTATTATTCTGACTTTTGTGCACGAGAATCGTTCCTCCAGATCGGAACCGGTGCCATCCCCAGGAGACGTACTTGGTGCCTACTCTATTCTGGAGCCTGAACCCCTGATGCTTTATAGCTATTGTGGGGTTAGTTTGTAATATTTAAAAGTGTTTAGTTCAAGAACAAAACATCCTTCTATAATGCTTTGTATTAGGTTATGTTGGGGGACTATAAATACCCTATTATAATATTGTAAACCAAGAACCTTTAGAGGCATATAAAATATTGAGAGTTCAAGAATTCTTTGAGAGTTTTGGAGAGGGTGATCCTGTTGGGTGATTCCCATAAACATCAAGACTAAATTAAAGGATTTAGTCCCACATTTGATCTTATCTCTAAATCTTAAGGGATAATCTAGACTTTATCTCTATTCTTATGCACTAGGTTGCTTAGTTTGTTTGATAGGATTAAGTTAGGTGCCTTCAAATTCCTATGCTTAGTGTTCTAATTGTTAAAGTTATGACCTAAAGACAATCACTTGTACGTTGTATATGCCACATTTTATTTTATAAAAAAAAATGCATTATTTATCTTACAGTTTCTTTTAATTACTGTTGCGTAAGATAACTGTTAGATAAAGTCCCTAGTACAATACTGTGTTTAGGAAATCATGATGGAGATCATTGTATGAGATTCCTACTACACTGTATAGTGTTAGCACTTTAATAGTTCCTAGTCATAGTATTAATGAGACAGGACATCATTAATGCGTTAAGACTAGCATGTGTTAAGACTTCCTGATTTGATCTGGCGGTGGTTTTCATATCCGTGGGTATTGAGATACTCAAAGTTAACGCATGGATGCTTGTTAGTGGAACAAGTTCATTGGATGACCTATCTATGAGATAATCACATGGATAACTATTTAGTGCTAGTGATATAATCTCAATATAGCAAACATGCAAGTATCCTTAGACTTGAGATCTCCAAAGTACTTTGTTTGTTGAGCATTATACTTTGATTCCAATATCTGGAGCTCGATCGAGGGCTGCTTATAAGATGGATATTGGATACATTATGAGGTAAACGAAAGTAGTTGACAGGGTCAATAAAGGATTCACCACTCCTAATAGTAGGAGCGAATATCTCACGGCCACTTGTAAGAATTACTACTCGAGAAGTCCTTGGCCAAGTCGTATATGCATTGGGAACAGTTTCAATTGATACACATCTAGAGTAGTAAGTTCCTCGTACAAGTATAATTATATTCGGGCCAAAATTAATATATATTCTAGAGGGAGTTGGCACTAATTCCGTACTTTAGACCGAATGAGATATTGTATGGTGAAATGAGTTAATTACATTGTAATTTGTTATTGAAGGGTTCATGTCAATGCACTTGACTTCCTGAACTCTTGGGTGGTCATTATGTATTGCTAGATACTGCTTATGATCTGAGAATATGGGTTTATTAACTGATGAATTAATAAACCAATCTTGATTAGAATTAATATGATTAATTCTAATTAATTAAGGATTATTAATCTCAAAGACGTTTGGATTAATTCATGTTCACTACCAATTGACTAGGAAACCTAATAGGTCATACACAAAAAAGGAATATATACTCAAGATATTATTTGATAACATAGTTGGGTTTATTGCGAGAAAGAGAAGTTGATGTGGCTAAATTATAATTAGTTATAATTTATGGGCCAATTTATAATTCTATGAACTTGAAGGGTTCTAATTACAAATAGAGAATTTTGAAATTCTCAGATGTGAGGACCATTCTTTATTGTGTGTCATGACTTGTTTGCTGCCTTTTATTAAACCAACACATACATGAAGGAATGGGTTTCAATGCTGCTTTTTATCAACACACATGAAGGAATGGGTGTCATGACATGAGATAATGTGTGTTGGGCCATCCACACAAGAGATAAATAAGGATATGATCTTTATGTTCTCAAGACAATCTCTCTCTCTCTCTCTCTCTCTCTCTCTCTCTCATGTAACTCCTTCCAAGAGTGACACCAAGACTCTTCTTCTTATTCTTCTTTCTCTGGTTTTGGTTATCAAGAAGAACAAGAAAGAAAAACCCCAGCCGCTATTGTTGTTTTCTGCTAGAACAGAAAATCTTGGTGCTTGAGTGAGATCCTCCATGTGGATTTTTGTTAGAGATAATCACACACTGTGATTATAGTGGTTGGACATACAACTCTCGTGGTGATTCTTTAAGAGGATTGTTGGATCGCACCATAATTATCATACTTGAAGAAAGAAAATTTTGTTTTCCACACAAACAAAGAAAGGTAAAAGCTATTATCTTTATTTCTTTATTTTATATACATATATATCTTGTTTTCCACACATATTCGGATCCTGGGATGGTATCTCGTTTTTAATTTTTTGTTGCGCCATATATGATACGCATGACATATCTAACACTAATCTCTAGTTAGATTAGGGTGTTAAGGTGTCTTTAAAGTAGGATAGATTCACATTATCACAAGAGTGTTAATTTTCTAGCATTTTAGTGTTCTTATGTGTGGGTTTGGTAGGTTTCTTGTTCTTGAGTTTAATCCAAAAGTTTGGTGCTTTCCAAGATCATATCAAGTGGTATCAAAGCTTGTATTGTGTTGATTCTAAACAACCAAATTTCTTTAGCTAAGGTACAATCTTCTTCAAGATCTATTAATTTTCAAGTTTTCGTCACTTTTTCTATTGCTATTTTTTGAAAGTAAAAAATTTGAATTTGTGCCATAGAAATATTGTTAATTTTGACCCTATATGGTCTATTAATGTTTCAAGAGTCATTTGATGTTAAAATTTGTTGATTTGGGGCTAAAACCAAGCTGAAACTTGCTATACAACATTGAGCTACAAGATTACACTCAATGTGTTTGATATCTTGTCCCAATGAATAATTTGTTTAGTAAAGAGCATTTAAGTGACTATTAATTTCTAAATTGTGATTGAGGTTGTGATAGCATCACTTAGTGTAACAACTCTTTCAAATCCATGCATCTTCCTTATTGCACACCAAGTGTTTGATAAATTACCTTTAAGACACCTTTCGTTCTTATCCCTTGGAATTTAGTTGACTATTAGAACTAAATTCTTTGAAGTGGGAAAGAGTTGGGAAGAACTTGACTATGGAGTTAAAAGTTTGAAAAAAAAAGGCAAGAGGGAGAGCACATTGTGATAAAAGCTAAGAAGAGTGCAAACAGAGTGAAAAGCGACCAGTAAAATTAAGTGCAAACACGTGAGGGAGTGAAGTGAGAATTCTCTTGTATTTTCTACTTCAATTTTGTGGGTACTTCTCTTGAAAGAAAATTCACAATGGCTAGTTGGAGTGAAAGTGAAGGGTATAGCAATTATGAGGAGTCTTGCTATGGTGAGAGTGGTTATGGGGAAGAAAATGAATATGAGCAAGAACATGATGAGGATGATTATGAGAGCGTGGGATATTTCGATGAACATGATGAGGGGCTAAGTATAAGTAGTAGGGAGTATAAAAGCTATGAAGAAGACCTAGGGGAAAGTGATCAAGAATGTAAGATCTTGAGTCCTATGGAAGATTGGAGTAGGGGGAGTAAAAACAATGGAGAATCTTATTCGAGTGGGGAAAGATATGGTAGTTTTAAGGAATATGGAATGAGGAAGTTTATGTGGAGGAGCACAAAAAATAACAAAGCGTAAGGTACAAAAGAACTTGAGGGAGTATGAATGCAAAATGCGTGGGAGTTTTGAGCACACTTCCTATGAGAGTCCAAAAGGAGTTAAACAAAGAGGGAGCAATGTGAAGGATTGACATACATAGAGCATGCAATTCATAGTGGACGGTAATGGAGATCATGAACATATATATAGAGTATAGCAGCATGGTGGGATAAAAACATACCTATTGGAGCCTTAAAAACATGTAGAACATGGTTGAATCCATTGAAGCTCAAAAACAGCTTCTACCTTCAATGTCCATGAACACCAGTGAACCTTCGTGCATTGCATCTTCTTCCGGTTCCGGTGAAATGCCAAGCTTTTTAATTCACGGAATATGACCACTGCCTAAATGCAGTTGGTGAGCACACATTCAGGTGAGAAGAAATGAACTCTCTCAGTTTTCTTTTCCTTTACCAACCATCCGTTTCCTAGGCATGGTTTCTTCAGTTATACCCAAAAACAGTGAAGAAAACCAAAAGCCTAGAAAAAAGACAGGCACAAGAGAGAGAGAAAGCCAAGAGACATTTTTTTATTTTTTCTTTTATTTTATTTTTCCACACAGAAAGCCAAGAGTCATGAAATCAAAAATAATTATTTTGATAAAAATAATATTCCCGGGATTTTATACCCGAATATTATTTACAAAATAAATTTTGACTTCACCCTAAACTCTTCTAAACTGTGTCCGAAAAAATCTTATGGTCCAGGCTATTGGGCCAAAATAATATTTATTATTTTTCTTGGACCCAAAAAATCCAAAATAATAAACATTAATTATTTTTCTTGGGATTAAATAAATAACCCAATAAATAATTAATGAACCCAAATGAATAAAAAATAATTAAACATTAATTATTTATTTCTTGTGATTTAATTAAATAAATAACCCAATAAATAATTAAGTAATAATTATTTTCCTCTAGTTTAAGTCTCGATTAATTTTCTAATTATTCAAACTGAACATAGGTCCTGAATAATTAATTAACCAATTAAACCAGATAATAAAATTCTCTCTATTTATTTTATTCCAGTCTAATAATAAATTAGACTTCCCGAATAAAATAAAACTCTCTCAACTGAGATCATTTTCTCAACCCAAAAATTAATTAGGACTTACAGGCTATTCCGAGGACCAAAAAGACACATCGCCTTGGCTACTAAAATGACCAAAATATCCCTACTATATAAATAGATGTATTTTGCATTTTAAATATTTCTTAATATCACCATAAGGAAATATTGACCCCAAGGACAATGCTGCATTAGCAAAGTCTTTGACCTACAAGTGAAATGACTAAAATACCTCTCTATACATCGCCGTACATTTAGAAAGGAAGAAGTGTACTAACACCTTTCTAAAGACATCTACCATCCTTATGCTTCTAGTCCAATGATCCACGACTTCCTGGAGTATTTCCGCTTTCCAAGGAAGCGACCCTAAAGCAAACATCCAAGTCATGTTTCCCAGGGCCCTGGATATTTAGATCATTCGGACAACCACAAGGGGCGATATAGTGTAGAAATTATCTTGTACAAGCCTGTCTTAACTAACTAGTCACATATACCCAACATACAAGTATATTGGCCCTCTGATAGAACCTCAACTATAGTATATCAAAGCATATGCTTTCAGCTTCGCCAGACCACCAACTCATACTCAAGTCATAGAGTACTAGTCCACGCTGTAGCAGTAATAGTCTAGGTTTCTACCATATAGTACTTTTTAGAAACCACTACTACAGGTCTTGTTCTACGTATTCGAAATACGCTTATGTCATGAAGTTAGTGGCCTACTCACTGGCTAAAGGTAAGCCATTCCCCATTTGGAATTCATAACATAATAACCTAAACATAATGAGATTCTCATTCTCATCAATCGGTTAAGAACAGCTGTTTATGTGTTTAAATAACCCATGATCCATACCTTACTGTGAAAGACCTCCATTCACATGGATCACTTATTTAAACACAATGGGTCTGTTCCAAACGAAATTGTACACAAATGAAGAAAATTATTTCACAAACGATTTCTGAAAATAAATTCTTTTATTAACATATTCGATATTGTCATCAGAAAACTAGTCTAAGAGGGCATATTCCCAACAATCTCCCACTTGCACTCTAAGATTAGGTAGTCTATAGGTGCCCACTCCAATGGCGTCTAAGTGTTTTTTGAAGACCCTCAGCCAAAGACTTGGTGAATGGATCTACTAGATTGTTCACAGAGGCAATCTGTACCACCACCACATCCCGTCTCTGGATGAAATCCCGGTCCAGGTGGTTACTACCTCACAATATGCTTCCCCTCCTTATGGTTCCAAAGTTCCTTTGAGGTATATAAGAATATGCTTTACAGCTTACCAATGAACCTCCCTAGGTTTGACTAACATTTGCTAACTAAGCCTACAACAAAGCAAATATCTGGCTTAACACACAGCATGACGTACATGAGACTTCCCACAGCTGAAGCGTAAGGAATCCTACTCATTCTGTCTTTTTCTTCTTGAGACTTAAGATAGTCCCTTGAAGAAAGCGACAACCCATATCTACAAGGAATTAGAGTTCCCTTGCATGAGTCCATACTGTACTTGGCCAGCATCTTGTTAATGTATGCGACTTGGGATAATCCTAACATTCTCTACTTCCTATTTCTAAGAAGTCTAATCCTAAGAATGTAGCTGGCTTCTCCCAAGTCCTTCATACTAAATTGACTAGATAGCTAAATCTTTGTAGATGAAAATGACCTTACATCATATCCAATGAGTAGAATGTCATCCACACATACAAGACAAGAATAACCACATTAAACCCCTCAAGATTCTTGTACACGCATGGTTCATCCTCATTTTGAATAAAGCCATAAGACTTTACAGTCTCATCAAAACGAATGTTCCATTCTCTTTATGCTTGCTTACGTCCATAAAGGGACTTCTTAAGCTTGTAAACCATATGTTCCTGGCCTTCAGCAATAAAACCTTCCGATTGGGACACATAAATGTCTTTGCTAAGATGGCCATTCAAAAAATGCCGTCTTGACATCCATTTATCATATCTTGTAGTCATAGTGACATGCGATGGCAAGAAGGATACGGATGGATTTAAGCACAGCCACAGGGGAAAAGGTTTCCTCATAATCGATCCCTTCTTTCTGAGTATACCTTTTACCACAAGCCTAGTTATGAAGGTTTCTACCTTCCCATCCTCTCCCCTCATCCTCTTGTACACCCATTTACACCCAATGGGTTTTATCCTTTCAGGTGAAGCTACAAGATCCCAAACCTGATTGAAGTATATAGACTCAATCTTGGCTTTCATTGATTTATGCCATAGATTTATATCGGCATCAGCAATTGCCTCCTCGTACCTAGTGGGGTCTTGTTCCTGATGGTCAGAGACCAGCTCAAAACTTCTCTATTCCATCTATCTAGAACCCTAGACACTCTTCCACTGCAACGAGGCACTTTTTGTACAAGCTCTTGAGGCTGTGCCTCTTCTTGTTCTACAATTAGGTCAAAAGAAGTTGCTTCTGAAGATAACTTCTCCTTGAATTCCAACCTAGTTGAACCTTTCGTGGAAGTACTTTGATCATCCTTTAAGTATCTAAATTAGTACTACCCAGTACTTTCCGCTCCTTAGAATAATAGAAGTAACCACCATTTATTCCTTTTGGACACCCAACAAAATAGCATAATTCTGATCTTGGTACCAACTTGTCTCCCTTGATCAGTACATATGTTGGACAACCCCATATCCTGAGATGATTCAGACTTTGGCTTATGCCCAGTCCATATCTCATAAGGAGTCCTAGGTACTGACATGGAAAGTACCAAGTTCAGAATGTATGCCACTGTTTCTAGGGCATATCTCCAAAAAGATACTGGAAGAGTAACATGAGACATCATGCTTCTGATCATTTCCATCAATATCCTGTTCCTTATCTCAACTACTCTGTTCTACTAGGGTGTCCCCGGCATAGAGAGTTGGGATACTATCCCATGATGCATCATGTAATTCTTGAATTCACCTAGAAGGTACTCTCCACCACGATCCGATCGTAAGGTCTTGATTAATTTACTTGTCCGACGCTCCACTTCAGCCTTAAACTTCTTGAACTTGTCAAAAGAGTCAGACTCGCGTCTTATCAAGTAAACGTAACCAAACCTTGTACAATCATCTGTGAAAGTGATGAAGTGCTCAAAAACCTACTCTAGCTAGTATAGACAAGGGACCACACACATCATTGTGAACAAGACTCAGTAACTCCTTGGCCCAATCCGCCTTTGGGACAAAAGACCCTTTTGGTCATCTTTCCCATCAGGTAAGATTCACACTAAGGCCAATTCTCCAATCTCAATGAGCCCAAAGGCTCATCATGGATTTGCCTCTAAATCCTGGTTGAGTTGATATGATCCAAACTCAGATGCCAAAGATTTTAGTCACTGATATTGATCTTTTTCTTCTTAGTTAAAGGTTCAAATTGAGCGTTATTTGATTGATTGTTAATAGGGTTTAAATAGAATAGATTTCCATACATGTGCCCAGTACATAATATTTCTCCATTTCTACTGATAGAAATACCAGAATGGAAATATTCAGAATATCCTTGATTTATAAGTTTTGCAACTAAAATCAAATTTTGACAAAAACCAGGTACATATAAAATATCTATTAAAGCCACTTTATTATTACAATCAAAACAAGATCCAGCTCTCCCACTACAAGGGCCCAGAGTGTGTTCCAATTCCCACGCGTAATCAATGTTCACCTTTCTTGAGTCTACTTATCTTTCTAAACCTCTAGAAGGAGTTACAGATATGATCAGTGGCTCCTGAATCAACAACCTAAGTGAAGGTTGATCTAACCATTGATATAGACTCTAGATAGAGAACATTACATGTGGGGTTTTTCTTGGCTTGAAGATTCGGACACTCCTTTTCCAGTGTCCCTTCTTTCCATATTTGAAGCACTTGCCCTTTGGTTTGTCTTTGGGCTAGGCTACTGTGTTTCCCTTCTTCTTTTTGAACTTTCTGGGCTTGGATCCAGTTCTTGAGGAAGAAGCCTTAGCAATCATGGCCATTGAATGTGGCTTCATGACCTTCTCTGCCATCTGAAGTTCCTTCATCAATTCAGTCAAACTCATATTTAACTTAGTTTGAACTGAGTAAAGGAAACTGGTAAGGATTTGAGAACCATGTCCACTTGGCTCTCGGGGTCACTGATAGCCCCTAAGATTTCCGCCTCCTCAAAAGCAGCAATCATCTTGAGTATATGCTCCCTGACTGATGCTCCCTCAGCCATCTAAGAGTTTATTATAGTTCGAAGAGCTTCAAACCTTGCGAGCCAGCTCTTATCCGTGAACATAGTGGCCAATGAATGACTAATGTCATACGCAGAAGCTATGTGCTCTTATTTAGACTGGAGCACATTAGACATGGAGGCTAGTCTATAGCAACGTGCTATTTCATTAGCCTTCTTCCATGCCTTCTCAGCCTCTTGCTCTTTGTCGGTGGAACCTTCCTCGATAATAGGGCAGGTTTCGTAAAGGACATACTTATACTCCACGGCTGTGAGTATTATGTCCAGGTTCCTCTTTCAGTCAACATAGTTTGGTCCCGTTAACTTATTCTCACGGAGAATAATGGCCAAAAGACTAAAAGAACCTCTCACCATTTCTGAAAAATCGAGTAATAAAAGAAAGGATTTAGTTTGTGAAAATAAATTTGTGTACAAAAATTAATTTGGCTCTTTGGAAAACTGACATAGCTTCTTTGGAAGATTAACAGTTTCCTAAGCTAAGTGTAATTACCACCACAAATTAATTTCCCTTCTAGGTAATGATCTAGAGAATAACTCCATCGTGGGATGGCCGTTTCCTCTGTATTTCCTATGGAAAGTCCTCGTAATATAACCTCCAACGTGGGCTGGCCGATTATAGTACGTGTCCCAGGTTATTAATTACATCCTTCCATTAGATCTAGATCCTTGTGGTATCCCCATCCTATACGGGTTCACTCCCAAGGTGACGCGAGGGGACCCAAGATCTCTAATGAGGACCGTGATGGAAGCCATGGGGTCGTTGGAACCCCTCTCCCACTTAGTCTTTTAAAATAAAAGTTTTCTGAAAAAATATCCTTTTGAAATTTCCATTAAGTTTTCCTTAACATAAAAATAAAATATCCAAGTCCATTAAAATTTCTATGCCAAGGATTATATCCTTTGAGAGATTTTTCCATGGACTAATTTTATTTAAGTTAAAACTTAATGATTTCAAAAATTTTCCAATTAAAACTTTTCCTGAGACTTTGGTCTCAATTTTATTTAACAAAACAATTTTTCTTATGCAAAATAAAATAAAATGGCTTTCTATTTTAACTTACAAAAATATCTAAATCCAGTTATATTTTCTATGTCAAGGATTAAATCCTTTGAGAAAATATCCAAGGATTAATTTTTGTTCAAGTTAAAATAACCATTTAATTTTTAAAGAAAAATATTTTCCTTGCATAAATATTCCTAAAGACTTTGGTCTTTGAGAAACCGCGCACATAGGTACACAAAATAAATAGCATACTAGAAAACAGTAATCGTTTTCATGCTTTTCTATATTTAAACTTATGTGCCCAAATAATAGAATTAAACACATTAATTAATTAATTATCTTGTTTAATCCTAAAATCCTTTACTAATATTTTTCATGCAAATATATTCCAAGAATATAAACTATTGCAAAAATATTAACTTCGCTTGGTATGGGACCCAAATTAAAATTTTGAAAAAAAAATTATTTATTTTTTTATTGGAGGTCTACTGCACCAGATCCGCGCCCGCATGCATTGCGGTGCACCGGGCGCCCAGTGCACCAGCCACACACGATCTCCAGCAGCCACAACCTGTGAAGCAGCCGCTCGCTGAACCGCGTCCACGACCCGCTGCCTCTCTCACTGCATGGCCCGCGTGTTGGCCAGATGACCCGCGCGTGACCCGGTGCTAATTGCAATTCAATTTCGTTTGCACGGCTCCAATTTCTACAGTAATTAGCTCAGCTTAGTGGCTCGATCAGCATGGCTTGTGACCCAGAAACAGTGGCGGCTTGGCTCGGCTCCAACGGCTTATGAATAGTGCCTTCTTCTCCAGAGAGTTTTTCTGCATTCTGTCCGCGCGAATTTCTTTGTTTTTCATTTGCAGTGGCTTCTTTGGACATATTTCATTACAAAAACTCATCCAAACCAAAACAACAACCGCCTATACCCATTTAAATTAGGTTTACATGATCTAAACTCTAAAATCAAATTTCACAGAACACACTGTGAAAAATTATAGAGACCATGCCCCATACCATTTCAAGCGAAGGATCACATATTTAAGCTGCAAACAATGTTCTTCTTCATTTTTATTAACTAACATGCTCCTTAAGTCAATCAAATTCATGCTCTGATGCCACTTGAAGGATTGACATTCATAGAGCATGCAATTCACAGTGGACGGTAATGGAGATCATGAACATATATATCAGAGTATGGCAGCATGGTGGGATAAAAACATACCTGTTGGAGCCTTAAAAACATGTAGAACATGGTTGAATCAATTGAAGCTCAAAAACAGCTTCTACCTTCAACGTCCATGAACACCAGTGAACCTCCATGCATTGCATCTTCTTCCAGTTCCGGTGAAATGCCAAGCTTTTTAATTCACGGAATATGACCACTGCCTAAATCTTGTTGGTGAGCACACATTCGGGTGAGAAGAAATGAACTCTCTCAGTTTTCTTTTCCTTTACCAACCATCCGTTTCCCAGACATTGTTTCTTCAATTATAGCTAAAAACGGTGAAGAAAACTAAAAGCCAAGAAAACAAACAGGCACGAGAGAGAGAGAAAGCCAAGAGACATTTTTTATTTTTTATTTTATTTTATTTTTCCACACAGAAAGCTAAGAGTCATGAGACTAAAAATAATTATTTTGACAAAAATAATATTCCCGGGATTTTATACCCGAATATTATTTACAAAATAAATTTTGACTTCACCCTAAACTCTTCTAAACTGTGTTCGGAAAAATCTTATGGTCCAGGCTATTGGGCCAAAATAATATTTATTATTTTTCTTGGACTCGAAAAATCCAAAATAATAAGCATTAATTATTTTCATTGGGATTAAATAAATAACCCAATAAATAATTAATGAACCCAAATAAACCAAAAAATAATTAAACATTAATTATTTATTTCTTGGGATTTAATTAAATAAATAACCCAATAAATAATTAAGTAATAATTATTTTCCTCTAGTTTAAGTCTCGGTTAATTTTCTAATTATTCAAACTGAACCCAGATCCTGAATAATTAATTAACCAATTAAACCAGATAATAAATTTCTCTCTATTTATTTTATTCCAGTCTAATAATAAATTAGACTTCCCGAATAAAATAAAACTCTCTCAATTGAGATCATTTTCTCAATCTAAAAATTAATTAGGACTTATGGACTATTCCGAGGACCAAAAAGACACATCGTCTTGGCTAATAAAATGACCAAAATATCCCTACTATATAAATAGATGTATTTTGCATTTTAAATATTTCTTAATATCACCATAAGGAAATATTGACCCCAAGAACAATGCTGCATTAGCAAAGTCTTTGACCTACAAGTGAAATGACTAAAATACCCCTCTATACATCGCCGTACATTTAGAGAGGAAGAAGTGTACTAACACATCTCTAAAGACATCTATCATCCGTAGGCCTTTAGTCCAATGATCCACGGCTTTCTAGAGTGTTTTTGCTTTCCAAGGGAGTGACCCTAAAGCAAACATCCAAGTCATGTTTCCCAGGGTCCTGGATATTTAGATCATCCGGACAACTACAAGGGGCGATATAGTGTTAAAACTATCTTGTACAAGTCTGTCTTAACTAACTAGTCACATATACCCAATGTACAAGTATATTGGCCCTCCGATAGAACCTTAATTACAGTATATCAAAGCATATACTTCCAGCTTCGCTAGACCACCAACTCATACTCAAGTCATAGAGTACTAGTCCACGCTGTAGCAGTAATAGTCTAGGTTTCTACCATATAGTACTTTTTAGAAACCACTACTATAGGTCTTGTTCTACGTATTCGAAATACGCTTATGTCATGAAGTGAGTGGCCTACTCACTGGCTAAAGGTAAGTCATTCCCCATTTGGAATTCATAACATAATAACCTAAACATAATGAGATTCTCATTCTCATCAATCGGTTAAGAACAGCTGTTTATGTGTTTAAATAACCCATTATCCATACCTTACTGTGAAAGACCTCCATTCACATGGATCACTTATTTAAACACAATGGGTCTGTTCCAAACGAAATTGTACACAAATGAAGAAAATTATTTTACAAACGATTTCTGAAAATAAATTCTTTTATTAACATCAGAAAACTAGTCTAAGAAGGCATATTTCCAATAGAATGTAGTGCATAAGATATCGGAAGAAGGGGTGCATGAGAGGAAAAGTTATAATTGTTACAATAGTAGAAGAGATTGACTTGTGAGATTTGTTATAGTAGAAGGCACACAAAGGTTGATTGTCTAAATAAATTGGCATATTAAAGATTTTATGGGGTGCACAATTGCGAATGAGAGAGATAAATTGAGAAGCAAAAGGCTAGACTTGAGACCAAAGTGGCCAAGAAAAATGTTGTAGATGTTAAAGAGCCTAGAAAGGCAAAAAATGAAGAAAAAGTTGAGAGGGTTAAGCAAAGTGAATTACATGGCTTTGAGAAGAAGGAGAAACTAGAAAATAAGGCCAAGTGCCAAGGAATTCTCAATCAAAATGATGAAGTAGTGTACGAAAAAGTTGAGAAAAATGTTAATGAGATTGATGAGGAGCTTAGTGATTATGAATAAGAAGACGTGGAACCATTGAATTCAACAAATAGGGTGACTAAGGAATATTACAACATTCTATTCTTTCTAGAGGAAGAGTCAAACCCATTGGAAGCGTTAGAGGGGAATGAGCTAGAAGAAGTTGAGCAAAAGGGTATGGAATTTATTGAAGAGCCAAGAATTCAAAAATTGAGGTAAAGAATGAGCAAATACGTGCTATAGATGAAGGTTCCCAAAGTGCTTCAAGTACTTATGTAGTGGGAGAAAGCTCGCATCCACAAGAGGAGAAAAAGAAGAGTTAGCTATAGGTGGTGCAAAAGCAAATGAAAATGAGTGAAACTAGTAAGAATGAAGCATCTAGTTCAACTTCACAAAATGACATCAAAACTAGTGGAAGAAATAGAATGGATAGAAGAGATGAGGATATACTTGAGAAACCATGCGCGTTGATTGGAGTAGCAATGGAAGTTGAAAATGCTTGTGAGGGAGTGGAAGAAGGAGAAAATTAGCAAAGGGAGAATATATTTTTTTCAAGGTGTCTAATCAAGTAAAAACCATATAGTGTCCTAATTGATAGAGGGAGTTGTAAAAATATGATTAGTGCTACATTAGTGGAGGAGATAGGAATAGAAATCTTAAAACACCCTAGACCTTACAAGTTACTGTGGTTGAACAATTATGGAGAGGTAAAGGTGAACAAATAAGCCAGGGTGGCCATTGATAGGGGGAAGTATAAGGATGAAGTGATTTGTGATGTATTTCCTATGTATGTAGGGCATATTTTGTTGGGAAAACCTTGGATGTTTTATGGAGATGTGGTTCATGAAGGGAAGAGGAACACTTATTCTTTGAGGAAAGATGGAAAGAAAATCACTCTACTTCCCTTATCCCCTACTGAGGTTTTGAGAGATCAAAATATCTTGAGGGAAAAAGAAAAAGAAAGGAGGGAAGGCAAGGAGAAGTAAAAGAAGATGAGTGAGAAAAGAAATAAGGAGAAAAAATGAGAGAATAGGGAAGAACAAAAGAATGGGGGAAAAGAGGTTGAGGTGAGAGAAGAAAAAGAGATAAAAATTGAGGAAAAGAAGGAAGATGGGGTTGAAAGGATAGTGATCATCCCAAGTTAGAGAGAGAGAAAAAAAAAGAGAGGCAAACACGAAGATAAAAAAGAGAGAGAGTGTGTGTGTGTGTGTGGAGGTAAATTGAGAGGGAAAATATGGGTAGTGAAATAGAAAGTATAAAGAATAATGAGGTACAAAGCCAAGACATTTTACATTCACAAAATCTCTCGTGTTTGAATTCTTGTATAAGTTTTAATTCGAGGACAAATCATTTTCGAGAAAAGAGAAATGATAAGAATCGCCCTAGGCACGAAAGCCACTTAAAAAGAAGACAAAAAGAAATCTAAGTCATAAATTATGGCATCTTGCATGAGATCCATTTTCAAGAGGTTTCAATATAAGTTTAAGGCTAACCAAGCCAACAAACCAAGGGCCAAGAGAATGATGAAGGAGTGGATAATTAAAGGAAGGCCAAAAGGAGTACAAAGAAGGCAACAATCTTTATGGAAGGTCAAGAAAATAAATGAACAATGATTAAAGGGCAAACGAACAAATAAAGGAATGCGACCCAAGGGAGTTTCAAATGAAAACAATCTTGGCTTCAAAACTATTTGGAAGACAAGGGAATGCATGGAAAAGGAATGGAAGGAATGGAGGTCAAATGAGTAGGAATTGCAGTGCCAAGAGCTAACCTAGTACCGGCCCAAATCGACCGACCGAGATTTGCAAAATTCCTCAATTTTTTTGGCATATGTACTGTTCCAGCAGATTAGACTTGGTACCGACCTTAACAGCCCGACCTGGTGTCGACTGTGGACTGGCTAAGTCCTATTTTTATAGAACTTTTCCTCCTGATTAGACTCGGCGCCACCCCCAGGAGACATACCCGGCGCCTGCTCTGTTTTGGAGCCCGAGCCCCTAACGTTTTGCAGTTGTTTTAGGCTCATTTTTTAATATTTAAAAGTGTTTAGTTCAGGAACAGAACATCCTTCTATAATGCTTGGTATTAGGTTATGTTGCGGGACTATAAATATCCTATTATAACATTGTAAACCAAGAACCTTTGGAGATATATGAAATATTGAGAGTTTAAGAACTCCTTGAGAGTTTTGGAGAGGGTAATACTCTTGGGTGATTTCCATAAACATTAAGACTAAATCAAAGGATTTAGTCCCACATTTGATCTTATCTTTAAATCTTAAGGGATAATCTAAACTTCATCTCTATTCTTATGTGCTAGGTTGCCTAGTGTGTTTGATAGGATTGAGTTAGGTGCCTTCAAATTCCTATCCTTGGTGTTCTAATCTCTAGTTAGATTAAAGTGTTAAGGTGTCTTTGAAGTAGGATAGATTCACATTATCACAAGAGTGTTAATTTTTTTGCATTTTGGTGTTCTTGTGAGTGAGTTTGTTAGGGTTCTTTTTTTTTTAGCTTAATCCACATTTTTGGAGCTTCCCAAGATCATATCATACCACCGGACCATAAAACCCCCTCCAGACTCCTCTAATCAACCCTTTCTTAGATTTGCATAAAATTCCCATATTATAGTCGTGTACAATTTTTTGTCCACAGATAACAGGGCTTCCCACCCGAAAGACTCAAATATATTCAGAATATTTGCAAAATTTAAGAAAAACTCTGGATTAACGCGATAACCAACAATCACAGTTCGGTTTCTTGAAACCTAATCATTGAAGTCAGATTCACTTTTAGAGTCAAGAAAGTGAGGTTCCTGGGTCCCCAAGCTTTCTTGTTTAGGGGTTAGTTATGAAGAATTGTTTTGAGAAGTAGGGAGTTTAGGAATGACTTCCTTCCGTTTCTCTTTTGCAGTTGATTTTGTCACAATAGCCGATTTATTTTTCATCATTGTTGAGTTTTTCTGGGCCTTCTTTGACTGTGGTTTAGTCGATTTTGGAGATTTAACCATCGTGATCAGAAGGTAAAAGCTTAGGCTTTTAGTTTTTCAGAGAAAAGATGGAGAAATTTTGAAAAGAGAAAGATAGAGCTTAATGTCAATTTTAGAATCCGAGAAGAAAGAGAAAAAAAAAGACTTTTTGGGGTTTCCTAGGAAGTTGTGAAGATAGGTACAATCAAGGACACTAGGAAGTAACTTTCATTAGAGATTTTGAAAGACATCTTTGAAACGTGACAATAATTTGAATTTCAAAGAGAATATTCTAGAAGTAGTTATCATAATTTTTTTTAAAATCATACGAAGCACTGGGTTACTTTCATTTTGGATTAAGACTTCATCCAAAATGTTCATCCAAAAAAAAAAAAAAAATCTTTAAAATGAGGGTTTTGAAAAGTGAATTTTTTTTATTTACTCTTCGAAGACTGCATCCACAGTCTCCTTCCGAAATCATGTTTCTTTAGAAACCTACAAAAATAGACAATCATTATTTTCTAAAAACTTTGGTCACATAATTTTTGTAATGCCCAACCCTCGTCTAAAAAAGAAGAATTTGTCTTCAGCTAGGGGTTTTGTGAATGTATCTACAAGTTGATCATTAGTAAGGATATATTCTACACAAACATCACCTTTAAGCACATGATCTCTAATAAAATGATGTTGAACCTTAATATGCTTTGTCCTAGAATGTTGAACTAGATTTTTTGTCAAATTAATTGTACTCGTATTATCACATAGTATCGGTATGCAATCAAAATTAAGACTAAAATCAAGTAATGTGTTTTTCATCCATAAAATTTGTGCACAGCAACTCTTTGCTACTATATATTCAGCCTCGACTGTGGATAGTGATACACAAGCTTATTTCTTGCTATGCCATGACACTAGAAAGTTTCTAAGAAATTGACAATGCCCACTAGTTCTTTTTTGTTCAACTTTGTAGCCTGCATAATGTACATCTATGTAGCCTATAAGATCAAACAAGTTAGTTCAAGGATACTATAATTCATAATCGTGTATCCCAGCCAAGTATCTAAGGATACGCTTCACATCACATAAGGGATTCTTTTGGACATGATTGAAATCTTACACATAAGCATACCGAGAACATAATATCTGGTCGACTAGCATAAGATATAACAAACTTCCAATCATACCTCTGTATTTCAATTCATCAACTTTCTTACCTTTTTCATCCTTGTCAAGATTTAGTGATGTGCTCATAGGCGTATTGATTTCTTGGGCTTCATTCATACCAAACTTCTTGAGTAGTTCCTTAGCGTACTTAGCTTGATTTACTAAAATTCCATGCTTGGTTTGTTTGATTTGCAATCCGAGGAAGTAGTTAAGTTCTCTCATCATGCTCATCTTGAATTTTTGCTGCATAGTCTTGGTAAATAAGTCTTGAATTCATTAGTAGCACCAAAAATGATATCATCAACATAAATTTGGACAATGAGAAGATCATCAGATTTTTTTTTTATTTATTTAATAAACAATGTAGTGTCAATCAAGCCTCTTGAAAAACTTTTTCAGAGTAAAAATCCACTTAGCCTTTCATACCAAGCTCGTGGAGCTAGTTTTAAACCATAAAGCACATTTGAAAGATTGAAAACATGATTTGGAAAGTACTCATGAATAAAACTAGGAGGTTGTTCTACATACACCTCCTTTTCAATAAAACCATTTAAGAAGGCACTTTTAACATCTATTTGGTAAAGCATGAAATTTTTAAAGGATGCAAAGGCAAGTAGCATTCTAATGGATTCTATTCGAGTAACAGGAGCAAATTTCTCATCATAGTCAATGCCCTCTTCTTGATTGAATCATTGAGCAACAAGTCTATCTTTATTTCTAATCACCACACCATGCTCATCAAGTTTGTTTCCGAAGACCCACTTGGTACTAATGACCGGATGGTCGAATGGTCTAGAGATCAGTTTCCAAACTTGATTTTTTTCAAATTGATTCAGTTCTTATTGAATAGCTAGGATTTAAAAATCATCATGCAAGGTCATATCAATACAGTTAGGTTCAATACTTGAAATGAAAGTAAAATTATCAACAAAGTATTGTCTAGTTTTGACCAAACAATTAGGATCACCAATGATCTGCTCTTTTGGATGACTAATTTTGTACTTATAATCTTTTGGTAGCCCTTAATCAGTATGCTCTTCAGTTTCTTACTTGTTTTGTTCAGCTTTTTGTTCTTCCAATTCTTCTTCTTTGGCATGAATGTCAAGCGATGGAGCTTTGTGCTGTTCACTGCATTTTTTTTAGATCCCTACATCATCATCATCTTTTCTTGATTCATCAAAGACAACATGTACAGATTCTTCCATACATAGAGTTCTTTTGTTGTACACTCTATATGTCATTTTATTGGAAAAGTATCCAAGAAATATGGCCTCATCGGATTTGTTATCAAATTTTCCAAGATTGTCTTAAGTATTAAGAACAAAACATTTGCAACCAAAGACTTTAAAATGGGAAATTGATGGAGATTTGTCAAACATAAGCTCAAAGGGTGTTTTTCTTAAAAAATGTCTCAGCATGACTCGGTTAACAATATAACAAGTTGTATTAACAAGTTCAGCCCAAAAGAATTTTGAAAGAGAGTTTTCACAAATAATAGATCTAGCCATTTCTTGTAAGGTTCTATTCTTTCTCTCAACACCACCATTTTATTAAGGGGTTTTAGTAGCTGAGAAGTTGTGAAAGACCCATTCTCATCACAAACATGTGTAAGTTCATGGTTGCAAAATTCTCTACCATTGTCACTTCTAATTGAGATCAATTTGCATCTAAGAGAATTTTGAACACACTTGAATAGCCTAGAAAATTCAGAGAATGCCTCATCTTTTTGTCTAAGAAATAAAGTCCAAGTAAATTTTGAGAAATCATCTACTAGTATATAAGCATATCTCTTACCTCCAAGACTAGTGGTCCTTATTAGTCCAAACAAATCCATATGTACTAATTCAAGGGGTTTTGATGTAGAAAGCATTTTCTTTAGTTTAAAAGAGGTTGTGATCCATTTCTCAAATTGGCATGCATAACATATTCTGCCTTTATCAAACTTCATTTTAGGTAATCCTCTAACAAGCTTTTTTGAAGATAATTTGTTTAGCAAATCAAATGATACATGACCTATCCTTCTCTGCCAAAGGTAGCCATTATTATCATGTACGAAAAGGCATCTAATATCATGAGCCATAAGATCATCAAGATAGAATACATATATATTTCCAACATGGTTAGCAACATAAATTATTTCATTACTAGAACTGACCATAATACAGCAAAAGTCTTTCTCAAAAATAACTTTGTAGCCATTGGCATATAATTAACTAATGCTAAGCAGGTTGTATTTCAGCTTATCAATCAATAATACTTGTTTGATAATAGTAGAAGATCCTTTAGCAATGTTACCTATGCCAATAATTTTTCCTTTCTTTTTGTCTCCAAAGGAAACAAACCCATTATTCGTAGCTTGAACATCTTCTAATAGGGTTGCATTTCCAGTCATGTGTCTTGAGTATCCACTATCCAAGAAACCACTTTGTGAGGTTCATTTTGTCCGATGAGTGTACCTATACATAATATGGGAGAGTGATTCTTGGTACCTATACCTTCTTGGGTCCACATGGGTTAGTGTTGGTTCTTTTACCTTTCCAATCAATTTTTATTCCTAATTCAATTATTTTTGTAACGTGACACCTAGATACATTGTGTCCATTTTTACCACAATAAGTACATCATGTATAATTTGCGTTTGGGGAGCTTGCTCTCACAAAATAAGACTTGCATTTTTCTGCTTTATGCACATTCCTATAGCCAAGACACTTCTATATCCAGCCATACATTGCACTCTAAGAAGTTTGTTTAAATTATTTTGGCCATCAGTGAATTTTTTAATACAAATAGTGAGATCATCAACTTTCTTTTTCATATCATCAAAATCACTAAGCATAATTTCAAGAGAGGAGATTTTATCACATAAACATTTGTTCTCAAGTGTAGAATAGTTCAAGAAGGTAGAGATGATTTCTTTTTCAATATTTGAGCAGCAAATGGAGTCAAGTAGAATTTTGTTCTCACTCATCAACTTATTATTTTCATTTGATAAGGAATCAATTTTCATTTTCATTTTCTTGTTCCTTCTTGACAGTTTTTTGAGTTCATGGAAGATATAAAAAAGAAGTTCATTTAGATCATCACTATTGTCACAAGTAGAATCATGCAATTCGGCCACAAGATTAGATGGGAAAGAATTTACCTTGTCCTCTGCTACCATGAAGCATATTTTAGTTGTTTCATTTTCAGATTCTCTATTTTCTTCAGATTCAGAATCATTTTGATCCCAAATTCCCATCAATTCTTTTCTTTTCTTTACTTTCAAGTCATTTTGTTTCATTTTGAAAATCTTAGCTTCTTTCTATTTGGCAATTGGGCAGTCAGTAGTGAAGTGTTCCGTACTTTTGCACTCATAGCATTAAGGCTTGAAGGATGAAGTTTGTTCCTTCTTTTTTATGAACTTCTTACTTCTTCTAAAATTTCCCTTTTTGAACATCTTTCTGAACTTTCTGGCAACCATAGCTAGCTCTTCTATATCCAATTTAGTTCCATTATCACTATCAGGTTGATTGCTATCGAGATCATCATCAATAGCTTTCAAGGTAATTCCTCTTTGGCCTTTATCACTATTATCAAATTGTTGAAACCTTTTGAGTTTCATTTCATGAGTCAAGAGAGAGACAATTAGCTCTTCAGTAGGTAAGGTTTGCAAATCCTTTGATTCCTCCATAGCCAGAGCTTTTGGCTGCTAGCTCTTTGGCAGGACATCAAGAATTTTTTATTTTGTTCACCAAAAGAATAGCATTTCCAATAAGTCTTAAGTCGATTTGTAATGTTTTTAAATCTATTAAACATATCGGTTATGCTCTTATTGGGCTTTGTAGTAAATAATTCATAGTCATGAATCAGAAGTCTCAGCTTCGATTCCTTTACTTAATTTGTTCCATTATGGGTGACTTCAAGAAATCTCCACATGTCATGGATTGTATCACAACCACTTACTTGGTTATATTTAGTGGCATCAAAAGCACAGCATAGAATGTTCATAGCTTGAAAATTCAATGTCACTTTGGCATTGTCTTCAACATTATATTTGTCACTCTATTTGGGAACTATTCAACCTTCAACACTTTTAGAAGGAACCTATGGTCCTCTTTCAATCAAATTCCATAGCTCAAAATTAATTGAGCATACATAAATCTTCATGCTATTTTTTCAGAATGTATAATTGATCCCAATGAACAAGGGAGGTCTATTTGTTGAGGATCCCTCGATATAAGGAAGATTGTAATACCCTGTATTTTAACTTTCGATTGGCTACAACTTGTAATGGGATGAGAATTTGTATTAATGGCCAAAACAAAAGATGATCAGAATAATGAAACAAGTATTTTGGTATAATAACATTTTTTAGGGATTTGGATATAATTGTTGGATTTGTTCTACACGTACCCTAAATTTTTAGAAGGCTACTACTTTTAGTAAAATAAGAATTTAAAGGTACACTAAGAATGGAAATTGATCAGTGCGATTAAACACACGTTGTGGTGTGAATTAAGGTATTCGGGTTATCAGGGGCATTTTTGTCATTTTGACCTTACAAGCAATTTTGACAGCGAATTTGACCAAACAGAGAAGGAATTAAAGGAGTTAAATATTACCAATGGATTAAGTGAAATTTTTGGAGTTCAATGGTAAAGTAAAATATTTTTCCATTTTGAACCCGATTTTGGTCATTTCTGAGAAAAATTGAAAATGCAATCAAAGCTTTGGATGTGTGGCTTTTTGTGATTGGTAGCCATGAACATGTGTCAACTTATAAGAAGTTGGATGAAGAATTCATGCAAGACACATGGAATTAAGGAATTATAAAATAAATAGAACAATGATGTGTTTAATTGTGATTGGAATACATCAATTGTGGAGCCATTTAATTAATGCCTTGATCAATTTATTTGGCCAATATTTTTCTATGAAGATGGCGGTGGAATGGCTGAAAAATAGCTAGAAATTTAGAAGCTACAAAAAAGAAGAAAAGAGAAAATTTCAAGGCGAAAAATCAAGGAAATGATGTGTATTTTTGTGCTTGGAACACACCTACATGAAAACCACCATACAATTAATTGAATATAAAAATTGCTTAGCCAAAAAATTCTAGTGAGTGTGGGGGTGAGAAGGTTGAAAAACATCCAGAATTTTTGCAGCCTTGTAGGAGAAAAATAAGAGAAAACCAAAAGAAATTAGCAAAAAGAGAGAGAAAAGATGAATAATGTGTTCTGGAGAGATTCTTGGAGCAAATCATACTAAAGAACTCTATATACAAGGTAAAACCTTACCTTGCTAGAATTAAAGTTGTTGTTGGGTGAATAGTAATTATTTTGATGCTAATTTTAACATGAAAACATGATTTTTATTTTTGGATAAAAAACTACGGTATATAAACTTTGTTTGAGAAATATGTGTGTGATTCTGTGTGCCGGCTGCTTAGGGGATTTATAGATAATGGTTTGTGAGGTGAATGAATGAATATTCATGGTTGTTCGAATGGTTGATCTTGGTTGATGAGATGATGATAAAAAAAATGGAATGGAAATGGAATTACTTAGTTAGAAGAATGAATTATGTTATCTTTTGATTGAAGGAAGTGAATTTGAGTTGAATGAACATGACTTTTATGAGTTGTTGGAATCTAAAAATTGAAGGATCAAAGATGATTTGAAGGGAAAATTGAATGAATTTAATGTTCTCAAGGTGTTAAAGGTTAAAGGAAATCAAAAGATAACATGAATGGTCGGGATTAAGCAAACTACTGGGTTGTTTTTGCCTTTGTATTATGTCACAAAAACCTGAACTCAAGAAAGGACCTACATAGAATTAAACTTAAGAGTCTTACGATAGTTTTGATATATCATAGAGCCCAATCAGAGTTGTGGATTGAATGTTATGTGCAAGACAAAATCGTGTGTCAAGAAAGGAATTTCTTGAATTTCCGTTAAGAAACGAACGAACTTAAGAAGGATTAATTGTGTGATTTTGGGGTGAAATGAATAAGAAACATGAAGATAATTCCTTGTTCATGAAGAGAGGAAGGATATGGGATAAGGAAATTGGAATAATTGAACAAACTGCGAAAAAATGACATGAACGACCCATATGCGTTTTCTTAAACGACGAGTGAATGTCGGCTAAACGTTAACTAACCGTCGAGCACGTTGGCTAACCATCGGCTACTTTTCGGCCAAACCCAACTAAGTGTAAAAATGATGTTTGATGTAGTTTTGCCGGTAAACGGCCAATGACACGTTGGAAACAATGAAAACGGTAGCCGAACGACGTGAACGATAAAAGCTTGTTTAGGACACGAGGTGAGTCCCTTTGACTTCTAAAACCTTTTGAAAGCTGGTATGCTTTATTTTTTCATGAAATGTTACTTTTTATACCATTTTAGGAATCTCTGAATATATTTAAGGTTTATCTGAGCAAGATTTACTTTTATGTCATTTTGGGCTCGAATAAACATCATAATTAGCTTGGAAACCTTAACGGATGATTAAAGCACGAATTTTGTGAATTTAGTCCTTTTTGGATTAAATACTAAGAATTTTTGGAATCAGATATACACAAATTGACTAGAATGCCCTTATTGGAACATTTTATGAAAACATGATTGGAAACTTTGATTTTAATTTTCTTTTAGGAAAAGAATTTTGGATTTGTTAAAATAAGTTCCTTTGGAAATTGGGTATTTGGAAAATAATTTAAATGTCCTTATTAGAATATTTTATAGAAACCTTTGGAATCAATATTCGGTAAATGATCGAAATATCCTTATTGGAACTTTTGTGAACACTTTTCAAATCGGGTAGGGGTAAAATGACCTGAATACTCTTGGAAAGTCTTTTTGGAATCAAGTATGGGTAAAATGATCCGAATACCGTTGAAAATGACTTTTGTGGTTGAGTATGGGCAAAATGACCTGAATACTCATGGAAACTTGTTTTAATGTGCAAAAAGAACTCTTTACCCTGTTTTGACACAATTTTGAAAAATAATCTCTCGGTACGAGATTAACTTTTGGAAAATGACATTTTGATCCCGAAAAATGCTTTATTGGCTTGATGTGCCTATGGAATGAACTTAATGGCTTTGCGAAGCCTATGAGAATAATTATCTGACTTGCTAGTTAGTGGGATCAATTTTCAAAAAATGATATTTTGGCTCCAAAACTGTTTGATTTGAAAATCCTACAGGAAGAAATATTCCTTTGGCTCGATCAGCCAGTGGGAATTGGTATTGGAAGGTTGAGTACTTAGTAAGGACTTTGATTTTTGTATTAACTCATATTAGAGATAGACGACCCCAAGTAACCTAGCTAGTTCTAGGGATTGTCTTACTCCAAATAAGGTGACAGGACATTGAGGTGAGTAGTCCTGGCTAGCAATCTAGTGCTTGGCAATTGTCGTGCCTTATGTGCCCTTTGATTTGGGTTGTTCATGGGCTGGGCTGGACACTTGGCGTTGTTCAACCCCTTGCTACCTTGATAGTGAATGACGTTAGGATTGGGATCCTTTGGCTTACAGTAGCAAGTAAAATATTTAGTGTGCTGCGGTACACTTAGTATATTGCAGTATACTTGTTATTCATTCTCAGTAGTATGCTACAGTGTACTTATGCCCCGACGATGCATAGTTGAGTGCTGCAGGCTGTGGTTTTGGCACAATAAGTCATAGCATTGAAGGTGAAACCTTATGAGATTTGCATGCAAGGCGACCTTCTGTTGGAAAAGTGCCTGTGATTTGGGAATTGGGGCAATGATTTGAAATTGAAATATAATTTTTAAAAAATGATAGAGTTCTAAATAAACTCTTCTTCAAAAAGTCTTAGGCTTATTTCTAGTAGAAAAATGAAATGCTTTTCACAAGGGTTTTATGTACTCTGTTTCTTTAATAAAGCACTAGCACACACAAGGGACTTATTGGGTGATTTTTTCCTCACACATGTCTTTTATCTTATTGTTTTGAAGGATCTGGAGTTGAGCAGACCAACAGATAGGGAGACGATGCCACAGTGATAGCAGTCTAGGTCCGGACGCTTTCTCTTTTGATTATGTACTTTATTACCGATGTAGTATGGAGATTTCATGTACAAGACTATCTATGATGCGAATTCTTAGTGGCTTTTCTTGGTGTTATGGGTCTTTTAGTCGGCTAACTATTCAGTTCAAACAATGGGACCCAAAACAGAAATTTTTCTTGTGACAAAAGGAGAAAGTAACCTAATAACCTACACTTATTTAAACCCTTGAAGAATAAAGCCTCAAAGACCCTCAAGATGAGTAGATAGTTTTACTGTAATCTCACCCCAATATCCTTAAAGCAACAAAGGCAAACAAGAACAAATAGAATAGAGAAAATAGGCACCCAAATATTAGATTTCAAACAAACCTTAGAAGAACAAAACAACTAAGATCCATTCAAAGAAACAACATTGGATTATCCAAAAGATTTATAGACTCTTACAAAAGGAGGACTAACCATTTAGCTTGGTCTTGAATAAGATGAACAAGAAGGCTAGGGCCTTTCAAGATTCTCTTCTCAAATTTGAATTAAAGTGAAGTGTATTGTCTTGTCAAATCACTTAAGGTGCTATTTATACTATCCTAACCCTAGCTAAGTAATCCCTGAAGTTCTGTTACAGTTTAGGGTTATTATAAGTCTTTATATGCAATTAAAAGTGAAGAAAACCAAAGAAAAGCATTAAAACGCGAATCAGTCGACAGCTGCCCAGGGGGAAGTCGGCGCCGATTTGGACATCACAGCCAGTACCAGTTTGGATCTGTCTTCAGTCCAGTTCATGTTGTGCTTGAGGTGATGTTGGATAGAATGGAGCCGACACTGATTTGGCTGCATGGAGCCGACACTGGTTTGGCTGCATGGAGCCGGTGTCGGCTGTCCTCTGGGAAGCCTCCCTTGGTCAAGTTTCATCCCCTTTTGCTATTGGTTTGTGTTCTTGTTGGGGTCCTTCATCGATAGTCATCAATATGAACTCTTGGCTAGCTTTCTCAACCTTCCAATCCTCTTCCAATCCTCTTTCATCCTCAAGTATTGTTTTATAACCAATTGAAAATCATCTTGAAGCTTCTTGGTCCTAGCTCTTGTCATCGGTCTTTATCTTCCAAGATGAAGTGGAGTCTCATCATTCCCCCCCCTTGAAAAGGATTCGTCTTCAAATTATCGCCATCATCCACATCAAAGGGAGAGAGGTTACTAATATTAAAGGTGGCACTAACATGATACTCACCGGGTAGATCTATCTTGTAAGCATTATTTCCAACTTTGGTAAGAACTTGAAATGGTCCATCCCCCCTTGGGTTTAGTTTGCTCCGTTGTTGTGTGGGGAATCTCTCCTTACGAAGGTGCACCCATACCCAATCGCCCAGCTCAAATGTCACATTTTTCCTTCCTTGATTGTACTTATGGGCGACCTCTTTGTTGCGTTTTGTAATGATTTCTTTCACCTTCTCATGGAGTACTTTTACCATTTCCACCTTCTTAGCTCCATCGAGGTTCAACCGTTCACCTATAGGCAAAGGAACCAAATCTAAAGGAGTTAGATGATTAAAACCATATATAATTTCAAAAGGAGAATAAGAAGTGGTAGAGTGAATAGCCTTGTTGTAAACAAACTCAATATATGGTAAGCACTCCTCCTAATTTTTCAAGTTCTTCTTGATCATGGTTTGCAAAAGTTGGTTGAGTGTTCGGTTGACTACCTCTATTTGTCCATCCGTTTAAGGATGACAAGCTGTGGCAAACAAGAGATTAGTACCAAGTTTGTTCTATAAAACTCTCCAAAAGTGGCTAATGAATTTAGTATCCCTATCCGAGACAATAGTCCTTGGAATCCCATGCATTCTCACCACTTTCTTAAAGAATAAATCTGCAATATATGATGCATCATTAGTTTTGGAACAAGCCACAAAATGAGCCATCTTAGAGAATTGATCAACAATCACAAATATGGAGTCCTTACCCCCCTTGGACTTAGGTAATCCTAAGTTGAAATCCATTGAAATATCAACCCAAGGCACATTAGGTGTAGGCAAAGGAGTATAAAGACCATGTGGATGGGGTCTAGACTTGGCTCGCCTACAAATAATACATTGAGAACAATGTCTCTCCACATCCTTTCTCATTTTTGGCCTAAAGAAATGTTCCTTAAGGATGCCTAAGGTTTTTGCAACACCAAAATGCCCCATTAGTCCCCCATTATAGGCTTCCCTAACTAGCAACACCTTAATAGAACCATTTGGCACACAAAGCCTTGCCTCCCTAAACAAGAAACCATCATACCTATAATATTTAGCAAATGCACCTTTCTCACAAGCATGGAAAATATCCCCAAACTCCTCATCATCAACATACAAATCTTTCACAAATTCAAAACTAAGAAGTTTAGCATCCAAAAAGTTAATGAGTGCATACCTTCGAGATAGTGCATCTGCTACCACATTTTCCTTACCCTTCTTGTATTGAATGATATATGGAAATGTCCCAATAAACTCCATCTACCTTGCATACCTATTGTTCAAATTTTGTTGGCTCTTGAGGTGTTTAAGGGTCTCATGATCGGTATGAATGACAAACTCTCTTGGCAAAATGTAGTGTTGCCAATATTCTAAGGTCCTTACCAAGGCAAATAGCTCTTTGTCATAGATAGAATAGTTGAGGGCTGCCCCAGACAATTTCTCACTTAAGTATGCAATGGGTTTTTTATCTTGGGTCAAGACCACACCTATTCCCACCCCACTTGCATCACACTCTATCTCAAAAGCCTTCTCAAAATTGGAAAGAATAAGAATTGGAGCTTGGCTCAATTTTTCTTTAAGGGTTTGAAAGGCTTGTTGTTGGGCTTCCTCCCACCTAAATCCCACCTTTTTCTTTACCACTTCAGTTAGAGGGGCTGCTATAGTGTTAAAATTTTAGATAAACCTCCTATAGAAACTAGCTAGCCCATAGAAACTACGTACTTGGGTAATGGTGGTAGGGGTTGGCCAATCTTGGATGGCTTTCACTTTTCCCTCATCAACCTCAATCCCTTTGGCACTCACAACATACCCAAGGAATGTAATCCTCTCCAAACAAAAAGAGCATTTCTCAAGATTAGCATACAATCTCTCATTTTCGAGGCCAACAAGCACACTTTGAACATGATTCAAGTGATCCACATATGATTTGTTATATATTAATATATCATTAAAGTACAAAACAACAAATTTTCCAATGAATTCCCTCAAAACATGGTGAATTAATCACATAAAAGTATTAGGAGCATTAGACAATCCAAAGGGCATGACAAGCCACTCATACAACCCTTGTTTAGTCTTAAAAGCTATTTTCCATTCATCCCCTTCTCTTATTCTAATTTGGTGAAAATCGGATTTCAAATCAATTTTTGAGAAAATGCATGCACCAAATAGCTCATCAAGCAAGTCATCTAGCCTAGGAATGGGACAGTGGTATTTTACCGTTATGTTGTTGATAGCATGACAATCTACGCACATACACCATGTCCCATCCTTTTTGGGCACCAAGAGAACCGGAACCGCACATGGGCTTAGGCTCTTTCTCACATGTCCCTTCTCAAGTAATGCCTCCACTTGCTTCTGCAACTCCTTGGATTCTTCCGGGTTGCTTCTATATGCCGGTCAGTTAGGGATGACGGCTCTGGGCACAAAGTCGATTTGATGCTCAATTCCTCTCAATGGTAGTAGTCCTCCGGGCACCTCATTTGGGAAAACATCTTCAAATTCTTGAAGAATAGTTGCAATTTCATGAGGCAAAGACAATGTAGAATCATCAATAGAAACATAAGAACCCTTGCATAAAAAAAGTATAACTGGTTTCTTAGCTTCTATAGCCTCTATAACCTCACTCTCTTTTGCAAAAAAAATCACTCTTCTTTTACATCCCCTCTTTTGTCCTTACTCACTCCTGTCCTTGATTATCAAAAGTACTTGTTTGTTCAACCTCTTTCTTAACTCTTTTTCTTTTCTCTCTTGTTCTTTCCTCTCAATTTCTTGCTTTTGCTTTACTTCTTGTGCTCCCTTTTTCTTTTCTTTCTCCTTCATGATTCTTTGATCTTTATTCACCTCACTAGAGGCCGTGAGGGTGAGGGTAAACTTAGTTCCCTCCTTAAGTAGGGAATAAGTGTTCTTCCTCCTATCATGTTTTATATGCCTATCATATTGCCAAGGCCTTCCTAGTAGCAAATGACTCGCTGGCATGGGTACCACATCACATAGCACACTATCCTTATACTTCCCCATTTCAAAAGACACCAACACTTGTTTGTTTACTCTCATTTCTCCACTATCATTCAATTATTGTATTTTGTAGGGTTTGAGATGTTTAATCCAACTCATCTCCAATTCTTCTACCAAGTTTGCACTAATCATGTTAGTGCAACTCCCACTATCCATAGTGACACTACAAGGGGTCTTGTTGATTAGATACCTAGTGTAGAAAATGTTCTCTTTGTTGGTGATTTTGATCCTCAATGACTTGTGAATTTAATAACCTTCTTGTGACTTCCACCAATGAGTATTCTTGACGAACAACTTCCCCTTCAGCACTCTCCTCATCTCCATTTCCCTCTTAGTTTCCTTGATACCATTCTTCCTCTTCTTCTTTGTCAGTAGAAACCTCATCATAGGGATTGGTATACATCATTCTCTTGCTTGGACACTCATGGGAAGTATGTCCATATCCGAGGCACTTAAAACACTTGATATCCCTATTCCTTTGAGGCCTCTCCATGGCTTTTCCTTTGTCCTTGTTCCATCCTTCCATAGGTTTCCAATCCTCCCTAGGCCTTCGATTCTCTCTAGGTTTTCAACCTTCCCTAGGTTTGTTGAAGTATGTTTAGAATGGCTTAGGGGCTTCATCTTTCTTAATTGGCACCATGCTAGTAGAGTTGGGGTTTGGAAGTGGTGGCCTAGTAAATGCCCTCCTTTTTAATTGCCTCTCAATCTTCATAGCGACATGTACCATATCCTCTAAACGATCATAGGGGTGCAATTCCACCAAATTGGCAATCTACGTATTTAATCCTCCCAAAAACCTTGCTCTTGTTGCTTTATGATCCTCGTTGATTTGAACTCTCATCAACATTACTTCCATCTCTTTATAGTAATCTTCTACACTCTTGTTCCCTTGCTTGAGTGCTTGGAGCCTTTGGTAGAGATCATTGTAGTAATGGTGTGGTATAAACCTTGCCCTCATCAGATCTTTCAACAAATTCCAAGTAGCCACGGGTTCTACTCCTATTTGTCTTCTTTGAGCACTAACTTGCTCCCACCATACCAAAGCATACTCCGAAAATCCCAAGATAGCCAACCTCACTTTGGACCTCTCTCAATAGGTATGGCTCTCTAGAAATATCTCCATTTTGCTCTCCCATTCAAAATATGCTTCAGGGTCACTCTTACCATAGAATGTGGGCACTTTTAATTTAATATGTCTCAACTCCCTCTTCACATCATTTTATTCTCTCCTTCCTTTTCTATTACCCCATCCTCTATGATGTTACCCATAGGCCTCAACTTGTTCCCCCTCATACCACTCATCAACTCCCTCAAATTCTCATTCTAACCCTCTTAGATTGTTCCTTCCATTCCTTTTTTGTCCTCTACCTCGTCCTCCTCTCATACCATGTACTCCCCCTCTCATAGGAGCTTGTTAGAATCCCTCAATTGAATGCTCATCCCACTCTTCCCCTTGTCGGACAAGTAACGGAGGAGTATAGGCATCACCATCCTTCATCCTTAGACAAGGCACTTCAAATCTTGGCATTTCCTTTGTACAACAGTAGAAGATTGTCCAAGATGAATTATCAACTCCCTTGTCATGTTTTGAAATTCGCTTTACATAGTCCTCATCATAGCTTACAAATCCTCACGCAAACCCCTAGCATCAATTTCATCTTCTTGAGGTCTACTAAGTCCACTTGGGTTAGGCCTAGAGATCTCTTGTTCATGGGCCATGGTGATGGGATATTTGCTTACTTATACCTGCAACACAAAAAGATTAGAACGAAATATAGATCCTCACTGCTCTTCCTTACATGTTGACTCTCAAGGTTGATCACTCCACGCTCGTTTTTGCTCTCTTAGGCTCTTTTAATAGTAGGCTCTCCCCCTTGCCTTTTTCTCAACACTCAAGCCTTCTTGTTCAATCCCAATTTTCCCCAATAGCTAAAATTTTAGTTCAGCTTAGTGAATCACACAAATCAAAAGAATTTTCCAATTAGGGGGTCTTAGGGGAATTTCAACAAACACTTGTTGGGTGCCTCAAGCAAACAAGTTCTAAGTCAAGAATTTTAAGAAAAGTGGACTCAATCAACATAAGAACAAGCACTAGATGCAAAAGAAACGCTCCTAAGCAAGAAACAAACAAGAATTATCAAAAACAAGCAAAACTAGGATGATGAAAAACAAAATAATCACAAATGTGCAATAGAAAAATTGAGTTCAATAAATATAGAATTCAACAATAGAGTAATATACTAAGTCCTAATATCCTAAGGAATAAAAATTAAGAATCAAAGATCCCAACTATAGCAAAAAATATTCTCATAGAACACTTATCAAACACCTTGGATACAATTATCGTCACTTAAGAACAATCAGCATTTTCACCCATATTGAAGCCAAATTTCATCAAATTTCACAAGATAAATTTGTTCTAAAGGATTATAACAACATCAAGGAGCAATTTCCCAACTTAAAAATCAAGTTATAACAAAAATTTCAAGACCTTTTTGGGGCAATTTTTTGAGTGACGGGATTTTTCTCTGTTTTCTTTTTCTTCATTTTGTAGGGCTCCTTTTCTTGCTTTCAAGCTTTGATGGGAATCAAGCTTTTTCTTGCTCTAATACCAAACTCTTTTATACAAATTCTTGGTGGCTTTTCTTAGTGTTATGGGTGTTTTAGTTGGCTAACTGTTCAATTCAAACAATAGGAACCAAAACAGAGATTTTTCTTGTGACAAAAAGAGAAAGTAACCTAACAACCTACACTTTTTCAAACCCTTGAAGAACAAAGCCTCAAAGACCCTTAAGATGAGTAGATAGTTCTACTATAATCTCATCCCAATATTCTTGAAGGAACAAAGGCAAACAAGAACAAATAGAATAGAGAAAATAGGCACCTAAATATTGGATTTCAAACAAACCTTAGAAGAACAAAACAACTAAGACCCATTCAAAGAAACAATATTGGATTATTGAAAAGATTTATAAACTCTTACAAAAGGAGGACTAACCCTTTAGCTTAGTCTTGAACAAGATGAACAATGAGGCTAAGGCCTCTCAAGATCCTCTTCTCAAATTTGAATTAAAGTGAAGTGTATTGTCTTGTCAAATCACTTAAGGTGCTATTTATACTATTCTAACCATAGCTAAGTAATCTCTGAAGTTCTATTGCAGTTTAGGGTCAGAATAAGTCTTTATAAGCAAATAAAAATGAAGAAAACTGGAGAAAAGTATTAAAACGCGGATCAGTCGACAGCTGCCCAGGGGGAAGCGGCACCAGTTTGGACATCACAGCCGACGCCGGTTTGGATCTGTCTTCAGGCCAATTCATGTTGTGCTTGAGGTGTTATTGGATAGAATGGAGCCGGCACTGGTTTGGCTGCATGGAGCCGGCGCCGGGTGTCCTCTGAGAAGCCTCCCTTGGTCAAGTTTCATCCATTTTTACTGCCACTTTGAGTTCTTGTTGGGGTCCTTCGTGGATGGTCATTAACATGAACTCTTGGCTAGCTTCTTCAACCTTCCAATCCTCTTTCATCCTCAAGCATGGTTTGATGACCAATTGAAAATCATCTTGAAGCTTCTTGGTCCTAGCTCTTGTCATCGGTTCTTATCCTCCATGATGAAGTGGAGTCTCATCAATCTATTATATATATATATATATATATATATATATATATATACATATGTATATGTATATGACACATCTGTATGAGTTGTTTGTATAGTCTGGGCCTTGGTTGCTCTTTTTGGTTCTTCGTTATAAAAACCCTTGTTCGGGTAAATTGGATGGGGCCACACCTAATTTTGGTATGCTTCTACTAGTACTTTTAGTAGGGGTGTTATAATTGGTATCAGAGCATAGTTATCATAGAACTGTGGTATCGTCATAAGAATTAATAGAACTTTTTTATTTTGTAGGTAGGATGGATAAGAATGATAAGGGCAAGATGCCTCCTAAAAGAACTCCAAGATCATCGTCGTGAATTACTCAAAATCACCCTGAGCTAACGGTGGAGGAACCGCATATGGAAGGTTCCCACCTTGCAACTTTGGACCATCCTATGTTTCAAACCTTCTAGAAAATGGATGACACTATTTGACAATTGATTGAGACTGCCACCAGAGCAAATGAGAATGCTAGAATAAATGAGAATATAAGCAGGGAAATTCAAAGAAGTGAATTCGAATCAGATCGAGCTCTTGAACGCTTTTTAAAATTTCACCCTCTGCAATTTCAAGGGTGTCTTGATTCAGAACAAGATGCTGAAAACTGGATTGACAAATGGAAAAGATTTTTGTAGCTCTGAATTACTCAGAGCAGAGAAAAGTATAACTTGCCATATTTCAGCTAGAAGGACCTGCCCAGGATTGGTGACCAAGAGAAATGGATCAACAGGAGTGGGAATGGACTGATTTCAAAGCTAGTTTTAAGAAAGAGCTTATTCCTAGTTGGGTGGTGGAAATGAAGGAGGACGAGTTTCAAGCTTTTCAACAGAGAGGTCATAATGTGGCGTAGTATGTTGCTGAATTCACTAGACTATCGAAATATTGTCCACTGTTAGTACATTCAGAGGCAGATAGGATTAGACTTTTTGTAAAAAGCCTACGGCTAGAGTTGAAAAGAGTACTGGTAAGCATGGCTCCCACTAGTTGTAATGATGTATTAGAGATGGCTTCCAGGACAGAAATGGCTGATATTGAACAGGTGGGTGAAAGAAATCGAAGTGGATTTTGGGGTATGAATAAAAAATGTTTTGGAGGGCCCCGATGGCAGAAATAAGGAAAAATATAGAAGGGGGGAGGGCCAACTAGAGGACCACCCTTTTTTAGATATTTCAATTGTGGGCTGGTAAGGTATAAGATTCTCAATTGCCCTCATCCTCGATGGATAGGAGGATAGAGTCAAACAACAGGAAACAATCAGGGACAGAGGCCTGGATTAAAATGAGGGAATCCAGGACAAGTTTCTACCTCTAGACTCAAATCTGCTAGAACCGGACATACTAAACCACAAATGAATGCTCGGGCAGTTGCATTAGAAAAGACGAATAATCATGCCATAGTGGTGGAAGGTACGCTCCTTATTTTTTATCATGATGCTAAAATATTGATAGATCCCGACTCTACACATTCCTTTGTTGCCAATTCATTTCTTAATGCTATGAGGATTAAAGGAGAAGAAAGTTCCTATGAAATGATTGTTAGTACCCCTATTAGGAAAATGAATGAATAGTGAAAAAATATATAAGGGATGTAATGGTAGAGAATGAAATATTGGGAGGAGATTTAATATGTTTGCCTATAAAGGACTACAATGCTATTTTGGGCATGGACTGGCTATCTCAGCATCATGTTCAAGTTGACTGTAGACATAAGATAGTACAATTTCGTCGACCTGGAAAACCTATATTGGTATTTGTAGGCAAGGCTGGAAAGAAAAGTAATGCTTTTATATCGGGACTTAAGGCCCGAAAGATGATTAGGAAAGGGTGTACTGGATACTTGACTTATGTGATTAATAAGCTAGGAAAGGTTAAGAAACCCAAAGATATTCCTGGGGTCAATGAGTATTTGGATGTTTTTTCGACATAATTGAAGGAATTATCATTGGAAAGAGAAGTAGAGTTTTCTATTAATTTAGTATCTATGGCATAACCACTTTCAAGAACTCATTATAGAATGGCACCTACAGAATTACAGGAGCTCAAGAAACAATTACATGAATTAATGGAGCAAGGATTCATTCGGCCTAGTACTTCACCTTGGGGAGCACTTGTATTGTTTGTTAAGAGGAAAGATAGGTCACTACAGATGTGTATAGATTATCGAGGGTTGAATGCAATAACGGTGAGGAATAAATATCCATTGCCCATGATTGATGAATTATTTGACTAGTTACAAGGAGCAGGATGTTTTTTGAAGTTAGATTTAAGGTAGAGATGTTACTAAGTTTGGATTCAAGAGGAGGATATACTAAAAATTGCATTTAACAACGATATGGACATTTTGAGTTTGTAATGATGCCCTTTGGTGTTACCAATACACCTGCTATTTTTATGGACCTGATGCACCGGACGTTTAAGCCTTATTTAGATAGTTTTGTTGTTATATTCATAGATAATATCCTGGTGTATTCTAAGGATCCTCAAGAACATGAGCAACATATTTGGAAAGTATTGGGGAAGTTAAGGGAGACCAAATTATATGTAAAATTCAGTAAGTGTGAGTTTTTGCTTCAAGAAGTAGCATTCTTAGGACATGTGATATCCAAAAATGGGATTATGGTGGATCCTACAAAAGTTAAAGCAGTAACCAATTAGAAACGTTCCGAGACTCCAACTAAAATGAGAATTTTTTGGGGATTAGCAGGATATTACCAGAGGTTTATTGAGGGATTTTCTAAGATAGCTTCACCTTTTACCAATGATGGACAAACCTTATGAGGTGTACACAGATACATAAAAAAAAAAAGGATTGGGAGGAGTGTTGATGCAAGAGAGAAATGTGATAGCTTATATATCCAGGAAAATAAAACCCCGTGAGGAGAATTACCGTACACATGACTTAGAGTTAGCAGCTATTGTGTTTGCTCTTAAGAAATGGAGACATTATTTGTATGTAGCTAAGTTTAAAGTCCTCACCGACCATAAAAGTTTGAAATATGTTTTTGCTCAGAAGGATTTGAACATGTGGCAATATAGGTGGATGGAATTTTTGGAAGAATTCCAGTGCCCAATTAAATATCATCCTGGAGAAGCAAATACAGTAGCAAATGCCCTCAGTAGGAAGGCGAATTTATCAGCTCTTCGAATGCTACAAATTCCAGAATTGGAAACATTTGTAGTGAACGGAGAAATAAGGATGAGTAATATCTCCATTTAACCTATTTTCCTACAACAGTTGAAGGGAGAGCAAGATAAAGATGAAGAGTTGCAAGAGTTGGTGCAAAAGGAGGTGAGTAAAAGAGGAAGTGAATTCTGAAAAGACAATGATTGGGTTATTTATTATCGAGATCAATATTGTATTCCGAAACAATCCGTAATGAGACAAGATATTTCATCAGAGGCACATCAAAATAAGTATATCATCCACTCAGGAGCAGTAAAGATGTATCAGGACTTTCAAAATTTGTGGCTCGATGTTTATTTGTCAGCAGGTGAAAGCCGATCAACAACGGCCTGGAAGGTTATTACAACTAATACTTACTCCATCGTCGAAATGGGATGAAATTACTATGGCTTTTATTATGGGATTACCTATGGCAGTAGGACAGCGAGATACCATATGGGTGATAGTAGATCGACTGACTAAGTCCGCTCATTTCATTCCCATCAACCAACGGGATTCTTTAGAGAATTTAAGTAAGATATATACGGAGGAAGTGATTAGACTTTATGTAGTACCCTCTAGTATTGTGTCAGATCGAGATCCTAGATTTACCCCAAAATTTTGGACTAAATTATAACAGAGATATAAGACAACATTAAAGTTCAGCACAACAACGCACTCGTAGATAGATGGACAAAATGAACGAATGAATAGAGTTTCGAAAGTCATGTTGCGGGCTTGCGCTTTGGATTTGAGGACCAAATGGATTGATAATTTGACGTATGCAGAATTCACATACAATAATAGTTATCAATCAATAATTGGAATGGCCCCGTTTAAAGCCTTATATGGAAGAAAATGTCAGTCCCTGCTGTATTAGAAAAGTTTAGGATGGAGAATGGGTGAGCCAGATGCTTTTGATCTTGAAAAAGTTCAACAGGCTGTGGAAATGATCAAAATGAAGTTGGAGGTAGCTCAAAGTAGATAGAAAAGTTATACGGATCGACGCAGGAGAGATTTAGAATTTGTAGAAAGAGACCATATATTCTTGAAGTTGACTCCACAACGACAATTGGAAATTAGAGGACAATGGAAGAAGTTGGCACCTAGGTACGTTGGACCATTCCCTATTGTCAAGAGGATTGAGAAGGTGGCTTATCAATTCAAGTTACTAGTAGAACTTCAAGGTATTCACAACGTGTCTTATGTCTCCCAACTTCGGAAGTATATAGATGTTCCTGCACCGTTTTGAATGAAAAGCCTATTGAGATGACTCCAAGCTTAAAGTATGAGGAAAAGCCTATTAAGATCTTGGAGCATGCTGAAAAGGAATTGTGGAATAAGAAAATTCCACTTGTAAAAGTGTAATGGAATCATCATCCAGTGCAAGACGCGACTTGGGAAATGAAAGTGAATATGTTGAACAAGTATCTAGAATTATTCCAAGTGTAAGCCAATTTCGAAGACAAAATTTTTTGTAAGGAGGGGAGAATGTAATACCTTGAATTTTAACATTTGATTGGCTACTACTTGTAGTAGGATGAGAATTTATATCAATGGCCAGAACAAAAAATGATCAATATAATGAAGTGAATATTTTGGTATAATAACATTTTATCGGGACCTGGATGTAATTGTTGGATTTGTTCTACCCGTACCCTAAATCTTTAGAAGGCTACTATTGTTAGTAAAATAAGAATTTAAGGGTACACTGAGAATGAAAAATGATCAGTGCGATAAAACGCACGTTTTGGTGTGAATTAAGCTATTCGGATTATCGGGGGCATTTTCGTCATTTTGACCTCACCCATGATTTTAACCAAACTGAGAAGGAATTAAAAGAGTTAAGTATTACCAATGGATTCAATGAAATTTTTGGAGTTGAATGGTAAAGTAAAAAATTTTTCATTTCGGGTCCGATTTTGGTCATTTTTTAGAAAAATTGAAAATGCAGTCAAAACTTTGGACGTGTGGTGTTTTTGGATTGGTAGCCATGAACATGTGTCAACTTATGAGAGGTTGCATGAAGAATTCATGCAAGACACATGAAATTAAGGAATTATAAAATAAATAGAAGAATGGTGTGTTTGATTGTGATTGGAACATATCAATTGTGGAGACATTTTATTAATGCCTTGATCAATTTATTTAGCCAATGTTTTTTCATGAAGATGGCGGTGGAATGGATGGAAAAAACCCAGAAATTTGGCAGTCACAAGAAAGAAGAGAAGAGAAAATTTCAAGGAGGAAAATCAAGGAAATGATGTGTAATTTTGTGCTTGGAGCACACCTACATGAAAACCATCATACAATTAATTGAATAAAAAAATTGCTTGGCCAAAAAATTCTGGTGAGTGTGGCGGTGAGAAGGCTAAAAAGCAACTAGAATTTTAGCAGCCTTGGAGGAGGAAAATAAGAGAACAAGAAATCAAAAGAAATTAGCAAAAAGAGAGAGAGAGAGAGAGAAAAGGTGAATAGTGTGTGTTCTTGAGAGATTCTTGGAGCAAATCATACTAAAGAACTCTATACAAGGTAAAACCTTACCTTGCTAGAATTAAAGTTGTTGTTGCGTGAATGGTGATTATTTTGATGTTAATTTTAACATGAAAACATGATTTTCATGTCTTGATTTTGGATCAAAAGCTACGGTACATAAACTTTGTTTGTGAAATTTGTGTGTGATTATGGGTGTCAGCTGCCCGGGGGATTTATGAATAATGGTTTGTCAGGCGAAGGAATGAATATTCATGGTTGTTTGAAGGGTTGATTTTGGATGATGATATGATGATAAAAAAAATGGAATGAAAATGGGAATTACTTGGTTAGAAGGATAAATTATGTTAGCTTTTGATTGAAGTAAGTGAATTTGAGTTGAATAAATATGACTTTTATGAGTTGTTGGAATCTAAAAATTGAAGGATCAAAGATGATTTGAAAGGGAAATTGAATGAATTTAATATTCTCAAAGTGTTAAAGGTTAAAGGAAATCAAAGAATAACATGAATGGTTGGGATTAGGCAAACTATTGGGGCTGTTTCTGCCTCAGTATGTGAAACCCCACCTAAAGCCAACCCTAGAGTAAGGGGGTCGAGATGTATATCATATTTCCTTGCATGCATAAATATATTTTGAAATGATTTTATGTGCTTTAGAATTATAATTTATAGTCTAGAAGGCTTAGTTGTGCTTATTGAGTAGGAAGGATAAAATGGTAATTTTTCTTGAGGTCAAAATAGGGAGATAGCTTGAGGATTTAATAGGAAGAATATTTGAGAGAGAAAATAAGAACAAGAATTGTTGTGGTTTAGGGGTTAGAGCTTTGGAAATAATCTCTAAGGTCTTGAGTTCAAATCCCATCATTAAGTTTCTGCTATGATTATTTCTTTTCGGATTGAATTTTTCGTCCATTGCATTCCATAAGTAGAAATAGGAGTGTTGTCCTAGGGGAGACATGAAGGGAATGTCCTAATCCTATTCTTATGCCCTACAAGAATTCTTAAGGGATTCATATCCTTTTATTCCCTAGCTTAGCTTAAATCCTTCACTAATTAAGTTTGTTCAATTCATCCAAAGCCATATTTTAATTCCAAAAAATTCAGGAAGGTTTATTGGCCTTGGAATTTCGAAAATAGCTCTTAGAGGATAGAGTTTTGATTGAAAATAGGAAGGGAGTTAAGGAAGGTTCCCAAGAGAATTAATTTCCATGGTTGAGCCTTCAAACTCCACTCCTTAGTATTCATCTTCTTCATGGAAGCAATCTGAAAATTTTTTAGGTTCTTCGACAGTTTAGCCTTCGAAAACTTCAACCATTTTCCTTACACAAATGCTGCCAGAGAAAATGGCCAACTTGTTCAGTTTGAAGACTGAAATCCTTTGCCAAAAACCGAAATGCACAAAGCTGTGCAAACCAGAAAAAAAAATCTAGACAACATTAATGTTTAGCAGTCAAAAAACAAGCAATTTCTTCTACCCTTCAAATCAGTAGATTACCTCTTCCTTTCCGCCATAAAGAAGGCTGGAAACCAGCCTTAAAGGACCCTCCAATACCTCTCCAAACTCTCTGCAAATCGGTGGGAACATTACAGAAAAAAACTGCACAACAATTTCCAGCAAACCATTCGAATATCCAACCAGAAAAATTCTAGCCTTGCTCTCTCTTCAAGCCTTGTCCAAAAATCACTTCAAATCTCTGTGAAATTAACCTTAGTCAGCCATTAACTGAACTTCATTACCTCCTCCATTGACCTGCATGATGGGACTCCATAGCCACTCCTTAAATTCCTTCTTCAATTACTCTAATTAAGTTTTCAATTGAAGTTCTAAATTCCAGCAATTTCTCCATGAAAACTCGCTTAGATTAAGTGTCAAACAACTAGAAATTCTCCCACCATTTCACTCAGAATTTCGGCCAACCTATAGCTCCTTCAACCCTCATTCATTTCATCAAAACCACAGCAAAACCAGTCGGCCATTGAAGCTTCCAAGAACCTCCATTAATCAAACCACATTACCATATCTTCTACCTTAAAATACTCCATAAATTACTCCATTTGAAATTCAAACAACCAGATTTCCTTCTTCTCCCTAATCTGAAAATCAAATCACAAGAATCCCTCAATCATTCGGCCAAATCCCTTCAGTATTTTTTCCAGCTTTCTCTCCATTTCTCCAAGAATACCAAGAACAGCAAGAACACACACTACTTTTCTTTAAGCATAAGACCATTCTAAACACCTCTAAACCCTTCCAAAATCTCCAGATCATGCCTACTCACTCCCTAGAGTCCATTTCTGGATTTTATAACATCAAATCTCGAATACAAAAATCTGCAATCAGATCAAAACCCAGAATTTTTCTTGAAGTCTCAAGAACACTATCAAGGTAACCAAGAGCGATTTTGTTCATCTTCTTTCCTTCAATCTTTAACAAGATATACTAACATTCTTTCTCTCTCTCTCTCTCTCTCTCTCTCTCTCTCTCTCTCTCTCTTGGCCGAAATGGTTGCTACAACTATTGTTATTTTTCTTCTTCTTTCTTCGACGATTCAACCTCCTAAGCGTGTGGATCTCCTTGAATCTTCATCGAGATAGTCATCAACCAAGTATTTCTCTTTAACCTTCTCTTTAATTCTAAAATCATGTCTCTTAGATGTTGTTAGAAAAAGATAGAATATGATTGGGGATTGAGTATGTGCTTATGTATGAAGGAGTTGAGATTGGAGCATGAGGATGTTTTGCCATGGTTAAGTTTTATGATATTTCTTGTGGACTGATGCATGTTCTTCATGTCTTGAGTGAGTATGGATGTTTAAGCATGCTAAATATTATGTCACCTTTGGTGAATAGGGTATTATGTTCTTATTTTCATTGAAGCCATAAATATGATTATGTGTAGTAAAGATTTGGCCATGTGATAGTATGTACGGATTTAAGCCTTTATCCATGAATTGAATGGTTTGTTGATTGATGTTGGAGTTTATGTTCATGATTTTCGTTAGCAATAGGAAAATTGTGATCATGACCTAGTTAATCCTAAGTTATTTTAATTGGCCAATTTTATTACGTTAATTAAAATTAATATTATGATTTCCTCCAAAGATTTTGAAAACCCTAGGAAGTTGGAATTGGAATATTAAATGGAATAGAAATATTTTAGCCAAATAAATGATATCTTTTATTAAAAATAATATATATAAATATTTATATATAATAATAATGATAAATAAAGCCTTTATATAAATAATAATAATAATAATAATAGGTAAAATATTAATCGTGTAGGCCATATATTCATAAATACTATTAAAATTTATTTATTATCTATTGACCAAAATTTAATAAAATTTATTTATTTATTATTTTCTATCTACTAATTATTAATTAAGATATTAGTAGTAATTTAATATTCTTTTAACAATGTCATCTAAGACTTAGGATTCTTCATTAATTAAACCCTAGTTTATTTATTAATAACAACACTTAAGGTTTGTATTTGAACCTATAACTTATTAGTAAATATTTTACAACCCCTAGTTATTTTCACTTATCAAACTAGATTTATTTTATAAAACCCTTTATCATCTAGCCTTATAGCTTAGGACATTAGCGTCATATTGTAATAAGTTGAACTAGGATTATTTATGCAAGCGAGTATAGCTTGAATATAACCATATGACTTGTGTTTACCCCAGGTGGGCTTAGGTCAGCTTCGAAAGATTTGTAAATTTGCAAGCAAAGGATCAGGTAAGTTCCTACATAAACTTATTTGACAACAAAAGGTTACTATGGCAAGCCAAACGCGAAGTGTATGGACACTCATTTTGTAAAGGCAATTAAGGACTGTTTATTTTCTTGTTCAGTCAAACAAATCATTTGAAAACCAAACAAGCAATTTTTCACAAACACTAAACTCTTTCTAAAAACCCACTTTGACACGAATTTTAGAAACCCTGAATTTCTAAGCAATGTTTTATCCGTTTTCTCCCAAGTGGGACAATCAACGTTGAGTACTCAATAAGAGTAGGCTGGTAGTACTAGTTTTGAAGAGCAAGAGCGAGTCTTCTGGTAGGAGGCCACCTCCAGAAGATGAACTCAACTTAGAAAAGCGACAGTACTACTTAGTCTTGCCGATCCGAGCTAGCAAGTTTCAGTCAAATGGACTATGTGTTTCTAGAGTGGACAACTGATATGTTTGGGTGTAGAGAAGGAGGAGTATTTTACTCAGTAGGCTGATCACCTACCTTTTGTCAATCTGCACAAAGTATGGCATTCTGACCATTATATGGTCATCGGGCCTAACGTGTGGTAACCCTTGGCTACCTATTTGAGTGTTTGTATTTATTGTGCACATGTATGGTTTGAAAAGTAAAACACCACTCTTTATTTTAATCCTTATTTATTGCTTAGCAGCATTTTGTTTTATACAACTTTTACAACTTGCATACGTGAACTGTTTTACCTGAAACGCTCAAAGCACATATGGGCTTACTGAGATTTTTATCTCATTACCTTTTATGCCATGTTTTCAAGTCGAACCTGCTGTGGAGATGAGTAGCTAGATTTGTTGCCTTTTTGGAAGACTCTATGTTGTTTATTTTATATGTTGCTTTGAGTGATGATAGTAAACAATTTATTTTGGATTTGTTCTTGAATTTTTGGGTTGTAATAAGTTCAATTTTTAAAGTATTATTTTATTTTTGTTTGTGTGACCTAGTTATAAAGACCCCTTGTCCTTTGGATGGGGCGACGTCCCCGGCCTTGTTAAGCCTAGGTAGTAGGGTGTCACAAGTGGTATCAGAGACTAGGTTTAGGCAAATGTTGATCGTAGATATTTTGTTATATTAAGTTCAAATCTTTTATCTAACATGTCTTGTTTATGCTGTAGGATGGGTAGAATACTTAGAACCGCAAGGAAATGGTAACAATGGCATCCTCCCATCCCTATTTATCCGGAAGACCTACCAGTGCCTCAGCCAACACCGCAGCCAATTATTCCCTTGGATGATAGCAATGACGATGAGGTCCCGATCAATAAGCTACCCTTAATACCTGTGGTAGACTTGGTGTCTAACAGTGAAGATGAGGAGATTGATATGGAATATGTTCCCCACCCTCCTAGTCCCGTAGTTGACTTGTCAGCTGATAGTAATGATTCGGGGGAGATAGATTTTGAATCTCCACCTAGACCTTCCTTCATACCTCTACCTATCCAGGTTGAGACCGGGGAGAGTTCTAGGCAATCCGGGAAAGAGCCAATGGATGGGTTTGCGAGTAGGTCTGGGATAGACTTCATTAAGAATTCTGGGGGACGGTGATATGAAGCCGACTTTGAAGACTCTGATGAGGATTAGGGAGGCTAAAGGCTATTATAATTAGGATGTTTTATTTACAGCTTTCCATGAATTTCTATGTTAAGGATTTCCTTTCTATTTACTGCTTTCATTTCAAATTTATGCAAATAAGAGTACCTGAGTACTCTAAGGTTTGAGAGATACTTATATGTAATTCTTTATACGAAACATACATCTGATTTCCTTTTACTTAAATCTAACTGTGAATGCATGCTCAAAATGTTTTAAATATTGAATGCATAAACTCTTCATTTAGGTATCGTTTAGAATGGCACCCAAACGCTGTGTAGCCACATCAGGCAGGAGAGTTCCGGAAGCAGAACCTTTGACATCAGAGGTTGAGACGACCCAAATGCAGTCACCCAACCGGGGAAATGAGAGTGAGCTAGATTTGGAAATGGGGTCAGAAGCACCTGTTGAAGTGACAATGGGGTAACCATTCAGCAAGATAATCAAGATTCTTCAGACTTTGACTGAGCAGAGGAATCCCAAGGGAGAGGACGAAGCTTTGGAATGGTTTCTAAAATTTCAACCGCCCATCTTCTTGGGAGAAGCTGAACAGGATCAGAAAGCTGAGCAATGGATAGAGCAAATGGAGGACATATTCACTACACTTCAGTACACTGAGGAGTGAATGGTGAAGTTTGCTATATTCCGATTGAGGGGCCCAGCTCGGGCATGGTGGCAATGGGTTCAGGACGACTAGGAGATGATTGATCAAGACTGGACATGGGCCAATTTTGTGGAAGCATTCAGAGCTGAGTATATCCCTTAGTGCATAGTGAAGAAGTAGGAAGATGAGTTCCAGAATCTAAAGCAGGGAGGTATGACAGTAGCTCAGTACGTAGCATGGTTCACCCAACTATCAAAGTACTGCAAAAGGCTCTTAGAAACTAAACAGAATAGGAAAAGACAGTTTTTCAAGGGGTTAAGGCAGGAGTTGAGAAGGGCATTGACATCTTCTCCACCAACGACCTACTTAGGGGCCGTAGACGCAGCTACCCAGACAAAAAATGAGGACCGCAGTAGAATGGCACTGAGACCTTTCCAGCCACTAAGGCAACCGCAAGGACCTTTCCAGAGGCAGTAATCTAACAAACGCCCAGCCAACCAGCAATGGCAGAATCGGGGAAAGCAAGCGCGGATAGCACTAGCTAGTCCTACGCAGAACCTTTCGTTATGCTGGCAATATGGGAAAAGGGGCCACACAAAGAAAAACTGTTGGTCCAAAGGAGGTGAGTGGAAATGTTACCACTACAGGAACCTGACCACTTGCAGAACGCTTGCCCTAAACTTCACCGAGTCAAGCAAGGAAATTTGGCTCAGATCCCAAGAGCCAATCAAGCCAATACCACGGGAACATCCGGGAGTGGAGCGCCGAAGCCTCAAGTGAAAGCAAAAGTTTTCGCTTTCAACTGAGAGAAGGTTGGAATTGATGCAGCGGTAGTGGAAGGTATGTTTACTATCCAAGGACGTTCCTTTAATGCATTGATAGACCTTGGATCTACCTATTCCTATTTAAACAAGAATTATGCATATCATTTGAGTTGGGATGGAGTAGAACTATCTTTTACTTTGTTGGTGAGTACACCTTTGGGGAAGATGGTATAAACAGATCGGTATATGCGAAATTGTAAAATTGAAATGGGGAGAGAAAACTTGGAGGGAGATTTGATAGTATTGAATATCGATGATTATGATTTGATATTGGGAATGGATTGGCTAGCGAAGCATGGGGCTAGGGTAGACTGTAGGAATAAATTGGTTCAGTTCATTAGACCTGAGTATGATGTGTTGGAATTCAACGGAAACAGAGTAAGGGAATTGAAGTATTTGATAGCTGGGGCTAAGGCCCGAAAATTGTTGAAGTAAGAATGTCAAAGATATTTAGCTTATGTGATAAACAAGCCAAAGGACCAGTGCACTCTGGAGGATACCAAGGTAGTAAAAGATTTTCCCGATGTGTTCCCCGTGGAACTTACTTCTCTACCTCCCAGCTGAGAAGTTGAATTCACTGTTGATCTAGTTCCAGGAGCGAAACTGGTATCCTGGACTCTATATCGGATGGCACCGGTGGAGCTGAAAGAACTGAATGAGCAGTTAGAAGAGTTGGTGAAGTAAGGTTACATCAGACCTAACACGTTGCCCTGGAGGGCACCTGTGCTATTTGTGAAGAAGAATGATGGGACTCTGAGGCTGTGTATCGACTATCGGGGCTTGAACAACCTGACGATCAAGAATAAGTATCCCCTACCGCTAATTGACGAGCTATTCGACTAGTTGCAAGAATCCAGTTGTTACTCCAAACTAGATTTGAGACAAGGATACTATCAAGTGAGGATAAAAGAGGAGGATATCCCTAAGATGGCCTTCAACACAATATATGGTCATTATGAGTTCGTGGTGATGCCATTCGGGGTAACCAATGCACCAGCGGTATTTATGGATTTGATGTATCAAGTGTTCCGACTCTACTTGGAGAAGTTTGTGGTGGTTATTATTGACGACATACTCATTTATTCCAAGAGTCTGGAGGAGCATGCAGAACATTTGAAGCTGGTATTGGAGAAGCTAAGAGAGTACAAGCTTTTCGCCAAGTTTAGCAAGTATGAATTTTGGCTAGATGTGTGGCATTTCTTGGCTACGTGGTGACCAAGGATGGAATCAAGGTAGACCCAGTGAAGGTTGAAGTAGTTTCGGACTGGAAGTAATCGGAGAACATCACCGAGATTCGAAGCTTCTTGGGATTGGCTGGTTATTATAGGAGGTTTATCAAAGGATTTTCAACACACGTATCGCCTATGACTCGACTGCTGAGAAAAGACGTACCATTTGTTTGGAGTGAAAAATGTGAGAAGAGTTTCCAAGAGCTAAAGCGGAGATTGATGACAACACCAGTGTTGAGTATGCCAGAGGGAGATAAGCCTTACGCACTGTATACCGATGCTTCGAAGGAAGGTTTGGGAGCAGTTTTGATGCAAGACTGAAAGGTGATCGCCTATGCTTCTCGAAAGTTGAGGCCTCATGAAGTCAATTACCCCACGCATGATCTAGAGTTGGCTGCCACTGTGTTCACTTTAAAAAAAATAGCGACACTACCTGTACAGAGTGGAATATGAAGTGTTCACTGATCATAAGAGCGTGAAGTATATTTTCACCCAGAAGGACTTGAATCTGAGGCAGCAAAGGTGGATGGAATTTTTGGAGGAGTACCGTTGTCCAATCAACTATCATCCCGGGAAGGCCAACATTTTTACTGATGTTCTGAGTAGAAAAGTCAGTATGGCCAGACTAAGGGTATAGGAGATTCAAGTGGTTCAGGATGTGTTGGATAGAAGAGCAGAAGTGCAAGGGGAGAAAACTATTGTTAGCAACCTGAAGTTGATACCAGACCTAAGGCGAGAAATTATTGAAGCTCAGCAAAGTAATGCAGAATTTCAGCTTTTCAAGGACAAGGAGCTCAAACAGTAAGGCAGTGAATTCCAATAGGATGAAGTGTGAGTTTTGTATTTCAGAGATCGGTTGTGTGTACCCAAAGAGCACCAATTGAAGGACAGAATTTTGGAAGAGGCGCATAAGAGCAAGTACGCCATTCATCCGAGAGAAGTTAAAATGTACCAGGATCTAAAAAGGGCCTATTGGTGGCTCGGTATAAAGGAGAATGTTGTTAAGTATGTCTCGACATGTCTCACCTGTCAGAAGGTCAAAGCGGAGCACAAGAAGTCAGCAGGACTGTTGCAACCGTTACTAGTACTTGAATGGAAGTGGGAGAAAGTGACCATGGACTTCGTTATCGAACTTCCTATATCAAGGACCCAAAAGGATACCATATGGGTAGTGCTGGATCGACTAACCAAATCAGCACATTTCATACCAGTGAATGTAAGGGATTCCATGGAGAAGTTGGCTCAGACCTATGTGCGAGAAATAGTCCGACTACATGGAGTGCCTTCAAGTGTTGTATCTTACCGAGATCCGAGATTTACATCTCGATTTTGGGGCAAGTTTCAAGAAGTAATAGGATCGAGTCTGAAGTTCAGTATGACGGCACATCCGCAAACCAATGGTCTGTCACAAAGGGTTATACAGATATTAGAGGATATGCTGAGAGCCTGTGTACTGAATTTTGGAGATAAATGGATCAAATGTGTACCGTATATGGAGTTGTCGTATAATAACAGTTATCAAGCTTTGATTAGAATGGCCCCGCATGAGGCACTGTATGGACGCAAGTGTCAGGTACCGCTATACTGGAGTTGGTTAAAATATGGTCATATAAGCAAAACCGGAGAAGTCTATGTTCAGGAAATATTGGACAATGTTAAGTTAATTAGGGAAAGATTGAAAGCAGCTCAGAGCCGACAAAAGAGCTATGCGGACAACAAGCGGAGAGAGTTAGAATTTCAGGTGGGAGATAGTGTATTCCTAAGATTAACACCGAATAAAGGAATATTAAAGTATCCAAAAGGTGGGAAGCTGAATCCAAGGTATTTGGGACCGTTCCCGATAAAAGAGAGAATTGGGCTAGTGGCATATTGATTGGATTTGCCGGATGGATTAAAAGGAATTGATTACGTGTTTCATATGTCGCAGCTGAAAAAGTACAATACCAATCCCAGTCATGTTTTGAATGATGAGTCGTTGCTGTTGCAACCCAACCTGAGCTCTGTGGAGAAACCCATAAGGATATTAGACCGAAGTATCAAAACTCTTCGGAACAAGCAGATTCCAATTATGAAGGTGCAGTGGGAGCATCATGGCACATGAGATGCCACATCAAAAACAGAAGAATGGGTAAAGCAGAAGTACCCCGATCTGAGATAGAGGTATGCTTGAATTTCGGGACGAAATTTTCCTAAGGAGGAGAGGATGTGAAACCCCACCTAAAGCCAACCCTAGAGTAAGGGGGTCGGGATGCATATCATATTTTCTTACATACATAAATATATTTTGAAATGATTTTATATGCTTTAGAATTATAATTTATAGTCTAGAAGTCTTACATGTGCTTATTGAGTAGGAATGGTAAAATGGTAATTTTTCTTATGGTAAAAATAGGGAGATAGCTTGAGGATTTAATAGGAAGAATATTTGGGAGAGAAAATAAGAACAAGAGTTGTTGTGGTTAGAGCTTTGGAAATAATCTCTAAGATCTTGAGTTCAAATCCTATCATTTAAGTTTCTGCTATGAATATTTCTTTTTGGATTGAATTTTTCGTCCCTTGCAATTCATAAGTAGAAATAGGAGTGTTATCCTAGGGGAGACATGAAGGGAATGTCCTAATCCGATTCTTATGCCCTACAAGAATTCTTAAGGGATTCATGTCCTTTTTATTCCCTAGCTTACCTTAAATCCTTCACCAATTAAGTTTGTTCCATTCAACCAAATCCATAATTCAATTCCAGAAAATTCAGCAAGGTTTATTGACCTTGGAATTTTGAAAATGGCTCTTAGAGGATAGAGTTTTGACTAAAAATAGGGAGGGAGTTAAAGAGGGTTTCCAAGAGAATTAATCTCCATGGTTGAACCTTCAAACTCCATTCCTTAGTATTCATCTTCTTCGTAGAGGCAATCTGAAAATTTTCCAAGTTCTTCGACAGTTTAGCCTTCGAAAACTTCAACCATTTTCCTTACACAAATGCTGCCAAAAAAATGGCCAACTTTTTCAGTTTGAAGACTGAAATCCTTTGCCAAAAATCGGACTGCACAAAGCTGTGCAAACCAGAAAAAAAAATATGGACAGCATCAATGTTTAACAGTCCAAAAAGAAGCTATTTCTTCTATCCTTCAAATCAGTAGATTACCTCTGCCTTTCCTCCATAAAGAAGGCTGGAAACCAGCCTTAAAGGACCCTCCAATACCTCTCCAAACTCTCTGTAAATCGGTGGGAACATTACAGAAAAAAACTGCACAACAATTTCCAGCAAACCATTCGAATATCCAACCAGAAAAATTCCAGCCTTGCTCTCTCTTCAAGCCTTATCCAAAAATCACTTCAAATCTCTGTGAAATTAACCTTAGTCAGCCATGAACTAAACTTCATTATCCCCTCCACTGACATGCACGATGGGACTCCATAGCCACTCCTTAAATTCCTCCTTCAATTACTCCAATCAAGCTTTCAATTGAAGTTCAAAATTCTAGCAATCTCCATGAAAACTCCCTTGGATTAAGCTTCAAACAACCAGAAATTCTCCCACCATTGCACTCAGAATTTCAGCCAAACCACTACAAACCAGTCGGCCATTGTAGCTTCCAAGAACCTCCATCAATCAAACCACATTACCATATCTTATACCTTAAAACACTCCATAAATTACTCCATTTGAAATTCAAACAACCAGATTTCCCTCTTCTCCCTAATCTGAAAATCAAATCACAAGAATCCCTCAATCATTTGGCCAAATCCCTTCAGCATTTCGTCCAACTTTCTCTCCAATTCTTTCCATTTCTCCAAGAACACCAAGAATAGCAAGAACACACACTACCTTTCTTCAAGCATAAGACCACTCTAAACACCTCCAAACCTTTCCAAAAACTCCAGATCATGCCTACTCACTCCCTAGAGTCCATTTATAGATTTTATAACATCAAATCTTGAAAACAAAAATATTCAATTGGATCAAAAACCAGAATTTTTCTTGAAGTCTCAAGAACACCATTAAGGTAACCAAGAGCGATTTTGTTCATCTTCTTTCCTTCAATCTTTAACATGACACACACACACACACACACACTCTCTCTCTCTCTCTCTCTCTCTCTCTCTCTCTCTCTTTGTCTCTCTCTCTCTCTCCCTCTCTCTCTCTCTCTCTCAGCCGAAATGGTTGCTACAACCATGGTTGTTTTTCTTCCTCTTTCTTGGACAATTCAACCTCCTAAATGTGTGGATCTCCTTGAATCTTCATCGAGATAGTCATCAATCAAGTATTTCTCTTTAACCTTCTCTTTAATTCTAAAATCATGTCTCTTAGATATTGTTAGAAAAAGATAGAATATGATTGGGGATTGAGTATGTGCTTATGTATGAAGGAGTTGAGATTAGAGCATGAGGATGTTTTGCCATGGTTAAGTTTTATGATATTTCTTGTGGATCGATGCATGTTCTTCTTGTCTTGACTGAGTATGGATGTTTAAGCATGCTAGATATTATATCACCTTTGGTGAATAGGGTATTATGTTCTTACTTTCATTAAAGCCATGAATATGATTATGCTTAGTAGAGATTTGGCCATGTGATAGTAGGTATGGATTTAGGCCTTTATCCATGAATAGAATGGTTTGTTGATTGATGTTGGAGTTTATGTTCAAGATTCTCATTAGCAATAGGAAAATTGTGATCATGACCTTGTTGATCCTAAGCTATTTTAATTGACCAATTTTATTACGTTAATTAAATTTAATATTATGATTTCCTCCAAAGATTTTGAAAACCCTAGGAAGTTGGAATTGGAATATTAAATGGAATAGTAATATTTTAGCCAAATAAATTATATATTTTATTAAAGATAATATATGTAAATATTTATATATAATAATAATGATAAATAAAGCCTTTTATATAAATAATAATAATAATAACAATAGGTAAAATATTAATCGTGTAGGCCATATATTCATAAATACTATTGAAATTTATTTATTATCTATTGACCAAAATTTAATAAAATTTATTATTAATTTTATTTATTAATTATTTTCTATATACTAATTATTAATTAAGAGATTAATAATAATTTATTATTTCTTTTAACAATATCATCTAGGACTTAGGATTCTTCATCAATTAAACCCTAGTTTATTTATTAACAACAGCACTCAAGATTTGTATTTGAACCTATAACTTATTAGTAAATATTTTACAACCCCTAGTTATTTTCACTTATCAAGCTAGGCTTATTTTGTAAAACCCTTTATCATCTAGTCTTATAGCTTAGGACATTAGGGTCATGATTGTAATAAGTTGAACTAGGATTATTTATGCAAGTGAGTATAGCTTGAATATAACCATATGACTTGTGCTTACCTCAGGCGGGGTTAGGTCAGCTTTGGAAGATTTGTGAATTTGCAAGCAAAGGATCAGGTAAGCTTCTGCATAAACTTATTTGACGACAAAAGGTTACTATGGCGAGCCAAACGCGAAGTGTATGGACACTCATTTTGTAAAGGAAATTAAGGACTGTTTCATTTCTTGTTCAGTCAAACAAATCATTTGAAAACCAAACAAGCAGTTTTGCACAAACACTAAACTCTTTCTAAAAACCCACTTTGACACGAATTTTAGAAACCCTTAATTGCTATTTCCAAGTAAAGCAATGTTTTGTCTATTTTCTCCCAAGTGGGACAATCAACATTGAGTACTCAATAAGGGTAGGCTGGTAGTACTAGTTTTGAAGAGCAAAAGCGAGCCTTCTTGCAGGAGACCACCTCCAGAAGATGAACTCAACTTAGAGAAGCAACAGTACTACTTATTCACACTGGTCCGAGCTAGCAAGTTTTTGTCATGTGGACTGTGTGTTTTCGAAGTAGACAATCGGTATGTTTGGGTGTAGAGAAGGAGGAGTATCTTACCGGTAGGCCGATCGCCTACCTTTTTGTCAGTCTGCACAAAGTGTAGTATTCTGAACGTTATATGGTCATGGGGCCCAACGTATAGTAACCTATGGCTACCCATTTGAGTGGTTGTATTTATTGTGTACATGTATGGTTTGAAAAGCAAAATACCACTTTTTATTTTAATCCTTATTTTTTGCTTGGCAGCATTTTCTTTTATACAACTTTTACAACTTGCATACGTGAACTGTTTTACCTAAAACACTCAAAGCACATACGGGCTTACTGAGATTTTTATCTCATCACCTTTTATGCCATGTTTTCAGGTCGGTCCTGCTGTGGAAATAAGTAGCTAGATTTGTTGCCTGCTTGGAAGACTTTATGTTATTTATTCTATATGTTGCTTTGAGAGATGATAGTGAACAATTTATTTTGGATTTATTCTTGAATTTTTGGGTTCTAATAAGTATAATTTTTAAAGTATTGTTTTATTTTCATTTGTGTGACCTCGTTATAAAGACCCCTTGTCCTTTGGACAGGGCGACATCCCCGGCCTTGTTGGACCTAGGTAGCCGGGTGTTATATTGTATTATGTCATAGAAACTTGAACTCGGGATTAGGCCTACAAAGAATTAAAGTTCAAGTCTTACAATCGTTTTGATATATCATAGAGCCCAATCAGAGTTGCGGATTGAAAGTTATGTGCAAAATAAAATCGTGTGTCAAGAAAGGAAATTCCAGAATTTCCGTTAAGAAACGAATGAACTTAAGAAGAATTAATTATGTGATTTTGGGATGAAATGAATGAGAAACATGAATATAATTCCTTCTTCATGAAGTGTGGAAGGATATGGGAAAAGGAAAACAGAGGAATTGAACAAATGGCAAAAAAAAAAAAAGAAATGAACGACCGTTGTGTGTTTTCTTAAATGACGGCTAAACATCGGCTAACCGCTGGGCACATCAACTGGACGTCGGCTAACCATCGACTACTTTTCAACCAATCCCAACTAAACGTAAAAATCATGTTCGATGTAGGTTTGTCGGTAAATGGCCAATGACATGTTGGAAACGATAGCCGAACGGCGCAAACTATAAAAGCTTGTTTAGGACACGAGGTGAGTCCTTTTAACTTCTAAAACCTTTTGAAAATTAATATGCTTTATTTTTCAATAAAATGTTATGTTTTATTCCGTTTTGAAAATCCCTAAATATATTTAAGGTTTATCTGAGCAAGATTTATTTTTATGTCATTTTGGGCTCGAATAAACATAATAATTGTCTTGGAAACCTTAACGGATGATTAAAGCACGAATTTTGTGAATTTAATCTTTTTTGGATTAAATACTTGGGATTTTAGAAAAATGATTGTTTTTGTAATCGAGCATTCACAAATTAACTAGAATGCCCTTATTAAAACATTTTATGGAAACATGATTGAAACTTTGAATTCAATCCTCTTTTAGTATTAGAATTCTGGATTTCTTGAAATAAGTTCCTTTAGAAATTGGGTATTTAGAAAATGATCCAAATATCCTTATTAGAATGTTTTATGGAAATCATTGGAATCAAGTATTCGGTAAATAACCAAAATATCTTTATTGGAACTTTTGTAAACATATTTCAAATTGGGTAAGGGTAAAATGACCGAATACCCCCGGAAAGTCTTTTTGGAATCGGGTATTGGTAAAATGACCCGAATACCCTTGGAAATGACTTTTCTGATCGAGTATGGGCAAAATAACCTGAATACTCATGAAAACTTATTTCAATGTTCAAAAAGAACTCTTTACCATGTTTCAGTATGGTTTTGGAAAATAATCTCTAGGTAAGAGATTAACTTTTGGAAAATGACATTTTGATCCCGAAAACTACTTTATTGGCCTGATGTGCCTATGGAATGAATTGTTTGGCTCTACGGAACCTATGGGAATAATTATCTGACTTGCGAGTCGGTGGGATCAATTTCTAGAAAATGATATTTTGGCCCAAAAAATATTTGATTTGAAAATCTTATAGGAACAAATAATCCTCTGGTCCGATCTGCTAGTAGGGATTGGTATTGGAACATTAGGTACTTAGCAAAAACTTTGATCTTTGTACTAACTCTTGTTAAAGATAGACGACCCCAAGTAACCTTAGTTCTGCGGATTGTCATACTTCAAATAGGGTGATAGGACATTGAGATGAGTCATCCTGGAAAGCCGTCTAGTGCCTGGAAATTACCGTGCCTTGTGTGCACTTTGATTTGGCATGTTCACAGACTGGGCTAGACACCTGGCATTGTTAAACCCCTTACTACTTCGATGGTGAATAACGTCAAGATTGGGACCTCTTAGTTTACGATAACGAGTAAAATATTTAGTGTGTTGCGGTACACTTAGTATGCTGTGGTATACTTGTTATTCATTCTTGGTAGGATGCTACGGTATACTTACCCTCGGCGACACACAATTGAGTGGTGTAGGCTGTGGTCTTTACATAATAAGATGTAGCGCCAAAGACGAAGCCTTATGAGCTCTGCATGTAGGCTAACCTTCTATTAGAGATGTGCTTGTGATTTGGGGATTGGGGCAATGATTTGAAATTGAAACATTATTTTCCAAAAAATAATAGAGTTTTGAATAAACTCTTCTTTAAAGAGTTTTAGACTTGTTTCCAGTAGAAAATTAAGATGCCTTTCCATAAGGGTTGTATGTACTCTGTTTCTTAAAGCACTAGCACACACAAGACTTACTAAGTGATTTTTTACTCACACGTGTCTTTTATCTTACTATTTTGTAGGATCTGGAGTTGAGCAGACCTACGGATAGGGAGTCGATACCACAGTGACAATAGTCTAGGTCCAGACGCTTTCTCTTTTGATTTTGTACTTTATTACTGATTTAGTATGGAGATTATATGTACGAGACTATCTATTATATGTATGTATGTATGTATGTATGTATGTATGTATGTATGTATGTATGTATGTATGTATGTATGTATGTATGTATGTATGTATGTATGTATGTATGTATGTATGTATGTATGTATGTATGTATGTATGTATGTATGTATGTATGTATGTATGTATGTATGTATGTATGTATGTATGTATGTATGTATGTATGTTTGTATGTATGTATATGACTACATCAATATGAGTTGTTTGTATAAGCCTAGGCTTTGATTACTCTTTTTGGTTCTTTGTTAGAAAGACACCTTGTCTGGGTAACTAGACAGGGCGACACCCGATTTTAGTATACTTTCCATGTTACTTTTAGTAGAGGTGTTACATAGAGGGAAGGTATTTGCCATAAGGATCTTTCTACAAGGCTGTTTAGCCGAAGAGATGTAGACCAACGCTCTGATACCAATTGAAAGCCCTTAGAAGGGGTGAATAAGGTTTTTTTTTTTTAATAAATTTAAACACTTTCTCAAAATTTGATATTCAAAATCCTCTTTTTGTTTTAAAGACAGATCATGATGTATGAAGAGTGTGCAAAGTAGAAATTCGTGAAGTTTTAAAAAGATATCTAGGATCTTAAAGAGATGTGTCAAGTGATGTGCTATCAATACAATAGTAAAGATGGGTTGGTGAAAGTTATAAAGATCCCTTCAAGTGATTATAACTTTGTGCACAAAAGTTCATAAACATTCAGAGATAAATGTAAGAAAGATAGATAAAGGATTTGTAGTGGTTCAATTCTCAAGGATCTACATCTACTACCTTTAGCTTACACTTAAGGATTTTAAACTAGATCACTATTAAACCTTACTTAAATCAATTGTGTTTGACTGCACCAATTACACAAAAGGATCACCACACATAGTTTTACCTAAAACCTCTCAACTAACTACAAATCAAGACTCACCCCAAATAGGTTTTACACCATAACCTTGATATACAAAAGGATTAGAGAAATCAGAGATAGATAGCTCATAATTTTGAGCAGATCTAGCGAACATGAGCACATTTGGCTTTTTACCTTTGGATTATTTGATTTCACAATAAGCACGATGAAAGAGAGATTTTTATGTTTTGAAAGTGTAAGAGTGTTTCTGAATAAGTTAGCACAAAAATCTTATTAGAAAATCGTGTTTAAATGGCTTTTAAAGAAGCAAAAAGTGAAGCTCCAATTGCTAGTTTGTTAGGATTCGTGGACTCCTAAATGCGGAAAACATCTACGAATCCCTCCCGAGGATCCAAGTAAACGATTAAGAAGATCTAAGCTTTAAGAATTACCTCTGGTTGCTGTAATCGAAATCCTTCGATTCTGGTTGCGCTGTTGTACGTTCAACTCGAACAATCACCAGACGCTGCAGTATGCGAACGTCCTCTATCGGATACACACCGCGAATTCACTCGATACCCGGGGAGTGCTAGCGCCTAGGGTTTGAGAGGTTTTTTTTTTCTGGTAGAGAATGGCACGAATGTTCTCAACCGAAAAATTGGACTATTGAAAAGACGGCTAGGGTTTTCTTAAAAACCCTCGAACCTCTTAGAATCCAACCCTAATAATATCTTATCATATTCTAATTTAAATTCAAATTAAATTAAAACTGATATGATAAGATTCTGCCATTATCTCGGTAATTTAACTAATTATTTTACCGAGTCGATTCTTATAATCTGGAAAACAATCCAGATTCATCGAACCTGGTCACCAGAAAAATAACCTAACAAGTTCGCTTATTGTGTGACCCTATAGGTTCATTTAACACTCGGCGAGTGTGCCTAAATCATATTTAAATGGCCCACAAGTTATAAGCGGTTTCTAGCAAAACATTATAACTATCCAGGTTAAATGAAGATCGGTGATCTCTTTGAACCAAACCATAATTTTATATTTAGTCCTTTTGTCACACGATATCCAGATTAAGCATAAGGCACGGAGCATGTCATCCTTATTAAGCTTAATCAATTATTTCTTGATTTCATAGTAGACTGTTCAAACAAATGATATCAATATCTTAGATTGATATATTTGAGCACGGTCATGCATTTTTAACAGTCTAACTTATCAAGGGGCCCATGGATATCTCTCCCATAACTGAGAGGGACAAATTCCTTCACAATCAATCATATTCCTCTCCTTGATTTATTCTATATCCAACAGTAGTCTAATTTATTATCTAGTTAAAGACAACTTTAGACAATGTCAAAATATAGAATTTATCAAGTAAGAAACTATGATGAATTTAGATTGAAGGACTTTCAATATTATTATGGCTAGAAAGTACTTATGACATATTCCATGAAGTACTCTCACAGTGGGTCATGTCCAATACAATGTTCTCTAACATTTATTTATGTCTTGACTCGATATCGCAAATATCCATGGCCAGTAAAACATAGCCATCAAGTCACAAACATACTAATCTTAATTTATTATTATTCCAATAATAATAATCGATCAGGGACAGTTTTAGAATAGTCATTGTATTCATTGTAGGGTTTTACTATCAAGTCACGTACTTGATGACCAACAAAACAAAACTCACTATTCATGGAAAGGAAAGCCTCATATTATTATATAAAACATAATGACAATTGTATAAGTACAAGTTGACTCTAGGACATATCCCCAACATAGTTAACGGCTAATGTTTTGTTAGGATCTTTAGCGTTTTGGATTCACGAAGTGGACATATATGCATCCAAAACATACGTCCAAAATACCACTACTTTTTTTTAAAATGTGTTTTTAAAATTTTACAGAATATTGGATGGATGTTTTGGATTCAAGGTTTCATCTAAAACATTTCTCTAGAGTATTTATAAAAATCAGATTCAAAATATTTTCATTTTAAAAACGTTTATAAGTGCTTCAATGTAAAATAAAATTAAGCCAAGGTAAAGAGACATAGGAATTACAGACAATACCTTGAAGCAAAAATTCCTAGTCTATAGTTCTTCAAGAAAGTCTTCAACAGGTGCAACCTCAGTTGATCATTCATCATTACCTTTGAGTTGCATGGATCATTCAATATTCTCAAGACCTTGAAGAGTAAGATCAAACATATCATATCCAAAAATTCCTATCACATGAAAACACATGTATTAGTCCACATAAATATTTGTCATAAGTCAAAACATAGAAGAATGCCCTTTGGGCTAACATTAAAATATTTCATTCATTAATAGCTGTTTGTTCACAGATATTTGCACATTTAAGGTCTGAGTGTGTTACTAAGTAATCTAGGTAACTGGGTTATGCTTTCACAATAAGGTGTAGCTTTTGGGCTACAAATACATAAGTGAAAAAATTATTCTTGATCATATCATAAAGCTGGGCACTTTATCAAGGTTTAGATCATTACACTATGGTTTCTAAATGGGGAATAATTTACTTTTAACCAGTGAGTAGTCTTATAATGCTAGTATAAGTGTATTTAGAATATGTAGAACTGATTATGTGATAATAATCATTATAAAATTATCATAATAAATAAAGATTGGTTTATCACTGCTACTACATGGATTTGTACCCTGAGACTTGAGTATAAGCTAATGGTTTTGTGAAACTAGACTTGTACACTTTGATGTATGACAGGTGAGGTCTTATCGCAAGGCAAATAACCTTGTATGTTAGTTGTATGACTATAGTTAATTAAGATAGACTTATACAATAGAGTTTTTATGCTTCTTGTTGCGAAGGCATCACCCCATTGTGATTGTTCAGGATAATCTAAATAATCCAGGGCCCTAGGAAATGTGACTAAGTATGTATGCTATTGGGTAGCTACTTGATATAAGTGAGTACATACTGGAAGTTATGGATTATCGGACCAGTTATCAAAGGATGGTAGATATTATTGAGAAAAAAGTTAGTTTAATTTTCCTATCTCAATAATGGGTGTTATGTAAAGGAGTATTTTTATAGTTACACCTATAGGTCAATGGTACAGGACTTGTAATATTATTCTTCGGGTAAATATTTTTATATGGTGATACATAGAATATTCAACATGATAAAATATAATTATTTGTTAGCAATGGTATTTTGGTCATTTTAATATTCAAGAATAATATATCTTTTGGTCCCCAAAGTAGCTCAAGTAACCTTAGTAAATTTACTTACTATATGGGCTTATTGGATGAATTTATTATTGGAAGAATTATTCTAAGAGTCTAATTAATTATTTATTTTAGCTAGAATAACTGTCCTATTTAATTAAATTAGTTTATTAAATAATTATCTTGTGTAGTTTTATATTAGGCCTAAGTGGATCAATTAATTAGTATGAGAGCTATTTAATTAGTCTTGGGCTAATTAAATAGAACCCTGACCCACCAAGATTATTTTTATGGCTAGAGGATTTTAGAATCCCTAGTAGCCGCCATGTTCGAAAAAACAAAACGAAAAAAGGGAAAAAAGGTATACGGTGGTGGTGTTAGAAAAGGAAAAGGAAAGCTATTAGTTTTGGCATGCTAGTGCATGCATGGTGTTTTATGCAAGCCATGAGGAAACATATACATATAGCTTTCAGTTTTTCTTGGCGAAACTATTCTTTCTTTCTTAGTCTTCCTTTGGCTTTGTTTTTTTCCCCCCTTTTTTGATAGCTCTCCCAATCTCTTCTAGTTAATTCATCCTATATTCTATTTTCACTGGAAGTAGTTGATAGGAGGTTCAAGAATACTCTAGAAGATCATGAGTTAGCAATCATGGTACGTGTTACATGCATAGGAGCCGACGGTTAGCTGGAGTTCTCATAGAACAATTGAATGTTCCAATACAAGATGCTCCGTTGAACCTGAATCCGACACTAGTTGTTCAACCTAAGCATCACAAAAGTAAGTATTCCTAGACTTTAGCTTAGGAAAACTTTAAATTTACAATCTTCCGCTGTGTTTTTATTTTTCCATGATCCTTCAAATGGTATCATAACTATGGTTATAATCTAAGAACATGCTTAGGGCTAATAATCGAAAAGGTAGTTCCTTTTAGTAATAAAAAATTCAATCTTTGTGATTGTCTGAATCTCTTGTGATTTTTTATATGGGTAGATATTGTGTATGCCTCGCGAGTGGAGGCATAGGTACCTGTAATTTATTATTCATCACTTTATGTAGAATTCATGTACGTTTTGTTTTGAAAGGCACAGGTGATTGTGATTATATTTAAATTCAATTTACTGAAATTTGTTGGGTATCTCATGCATATCATATATGGCACAGCGAAAAAATAAGAACGAGATACCACCCCAGGATCCGCATATATGTGGAAAATAAGACATAAAGGGAATAAAGGTAACAGCTTTACCTTACTTTGAGTGTCTGAAAAATAAAATTTTTCTTCTTCAAGTCAAGGCGCGATCTATCAATTCTCTTGATCAAACACCACGAGAATTGAATGTCCAACCACTATAATTACAGTATGTGATTATCTCTAATAGAAATCCACACGGAGGATAACACTCAAGCATGAAGTTTTCTCTGCTACCAGAAAAACTAAGTGGCGGATAGGGTTCCTCTTGTTTTTCAGCAAAAAATGAGAGAGAGAGAGAGAGAGAGAGAGAGAGAGAGAGAGAGAGAGAGAGAGAAGAAGAAGAAGAAGAAGAAGAAGAAGAAGAAGAAGAAGAAGAAGGAAGAGAAGGCTTTTCCAGCTGTTGTTTCTCGTGTATTACCCTATCATTAGGGTTTCATGCATATCCCCTATATGTCACGAAAATCACTGAAAAATTGAGAATTCTAATACACTTAGAATTCTCTAATTGTAATTAGAAACATCAAGTTCTCTCAATTATAATTTGGATCATAAATTATAACTAATTATAATTTGGCCCACAACAACTTCTCTTTCTCGCAATTAACCCCACTGTATTATCAAATAACATCTTGAGTATATAATCATCTGTTGTGTATGACCTATTAGGTTTCCTAGTTAATTGGTAACGAACATGAATTAATCCAAACGTCTTTGAGATTAATATTTCATAATTAATTAGAATTAATCATATCAATTCTAATCAGGATTGGTTTATTAATTTATCAATTAATAAACCCATATTCCTAGATCATTATTAGTATCTAGCAACACATCATGACCATCCAAGAGTCCAAGTAGTCAAGTGGCTTGACATGAATCCTTCAATAACAAACTACAGTGCAATTAACTCCTTTCACCATACAATATCTCATCCGGTTTGGAGTACGAAATTAGTGCCAACTCCCTCCAGAATATATATTAATTTTGGCCCGAATATAATTGTATTTGTACTAAGAACCCACTATTCTAGATATGTATCAATTGGAACTGTTTCCAATACACGATCGCCTTGGCCAAAGACTTCTCGAGTAGTAATTCCTACAAGTGGCCGTGAGATATTCGCCCTTACTATTAAGAGTGATGAATCCTTTATTGACCCTCTTAACTACTTTCACTTACCTCACACTGTACCTAATATCCATCCCATAGGCAGCCCTCGATCTAGCTCCAGAGATTGGAATTAAAGCACAATGCTCAACAAACAAAGTACCTTAGAGATCTCAAGTCTAAGAATACTTGCACGTTTGCTATATTGAGATTATATAATTGGCACTAAATAGTTATCCATGTGATTATCTCATAGCTAGGTCATCTAATGAACTTGTTTCATTAACAAGCATCCACGTGTTAACTTTGAGTATCTCAATACTCACGGATATGAGAACCACCGCTTGATCAAATCAAGAAGTCTAACAGATGCTAGTCTTAACGCATTAATGATGTCTTGTCTCATTAATACTACGACTAGAGACTAGTTAAGTACTAACACTTTTCAGTGTAGTAGGAATCTCATATCATGATCTCGTATCATGATTTTCTTAACACAGTATTGTACTAGGGACTTTATCTAACAGTTATATTATATAAAAGTAAACAAAAGACACTGTAAGATAAATAATGCATTTTATTAAAATAAAATGTGTCATATAAAATGTACAAGTGATTGCCTCTAAGGCATAACACTAACAAAATCTTGTAGCAATATTAGTGTTGAATCAACAATAAAATCCTATAGAAAGGAGGAAGGAAACAAAATAGTGAAGAAATAGCACTTCAGAAGACAAACGATGACGAGCTTGCAAAAGCCGATCACCTGCTTGGAAGCAAGCCGCAGCCAGCTTGCTCAAAGCTGGTCTGCGGCTTTGTTTACCAAAGTAGCAAGCCAATTGCCGGCTATGAGACAACCAGCCACCAACTTGAAGACAGAACAAAAATCAAGATGGCCTAGGGCTAGTTTGAAGGCAGTGACTGGCTAGAAGGGAAAAGAAAGCTGGCTTGCACAAAAAAGGAATAAAGCAGGAAATCAACTAGGTAGAACAAGCCGCAAGCCGGTTTGCACAGTTCGGGTCAAGGCTTGTCTATCAGTTCAAGTCATTTGGAGTTTTGATTTAGGTTCTCTCCCGAAGCAATTGTTTTCTGATATTCTTTCTATTTGCTTTTTCTTTTGTTTCCCATATCGTATGAGGTTATTTTTTCTACAATGGTTTATTTATTATGATAATAATTTTGCACGAAAATGGTTAGTAAAGGAGGAACCACCTTAGGATTAAATAAGATCATTTTAATTTTATTATTATGATGTTTAGCACATTATTTGATCACATAAGAATTAAAGGATAGAAATAGAATGTAAAAAGTTTATTTTCGGATCATGGCTATTTTGTTTAATTTTGTGATCAAATACATAAGGTCTTTGATTTTTACTCTAGATAAAACAATAAAGAAAAATGATAGGGCCTAAATTAGTCATATATTTCCTAGTTATTTGAGGCTATTTTGTGATATATTTTGTACAATAACTAGTCATATTCCTTCCTATTTGATATTTCCCTTATAAAAATGCTTTTCTGTAATTTTATGCAAAAATAGAAAAAAATTGAAGCTAATCGTGTGCCTTTCCAGCACAACCCACAAGAGGCAGAGTCGACGCTGGTCTTCCACTAGAAAGGTAGAGGATTGCAGAGGAAAAAGAAATTGAATGAAATAGGGTAATTGCAATTGAAATTGGAGAAGGAGAAAATTGGCTAAAAAAGCCATGGCTCGGTCACAACAAATAAACAAAGAACAAAAGAAGAAAGAAGTAACAAAGCAAAAAATGAATTTCGGTCAACAAAGGACAAAAGCAACAAAGGAAGTAATCAAATTCGACTGGCTCACGGCTAAGCAAGCCGACAACAAGAAAAGGACAATTGCAACAAAGAAAAGAAAGAAATTGCCCCCGAGGCATATCTCAGCTGGCAAGTAAAAAGCAGGCTGTTGTGGCACGCCAGCCGTCCATCCGTAGGGTTGGAGTTCGAACTCCGCTGGAGACAGTGTGGGTTTGGCTCCTTGCGGGTGGTATGGTAAAGGTAACTGCTCTTCGGCTACTAGTTGAGGTACATCCTGCGATTTACCTCCTCCATGGTGCCAGGGCAAGGACGGTGGGGGCCCTCAGGGTAGGGGTACCATCCTAAGAAAAGAAAGAAATTCGATGGGTCCAGGAGCAGGTAAAGATAAAGTAACAAAAGCTACTGGAAAAGAAAGAGCAAGTGCAGCTTCCGTATGGCTCAGCGAGCCGATACAGCAAGAACAAAGAAAAGAAAGCAATTTGTTGGACAATGCAAAACAAAGACAACAATTTCGGCGATGGCTTGATTTGGTGGATTGATGAGCCGACGCAAGACAAAGGCAAAGGATTTGGCTGGTTAGATTGGAGAAAAACGACTGGGCGGTTTTAGTGATGTTCATGGCTCAATTGGAAGAAAAATTCACCAATTCCACAATTCCAAATCAACATCAATTTCAGCCATTCAGCAAAAAATGACAAAGACAAAAGCAAAGTCCAATTTTTTTCCAATTTCTTAATTGATAAAAGTCAAAAGGCAGCGGACTCCTTTAATTTTTATTTAGGTTTTTTTTTAGCTTTTATTAATCATTTTTCATTTTGAATTATTTTTAGGTAATTAATTCTTCTTTATTTAGGACTCTTGTAGGAACTTTGTAGGCCTATAAATATAGGCCAAATTACCCTAGGAAAGGGAGGTGCACAATATAGAGACTTAGTTATATTTTTGAGTGCATCACCAATATTTTCTCGAGAGAAATAAATCAAGGAGGATTGTACAAGAAGGTCTATAAAGGAAGAAGAAGGAGGCTTGTCTATGAGTGTTTTCTTTTACTTTGTTTTTCTTTTTCTTGAACAATGATGTATTAATTGTTTTATTGTAATTTGACATTGTTTTAGGTATTCATTATTTTTAGGGTTACTTTGATCTTTTGATTAATTGATTATTATTCTTGGTATTTAATTACTTGTGCTTATTACGAGATTAGTTGGTTGTTTCTTCCATTAACATGTTTGAAAAAAATGATTGATGGTGGTTTCAATTTATTGATTTCATATTTTTTGTCTTTTAACTTGCTTGAAAAAGAGGTTAATTGCTAGGAACTAGGTAATTCAAAGTTAATTAATGTCTACCAAAATATGGATTCATTGGTTAATTTCATGTTTTAAGTTTGCCAGAATATGGAGATTTAATCAAGGATTGTGTTTAATGCATCTTTTGGGTGAATTAGTTGAGACATTGTAATGCTAATTTGTCTAGAAGATAGTGATTTCATAGATTGAAAAAGAAGTGAATCTATATTAATCCTTCATTATGCCAAGAGAATAGTTAATTATGATAATGATTAGGTACTTTAAGATCATGTTTGTCAAAACAATGGTTTGAGTTACATAATTCTCTATCCTTAACATGTATACATTCTTTTATTTTATTTTTTTTTTCTTTTTCACTTTATTGAGTCGATTAAAAAATGAAAGAAAAGTGATTAATGCATACTTATTCCTTGAGGATCAACACTCATGTGAACCCTATGGTATGTTAATGATGAGTACGCTTGCTCATATGTGAAATTTGGGGTTAACGTTTTAATTTAAACTTGATTGGGAATATGCTTATTTTTATATGATTTTTATATCCAAATAAATACGCATCAAGTTTTTGGCGCCGTTGTTAGGGAACAATATCATAAAAGCTTGGATTTCATTAATTTAACCATGTTTATATGTTCATATGTTTATATGTTCATATGTTTATATGTAAATATGTAAATATGTATATACGTTCCTTGTATGAGTAAGTGCCCTATGTTGTTGTTTGTATAATTGTATTTTAAATTCACTATATGTTGTAAATATGTAAATAGGTAGATGCATGTTCAGAATAACTAACTTGTCTTTGTATGTTTGTATATATTTTATATTTAGTTATTTAATTTTAATAACCCAATGTCAATATGGAATATGTGTAATAATGATATTTTTAATTTGTTGATTTGTACATCTATAATTTTGAGTCAATACTAACTCTTTTTATTTTCAGGTTTGGACTTTAGCTAACACGATATTGGAGACGGACTATTTTATTTTATTATTTGTTTCTTTATTTACAATTTTTACTTTTAGTTTAATTTAAGAATTCTTTTTTTAAATGTATTGTGGTCATTCATTCAATTAGGAAATTTTAAAAAAAAAAAATCAGCGCCTAGACAGAACACAACCAAGACTCGGTTCAGTGAGACTGGCGCTGACTCTAGACTCGTTCCTTTTCCGATTTTTTTTTAATTTTTTTTTCTGTTTGTTCCCTTACTCTTTTTTCTTTTCTTCCCAAACTTTTCTTATTTTGTATTTGTCTTCTTGTTTTCTTTTTGTTTGATTTTCTTGTTTGTTTCTCTTATTTGTCTTGTTCTTCTATTTTTCTCTCTTCTTTTATGTTTTTTCCTTATCCCCTTAGCATGATACTTTTATCTTAGTATTCCCCTTCTTCCTCTTCATATTACTTTTCTTCTTCTTCACATTATTATTCCCATGACTTAAATTTTTTTTTTTTAAAGCTCACATGTTGGGGAACATAGTGGTGTAAAACGTTCTCGATTTTATCCTCTTGAATTTCTTGACATTATGCATATATGTTTTTGAGGAAAATTTACTAGACATGGAAAAATCTTAGTTGAGTTTATTTGGTGGGCCAAAAATGCATAGAATGAATTATGCTTCTTGTGATTGCTTCTAACAAATTAGCTATGCATTTTTCTAAAATTTTTGCAAATCTGGAAATCTTGGCCTCCTTGTGGTATTTTGCTGTAATGATTGAAAGTTGATTGTCATTGTGCTTTCTCTATCTACGTTAGATATTATTCTTATTTTTCTTGAGTATCAAAAATCTGGAAAAATCCTTCACTAAAACGGGAACCAATTGCAAAGAGGATCTTGTGAACCCTTTGGAGGTCATGGTGGTCTATTTGATGACTATTGGACAATTTGGAGACAAGGAAGACTCTACTTCGAGGGGACTTAAAGGCTTTAAATTCATATCTTTCTTTTCCGTTGATTTTTATTTTTTAATTACTCTTTATGCTTTTACTTGTGTGTTCATCTATCTATTTGTAGGTTGAATTTCACTGGCAATAATTCTTTCAACTTCTTGAGGAATGAATTTCTCATATCTTGGAGCTAATCTACACTTGGGGAGTATTGCTTAAACTTTCTACTCATTTTCAATTTTGGTCCCCTTGGAGATGCTTTCTTGTATTTATTTTTTCCCATTGAGGACAATATCCAGTTTAAGTGTGGGGGAGTGGTTTGGTGATATTCTTGGTCCAAATTTCTGATATTATCTTGATGTTTTCTTGTTGTGGAGTTATTTTGGAATTTGAAAAACTCATCTTGGAGAAAAATTAATTTCTTTGAAAATTTGAAAATTGAAGATTTGGAGCTAAATTAAATTTATTTGTTTATAATGAAGATATGATTTCCTTTTTAACTTTGGATATGGATATGATTTCCTTTTTAACTTTGGATATGGATTTGTCATTCAGTATGACAGGATTTTATTAAAAAGGTAAACTTGTGTATTAAGTTAGATTTTGCTAAGTCTTGAGAATTTAAGTTTACCTTGGTTATATTTGGTATTTGATTTTTATTTTATTCTTTGAGTTTGAATATGGATGATATGATGAAATATGAGAATAGTTGTTGATTAATTCTTGTATTATGGATTTAGAATTTGCTTAACTTTGAGTTTTGAATAAGGAATGCGAGAGAAAAAATTTATGAGTTAAAAAAATATATGAGATGAAAAAAATTGAGTTGACAAAAATGTTCTTGTTGTTTTTATCTTTGAAGACCTTTTGCTTAAAAGGGGGTCAATATGGGGAGAAGTAGCAAGTGTATTTAGTGCACTCTCTTGAGGCTATCTTGAAGGTAAAAAGGCAAGAAAAGCAAAGAAAAAAATTGTTGAAAATTACTGGAGAAAAAATGAGGAGTGATGACTGTAAAGAGGGCCAATATGGTGTGTGAAGAGAAATCCATGCGCTTGAGGCTATCAATTCCCAAAATCATAGAAAGAAAGAAGAGTGGAGTGTTTTCCTTATTTCACTAACTCAAGTTTTGTAAATTTAAGTTTATAATGCTTGAATTGGTTAAATGACTTGACTTGTATGATTTATGTTATCTATGTTTTTGCTTGAGAAGTGGAATAATTTTCATGTACTAGATATAAGCTTGTTTAACTTAACTTTGATGGAATTGGGATTATTTGATTTAATGTATGAGTTTCCAATGGTTTTTAAAGGGTTAAATGAATAACAATTTTGTATCTAAGGTTGGAAAGAATTATGGCTTTGTTATGGATGAATATGAAAAGAAATAAATTGTTTTAAATGTTTTGTTTAAGTATTTACTTGAGGACAAGTAAAGACTCAAGTGTGAGGGGAATATGATAGGGCCTAAATTAGTCATATATTTTCCAGTTATTTGAGGCTATTTTGTGATATATTTTGTACAATAACTAGTCATATTCCTTTATATTTGATATTTCCCTTATAAAAATATTTTTCTATAATTTTATACAAAAATAGGAAAAAATTGGAGCTAATTGTGTGCCTTTCCAGCACAGCACCAGCACCAACCCACAAGAGGTAGAGCCAACACCAGTCTTCCACTGGAAAGGTAGAGGATTGCCGAGGAAAAAGAAATTGAATAAAACAGGGCAATTGTAATTGAAATTGGAGAAGGAGAAAAATGGCTAAAAAAGGCATGGCTCAGTCACAGCAAATAAACAAAGAACAAAAGAAGAAAGAAGTAACAAAGAAAAAGATGAATTTTGGTCAGCAAAGGACAAAAATAACAAAGGAAGTAACTAAATTCGACTGGCTCACGGCTAAGCAAGCCGACAACAAGAAGAGGACAATTGCAACAAAGAAAAGAAAGAAATTCGGTGGGTCCAAGAGCAGGTAAAGACAAAGTCAACAAAAGCTGCTGGAAAAGAAAGAGCAAGTGCAGCTTCTGCATGGCTCAACGAGCCGATGCAACAAGAACAAAGAAAATAAAGCAATTCGCTAGACAATGTAGAGCAAAGTTAAAAAATTTCGGCAGTGGCTTGATAAGCCGACGTAAGACAAAGGCAAAGGATTCGGCTGGTTCAATTGGAGAAAAACGGCTGGGTGGTTTCGGTGATGTTCATGGCTCAATTGGAAGCCAAATTCACCAATTCCATAATTCCAAATCAACAACAATTTCAGCCTTACAGCAGAAAACGACAAAGACAAAAGCAAAGTCCGATTATTTTCCAATTTCTCAATTGATCAAAGTCAAAAGGCAGTGGACTCCTTTAATTTTTATTTAGGTTTTTATTTATCTTTTATTAATCTTTTTTCGTTTTGGATTATTTTTAGGTAATTACTTCTTTTTTATGTAAGACTCTTTTAGGAACTTTGTAGGCCTATAAATAAATGCCAAATTACCCTAGGAAAGGGAGATGCACAATGTAGAGACTTAGTTATATTTTTGAGTGCATTACCAATATTTTCTCAAAAGAAATAAATCAAGAAGGATTGTATAAGAAGGTTTGCAAAGGAAGAAGAACGAGGCTTGTTTATGAAAGCTTTCTTTTACTTTGTTTTCTTTTTCTTAAACAATGATATATTAATTGTTTTATTGTAATTTGACATTGGTTTAGGTATTCATGATTTTTAGGGTTACTTTGATCTTTTGATTAATTGATTATTATTCTTTATATTTAATTACTTGTACTTATTACGAGATTAGTTAGTTGTTTCTTCCATTAACATGTTTGAAAAAGTGGTTGATGATGGTTTCAATTTTTTGATTTCATATTTGTTGTCTCTAAACTTGCTTGAAAAAGAGGTTAATTGCTAAGAACTAGGTAATTCAAAGTTAATTGAAGTCTGCTAGAATATGGATTCATTGGTTAATTTCATGTTTTAAGTTTGCCAGAATATAGAGAGTTAATCAAGGATTGTGTTTAATGCATCTTTTGGGTGAATTAGTTGAGACATTGTAATGCTAATTTGTCTAGAAGATAGTGATTTCATAGATTGAAAAAGAAGTGAATCTATATTAATCTTTCATTATGCCAAGAGAATAGTTAATTATGATAATGATTAGGTACTTTAAGATCATGTTTGTCAAAACAATGGTTTGAGTTACATAATTCTCTATCCTTGACATGTATATATTATTTTATTTTATTTTATTTTAGTTTTCTTTTTATTTCTTTTTCACTTTATTGAGTCGGTTAAATAAGAAAAGTTATTAATGCATACTTGTTCCCTGAAAATCGATACTCGTTTGAACCCTATGCTATGTTAATGATAAGTACGCTTGCTCATATGTGTAATTTGGGGTTAACGTTTTAATTTAAACTTGATTGGGAATGTGCTTATTTTTATATGATTTTTATATCCAAATAAATATGCATAAAAAAACATATTTAAAAGGGAACTAAGAAATTTAAAATAAAATTCATGATTTATTCTTCTAGTGCGTATTATCCTTGATGTGGAGAATAGTTTGAATTTAATATTTTAAATTTGCTTCCTAGAAAATAGATTTAACTTAAGTAGTAAAAATAAAATTTCATTGTTTATTCTCTTAAAGAGTTTTATCCTTGACATTGAGAATAATGGTTGATGTTTTGGAATTTTACTAAAATTAGTAAAAACCAAATATATTTTCAGAGAACGTTTTTTCTGAAAAAACATATTTTTCTCAAATGATTAAGTGTGAGAGGGGTTCCAACAGCCTTACAACTTCCATCATGGATTTCTATTAGAGATTGTGGCTATCCTCATGTAATTCTGAGCATGGCCCCCCTATAGGATGGATTTTCACGAGAATCTAGAGCTATTGAAGAATTATAATTAAAGCCATGGATATATGTTTGTATTTACCAGCTTACAGTGGAGGTATTAACATTAGATTATCCGTATGTAATATGAGTAGTAGCCATCCTATCGATGGAACCAACTCTAGATCATTAACTATTAAGGAAGTTTAATTTTTGATGGTTACACACTTTAATTAGAAAAATGTTAACCTTCCTATGAAGCTCTATCAATGTTTCTAAGAGCCAACTTTTCATATTTTTTATAATGGTTTAAATAGGTTAGCTATATTATGGCATAATATGATGTTTCATGATGTGGATATTATGACATGGATATTACACTTGAATGCTTTCCTGATATGGTTAAACGCCTTTCTGATATATTATGACATGGATATTACACTTGAACTTGAAAGCATTAACAAGTGGTTAATTTCGTGAATATCCCGAATATGAGACATCTCATGTGACTCCCTCGGATTCCAACTCTAAATTTTAATAAAATGCTTTCTTGATAAGGATAATGTTTTCCTAATATATTCAAGTACAAGTCTTCTATTTGAATTTGAAAACTGACTAAGAACTATGAATCTTGAATTCTTGAGCATTTTTACTACTTGTTTACAATCCTGAATTCCTGAATAACTGGCCCAAGTGGGCCATATGCATATGTGATCACTTGAACACTGAGTACTCAATGGGGCTTCTCTCCGTGCACTAGTTCACGTTAATGAAAAATGGTCCCATGTAACCTTATTAGTTCTAGGATTCATTTTACTTCGAACAGAGCAACATGACATTGAGATTAGCCGAATTCGTGAATAACCGGCCCAAATGGGCCACAATTCCTAAATAACTGGCCCAAGTGGGTCACACACATGAATTCCTAAATACCAAGCATAAGTGTGCAATTCTGAATTCTTGAATACTTGGATTTTACATCTGAATTCTTGAATACTTGGATTTTATACAAGAAATCCTAAATTCCTAAATATCTAAATTATTGTGTTTTATACAAGCATTCCTAAATTAATGAATTTTTATGTAAGAATTCCTAAATACTTGAATTAGCACATTTTATACTAGAATTCTTGAATTCTCGTATTAATATGTTTTCATACAAAGAGTCCTGAACTAGTATGTTTCATTTATGAAACCTTGCAAGTTAAATTTTAAAAAGAGTACATGAATTACAGTTCCTACTTTCCAGGAAATGATTGCTCGATTATTTATTTATCCTCAATGGAATTGGATTCTGATCATTAACTAAATGTTTCATTAAGTCCAAATAAAGTATTTTGTCAATATTTTGGGAATTATCCTCCATGAGCTATTTTTAGTGGGAAAACACTAGCACACACTGGACTCACTGACCTTTACACTCACAAATGTGTTATTTCTCTTTGAAAATTTTTAGGATTAGACGTGCAGTGGACTCCCAGAGGCTCATGCTATATATTAGACCTTTCATGTCCTTGAGTGTATGTATCAGATGTCGATACTATGTACTTTCTACATTCAATGAAAGTATTTTGGAAAATTTCGATACATATTGGATGAAGTTTGTTATAAAGACCCCTTATTTGGACAACTGGACGGGGCGACATCCCACAAAAATGAAGGCCGCCACGCTATGGAAAGGTTGGGTGTTACAAATGGTCTCAGAGCATAGAAGAATCTATAGTAGTGCTTTTTATAGAATATAACAGAGCCCAAAACAGAACATTGGGGAGTTCATCATAGTATATGTGGATACAAATTTATAGAAATAGAAGATAGAGAATTTTTCAGAATTGAATATTGGAGTAGATGTGGCATATGACTTTGAGATATCCAAGTTGGATATAATTTCATCTGATAAACTAGAAAAAGAGTGATTTGAGACAATTTTGATATCTTCAAAAAAGGGTCTATGATCCTGAACTCAAATAGTAGCAAAGGGATTGAGGTCAAGAAGGCCTAATATTTGATCTATTTAAAGAAATATTTACTAATCATGAACTTCCCATTTTAGGACCAGAGATAGTGAGATGATGAAAGGAGGTTGAACACTTAAAGGTCCTATGTTTATAGTGCAATATGAATTGTGAATACACCAGAATTCTATTAGAGATTTGAAGTTAAGCATACCTGAGCTAGAGAAATCTAAGGATGGGTAACCCTTGAGAAGCACTTATAGAAGTTGATAGGAAATAATTTGGAGTAAATTAAAGAAATGAAAGTAGGATTTATGTGCAAAATGGTACAAATATAGGAAATTTAACTAAAGATCATACGAGAATAATGCTTGTGAAAATATATTATTTGACTGAGAGAATATGAGAGTTTCTCAAGAGATACATGTATGTATGTGCAAAATAGAATTATTCTCCTATTTTATGCTATATGTGTAGAAAGTATTGAGTTGTATGTACTTACTTGGCATTTCATAGAGTATATTTAAAGAGGAGATATGCCACGAAAAGTTACTTGTGGTAATGCTGGAGACCAAGCTAAAGAAAATGCGACTGATATTACTGGAAATACTATATTTCGAATTGAAACACATCCTCAGGGAAATAAGATAACCCAAGTACTACAAAACATTACAGCAATACTCAATATGTAACTGAAGCTCCAACCCAGGATAATCAACATCCAGATGAGGAAATGGATAGGGCATTAGAGCAATTTCTAAAGTTCAATCCCTCTCAATTTGTTGGACAAGCAGATCAAGAACAAGAATCTGAGTCCTGGATAGAATAGATGGATGACATATTTGCAGTTTTAGACTATTCTGAATAGAGAAAAGTCTAATTTGTTGTATTTAGACTTCAAGAACCTGCTTGAGACTGGTGCTTAAGGAAGAAAGAGGTGCAAAAGCAAGAACAAAAGGATTGCACTTGGAATGAATTCTTGGAAGAATTTAATAATGAATTTATACCTCGTTGGGTGGTTATGTTGGAATATATGCCCAAAACGTACTATATATTTCTATATTTTAGAAACTAATAAAAGTTTCATTCACTAATGGTTGTTTGTTTATATATATTCGCACATTAAAGGTCTAAGTTTGTTAGTAAATGATCTACGTGATTGGGTCGTTGTGCTTTCACAGTAAGGTGTAGATTATGGGCTACTAACACATAAGTGAAAAAATTGTTTTTGATCGATTGATGAAGCTAGGCATTTTATCAATGTTTAGATCATTATACTATAGTTTCTAAATAGGAGATTGTTTACCTTTAACCAGTGAGTAGTCCACTCGTACCAACAGTGTAAGTGTATTTGGAATATGTAGAACTGGACCACTTTATAATCTTATCAAAGTAATAAAATAAATAAAAATTAGTTTATCACAGCTATTGCGTGGATGAGTACCCTAAGACTTGAGTGTAAGTTGGTGGTCTGGTGAAGTAGGACTTGTACACTTTGATGTATGTTGGGTGAGATCATATTGCAAGGCAAATAACCTTGTATGTTGGGTGTATGACTTTAGTTAATTAAGACGGACTTATACAATAGAGTTTCGATGCTTCATTACCTGAAGAAATCACCTCCTTGTGATTGTTCGGGATAATCTAATAATCTAGGGCCCTGGGAAACATGACTAAGTATGTACACTTTTGGGTAGCTCTCTGTGATAAGTGAATACATACTGGAAGTCGTGGATTATCAGACTGGTTATCAAAGGATGATAGATGTCATTGAGAAATGTGTTATTATTATTTTCCTATCTCAATGACAGGTGTCACGTAGAGGGGTTTTTTCATCATTTCACCTATAGGTCAGAGACACTGCACTTACAATATTATTCTTGATAAATAGAATATTTAAAATAATTAAAATACAGCTATTTATTAGTAGGGATATTTTGGTCACTTTAGTAGCCAAGAATAAAATGTCTTTTGGTCCCCAGAGTAGCTCAAATAACCTTAGTAAGTTTATTTACTATATGGGCTTATTGGGTGAATTTATTATTGGAAGAATTATTCTAAGAGTCTAATTATTTATTTATTTGGGCTAGAATAATTAATTGGGCCAATTTAATTAATTATCTTGAGCAATTTTATATTGGGTACAAGTAGTTTAATTAATTAATAAAAGAGCTAATTTAATTAATTATCTTAGATAATTTTAATATTGGACCCAAGTGGATTAATTAATTCATAAGAAATCCATTTAATCAGTCATTGGACTAATTAAGAGAGCATGGTCCATTAAGGTTTTGATGGAAGTAGCCACGTAAAAGGAAAAAGGAAAAAGAGGGAAAAGGAAACAAAGAAATTAAGATGGCTGATTTTGTTTCTAAAAATAAAAGGAAAGTTAATAATAAAAATAGAAGGGCATCACGTGTGCCATGGGGTGTTGACCAAAATTCCACAAGAAAATCTTTCATAGGAAAATAGCCACCGATTTTTCTTGTTTTATTTTCTTTCATTTTTCCTTACCGTTTAGCTCTTCTGTTTTTGTTCCAATTTTATTCACCTTAATTCTAATTTCACTAGTAGAGGTCCATAGTGGTTAGAGAATACTTTGGAAGGTCAAGAGCTTGCAAACGTGGTATGTGATTGATGTGAAGGAGCCGATGGTTAGCTGGTGTTCCTGCAGAACAAGTAGACATTCCTATTCAACAAGCACTGCCGAACTTGAATCCGACTTTGGTTATTAAAGCTAATTGCCCTAGAAGTAAGTATTCCTAGACTATGGCTCAAGAAAAATTTTATTTGTTGTCTTCCACTGCGTATTTAATTTTTCCGCAATCCTTCAAGTGGTATCAAAGCCATGGTTAAATCTAAGAGCATGCTTAGATAACCGAAAAAAGGTAGTTCCTTACTAATAAAAATATAATCTTTGCAATTGTATGGATCCCTCGTGGTTTTTGATATGGGTAGATTTTGTGTATTCCTTGCGCGTAGAGGGATAGGCACCTATAATTTATTTTATAATCGTTTTCGTAGAAATCGTGTACACCTCTTTTTGAAAGGCATAGGCGTTTGAAATTATATTTCAATTTATTTATGATTTTTCTAAAAAAAATAATAAGTTAATTAATTTGTGCCTGAACGAAAAACCCCTGAAGAAGATTGTACAAAAATTGAAGGTTGCAAAAAAAAAAAAAAAAAAAACCGCTACGTGTGGCTCGGGAGATTAGTCTCCCTGGAGTCGTGCACCAGCGTGCATCGGTGAGGTTCCTAGAGGTGACCAAGACCAAGAAAAGGCCTTGATCTTTTAGAGGATGATGCTAAGCCCCCTGAGGCTTGTATGGAGGAAAAGGACAAAAATGCAAGACTTAGTTTTGGTTCAATGGTTCAATTCGTGGGTCATTTAGTTTTCTTGTGTTTTTTATTAATTTTATTTTCATTTTTCTTGTATTTATTTTCCTTTTGGGGCCCATATCACACGAGGTTATTTTTCTTGCAATAGTTTATTTATTGTGATAAATAATTTTGCATGAAAATGGTTAGTAAAGGGGAACCACTTTAGGATTAAACAAAATCATTTTAATTTTATTATTATTATGATGTTTAATATATTATTTGGTCACCTAAGAATTAAAGGTTAGAAATAGCACATAAAACTTTTATTTTTTGGAGCATGTCTATTATATTTAATTTTGTGATCAAACGAAGGTTTTTTGAGAAATTAATTTTTTCTCTAGACAAAACAATTAAGGAAAACATTTTAAATTAGAACTATGTAATTTAAAAATAAATTCATGGTTTATTCTTCCAAAGGTTTTTATCCTTGACATGGAAAATTATTTTGAATTTAAGTATTTTAAATTTAGTTCATAGAAAATAGTTCTAACTTAAGTAGTGAAATTAAAAATTCATAATTTATTTTCTTAAAGGGTTTTATCCTTGACATAGAAAATAATAGTTAAATTATTTGAACTTTCACTAAATTTAATAAAATCCAATTAATTCTAAAGAAACATTTTTTTTTTCTAAAAACCTATTTTTCTCAAAATATTAAGTAGGAGAGGGGTTCCAACGGCTCCATGGCTTCCATCACGGGTTCCTGTTAGAGATTGTGGTTATCTTTGCGTCATTTTGAGCATGACCCGCTATAGGATGGATTTTCACAAGAATCTAGAACTAACGGAGGAATTATAATTAAAGCCTAGGATAAGTATTAATGTCGGTCAACCTATCATTGGAGGCATGGATGCTGGATTATCCATAGGTAGTGAGAATAGTGGTCATCCTATCGATGGAACTATTTCTAGATCATTACCTATTAAGGAAGTTTAATTTGTGATGGTTATAACCTTAAATTCAAAAAAATGTTAACCTTCCTACGAAATTCTGTCAATTTTTCTTAGAGCCAAATTGCTCATATTTTTTATACTGGTTTTAATAGGTAAGCCATATCATGAAAATAATATGATGTTTCAAATGTCCATTCTTTATATGTGTTTTTCAAAACAAACATTTTTCTGAATGAAATTTTTTTCCAATCAACAGAAATGTCTGTTTTCAGTCCTTTGTCCATTATTCTCAAGGAGAATAAGTTAACTGGACCTAACTACGTGGACTAGAAAAGGATTCTGAACATAGTACTCACTGCGGAGGAGTACAAGTATGTTTTGAACGATTCCTATCCTGAAATTGGGAAAAAAATTCACGAACCAGATTGTGAGGCGGAGAAGGCATGGAGGAAAGTTGATGAAATGGCTTAATGTCTGTTAGGATTCGTAGACTCCTAAATACGAAATACATCCACGAATCCCTTCCGAGGAACCAAGTAAATGATTAAGAAGACCTAAGGTTTACAGAATTAACTCTTCCGGCATAATCGAGATCGTTCGATTCTGATTGTGCTGTCGTACGTGCAACTCAAACGATCATCAGACGCTGCAGTGTACGAACGTCCTCTATCGGATACACACGGCGAATTAACTCGTTACCCCAAGAGTGCTAGTGCCTAGGGTTTGAGAGGCATGTTTTTCTTAGTGAATGGAGGCATGAATGTTTTTAACAGAACGACTCTCTTGAGAATACAGTTAGGGTTTTCTTAAAAACCCCTCTGAATCTCTTAGAGTTCAACTCTGATAATATTTATCATATTTTAATTTAAATTCAAATTAAATAAAAATTGATATGATAAGATTCTGCCATTATCTCGGTAATTTAACTAATTAATTTGCTGAGTCAAATTCTTAGAATCTAGACATCATTTAGATATATCGAATGTGGACATATTTCCAGATTCATTGTATCTGGTAAATGTTCTAAGTTCGATTAACTTAGACATATTTCTAGTTTCATCGAATCTTGTTACCAGAAAAATAACCTAACAAGTTTGCTTATTGTGTGACCCTATCAGTTCATTCAACACGGGTAATATGCCCAAATCACATTTAAATAGCCCACAAGTTATAAGCAGTTTCTAGCAAAACATTATAACTATCCAGGTTAAATGAAGATCAGTGATCTTTTTGAACCAAACCATAATTTTATGTTTAGTCCTTTTGTCACACGATATCTAAATTAAGCATAAGGCACGTAGCATGTCATCCTTATTAAGCTTAATCAATTATTTCTTGATTTCATAGTAAACTATTCAAACAAATGATATCAATATCTTAAATTGATATATTTGAGCACGGCCATGCATTTTAACAATCTAACTTATCATGGGGCCCTTGAATATCTCTCCCATAATTGAGAGGGACAAATTCAATTAGCCATCAAGTTACAAACACAATAATCTTAATTTATTATTGTTCCACTAATAATAATCGATCAGGGACAGTTTAAGAATAGGCATTGTATTCATTGTAGGGTTTTACTATCAAGTCACGTACTTGATGACCACAAAATAAAATGCACTATTCATGGAAAGAAATGCCTCGTATTATTACATAATACATAACGACAATAGTATAGGTACAAATTGACTCTTAGTCCAATTAGCTTTCTAGATCTATCTCTATAGATCCTTACACCTAGAATATAGGTAGCTTCACCTAAGTCTTTCATTGAGAAATAGTTTCCAAACCATGTCTTTACACTTTGTAGAGTTGGGATGTCATTTCCAATGAGTAAGATGTCATCAATATAAAGTACCAAAAAGACTATTGCATTCCTACTGGTTTTCTTATAGACACAAAGCTTATCTTCATTTTTTATAAAGTTAAATTCTTTAATTGGTTTATCAAAACGAAGATTCCAACTTTGAGATGCTTGCTTAAATCCATAAATAGGTCTTTGAAGCTTGCACACTTTATTAAAATTCAAAGGATCATCAAAACCCTTAGGTTGTGTCATGTACACATCCTCGAGTAAGTTTTCATTAAGGAACGCAATTTTGACATCCATTTGCCAAATCTCATAATCATAATATGCTGCTATGGTAAGAAGAATTCTAATAGATTTAAACATTACAACTAGTGAAAAAGTTTCATCATAGTCTATACTATAAGTTTGTCTATAACCTTTTGCTACTAGTTATGCTTTGTAAGTATACACATTTCCTTCCATGTCTGTTTTCGTTTTGAAAACCCATTTGCACCTAATGGTTTTGGAACCTTTAGGAGGATTATCCAAAGTCCAGACTTAGTTATCATACATGGATTGCTTCTCAGACATCATAGCCTCTAACCATTTTCCAGAGTCAGAATTCTTAATGGCTTCTTGATAGGAAGTGGGCCCATCATTAACCATAAGCTCCATAATGTGATCGTCAGGGATGAGAAATCCATATCTCTCAGGTTGTTGATGAACCTTATCAGATCCTCAAGGGGCTTGTTATATAGAAGTAGGCTCATCTTGGACTTGTGAGCCATCTAATCGAAGTTCATTATTTGATTCAGGTACTAATTGTGGCTCTTAAATCTCATCAAGATGTATTTTACACCCACTAATTCTTTTGAAAATAAATTCCTTTTCAAGAAAGAATCCATTTCGAGCAATAATTACTCTATTTTCTTTTGGGAGATAAAATTGATATCCTTTAGTTTCTTTAGGATACCCCCACAAATATGCATTTATCTGATTTAGGTGCAAGTTTATCAGATAATAAATGCTTTACATAAACTTCACAACCCCAAATCTTGAGAAATGACAAACTAGGTTGTCTTCCAATCCATATCTCATATGGCGTTTTCTAAACTGATTTAGATGGAACTCAATTTAGTATGAATACAGCAGTCTCTAGGGCATAACCCCAAAAGGAGATTGGAAGATCAGTTTGACTCATTATTGATCAAACCATATCTAATAAAGTTCGATTTCTCCGTTCAGATACACCATTCCATTAAGATGTTCCAGGTGAAGGTAATTGAGAGATAATTCCACAATTTTTAAGATGCTCGTCAAACTCATGACTTAAGTATTCACCACCGCGATCTGATCAAAGTGTTTTGATACTTTTGCCAAGTTGATTTTATACATTATTTTGAAATTCTTTGAATTTCTGGAACGATTCAGATTTCTATTTCATCAGATACAGGTAGCTATATCTATTGAAATCATCTGTAAATATAATGAAATACTGAAATCCTCCTCTAGCATGTGTATTCATTGGTCCACATACATCAGTATGCATTAGGCCCAATAAATCAGTTGCCCTTTCTTTTTGTCTCTTAAAATGCGCTTTAGTCATTTTGCCTAATAAACAAGAATCACATGTTTCGTAAGATTCTGAATCAAATGAATTTAGAAGCCCATCATTATGTAGTCTTGTTATGCATTTTTTATTTATATGGCCCCAAACGACAATGCTAGAAGTAAGTCTGATTTAAATTATCGGATTTCAATCTCTTAGTATTAATATTACAGATAGACTTGTACGAAGATCCACGAAGATCGAGAATATAGAGCCTATTTGAGAATGATGCATCTCCATAAAAAATGCCATTTTTATTAATGGAGCAAATGTTATTCCTAATAACAAATTCAAAACCTTCTAAATTTAACCAAGAAACTGAAATAATATTCCTACTCATAGCAGGAACAAAAAAACAGTCATTCAGTTCTAAAACAAGCCCACTGGGCAAAATTAATTCAAAAGTTTCCATAGCTACTACAATAACTTTTGCTCCATTCGCAACTCGTAGGTCTACCTCGCCTTTAAACTAGTCTGTTTTAATATGATATGGTATCGTAAGCATGCTATCCATCGTTCTATATTTGTGAATTGTTTGTATTAATAACCATGATAATATGTTATCTGTATAAATATGATTAAAAGGGAATGCAGATTATCTGTAGTGTGAAAATTTCACGGCGATGGTTACTAAGGGGTCCGAATGTTAATCTGATTAATATTCAGAAATCAGAAGGAGAAATCTCATTCAATGAGATTGGCAGGTTTTATTTTGGTTGTTTTGAGTTGTAATTTTTAAATACGGCCTGCATGTCATTTTTCATTGTTGTAAAATTGTATTTCTTTCCTAGAATTGGAATTATTTTAATTTTACTATCCAATGTAAAAGAAGATGGCTGCCTACATTTACAACCAAGGAGAAGTATGCTCAAGGCATTAGAGAATGCTTAAGGAGTTCACATACCTAGATTGACCACCTTGATCTTCACTTTGCTCATGATGATCAATATAGGTTATGGGCCATGCTATGTCACTTTTATTTATGTCCTGCATGTATATTTGATATGTTTATTCCATGCTTACTACAATCAAAATTTTATTTTTTTTAAAAAAATTAAGTTTTAAATGCCCCAAAATCAAACACTTGTTATTACTTAGATCATCATATGGTCATTTATGCCAAAGTATGATGCTTTTGATTATCTAAGTGAGATATGATGGAAAATAGTTTTCCATATGTTTGATATGGTTTGACTTAACTAGGCTATCAAAATGGTTTTGGACCTAGGGCATTATATGAGATATTTTTAGCCGGGACATTTGATGCCTATCTCATTTAAAATTTGAGTTTTATTTAATTATAAGATTAAAGCCAAAGCTTACTTATGATTAAAATAAAATATTTATGAAAAAAAAATTACACACTACGAAACATCAAAATGTTGAAGTTTCAAAAGTTTAAATGCCTTTAGTGGGAGTTTTTTTTTTTAATTAAAGACTCAAAATTAATTACTTTGCATATTTTGTATGTAGATAATGGCAACAAATAGTTAGAATAACTCATTGCGATCTATGTTTGAGAAAGACAAGCTTAGTAGGACTAACTTTCTTGATTGGGCACGTAACTTAAGAATCATTCTTAAGCAAGAAAAAAAAGCTCCATGTTCTTAAAAATCCTATTCCCCCTACTCTAGCAAATAACGCCTCAAAAGCTGAAAAAGATGCTTATAGTAAGCACAAAGATGACTGCAACAATGTTACTTACCTCATGCTAGCAACCATGAACTTTGAACTTCAAAAATAGTTTGAAGAAGTAGAGGCATATAACATGATTATGCATCTCAAGGAAATGTTGCAAGAGCAAGCACAACAAGAGAGATTTGAAACTCATAAGACATTAAATGCATGTAAGATGGTTTCTGGCACCTCAGTAAGTGCTCATGTCCTTAAAAAGAAAGGCTATCTCGATTATCTTGATAAGCTTTGTACTCCTGTTAATCATGACATGGCTACGGATTTGATCTTGGGCTTATTACCTCATGAGTAAGACCAGTTTGTCATGAATTTTAACATGCATAATATAGAGAAATCCATTACTGAATTGCATGGGATGCTAAAACAAGTTGAATTGAACATTAAGAAGAATACTCCTAGTGTTCTAATGGTTCAAAAAAGGGAAAGGGAAAAAGAACAACTAAAAGGGCAAAGTCATGGCTAGTAAGGGCAAGGACAAGGCAAAGTCCAAGTTCAAGCCCAAACCTGAGGCCAAGACACCAAAGGAGGGAGCTTGCCACCATTGTGGAAAACAAGGACATTGGTTAAGAAATTGCAAGATCTATTTGGAAGCAAAGAAAAAGAAGGACAGTGAGACTGCCACTTCAGGTATTTATGTTATAGAAATTAATTTATCTACTTCTAATTCATGGGTATTGGATACCGGTTGTGGATTTCACATTTGTATAAATGTGTAGGGTCTAAAAAGGAGTAGAGCCTGGGCAAAAGGCAAGGTGGACCTACAAGTTGCGAATAGAGCAAAAGTTGTAGCAGTAGCTGTAGGAATTTTTGAATTAATTTTGCCCAGTGGGCTTGTTTTAAAACTGAATGATTGTTTTTATGTTCTTGCTATGAGTAGGAATATTATTTCAGTTTCTTGTTTAGATTTAGAAGGTTTTCGATTTATTTTTAGGAATAACATTTGTTCTATTAATAAAAATGGCATTTTTTATGGAGATGCTTCATTATCAAATGGGCTCTATATTCTCAATGTTCGTGGATCTTCGAACAAGTCTATCTATAACATTAATACTAAGAGATTGAAATCCAATGATTTAAATCAGACTTACCTCTTGCATTGTCGTTTAGGCCATATAAATGAGAAACGCATAACAAGGCTTCATAATATTAGGTAAAATGACTAAAGAGCCTTTCAAGAGACAAAATGAAAGGGCAACTGATTTATTGGGCCCAATACATACTGATGTATGTGGACCAATGAATTTACATGCTAGAGAAGGATTTAGTACTTCATTACATTTACGAATGATTTCAGCAGATATGGCTTCCTGTATCTGATGAAACAAAAATCTAAATCGTTCCAGAAATTCAAAGAATTTCAAAATAAAGTACAAAATCAGCTTGGAAAAAGTATCAAAACATTTCGATCACATCGAGGTGGTGAAAACTTAAGTCACGAGTTTGACGAGCATCTTAAAAATTGTCGAATTATTTCCCAATTAACTTCACCTGGAACACCTCAATAGAATGGTGTATCTGAACGGAGAAATTGAACTTTATTAGATATGGTTCGATCAATAATAAGTCAAATTGATATTCCAATCTCCTTTTGGGGTTATGCTCTAAAGACAGCTGCATTCATACTAAATCGACTTCCATCTAAATCGGTTTAGAAAATGCCATATGAGATATGGATTGGGAGACAACTTAGTTTATCATTTCTCAAGATTTGGGGTTGTGAAGTTTATGTAAAGTGTTTATTATCTGAAAAACTTGCACCCAAATCGGTTAAAATGCATATTTGTGGGGTATCCTAAAGAAACTAAAAGATACCAATTTTATCTCCCAAAAGAAAATAGAGTAATCGTTGCTCGAAATGGATTCTTTCTAGAAAAGTAATTTATTTTCAAAAGAATCAGTGGAAGTAAAATACATCTTGATGAGATTTAAGAGCCACAATTAGTACTTGAACTGAATAATGAACCTCAATTCGATGGCTCACAAGTTTAAGATGAGCCTACTTCTATAGAACAAGGACCTCGAAGATCTGATAGGGTTCGTCAACAACCTGGGAGATATGGATTCCTCATTACTGACGATCATAATAAGGAGCTTATGGTTAATGATGAGCCCACTTCCTATCAAGAAGCCATTAAGAGTTCTGACTCTAGAAAAATGGTTAGAGACCATGAAGTTTGAGATGCAATCCATGTATGATTATCAAGTCTGGACTTTAGTTAATCTACTTGAAGGTTCAAAAACCTAGCTCTGATACCACTGTTAGGATTCATGGATTCCTAAACACGGAAAACATCCACAAATCCCTTCTGAAGACCTAAGTAAATGATTAAGAAGATCTAAGGTTTATAGAATTACCTCTGTTCGGTGTAATTAAAATCCTTCGATTCTGATTGTGCTATCGTACGTATAACCCGAACGATCACCAGACGTTGCAATTCGCGAACGCCCTCATCAGGTGCACACGACGAACTAACTCGTTACCCTGAGAGTGTTAGCGCTTAAGGTTTTTGAGAGGCTTTTTTTTGGGTGAATGGAAGCATGAATATTTTAACAAAACGGCTTTCTTTAGAAGACGGCAAGGGTTTTCTTAAAAGCCCTCCGAACCTCTTAGAGTCCAACTCTGATAATATCTTATCATATTTTAATTTCAATTTAAATTAAATTAAAACTGATATGATAAGATTCTGTCATTATCTCGGTAATTTAACTAATTAATTTACCGAGTCAGATTCATACAATCTGGACATCATCCAGATACATCGAATGTGGACATATTTCCAGATTCATTGTATCTGGTAAATTTTCTAGGTTCGATTAACTTAGACATATTTCCAGATTCATCAAATCTAGTTACCGAAAAAATAACCTAATAAGTTCGTTTATTGTGTGACCCTATAGGTTCATTAAACACTGGCATGGTGCCTAAATCATATTTAAATGGCTCACAAGTTGTAAGTGGTTTCTAGCAAAGTATTATAACTATCCAGGTTAAATGAAGGTCAGTGATCTCTTTGAACTAAACCATAATTTTATATTTAGTTTTTTTGTCACACGGTATCCAGAATAAGCATAAGGTACGGAGCATATAATCCTTATTAGGCTTAATCAATTATTTCTTGATCTCATAGTAGACTATTCAAACAAATGATATCAATATCTTAGATTGATATATTTAAGCACGGCATGCATTTTAACAGTTGAACTTATCAAGGGGCCCATGGATATCTCTCCCATAATTGAGAGGGACAAATTCCTTTACTATCAATTATATCCCTCTTATTTGTTTATTCTATATCCAATAGTAGTCTAATTTATCATCTGGTTAAAGATAACTTTAGACAATGTCAAAATATAGAATTTATCAAGTAGGAAACTATGATGGATTTAGGTCGAAGAACTTTTAATATCATTATGGCTAGAAAGTACTTATGACATGTTCCATGAAGTACTCTCACATTGGATCATGTCCAATACAATGTTCTCTAATATATATTTATGTTTTGACTTGATATCACAAATATCCATGACCAATAAAATATAGCCATCAAGTCACAAACATACTAATCTTAATTTATTATTATTCCAATAATAATAATCGATCAGGAACAGTTTTAGAATAGTCATTATATTCATTGTAGGGTTTTACTATCAAGTCACGTATTTAATGACCACAAAACAAAATACACTATTCATAGAAAGAATAACCTCATATTATTATATAAAACATAATGAAAATAGTATAAGTATAAATTGACTCTAGGGCATATCCCTAATAGTCTTCCACTTGCACTAAGACCAATTTGGCATAAGTCGTAATCCCATTAATCTAGTATAACTATTATGTTTAGACGATGAGAGAGGCTTTGTCAGTGGATCTGTAACATTGTCATCAGTTGATACCTTGCATACTTTGACATCTCCTCTATCAACAATTTCTCGAATAAGATGAAAACGTCTAAGTATATATTTGGATCGCTAATGTGATCTTCGTTCCTTAGCTTGTGTAATGGCTCCATTGTTGTAACAATAGAGATCTACTGGGTTCACAATACTAGGAACTACATCTAGTTCTGTAATGAACTTGTTAATCCAAATTGCTTCTTTAGCTATAGCTGAAGCAGCTACATACTTAGCTTCTGTAGTAAAATCGGCTACGGTGTCTTGCTTTGAACTTTTCCAGCTTACAGCACCTCTATTCAAATAAAATAGAAAACCTGATTGCAATCTGTAATCATCTATGTCGGACTGAAAATTAGCATCAGTGTAACCATTTACAACTAGCTCGCCTTCTTGTCCTCCATAAACTAAGAACATATCTTTAGTTCTTCTTAAGTACTTCAGTATGTTCTTGATAGCAGTCTAGTGTGCCTTTTTAGGATTTGACTGGTACCTACTCGTCATTCTCAATGTATATAACACATTAGGTCGAGTACATAACATGGCATACAAGATAGACCATATGGCGGAAGCATATGGTATCTTGTTCATGCGTTCTTCTTCATCCTTCGTAGAAGGACTTTGAGTTTTGCTGAGCTTAATGCCATGTGACATTAGCAATAATCCTTTATTAGAGTCTTGCATACTGAACTTTTTCAGTACCTTGTCAACATATGCACTTTAACTTAGTCCAATTAGCTTTTTAGATCTATCTCTATAGATCCTTACACCTAGAATATAGGCAGCTTCACCTAAGTCTTTTCATTGAGAAACAATTTCCCAACCATATCTTTACATTTTGTAGAGTTGGGATGTTGTTTACAATGAGTAAGATATCATCAACATAAAGTACCAAAAAGACTATTGCATTCCCACTGGATTTCTTATAGACACAAGGCTCATATTCATTTTTGATAAAGTTAAATTCTTTAATTGCTTCATCAAAACGAAGATTCCAACTTTGAGATGCTTGCTTCAATCCATAAATGGATCTTTGAAGCCTGTACACTTTATTAGAATTTAAAGGATCATCAAAACCCTCAGGTTGTGTCATATACATATCCGCGAGTAAGTTCCCATTGAGAAACATAGTTTTGACATCCATTTGCCAAATCTCATAATTATAATATGCTGCTATAGTAAGAAGAATTCTAATAGATTTAAACATTACAACGGGGGAAAAGGTTTTATCATAGTCTATACCATAAGTTTGTCTATAACTTTTTACTACCAGTCGTGCTTTGTAAGTATGCACATTTCCCTCCATGTCTATTTTCTTTTTGAAAACCCATTTACACCTAATGGTTTTTGAATATTTAGGTGGATTAACCAAAGTCCAGACTTAGTTATCATACATGGATTGCATCTCAGACTTCATGGCCTCTAACCATTTCCTAGAGTCAAAACTCTTAATGGCTTCTTAATAGGAATTGGGCTCATTATTAACGATAAGCTCCATATTGTGATCGTCAGTAATGAGGAATCAGTAGCTCTTAAGTTGACGAACTTTATCAGATCTTCAAGGTCCTTGTTGTAACACCCCGAAGCCTAGGCCCGCCAGGGCCGGGGATGTCGCCCCGTCTAAAGGACAAGGGGTCTTTATGAGGGGGACAAAAACAGAGAGCATCACTGGTACGTTAAAAAATTCAGAGAGAAAAATAAAATCGAGCCTTAAAGGCTATGCGGAAGCGTGAAGATCATACCTTTGAGATCCTTAACCGTTCTAGGTTGAGTAGGAGCAGATTGAATGATTGAAATCGCCTCGCTTCGTCCACTTGACAAAGCTTCCGGTTGAATACCCGCTAGCCTTCTACTCTGCCTTGTTTGCATGAACGCCTAGCTTTTCAGCTCTCGGGATATTCCTCAGCCTAACCTCTAGTCGGTGAACACAACAGAGAAGAAGAATGGTCTCAAATCTCCTTGGTTTACTTGCTATTGGTTAGCAAAGTCCAAGGAGAAATCACAGAGGAGGAAGACGTGAGAGAGAGAGCAGAGAGAGACGTGAGAGAGCTCTGTACGTGAGTCACTGTGTGCAGGGAAAAATTAGGGTTTTTCTTTTTCCAAAGAGTTGTTTATTTGTTAGCCTAAACTAGGTCTCTCAATATCTGATAAACATATCCCCAGGATTTCAAAACACCTGGATGTTATCCTGAGAATCAGTTTAGCCTAACCCTAAACTCCTCTTGACCGTATCTGGAAAAAACCCTAAGGTCCAAGCTATTGGGCCAGAAAAATATTTATTATTTTCCTTGGACCCAAAAGGCCCAAAATAATAAACATTAATTATTTATTTCCTGAGCTTATATAAATAACCCAATAAATAATTAATGAGCCCAAATGAACCAAAATAATTAATCTTTAATTACTTATTTCTTGGGCCTACATAAATAACCCAATAAATAATTAAATATTAATTATTTCCCCTAGTTTAAGCCCAGGTTAATTTCTTAATTATTCATACTGGACCTAGGCCCTGAATAATTAATTAACCAAATAAACTAGATAATTAATTTCTCTCAACTCCTATTTTATTTATTTATTTATTTTATTCCAGTCCAATAATAATTTAGACTTCTTGAATAAAATAAAATAAAATAAAATCCTCTTTAACTGAGACCAATTCCTCAACCCAAAAATTAGTTAGGACTTACGGGCTATTCCAAGGACCAAAAAGACACATCGCCTTGGCTGCTAAATGACCAAAATACCCCTTCTATATAAATAGCTGTATTTTACATTTTAAATATTTCCTAATATCACCATAAGGAAATATTGACCCCAAGGACAATGCTGCGATAGCCAAGTCTCTGACCTACAGGTGAAATGACTAAAATACCCCTCTACACATCGCCATACATTTAGAGAGGAAGAAGTGTACTAACACCCCTCTAAATGACATCTACCATCCTTAGGCTTCTAGTCCAATGATCCACGACTTCCTGAAGTGTTTTCGCTTTCCAAGGGAGCTACTCTAAAGCAAACATCCAAGTCATGTTTCCCAGGGCCCTGGATAATTTAGACCATTCGGATAACCACAAGGGGCGATATTGTGCAGAAACTATCTTGTATAAGTCTGTATTAACTAACTAGTCACACATACCCAACATGCAAGTATATTGGCCCTACGATAGAACCTCAACTACAACAAATCAAAGTATATGCTTCCAGCTTCGCCAGACCACCAACTCATACTCAAATCGTAGAGTACTAGTCTACACTGTAGCGGTAGTAGTCTAGGTTTCTACTATATAGTACTTTGAGAAACCACTACTACGGGTCCTATTCTACGTATTCGAAATACGTTTATGTCATGAAGTGAGTGGACTACCCACTGGCTAAAGGTAAGTCATTCCCCATTTGGAATTCATAACATAATAACCTAAACATGATGAGGTTCCCAATCTCATCAATAGGTTAAGAACAAATGTTTATGTGTTAAATAACCCGTGATCCATACCTTACTGTGAAAGACCACCATTCACATGGATCACTTATTTAAACACAATGGGTCTGTTCCAAATGAAAATCGTGCACAAATAAAAAGTAAATTCACAAAAAATTCTGAAAATAAATTCTTTTATTAAAATATTCGATTTTACATCAGAAACCTAGTCTAAGAGGGCATACAATCCAACAATCTCCCACTTGCACTCTAAGACTAGGTAAGTCCGTAGGTGCCCACCCCTATGGCGTCTAAGTGTCTATTGAAGATTCTCTCAGCCAAAGGCTTGGTGAATGGATCTGCTAGATTATTTTCTGAGGTAATATGCTCCACCACGACTTCCCGTCTTTGGATGAAATCCCGGATCAGGTGGTACTTCCTCTCGATGTGTTTTCCCTTCTTGTGGTTTCGAGGTTCCTTAGATTGCGATACTGCTCCAGTGTTGTCGCAATACATCATAATCGGCCTGTCCATATGTGGTACGACTCTAAGTTCTGAAAGGAACTTCCGGAGCCAAACTGCTTCCTTGGACGCTTTCGAAGCTGCCACATACCCAGCTTCCATGGTTGAGTCAACAATACAAGATTGCTTGATACTCCTCCATGAAATTGCTCCTCTAGATAAGGTGAAGACATATCCACTAGTGGATTTTCTCTCATCCTTATCCGCCTGAAAGTCTGAGTCTGTGTATCCTGTAGGAACCAAATCATCAGCCCTATAAACCAGCATATAATCTCTCGTTCCCTTGGGGTACTTGAGAATATGCTTACAGCTTGCCAATGAACCTCCCCTGGGTTTGACTGATATCTGCTAACTAAGCCCACGGCAAAGCAGATATCTGGCCTAGTACATAGCATGGCGTACATGAGACTTCCCACAGCCAAAGCGTAGGGATCCTACTCATTCTGTCATTTTCTTCTTGAGACTTAGGACAGTCCTTCGAAGAAAATGACAACCCATGTCTGCAAGGGATTAGAGCTCCCTTGCATGAGTCCATGCTGTACTTGGCCAACATCTTGTCAATATATCTCGCTTGGGAGAACCCTAACATTCTCTGCTTCCTATTTCTAAGAAGCCTAATCCCGAGAATGTAGCTGGCTTCTCCCAAGTCCTTCATACTGAATTGACTAGACAGCCAAACCTTTGTAGATGGCAATGTCCCTACATCATTTCCAATGAGTAGAATGTCATCCACATAGAGGACAAGAAAAACCACATTAATGCCTTCAAGTTTCCTGTACACGCATGGTTCATCTTCGTTTTGAATAAAACCATAAGACTTTACGGTCTCATCAAAATGAATGTTCCATGCTCTCGATGCCTGCTTAAGTCCATAAATGGACTTCTTAAGCTTGCAAACCATGTGTTCCTGGCCTTCAGCAATTAAGTCTTTCGGTTGGGACATATAGATGTCTTCGCTAAGATGGCCATTCAAGAATGCCGTCTTGACATCCATTTGCCATATCTCGTAGTCATAGTGACATGCAATGACAAGGAGGATGCAGATGGATTTAAGCATGGCTATCGGGGAAAAGGTTTCCTCATAGTCGATACTTTCTTTCTGAGTATACCCTTTCGCCACAAGCCTACCTTTGAAGGTTTCCACCTTCCCATCCGCTCCTGTATTCCTCTTGTATACCTACTTGCACCAAATGGGTTTTATCCCTTCAGGTGAAGCTACAAGATCCCAAACCTGATTGAGGTACATAGACTCAATCTCGGCTTTCATTGCTTCATGCCACACATTTGCATCGGCATCAACAATAGCCTCTTCGTATCTAGTGGGGTCTTGTTCCTGATGGTCAGAAACCAGCTCAAAAGCTTCTCCAGTCCATCTATCCGGAACCCTAGACACCCTCCCACTATGACGAGGCTCCATTTGCACAAGCTCTTGAGGCTGTGCCTCTTCTTGTTCCACTATCGGGTCAGAAGAAGTTGATTCCGTAGATAACTTTTCCTCAAGTTCCAACCTAGTTGAACCTTTAGTGGAAGTACTTTGATCATCTTCCAAGTATCTAGCATTGGTACTGACTAGTACCTTCTACTCCTTAGGATGATAAAAGTAACCTCTTTTTGGCCCTTTTGGATACCCAACAAAATAGCATAATTCTGATCTTGGTTCCAATTTGTCTCCCTTGATCAGTACATAAGCTGGACAACCCCAAATCCTGAGATGATTCAGACTTGGCTTACGCCCAGTCCACATCTCATAGGGAGTCCTAGGTACTGACTTGGAAGGTACCAAGTTCAGAATATATGCCGCTGTTTCCAAGGCATATCCCCAAAAGGACACTGGAAAAGTAGCTTGAGACATTATGCTTTGGACCATTTCCATCAACGTCCTGTTCCTTCTCTCAGCTACTCCGTTCTGTTGGGGGATTCTCGGCGCAGAGAGCTAGGATACTATCCCATGATGTACCATGTAGTCCTTGAATTCACCTAGGAGGTACTCTCTACCACGATCCGATCGTAAGGTTTTGATTAATTTACCTGTCCGACGCTCCACTTCAGCCTTAAACTCTTTGAACTTGTCAAAAGAGTCAAACTTGCGTCTCATCAGGTAAATGTAACCATACCTCGTACAATCATCCGTGAACGTGATGAAGTACTCAAAACCTCCTCTAGCTGGTGTAGACAATGGACCACACACATCGGTGTGAACAAGACTCAACACCTCCTTGGCTCTATCTGCCTTTGGTGTAAATGACCTCTTGGTCATTTTTCCCATTAGGCAGGATTCACACTGAGGCCAACTTTTCAATCTCAATGAGCCCAAAGGTCCATCATTGATTAGCCTCTGAATCCTGGTTGAGTTAATATGACCCAACCTTAGATGCCAAAGGTATGAATAATTGATATTGGTCTTTCTCTTCTTAGTTAAAGGTTCAGACAGAGCGTTATTTGATTGGATGTTAATAGGGTTTAAAAAGAACATATTACCATACATGTGCCCAGTACATAAAATTTCTCCATCTCTACTGATAGAAATACCAGAATGGAAAGATACAGCATATCCTTGATTAATAAGTTTTGCAACTGAAATTAAATTCTGACGAAAACCAAGTACATATAAAATGTCTTTTAAAACCACTATCTTATTACAATCAAAGATAAGATCCAGCTCTCCCACTGCAAGGGCCCAGACTTGTGCTCCATTACCCACTCGAAGCCCATGTTCGCCCTTCTTGAGTCTTCTTATCTTCCTAAACCTCTGCAAGGAGTTACAGATATGATCAGTGGCTCCTGAATCAACAATCCAAGTGGAAGTTGATCCTACCATTGATATGGACTCTAGATAGTAAACATTACCTGTGGGGTTTTTCTTGGCCTGAAGATCTGGACACTCTTTTTTCCAGTGTCCCTTCTTTCCACACTTGAAGCACTTGCCCTTTGGTTTGTCCTTGGGCTGGTTCTTGGGCTGGGCTACTGCATTCTCCTTCTTCCTCTTGAACTTTCTAGGCTTAGGCCCAGTTCTTGAAGAAAAGGCCTTAGCAATCATGGCCTTAGACTGCGGCTTCATTACCTTCTCCGCCATCTGGAGCTCCTTCATCAGTTCAGTTAAACTCATGTTCAACTTGTTCATGTTATAGTTTAACTTGAATTGAGTGAAAAAGCCCGGTAGAGATTCGAGAACCATGTCCACTTGGCTCTCAGGGTCAATGACAGCCTCTAAGATTTCTGCCTCCTCGAAAACAGCAATCATCTTGAGCATCTGCTCTCGGACTGATGCTCCCTCAGCCATCTTAGTGTTCATAATTGTTCGAAGAGCCTCCTGCCTTGCGGGCCGGCTCTTGTCTGCGAACATAGTTGCCAATGATTGACTTATGTCATATGCAGAAGCCATGTGCTCGTGTTTTGACTAGAGCACATTAGACATGGAAGCTAATTTATAGCAATGTGCCATTTCGTCAGCTTTCTTCCATGGCTTTTCAGCCTCTCGCTCTTTAGCGGTGGAACCTTCCCCGATAACAGGGCAGGTCTCGTAAAGGACATACTTGTACTCCTCAGCTGTGAGTATTATGTCCAGGTTCCTTTTTCAGTCCACATAGTTTGGACCCGCTAGCTTATTCTCCCTGAGAATAACGGCCAATGGACTAAAAGAACCTCCCACCATTTCTGAAAATAAAAAATAAAAGAAAGAATTTAGTTTGTGAAAACAAAATGAAATTTGTGCACTGAAAATAATTTGGCTCTTAGGAAAATTGACATAACTTCTTGGGAAGATTAACAGTTTCCTAAGCTAAGTGTATTAACCACCACAAACTAATTTCCCTTCTAGGTAATAGTCTAGAGAATAACTCCATCGTGGGATGGCCGTTTCCTCTCATTTCCTATGGACATACCTTGCACTATAACCTCCAACGTGGGCTGGCCAATCATAGTACGTGTCCCGGGTTATTAATTACATCCTTCCATTAGATCTAGATTCTTGTGGTATCCCCATCCTATACGGGTTCACTCCCAGGGTGACACGAGGGAATCCACGATCTCTAATGAGGACTGTGATGGAAGCCGTGGGGCAGTTGGAACCCCTCTCCCACTTAGTCTTTTAAAATAAAGTTTTTTTGAAAAATATCCTTTTGAAATTTCCATTAAGTTTTTCCTTAACTAAAAAAATAAAATATCTAAGTCCAACAAAATCTCTATGTCAAGGCTTATATCCGTTGAGAGATTTTCTCCATGGACTAATTTTATTTAAGTTAAAACTTAATGATTTCAAAATTTTTCCAATTAAAACTTTCTAGAGATTTTGGTCTCAAGTTTATTTGACAAAATTATTTTTCTAATCCAAACAAAACAAAAATGGCTCTCCATTTTAATTTACAAAAATATCTAAATCCAATATATTTTCTATGTCAAGGATTAAATCCTTTGAGAAAATATTCAAGCATTAATTTTTGTACCAATTAAAATAACCATTTAGTTTTTGAAGAAAAATATTTTTCTTGTCAAAACAAAAAAAAAAATCCCAAAGACTTTGGTCTTTGAGGAAAAGCACACATAGGTACATAAAAATAACAGCATGCTAGAAAACAATAAACGTTTTCATGCTTTTCTATTTTTTAAATCTAAGTGCCCAAATAATAGAATTAAACACATTAATTAATTAATTAATGACCTTGTTTAATCCTAAAATCCCTTAATAATATTTTTCATGCAAATATATTCCAAGAATATAAATATTGCAAAACTATTAACTTCGCCTAGTATGGGACCCAAAACAAAAAAGGAAAAAAAAAATAAAAGATTGCAAAAAAATGGCTGGCGGTCCACTGCACCGGCTGCACCGGATCCGCGCACGCGTGGCCTGCGGTCCACCGCGGCCTCTGTGCACCAGCCGCACCTGATCTCCTGCAGCTTCAACCCGTGGAGCCGCCCCGCGCCCGCGACCTGCTCCCGTGTGCCCTCCGCTGCCGACCCGTGAACTCGCCCAATTACCCGCGCATTGACCCGCACACCAATTGAATTTCAATTGCAACATCAGATTGAATTCGGCTTCAATTCACTGGCAATTAGCTCGGCTTCGCGGCTCCAGCAGCATGGCTCCACTCACAGAACAGAAGCGGCTCGGCTCCAACGCGGCGACTTATGAACAGTATCATCTTCTTCGTTTTTTCACCCGCGCGAATTTTTTCTCTGCAGTTCATTCTGGTTCGATTTTTTCTTACCTTCTTTGGCTTCTTTGGACATTTTTACTTATAAAAGCTCATCCAAAATTAAACCACAACCGCCTATACCCATTTAAATTGGGTTTACACGATTAAACTTCAAAGCAAGAAAAATTTTACAGAGACCTATGCTTCCACTGTGAAGCTTACAAAACCATCTATCCCATACCAAAACAGCGAAGGATCATAGGTATAATCATCTTATCCATTTTTATTAACTACCATGCTCCCTATATTGATAAATAACCAGTGTCTCTGATACCACATTGAGGGGGACGAAAACAGAGAGCATCACTGGTACGTTAAAAAATTCAGAGAGAAAAATAAAACCGAGCCTTAAAGGATATGTGGAAGCGTGAAGATCATACCTTTGCGATCCTTAACCGTTCTAGGTTGAGTAGGAGTAGATTGAACGACTGGAATCGCCTCGCTTTGTCCACTTGACGAAGCTTCCGGTTGAACACCCGCTAGCCTTCTACTCCGCCTTATTTGCATGAATGCCTAGCTTTTCAGCTCTCGGGATATTCCTCAGCCTAACCTCTAGACGGTGAACACAACAGAGAAGAAGAATGGTCTCAAATCTCCTTGGTTTACTTGCTATTGGTTAGCAAAGTCCAAGGAGAAATCACAGAGGAGGAAGACGTGAGAGAGAGAGAGCAGAGAGAGACGTGAGAGAGCTCTGTACGTGAGTCACTGTGTGTAAGGAAAAATTAGGGTTTTTCTTTTTCCAAGGAGTTGTTTATTTGTTAGCCTAAACTAGGTCTCTCAGTATCTGATAAACATATCCCCGGGATTTCAAAACACTTGGATGTTATCCTGAGAATCAGTTTGGCCTAACCCTAAACTCCTCTTGACCGTATCTGGAAAAAATCCTAAGGTCCAAGCTATTGGGCCAGAAAAATATTTATTTTTTTCATTGGACCCAAAAGACCCAAAATAATAAACATTAATTATTTATTTCCTGAGCTTATATAAATAACCCAATAAATAATTAATGAGCCCAAATGAACCAAAATAATTAATCTTTAATTACTTATTTCTTGGGCCTATATAAATAACCCAATAAATAATTAAACATTAATTATTTCCCCTAGTTTAAGCCCATGTTAATTTCTTAATTATTCATACTGGACCTAGGCCCTGAATAATTAATTAACCAAATAAACTAGATAATTAATTTCTCTCAACTCCTATTTTATTTATTTATTTATTTTATTCCAGTCCAATAATAATTTAGACTTCCTGAATAAAATAAAATAAAATCCTCTTCAACTGAGACCAATTCCTCAACCCAAAAATTAGTTAGGACTTACGGGCTATTCCGAGGACCAAAAAGACACATTGCCTTGGCTGCTAAATGACCAAAATACCCCTTCTATATAAATAGCTGTATTTTTCATTTTAAATATTTCCTAATATCACCATAAGGAAATATTGACCCCAAGGACAATGCTGCGATAGCCAAGTCTCCGACCTACAGGTGAAATGACTAAAATACCCCTCTACACATCGCCGGACATTTAGAGAGGAAGAAGTGTACTAACACCCCTCTAAATGACATCTACCATCCTTAGGCTTCTAGTCCAATGATCCATGACTTCCTGGAGTGTTTCCGCTTTCCTAGGGAGCTACCCTAAAGCAAACATCCAAGTCATATTTCCCAGGGCCCTAGATAATTTAGACCATTCGGACAACCACAAGGGGCGATATAGTGCAGAAACTATCTTGTATAAGTCTGTCTTAACTAACTAGTCACACATACCCAACATGCAAGTATACTGGCCCTACGATAGAACTTCAACTACAGCAAATCAAAGTATATGCTTCCAGCTTCGCCAGACCACCAACTCATACTCAAGTCGTAGAGTACTAGTCTACACTGTAGCGGTAGTAGTCTAGGTTTCTACTATATAGTACTTTGAGAAACCACTACTACGGGTCCTGTTCTACGTATTCGAAATACGCTTATGTCATGAAGTGAGTGGACTACCCACTGGCTAAAGGTAAGTCATTCCTCATTTGGAATTCATAACATAATAACCTAAACATGATGAGGTTCCCAGTCTCATCAATTGGTTAAGAACAAATGTTTATGTGTTAAATAACCCGTGATCCATACCTTACTGTGAAAGACCACCATTCACATGGATTACTTATTTAAATACAATGGGTCTGTTCCAAACGAAAATCGTGCATAAACAAAAAGTAAATTCACAAACAAATTCTGAAAATAAATTCTTTTATTAAAATATTCGATTTTACATCAGAAACCTAGTCTAAGAGGGCATACAATCCAACACTTTATAACTAGGTCACACAAATAAAATGGCTGAAATAAAATAATACTTTAACTTAAAAATTTATCACAACCCAAAATACTCCAAGAGTAAATCCATGAAACTCCAAAACAAAGACCTTAAATAAAGTTATCCACTCTCGTCTCCCCAATGCAATACATAAAATCAAAAGACACATTCTCTTGCAAGGCAGATATTACTAGCTACTCGACCCCACAACAGGATCAACCTAAAATCATGATGAAAAGGTGATGAGACAGAAATCTCAGTAAGTTCATGTGTGCTTTGGGTGATTAGTGAAAACAGCTCGTGGATGCAAAGTGTGAAACTTTTACAAGAGAAACATTGGCAAGCATAAACATTAGTCAAAAGCAAGAGTGGTGTTTTTACTTATCTAGCCGTATATAAGTAATGAAATTAACCACTCGAAAGAAAGGGATATGGGCTACCACACGTTGGGCCCCATAACCGGATGGTCAGTATGCCGACACTTTGTGCATACTGCCGGTCAGAATGCTGACACTTTGTGCAGACTGACTAAAGCAGGTGATCGGCCTACTGGGCAAGATACTCCTCTTTCTCTATACCCAAACAACAACCGGGTGTCCATTCCGGCAAAACATAGTCACTTGACTGAAAACAAACTGCTAGCTCGAACTAGCACGACTCACTGGACTGACATCTTATCCGGAAGGACTCACCCCTCAGAGGTGGCCACCTGCTGAGAGACTTACCCTAACCTTTCAAAGACTAGTCCTAGTAGTCCACCCTTATGGAGTACTCAACGACGTTTTCCACTTGGGATAAAATGAACAAAGCATTGCTCTGCATGGAAATAGTAATTTGAGGGTTTCCAAAGTTTTGGGAACAATCAGTTTTAGAAAGAGTTTTAAGTTTGGAAAATCTGCTCATTAACTTTTAAATAATTTAAGTGTTGGAAATAAGAACAAATTCAACCCTCAATTGCCTTCAAATAAATGAGTGTCCATACACTCCATATTTAGCTTGCCATAAGGAAAACATTTCACATCGATAGGTTTTATGCAGGAGCTTACCTGATTCTTGCTCACAACAACAAGGTCTCGAACAGCTGACCTAACCCCACATGGGTAAATACAAATCTTAATCAATTTCAAGTCACAAACCACTTCCTCAATTTTAAGTCAATTCAATTCACTACACCATGATCCTAGTGTCCCAAGCTTTAAGATAAAATAATAACTAAATAGGTTTATAAGCTAAGTTTAATTTGTTATTTAAAATAATTAATGGTTTGGGAAATAAATTCTAATAAGTTGAAAGTTTAAACCTTGTTAGGAAAAATTTAGAGTTTATTTGATCAAGAGTCATAGATGGTACTAGGTAAAATAGTGATTTAATGATAGTTTAGTTGTTAGAAAATAATTGATAGCTAAAACTAGTTGAGATTAAATTTAATAAGCCTTTCTTGGAAAATAATAAGTAAATCCTTAAGGGTTTTGATTTAGTAAATATTTTACTAATTATGAATCATTCTCATAAAGCTTTAATTGATCTCTTTATTTTAAATAATATTTATTTATTTTATTTTCTAGCAAAATTATTATTTATTTGACTAAAATATCCTTTATATATATAATAATTCCAAATCTACCCTTCCTAGGGTTTTTTTCGAAAATACTAGCAATATTATTTTATTGAGTATTTTATGCATAAAGTGAAAATTAGTTTTAGGGACAAATAGATCATGATCAAATTTCTATGGCCATCCTCAATCAAGAACATACACACTCCTTCAATTCATTAAATCATCCAAATCTTGCATATAGGTATAGATCTAAATTTATTAAGACATGATTTATCCTTTACTAGCATAAACATGATCATGGCTTCAATATTCTAGTCATGCATATAACTCCTATTCACCAAAGGTGTCATAATCTCTAGCATACTTCATCACACATAGTACCTATGACATGCATCAAACTCAATTCCACATACAACCAACCAATATAATCCTTCCATGCATAAATCCCATCTCCTTCACAATCATACATGTACTCATGCTCCAATCATCAACAACACATACTCAATCCCATCGCCATTCATCTTTTAACAACATCATCCTAGAGACATGATTCTAGAGTTTAAAAGAAGGATTGAAGGTACTTACTTGGTTGATGAATGCTTTGAAGGAATTTAGAGTAGATCTCAACTCCTAAATGGCTAACCTTGTCCAAGAGAGATGGCGAGAACAAGATCATGGAAGGAGAAGTCATCCGGCCAAAGAAGAGTGATTTCGGCCATAAGAGAGAGAGAGAGAGAGAGAGAGAGAGAGAGAGAGAGAGAAGAAGAAGAAGAAGAAGAAGAAGAAGAAGAAGAAGAAGAAGAAGAAATCATTAGCATGGTTATTCATATAGGTTCCCACTAGAGATCAAGTTTGAAGAGGATGAAGTTAATAGAGTGAATTTACCTTGAAGTTGTTCTTGTTCTTCACAGAAATTTCTGCTTTTTGATCCGAAGTAGCAAGATGTTTTGAGGAGTTTGATGTTAATAATGGTGTTGATGGATTCACAGCAATGAGTAGACTAAATCTGGAGATTTTCGTGGGGTTTTGAGATGGTTTGGAGGGGTATTAGGTGTAGAGAAGAAATAGGTGTTCTTGGTGTAGTGTGTGTTCTTGGTGGCTGAAGGAAAAACTGAGAGAATAGATGTTGTAGCTGCCAAAATTCTGTGGAATTAGGGCTGCCAAAATTCTGTAGGGTTTAGGAGGATGTTTTCTCTGATTTGAGGGGGAAAAGGAAAGGTTAGTTGTTACAATCCTTGAAGAATATTTTTAGGGAGTGAATTTGGAAACTAAATATTCTAAGAATATCTTGATTGTTTGGACAGCTTTGAAGTCTCCTATGGCCGACTGGTTGTGTGGCTTTTCTGAGGAATTAAAGCTGGTTCAATAAGGCTTATGATGGCCGAAACTAAGGGGCACAATGATGAAGAAGAAGTCTGGTCAATTGAGCAAGATATCATGGAAGGTTGCTAAATAAGATGGCTGGAATTTTGGAAAGTAATCAAGTTAAATTGCAGGGATTTGTTGGAGAGATTTTCGGACAGCCATTGCTGCCTTTCATCCAGAAGCTTGTGGGAAACAATGGAGCTCTATTAATGGTGGTTTAAGGGAGGTTTTGACAGATTAGGGCTGGTGTTTCGGCTGGAAGAAAATTAGGAAACAAAGCTGGAAGTTTGGCTGCCCAGAATTTCGCTGAACAGAAATTTTCTGGGCAGAATTTCGTCTGCCACTTCCAGCCGAGTTGCAGCGAGTTTGAAGGGGGGTTTCAGGGGTATTCAAGGCTGGTTTCCAGCCTTCTTCATGGAGGAAAAACATGGCTAAGGTGCTGCACAAAATCTGGAAGAAAACAGCTTGGTTTTGAACCTCCAAAGCTGCGATTTTGCCCAGAATTTTCACTGGTTTTGTACAGCCCTTGAGTAGTCCGAAAATGGCAGAAATAATTCATGTTTCAAGCTGAACTTAAGGCCATTTTTCTGGCAGCATTTGGGAGGGAATGTTAGCTAAGAAGCTCGACATTTTGAAGGTACAACAAGCTGGAAAATTTCAGCTCATTCCATGAAGGAAGATGAACTAGTCTAGGATGAAATTTCAGCAAGCTCACTAGAGGGATTTTTCCTCTTGGAATTTCCCACAACTCTTCCATATTTTCAGACTATAAGAAGTCTTTTACCAAGACACTTTGATCCTAAAAGACCTCAGCACTTTACTGAATTTTCTGGAAAGAAAAAGGCTAGAACATCTTGATCAAACTAAGGAGTTGAGAATTGAGGAAAATCAAAGATCAAGGAAAAATGAATTTCCCTTTAAGAATTTCGAGTAGAGTAAAGGAGTGGAATGAGATTACTCCTATCATGTCTCTCCTAGGACATCATCACTCCTTGCTCTAGGCCCTTAGGGCCGAAACCAATTCCTTCCCAAGCAAAAATAAAATTTAATCAAGTTAAAGCTTCTATGATGGACTTTGAACTCAAGACCTCAAGAATAAATTCCAAAGTTCTAACCACTAAACCACAACAACTCTTGTTGCTATTTCCACTAGAAAAATTATTTTCTATTCAATCCACAATCTATCTCCCTATTTTCGCCTCGGGCAAAAATTACCATTTTGCCCCTCTCACACAATACTCACCAACAAGACTTCAAGACAATAAAAATCAAATCCAAAGCACATAGAAATCATATGAAAATATATTTAATTATGAAATAAAGTATGATATACATTCCAACACCCTTAATTATGAAATTTCAGCAAGCTCACTAGAGGGATTTTTCCTCTTGGAATTTCCCACAACTCTTTCATATTTTTAACAGAACAGCTCTCTTGAGAATATGGCTAGGGTTTTCTTAAAAATCCCTCCGAACCTCTTAGAGTCCAAATTTGATAATATCTTATTGTATTTTAATTTAAATTGAAATTAAATTAAAACTGATATGATAAAATTCTGTCATTATCTCGGAATTTAACTAATTAATTTACTGAGTCAGATTCTTATAATTTGGACATCATTCAGATACATCGAATGTCGACATATTTCTAGATTCATTGTATCTGGTAAATGTTTTAGGTTTGATTAACTTAGACATATTTCTAGTTTCATCGAATCTTGTTACCAGAAAAATAACCTAACAAGTCCGCTTATTGTGTGACCCTATACGTTCATTTAACACTGGCAGTGTGCCTAAATCATATTTAAATGGCCCACAAGTTATAAGCGGTTTCTAGCAAAACATTATAACTATCCAGGTTAAATGAAGATCGGTGATCTCTTTGAACCAAACCATAATTTTATATTTAGTCCTTTTGTCACACGATATCCAGATTAAGCATAAGGCACGGAGCATGTCATCCTTATTAAGCTTAATCAATTATTTCTTGATTTCATAGTAGATTGTTCAAACAAATGATATCAATATCTTAGATTGATATATTTGAGCACGACCATGCATTTTAACAATCTAACTTATCAAGGGGTTCATGGATTTCTCTCCTATAATTGAGAGGGACAAATTCCTTCACTATCAATCATATTCCTCTCCTTGATTTATTCTATATCCCACAGTAGTTTAATTTATTATCTAGTTAAAGACAACTTTAGACAACGTCAAAATATAGAATTTATCAAGTATGAAACTACGACGAATTTAGGTTGAAGGACTTTTAATATTATTATGGCTAGAAAGTACTTATGACGTGTTCCATGAAGTACTCTCATAGTGAGTCATGTCCAATACAATGTTCTCTAACCTTTATTTATGTTTTGACTTGATATCACATATATCCATGACCAATAAAATAGAGCCATCAAGTCACAAACATACTAATCTTAATTTATTATTGTTCTACTAATAATAATCGATTAGGGACAATTTAAGAATAGGCATTGAATTCATTGTAGGGTTTTACTATCAAGTCACGTACTTAATGACCACAAAACAAAATACACTATTCATGGAAAGAAATATCTCGTATTATTACATAATACATAATGATAATAATATAAGTACAAATTAACTCTAGGGTATATCCCTAACATGTTATATGTTGACTTCCATGTCCAATGTTCTCTAGTCTAAACACAAGAATATGCCTACTGTGTACAACATCGATGTTTTATTGTACACCATATTTCCTGACAAGAGCCAGCCTACAAGGCAGGAAGCTCTTAGAACAATCATAAACACTAGGATGGTTGTGGGGACATCAGTTTCTGAGCATATGCTCAAGATGATTACCCATTTTGAAGAGGCCGAGGTCCTAGAGGTAACAATCGATCCTGAGAACCAAATTGATATAGTTCTTGTGACATTGCCAAAATTGTACTCTCAATTCAAGTTAAATTATAACATGAACAAGCTGAGTATGTCTTTGCCAGAGTTGATGAAAGAACTTTAGGTTCTAGAAAAAATTATGAAGCCTGACTCCAAGATTTTGGTTACTCATTCTAGTTCATCTTCTAGAATTGTGCCTAAGCCCAGGCGGTTCAAAATAAAGAAGGCCCAAAACAATACAGGGGCCCAGCATAAGGTATACAAGCCTAGTCCATCTAAGCCCAGCAATAAACCTAAGAGCAAGTGCCTCCAATGTGGTAAGAAGGGGCACTTCAAAAAGGATTGTATGGACTTCTTGGCCAAGTTCTCCTTAGGCATTTCTCTTTACACAGAATCTATTTTGATGGTTAGATCATCATCCACTTAGATTGTTGATTCCGGAGCCACTGACCATATCTGTAACTCCTTGGAGGGGTTTAGCAAGATAAGGTGACTCAGTACGGGAGAGCATGGACTTAGAGTAGATAATGGAGCACAAGTATGTGTCGAAGTAGTGGGAGACTTAAAGCTATTATTTGATTGTAATAGGGTTTCAATTTTGAAAGATATTATATATGTTTCTAGTTTTAAACAGAATTTAGTTTCAGTTTCTAAATTGATTAATCAAGGATATTCTGTTTCTTTCTATTCTAGTATTTCAATCAATATAAATGGAAATATTATTTGTTCTGGAAACATGTATGGAAATATTTTCTATATTAATCCTATTAATTGTCAAATAAATAATACTTAAACGGAACCTAATAATAAGAAGAGAAAGGCCACATCAAACAACTCTTACTTATGGCACTTGATATTAGGACATATAAATCCTAATCAGATTCAGAGGTTAATCCAAAATGGGTCTTTGGATTGACTGGTATTAGAGAAATGGCCTCAGTGTGAATCTTGTCTTAAAAATAAATGACCAAAATGTCCTTTACTCAAAAGGCAGAAAGGGCCAAGGAAATATTAGAGTTAGTTCATACTGATGTTTGTGGTCCTATGTCTTCACCAGCTAGAGGAGGTTATAATTACTTTATCATGCTCATATATGATCACTTATGTGTTGGTTATATTTACTTAATAAGGTGCAAGTCTGATTCCTTTAATATATTCAAGGAGTTTAAGGCTGAGGTGGAGCGCTGATAGGGGTAGTCATATTTTTCCTAGTTATTTGAGATCATTTTGTGATACATTTTATAAAATAACTAGTCATATTCTTTCCTATTTGATATTTCCTTTATAAAAATGTTTTTCTATAATTTCATATAAAAATAATGAAAAATTAGAGCTAATTGTGGAATTTTTCAGAACAGAACCGGCACCAGCCCAGGAAAGGGAGCCGGCACCAGTTAGCCACTGGAAGAACAAAGAAAAAAATGAAGAAATTGAGAAGAAGTAGAGCAAGTACAATTGAAATTAGATTGGAAAAGAAAAGAAAGAATTGATTCGGTCAGCCAATGAATTTCGGTCAGCAAAGGACAAAAGCAATAGAAGACAATTACAACAAAGAATTGAATTTCGGTGGGGCTAAGACAAAGAAACAAAGTCAACAAAAACTGCTAAGATTTTGGGTGGTGCAATTGAAGAAAATGGCTCAATTGAGCTGATAGAAGAGGAAATCAATTGCAGCAATTTGGTAGGTCAATTGAGCCGACACACAAAAGAAAAGCGGTGGTCAGCTCAGCATATTTGGTAGCTCAAATTGGAAGCAAATTTAGCAATTGCAATTCAACTAGAATTAAAATCTTCAGCACAAAAAGATAAAGTCCAAATTGAAATCCAAATCAAATTCTCAACTCACGATCAAAAAGTAAAGGCGGTGGACCTATTTAGTTTTATTTAGGATTTTCATTTAGCTTTTATTACTCCTTTTTGGTTTTTGATTTCTTTAGGTAATTTCTTCCTCTTTACGTAGGACTCTTTTAGGAATTTTGCGAGCCTATAAATAAAGGCCAATTTACCCTAAGAAAAAGAGGTGCACAATCTAGAGACTTAGATTTATTTTAATGTGCATCACCAATATTTTCTTGAGATAAATAGTTCAAGGAGAATTAATTGATCATCATAGAAAATCACTCAAATCAAAGGAGGAATTCTTTAGTTCAAGGAGGGTTGTGCAAGAAGGTCTTCAAAGGAAGAAGAATGAGGCTTGTCTATGAGTGCTTTCTTTTACTTTGTTTTCTTTTTCTTGAACAATGATATGTTAATTGTTTTATTGTAATTTGACATTGTTTGAGATATTGATGATTTTTAAAGTTATTTGATCTTTTGATTAATTGATTGTTATTCTTGATATTCAATTACTTGTGCTTATTACGAGATTAGTTAGTTGGTTCTCTCCATTAACTTACTGGACCAAGGGGGTTGATGGTAGTTTTAATTTATTAATTTCATATTTTGTTGGCTATTAACTTACTGGACCAAGGGGGTTGATTGCTTAGAACTGGTAATTGAAGGTTAATTGATGTCTTCCGAGACCAAGGGTTCATCGATTAATTTCATGTTTTAAATTTTCTAGGACCAAGGGAATTTAATTGAGGATTGTGTTTAATGCATCTTTTGGATGAATTAGTTGAGACGAGACTAAGTGATTCTAATTTATCTAGAAGGTAGTGATTTCATGGATTGACTATCAAAGTGAATCTACTTTAATCCTTCATGATGTCAAAATAATAATTAGTTATGATAATGGTTGGATTCTTTAAGATCATGTTTGTTTAAACAATGATTTGAGTTGCATACTTCTCCATTCTTAACATGTATATATTTCTAATTTTATTTTCTTTTGTTTTATTTTATTTCTTTTTCACTTTATTGAGTTAGTTAAACAATGAAAGAAAGGTGATTAGTGTATACTTGTTCCTAGAGGATCGACACTTGTTCCTAGAGGATCGACACTTGTTTGAACCCTATGCTATGGTAATGATGAATATGCTTGCTCATATGTGTAATTTGGAGTTAACGTTTTAATGTAAACTTGATTAGGAATGTGCTTAGTTTTTATATGATTTTTATACCCAAATCCATATGCATCAAGCGCCGAATAGGTAAACTAATCAAAAAGCTAAGATCGAATCGTGGTGGAGATTATTTCCTTAGTAAATTCAAGGATTACTTGGCACATCAAGGCATTGTATCTCAACTAACTGCACCTGGGACTCCTCAGCAGAATAGAGTAGTTGAGAGAAGAAATAGAACTTTAATGAAAATGGTCAGGAGCATGATGAGCCATGCAACTCTTCTTATTTCCTTTTGGGGATATGCTCTGGAAAAAGCAACATATATTCTGAACTTGGTGCCTTCCAAGTCAGTGCCTAGGATACCTTATGAGATATGGACTGGACGAAAGCCTAGTAAGCATTATCTCAAAATATAGGGTTGACCAACTTATCTACTGACTAAAGGAAATAAGTTAGACGTAAGATCAGAATTGTGCTATTTTGTAAGGCATCTAAAAAAGAACAAATGGTGGATACTTTTATCATCCCCAAGAGCAAAAGATACATATAAGTACTCATGCTAGGTACTTGGAAGATGAACAAAGTGTATCCACTAAGGTTTCGAGTAATGTGGAATTAGAAGAGAAGTTGATTGATGCTAGCACCCTGATTTAGGAACTAAAAGAGACATAACCAAATGTTCCCATACAGACTGAGCCACATCGTTGTGGGAGGATATCTAGAGTTCCTGAGAGATAGAATGGAGAGATCTTTGAAGTTGTCTCCGACCATCAAGAACAAGATTCCAGTAGATACGATGATGCCATTGTTGATGTTGATGCGGACAAATGGTAAACTGCAATGGATACTGAGATTAAGTCTATGTACCTCAATTAAGTCTGTGATCTTATCACTACACCTGAAGGAATTAAACCCATATGGTGTAAGTGGGTATACAAGAAAAATAGAGGTATGGATGGAAAGGAGCAAACCTTTAAAGCAAGATTGGTCACAAAAGGTTATACTAAAAAAGAAGTGATCAATTATGATGATACATTTTTACCTGTTGCCATGCTGAAGTCCATACGCATTTTCTTGGCCATTGCATGCCACTATGACTACGAGATATGGCAAATGGATATCAAGATAGCCTTTCTTAATGGCTATCTTAGTGAAGATATCTATATGCCCCATCTTGAAGGCTTTATTGTGAAATGCCAAGAACATATGGTCTACAAGCTTAAAAAGTCCATTTATGGACTTAAACAAGCATTACAAGCATGGAACAAACATTTTGATAAGACTATGAAGTCTTATGGGTTCATACAAAACGTGGATGAACCATGTGTATATAAAAAGTTAGATAGGAACAATGTGTCCTTTGTGGTACTTTATGTGGATGATATTCTACTCATTGGAAATGATGTAGAGACATTGTTATCTATAAAGGTTTAGCTATCAAGTCAATTTAACATGAAGGATCTGGGAGAAGCTAGCTACATTCTTGGTATTAAGTTTTCTAGAGATAGGAAGTAAAGAATGTTAGGCTTATTCCAATCAACTTATATTTACAAAATATTAGCTAGGTTTAGTATAAATCAATACAAAGAGGGGAAATCATACCCTTTAGGCATGAATTGGCTTTATTTTCCAAGCAATGTCCTAGGACACAGAACGAAAATGAGAGAATGAGTAGGATTCCCTATATTTCGGAAGTGGGAAGTCTCATGTATGCCATCCTTTGTAGTAGACCAGATATTTGCTTTGTAGTAGGCATGGTTAGTAGGAATCAATCAAACCTTAGGGAAGAATATTGGCAAGCTGAAAAGTATATACTCAAGTACCTAAAGGGAACGAGAGATTATATATTAGTTTACAGAGCTGATGACTTAGCTTCTACCGGTTATACGGATTCAATTTCTAGGCGGAGAAAGATAAAAGAAAATCCACTAGTGGATATGTCTTCACTCTATCTGGATAAGCTATTTCATGGAGAGTATTAATTAATTTTGCATTGCTGATTCTACCATGGAAGCTAAGTATGTGGCAACTTCAGAAGCTTCTAAAAAAACGGTTTGGTTTCGAAGTTCATCACAGAGCTTGCAGTTGTACCACACATGGACAGGCCCATAACAATATATTGTGACAATTCTGGAGCTATGCCATAATGTAAGGAGCTAAGAAATCATAGGAAATGCAAGCATATTCAAAGGAAGTATCACTTGATCCAGAAGTTTATCCAAAATCAGGAGATAGTGGTTGATCAAATTTTCTCAGCAAATAATGAGGTGGACCCATTTACAAAGCCTTTATCACAGAAAAGGTATTCAAAAGACACTTGGACGTTATAGGGGTAGGTGTATATGGAGTATCATAGTCTATTTAGTGTAAGTAGGAGATTGTTGGAACATATGGCCAAAATGTACTATGTATTTTTATATTTTAAAAACTAATTAAAGGTTCATTCATTAATAGTTATTTGTTTACATATATTCACACATTAAAGGTCTAGCTGTGTTAGTAAGTAATCTACGTGATTGGGTCGTGCTTTCACAGTAAGGTGTAGATTATAGGCTACTAATACATAAGTGAAAAAATTGTTCTTGATCGATTGATAAAGTTGGGCACCTTATCAAGGTTTAGATTATTACATTATGGTTTCTAAATGGGGAATAGTTTACCTTTAACCAGTGTGTAATCCACTTGCATCAATAGTGTAAATGTATTCGAAATACGTAGAACTGGACCACTTAATAATCTTTATCAAAGTACTAAAATAAATAAAGATTGGCTTATCGCAACTAATGCTTGGACGAGTACCCTAGGACTTGAGTATAAGTTAGTGGTTTGATGAAGCTAGACTTGAACATTTTGATGTATATTGTGTGAGGTCTTATCACATGGCCAACAGCCTTATAAATTGGGTGTCTGACTCTAGTTAACTAAGATGAACTTATACAATAGAGTTTCTATACTTCATTACATGAAGAAATCATTCCCTTGTGATTGTCTAGGATAATCTAATAATCTAGGGTCTTGGGAAACATGACTAAGTATGTACACTTTTGGGTAGCTTGCCATGATACGTAGATAGTACTGAAAGTCATGGATTATCGGACTAGTTATCAAAGGATGGTAGATATCATTGAGAAATGTGTTATTACTATTTTCCTATCTTAATGACTGGTGTTACGTAGAGGGGTATTTTCATTATTACACCTGTAGGTCAGAGACACTTCACTTGCAATATTATTCTCGGGGTTAATATTTTCATATGGTGATAAATAGAATATTTAAAATGATTAAATTACAGCTATTTACTAGCAGGGGTATTTTGATCATTTTAGTAGCCAAGCCTAAATTATCAAGATTAGAAAATGATTTTGAAAATAATGAAAATGTCATCTTTTTAGAATCTTAAATTTTCAAAACATAGTAGATTTTCATGGCCTGATGCATACCCGTGCACCATGCTGTGCACAAGCAAATGAGTTTCTTTTGCAAAATGCACAGGATTGTGCACACCTGTGCAATATCTAGTGCAAACCTTGTTCCTTTTCCATGCAAAAACATTGATAGTTTCTGATCTTTCTTTTCTTTTCTTTGGTTGTCTCTTATTCTTCTTTGTTTTTCATATTTTTTGTGTCTAGGTTGGGATTGTTTAGATAGAGTTTTCTTTTTTTTTTTTATGTAGGACTCCTTTCTTTGGATATATGCTCTCAATTCTAACATTTTTTAGTGTCCATCCTTGAACTTCTAGGATATTAGTCGTTATTGGAATTTGGTAATCATATAGCTATATTGTTTCTTGGGAAGTATTTATTTTTCCACTTCTTTTATCTACTTGATCTTTTTTGGCTATGCTTACTTGTTCTATTTTCCCCCCTTAAGGATAATGTAATATTCATGTATGGGGGGGGGGGGGGGGTAAGACTTGCAAATCCTTTTTCAAAATTTTTAATTACAACTTTGGGAGCTTATTTATTCAAATTTGGCAATCACATAATTGCATGCACATATTCTTTTAGGGAAGCATTGATTTTATTTACCTCTTTATCGGTTTGGTCCTTTTGGTGGTACTATAATGTCTTATTTTCATCCATTAATGACAATGTCCACTTTAAGTGTGGGGGTGTAGAATCAAAATTCTTCTTTTCAGTTTATTGTGTGAAGTTTGGCAAAATTTTGAAAATCTTTTGAGCTTTTAAGCAAAATTGGTGGAAACAATTCTTTTCTTTTTACTTTGAAAATTTTCTTGATTTTTATTTAGTTGAGTTGCTTTTTGTTAAACTTTTATATTAGGTTGAAGATATTTAAGTCTTGAGAATTTAGTTTAACCTTGTTTATTTCTTATTAGATGTATGAAGCTTTTGACTTTATGAGATTTGTATAAGTAATGTGATGAAATATAAGTTTGGTTTGTGTGCTAATTTTGGTGAAAATTTGTCTAAGCTAGTCCTAAATTTGGGTTTAAGTAAATAGGATAAGTAAGGAGAAAAAAGGTCAGGCAATGTAAAGTGCATGTCCTTTGGCAAAAATAACATGTGAACAAGAAAAAGGGAGTTGAAAACAAGCAATAAAAAAATAATCAAAATAAATAAATGAATAGGGGCCAATATGTTGAGATGAAGTGAAACACATTCACTTGAGGCTATAAATCCCAAGAAAAATTTTTGTGTTCAAAAGCAAAGAAAATAAATTACTTGAAAAACACTAGTTTGCTACCCAATTTGTAATAGTTTGGACAACTAAAAAGTACATGAACTTAAATTAGCATATATTCCTAACTTATATGATTTGCATTATTTATATGTTTGCATTAAATAGTTATGAACTTATTTAAACTAACTTCAATTGCCTTAGATATATTTGATCTAATATATACGTTTGCCTAAATCTTCTTGACCAAGTAGAGGTTGAGTTATTTTTCGTTATGAAAGAAAAAGATTGCATATCCATCATATCTTTTGAAAATTGGAATTCTATATCAAAATCTTTTTGAAAAATTATTTTTTCTTGAGGACGTGCTAAAAGTTAAGTGTAAAGGTATTGGTTAGGCGTGAAAATATCATATTTTGATAGCCTTTTTACTTGGCTTTTGTACGATCCTTTGTGTGATTTTGGATAATTTCTACTCACTTTGTGTGTTTATGTTTATAGATTATTTTGGTGAAAAATGAGTGAAACAAGGGCTTATAATGATGAATTTTGAGTTAAAGATGATTTCTTAACGATTTGGGAAGAGCTAGAAGCAGCTTGAAGCATTTTGAAGTGAGCAGGGTATGCATGGTCATGCATAGTGGATGCATTGTAACACCCCGCTACCTAGGCCCGCCCGGGGCTGGGGATGTCGCCCCGTCCAAAGGACAAGGGGTCTTTATAACTAGGTCACACGAATAAAATGGCGAAATAAAAAAATAATTTAACTTAAAATTTATTACAACCCCAGAATAAATCTAAGAATTCCCAAAAGAAAAACAAATCCATAAATGAAATCATCCACTCTTAACTCCCCAAAGCAATACATAAAAATAAAAGACAACATTCTCTTCCAATGCAGATAACACTAGCTACTCATCCCCACAGCAAGATCGACCTGAAATCATGGTAAAATGGTGGTGAGACAGAAATCTCAGTAAGTTTGTGTGTGCTTTGGGTGTTTAGTGAAAACAGTTCATGAATACAAAGTATAAAATTCTTTATAAGAGTTCACTGGCAAGTAAAAAACATCAATAAAAAATAAGAGTGGTGTTTTGGCATCTCCAGCCATACATAATTTATAAAATCAACCACTCGAAAGAAAGGATTACAGATTACCACATGTTGGGCCCCATAACCGGATGGTCAGCATGCCACACTTTATGCATACCGCCGGTCAGAATGCCACACTTTGTGCAGACTGACAAAAGTAGGTGATCGGCCTACTGGGCAAGATACTCCTCCTTCTCTATACCCAAACAACAACCGGGTGTCCATTCCAGCATAACACAGTCACTTGACTGAAATAAAAACTACTAGCTCGGACCAGCATGACTAAGTAGTACTGACGTTTCTCTAAGTTGAGCTTATCTTCTGCAGGTGGCCTCCTGCCAGAAGACTCACTCTTGCTCTTCAAAACTACCCTTATTGAGTACTCAACGTAACGTATCCCACTTGGGAAAAATGAACAAAATATAGTTCCACTTGAAAATGGCAATTAAGGTCTTTCAATGTTTGGGGCAAAACTGGTTTTAGAAAGAATTTTAGGTTTTAAGTAAAACTGCCCCTTGATTTACAAATAATTTATTTGTCTGAAATGAGAATGGAAATAATCCTCAATTGCCTTTACAGAAATGAGTGACCATGCACTCTACATTAGGCTTGCCATAAAAAAAAAAAAAACATTTTTCATCAAACAGGTTTTATGCAGGAGCTTACCTGATTCTTGCTCACAACAAAGGTCTCCAACAGCTGACCTAACCCTGCATGGGGTAAATACAAACCACAATCAAACTCAAGCTAAAGATTCACTTTCACAAATAAAACTAACTCAACTTACTACAATCATGTCCCTAGTGTCCCATGCTTTAAGGCTCGATAATAAAAAAAAAGGTTTTATAAAATAAATTTAGTTTGATATTAAAATAATTAGAGTTTGGGAAATAGGTACGAATAAGTTGAAGGTTTAAATCTTGCTAAAATAATTTAGAATTTATTTGATGAAAAGTCCTAGGTGGAATTAGGTAAAATAATGATTTATTAATAATTTAGTTGTTAGAAAATAATTGATAATTAAAATTAGTTGAAAATAAATTTTAATGAGTCTTGATTGAAAGATACTAAATAAATTTTAGTAGGTTTTGGTTAAAAGATTATAATTAAATTTTAATAGTAAATATTTTACTTATTATGATTATTTTCATAAAAGGCTTTATTTGATATTATCATTTGATATATAATATCTATATATTTTATTTTTCTAGCAAAAACTATTATTTATTTGACTAAAATATCTTTATTATATATATAATATTCCAAATCTACCATTCTTAGGGTTTTTTTCGAACTTATTTAGCAAAATCATATTATTAAATATTTTATTCATGAAATAAAAATTTGCTTAGGGACAACTAGATCATGATCATATTTCTATGGCTAACCACAATCATGAACATATAGAATCCTTCAATTCATCAAATCATCCAAATCATACATATAAGCATAGATCTAACGATATCAAGACATGATCTAACCTTTTCTAACATAAATATGATCATAGCTTCAATAATCCAACACGCATATAAATCCTATTCACCAAAGGTGGCATAATCTCTAGCATACTTTATCACAAACACTGCCTCTGACATGCATCAGGCCTCAAATCATCATACTATCAACCAAGACAATCCTTCCATGCATACATCCCATCTCCTTCACAATCATACATATATTCATGCTTCAACCCCAACAATACGTACACAAATCCTATCTCCATCCACATTCTAACAACATCACCTTAAAGACATGAATCTAGGATTTAAAAGAAAGATGGAAGGCACTTACTTGGTTGATGAATGCCTTGAAGGAGTTTAGAATGGATCTCAACTCTTAGATGTCTAACTTTGTCCAAGGGAGATGGCGAAAACATGATCATGAGAGGAGAAGTCATCCAGCCAAGAGAAGGGAGGTTCGGCCATGAGAGAGAGAGAGAGAGAGAGAGAGAGAGAGAGAGAGAGAGAGAGAGAGAGAGAGACCATTAGCATGTTTATTCACATATGTTCTCACTAGAGATCAAGATTGGAGAAGATGAAGTTGTTAGAACAAACTTTACCTTGAAGGTGTTCTTGAACCTTCATAGAATTTTCTGGTTTTGATCCGAAGTAGCGAATTGATTTGTGGAGTTTGATGTTAAGAATGGTGTTGATGGACTCACGGAAGTGAGTAGGTCAAATCTGGAGATTTTAGAGAAGGTTTGAAGTGGTTTGGAGGGGTATTAGGTGAAAGGAAGAAGTAGGTGTTCTTGGTGTAGTGTGTGTGTTCTTGAAGGTTGAAGGAATTTGAGAGAATTTGATTTGCAGCTGCCGAAATTCTGTGAGAACTAGGGCTGGCCGAATTTCTGTAGGGTTTAGGAGGTTGATTCTCTGATTTGGAAGGGAAAAGGAAAGGCTAGTTGTTACAATCCTTGAAGAATATTTTTGGGAAGCAAATTTGGAAACTAGATATCACAAGAATCTCTTTGATTATGGAAGAGCTTTTGGAAGTCTGCCATGGACGAATTTCTGGCAGTGTTTTGGCTGAATGAGAGCTGGTTGAAGGAGGCTTAGGGTGGCCAAAATCATGGAGTATAATGGTGAAGAGAAGGTCTGGTTGTTTGAGATATATTTTATGGAAAGTTGCTAAACTATGGTGGCTGGAATTTTGGTAATCAATCAAGCATAATTGTAGGGATTTGTTGGAGAGATTTTCGGACAGCCATGGCTGAGTTTCGTGCAGAAGCTTAAGGGGAACAATGGAGCTCTGTTACTGAAGGTTTAAGGAAGGTTTATGCAGAATAAGGTTGGTGTTTCGGCTGGAAGAGAAATAGGGAACAAAGCTGGAAAATTTTCCTGCACAGAATTTTCGCTGGGCAGAATTTTCTGGACAGATTTTCGGCTGCCATTTCCAGCCATCTTGCAGAGAGTTTGAAGGGGAATTTCAGGGGCTTTCAAGGCTGGTTTCCAGCCTTCTTCATGGAGGAAAAACATGGCTAAGGTGCTGAACAAAATCTGGAAGAAAACAGCTTGGTTTTGGACTCTCAAAGTGGCGATTTGTACAGGAATTTTTCCTGTTTTTGCTCCAGCTTTGAGCAGTCCGAAAATGGCCAAGAAATTCAGATTGCAAACTGATCCTAAAGACCATTTTTCTGGCAGCATTTGGGAGGAATATTAGCTAAGAAACTCGACACTTTGAAGGCACAATAAGCTGGAAAATTTCAGCTCATTCCAAGAAGGAAGATGAACTAGCTAGAGTGAATTTTTAGAAAGTTCACTAAGGAATTTAATTCACTTGAATCTTTCCCCCTCTTCCATTGTTTCGGTCCATATGATGTCTTTTACTAAGACATTTCGAACCTTCAAAGCCACCGCCCATTGCTAGAATTTTTCTAGAATAAAATTGGCTTGAACAAAATGAACAAACTAATGAATTGAGAAATAGGAAAAATTAAGGATCAAGAGGAAATGAATTCCCCTTAGGAATTTTGTGTAGAGCAAAAGAGTAGGATTTGAAGACTCCTATCATGTCTCTCATAGGACAACATCTCTACCCTACTCCAAACACCACTAAGGCCGAAAATGATACTTCCCAAGCAAAAATAAAATTTAACCAAGCTAAAGCTCCTATGATGGAATTTGAACCCAAAACCTCAAGAATTAATTCCAAAGCTCTAACCACTAAACCACAACAACTCTTGTTATTATTTCCTCTCTAAAATTCTTTTCCTATTTAATTCCCATGCTATCTCCATATTTTCACATCGGGCAAAAATTACCATTTTGCCCTTCAAACTCAATAATCATAATCAAGCCCTCTAGACTATAAAACACAAATGCGAAGCACATAAAATCATACAAAAATATATTTAAACATGCAAATAAATATTCTATGCATCCCAACCCCCTTACTCTAAGGTTGGTTTTGACTGGGGTTTCACATCCTCCCCTCCTTAGAAGAATTTCGTCCCGAAATTCAGGCGTACTTCAATTTCAGATTGGGAAACTTCCGCTTAACCCACTCTTCTAATTCCCATGTGGCATCTCATGTGCCATGATGCTCCCACTGAACCTTTAGCATCGGTATCTGCTTGTTCTAGAGATTCTTGATGCTGCGGTCTAATATTCGCACAGGCTTCTCCACATAGCTCAGATTGGGTTGCAACACCAACGACTCATTATTCAGAACATGATCGAGATCGGCATTGTACTTCTTCAATTGTGACACATAAAACACATAATGAATTCCCATCAACCCATATGGCAAATCGAGTCGGTATTCCACCGGTCCAATCCTTTCCTTTATTGGGAACGGCCTCAAATACCTCGAATTCAACTTTCCACACTTCTGTTCAACACATCCTGAACCACTTGAATCTCTTACACACTTAGTCTGGCCATACCGACTTTTCTGCTTAGTGCATCAGCAACAATGTTAGCCTTCCCGGGTCTCCTACTCCTGGTTGGTAGGGAACTTGTTGGATTGCTGCCTTTGGAAAGGTCCTTGTGGTTGCCTTGGCAACTGGAAAGGCCTCGTTGTCATTCTGCTGCGGTCCTCATTTTCTATCCGGGTAGTTGCATCTACGGGCCCTGAATAGGTCGTTGGAGGAGAAGGTGCCAATGCCTGCCATAATTCCAGCTTCAATCCTTTAACAAACTGCCTTATCTTATTCTGCTCAGTGTCCACTAATCTCTTGTAGTATTTCGACAGCTGGGTGAACCGTGCTACGTACTAGGCTACTGACATGCCTCCCTACTTCAAATTATGAAATTCGTCCTCTCGCTTTTCCACTACCCACTGAGGGATGTACTCAGCTCTGAAGGCTTTGACGAAATTGGACCACGTCCATTCCTGCTCGACCATTTTCCCGTCGTCTTGAATCTGCTGCCACCATACCCGAGATGGGCCTCTCAAATGGAATGCTGCAAATTTAACCATCCGCTCCTCGATGTGTTGGAGCGTTGCAAATATATCCTCTATCTGCTTGATCCATTGCTCTGCCTTCTGATCTTACTCAACTTCGCCCAAGAAGACTGCTGCTGAAACTTCAAAAACCGCTCTAATGCCTCATCTTCTCCCTTAGGGACCCTCCGCTCTGTTAGGGTTTGCAGAACCTCTCTATCTTACTGAATGCCTGTCCCATCGACACATCATTCGGTGCTTCAGACCCCCATTCCGAATCTGGCTCGTTCTCATCCCCCCGATTAGGTGACGACATTTAAGTCATCTCAAACTCCGGTGCTACAGGCTCTGCTTCCAGAACTCTTCTGTTAATGTAGCTATATAGAGCTTGGGTGCCATTCTCAACCATGCCCAGATAATGAGTGTATGCATTCAAGTTTAAAAAATTTTGAGCATACATTCACATTCAGGTTTTAGTAAAAGAGAATCAGATGCAAGTTTTTGTACGTGATCAGTTAATAATGATATCTACTCATTTTAAAAGAAAATTTGATGATGTTATTTAGGGGAAAACCAAGTAATAAATAAAACTCATGCTTTTCATAAAATCATACTTTTATAAAGAAGGGGGTTATCACACGCGATACCCTTTTTTTTTGGGTAAAATAATCGAACCCTACCATCAACATGCTTCTTTGAGTAGAATAGATGAACAAAAGAATGCAAATCCCAAAAGAGAGAGAGAGAGAGAGAGCAAATGCTGCTAATCTTCTATACTCTACTCGTCGCTAGAGTAAGCAGAGGCATCTGGATTGTTAGAGGCTGGTTCCACGAGCCACCCCACGAAGCTATCGGGTTTCCCCACATAATCCCTCGCAAACCCTGCATTCTCACTTCGGTGACCTAAATCACCCTCATTGCCGCTCTTAGCTCTCATAGCTGCCTCATAAAACTCATCCAAATCTAATCTAATCGCACCCTTAGGTGCAGGCCTCTCGTTTTCCGAGTCGTATAGGTCAAACAATCCCTCTCTCTTTAACTTAGCATCTACACCCAGTCCATATCGAAGTCCGCTCCTCTTAGGTCTCTCTTCTAGCTTCCCTTTCCTCTTATCTTCCATTCCTAAAGCGGGCTGCCTAAGCTCCCTTAATGCCGGGGTAACTCCATTCCTCAGCCTATAACCCTCATCACTGGACTCCTTGAGGTCATAGCAAGTAAAGGTCCTAACAAACTAACCTATCTTTGGGGTTCGAGGAGCCTCAATCGCATCCTCATCCTCCTCCTCTATCCCATCCATCTCTTCCTCACTCTCATTCCCAAACTCATCTACCTCCCCTTCACTCAGCTCAGCCATCTCCCTATCTCTCTCACCCTCACTAACAAGCTCATCAACCTCACCCTTATCATCCCCATCGTACTCACCTATGCCCCTATTAACCTCCATCTCTGCCTTAACAACCGGGTCATCTAGCATAGGCGGCTCATGCTCCATCTCGTCCTCACTTAAAAACCATCCTCCCTCAGGCTCTGTCTCTGAAGCAAACGGGGGTGGATCCGCTACAGGTAATGGGGTAGGTGGATTCCCGCAACCAGCGGGCCAGTCTCTGACAGCCGATGCAACTCTCTTGACCATCCTATAAACTAAACGCAAGGATTAGAACCAGATCAAAATACCTAAGGAATAAAAATCCAAAAAAAATCAATTGATTACCTAAACTTAGTCTCTGATATCACTTGTAACACCCCACTACCTAGGCCCGCCCGGGGCCGGGGATGTCGCCCCGTTCAAAAGACAAGGGGTCTTTATAATTAGGCCACACGAATAAAATGGCGGAATAAAAAAATAATTTAACTTAAAATTTATTACAACCCCAGAATAAATCTAAGAATTCCCAAAATAAAGATAAATCCAAAAATAAAATCATCCACTCTTAACTCCCCAAAGCAATACATAAAAATAAAAGACAACATTCTCTTCCAAGGCAGATAACACTAGCTACTCATCCCCATAGCAGGATCGACCTAAAATCATGGTAAAATGGTGGTGAGACAGAAATCTCAGTAAGTCCGTGTGTGCTTTAGGTGTTCAGTAAAAATAGTTCGTGAATGCAAAGTATAAAATTCTTTATAAGAGTTCACTGGCAAGCAATAAACATCAGTAAAAAATAAGAGCGTTGTTCTAGCATCTCCAGTCATACATAATTTATAAAATCAGCCACTCGAAAGAAAGGATTACGGATTACCACACGTTAGGCCCCATAACCGGATGGTCAGCATGCCACACTTTGTGCATACCGCCGGTCAGAATGCCACACTTTGTGCAGACTGACAAAAGTAGGTGATCGGCCTACTGGGCAAGATACTCCTCCTTCTCTATACCCAAACAACAACCAGGTGTCCATTCCGGCATAACACAGTCACTTGACTGAAATAAAAACTGCTAGCTCGGACCGGCATGACTAAGTAGTACTGACGTTTCTCTAAGTTGAGCTTATCTTCTGCAGGTGGCCTCCTGCCAGAAGACTCACTCTTGCTCTTCAAAACTAGTACTACTAGCCTACCCTTATTGAGTACTCAACATAACGTATCCCACTTGGGAAAAATGAACAAAATATAGTTCCACTTGAAAATGGCAATTAAGGTCTTTCAATGTTTGGGGCAAAACTGGTTTTAGAAAGAATTTTAGGTTTTGAGTAAAACTGCCCCTTGATTTACAAATAATTTATTTGTCTGAAATGAGAATGGAAATAATCCCCAATTGCCTTTACAGAAATGAGTGACCATGCACTCTACATTAAGCTTGCCATAAAAAATAAAAAAAAACATTTTTCATCAAACAGGTTTTATGCAGGAGCTTACCTGATTCTTGCTCACAACAAAGGTCTCCAACAGCTGATCTAACCCTGCATGGGGTAAATACAAACCACAATCAAACTCAAGCCAAAGATTCACTTTCACAAATAAAACTAACTCAACTTAATACAATCATGTCCCTGGTGTCCCAAGCTTTAAGGCTCAATAATAAATAAAATGGTTTATAAAATAAATCTAGTTTGATATTAAAATAATTAGAGTTTGGGAAATAGGTACGAATAAGTTGAAGGTTTAAATTTTTCTAAAATAATTTAGAATTTATTTGATGAAAAGTCCTAGGTGGAATTAGATAAAATACTGATTTATTAATAATTTAGTTGTTAGAAAATAATTGATAATTAAAATTAGTTGAAAATAAATTTTAATGAGTCTTGATTGAAAGATACTAAATAAATTTTAGTAGGTTTTGGTTAAAAGATAGGAATTTTGGTAATCAATCAAGCATAATTGTAGGGATTTGTTGGAGATATTTTCAGACAGCCATGCCTGAGTTTCGTGCAGAAGCTTAAGGGGATCAATGGAGCTCTGTTACTGAAGGTTTAAGGAAGGTTTATGTAGAATAAGGTTGGTGTTTCGGTTGGAAGAGAAATAGGGAACAAAGCTTGAAAATTTTCCCGCACAGAATTTTCACTGGGCAGAATTTTCTAGATAGATTTTCGGCTGCCATTTCCAGCCATCTTGCAGAGAGTTTGAAGGGGAATTTTAGGGGCTTTCAAGGCTGGTTTCCAGCCTTCTTCATGGAGGAAAAACATGGCTAAGGTTCTGAACAAAATTTGGAAGAAAACAGCTTGGTTTTGGACTCTCAAAGTGGCGATTTGTACAGGAATTTTTCCTATTTTTGCTCCAGCTTTGAGCAGTCCGAAAATAGCCAAGAAATTCAGATTGCAAACTGATCCTAAAGACCATTTTTCTGGCAGCATTTGGGAGGGAATATTAGCTAAGAAACTCGACACTTTGAAGGCACAATAAGCTGGAAAATTTCAGCGCATTCCAAGAAGGAAGATGAACTAGCTAGAGTGAATTTTTAGAAAGTTCACTAAGGAATTTAATTCACTTGAAATCTTTCCCCCTCTTCCATTTTTTCGGTCCATATGATGTCTTTTACTAAGACATTTCGAACCTTCAAAGCCACCGCACATTGCTAGAATTTTTCTAGAATAAAATTGGCTTGAACAAAATGAACAAACTAATGAATCGAGAAATAGGAAAAATTAAGGATCAAGAGGAAATGAATTCCCCTTAGGAATTTTGTGTAGAGCAAAAGAGTAGGATTTGAAGACTCCTATCATGTCTCTCATAAGAGAATATCTCTACCCTACTCCAAACACCACTAAGGCCGAAAATGATAATTCCCAAGCAAAAATAAAATTTAACCAAGCTAAAGCTCCTATGATGGAATTTGAACGCAAGACCTCAAGAATTAATTCCAAAGCTCTAACCACTATACCACAACAACTCTTGTTCTTATTTCCTCTCTAAAATTCTTTTCCTATTTAATTCCCATGCTATCTCCATATTTTCACCTCGGGCAAAAATTACCATTTTGCCATTCTCACTCAATAATCATAATCAAGCTCTCTAGACTATAAAACACAAATCCGAAGCACATAAAATCATACAAAAATATATTTAAACATGCAAATAAATATGCTATGCATCCCAACCCCCTTACTCTAAGGTTGGTTTTGACTGGGGTTTCACATGTATGGCCTGGGTATGCATAACAGAGGAACTTTGTTTGCTCCCAAAAGTTTGCAGAATCAAAGAAAATGGATACCTTGCAATATGTATGGCCGTGCTACCCTCGTGACTTTTAGGAAGCAAAGCATGTATGGCCAAGTGGCACGGTCGTGCATACATATCGTGCAAGCATCTTGAAGAGCTTTAGAAGTTCCTAAATTGATTCAAAAGCGGTGTAAACTTCCCAAATTCAACCAATGATGGTTTAGAAGACTTGTATAAAAGTAAGGAACGTCTAAAAACACATATTATTGACATTCTTGAAGATACTTCTTCAAGAAACATAATTCTTTGAGCTAACGAAGGCTTTAAGAAGAAGGAGAAGGCAAGGAAACTTGAGATTATGGGCCTCGCAAGTGTTATCTTCCAAACTTTCTCTTGTTCTTCCTTGTTTCCAAATTATTTGTTTCTTTATTCTCTTTTGTATTCAAACAATTTAGATTCTATGTTGTTTTTAGGCTATGATTTGAATGTTGATTTTGAGAGTCTGAGATAAATGAATTAAAGATTCTATCTTTGATCATATAATTATTTTTGAGTATTTATGAAATTCTATAATTCATTCTAATCAATAGTATTAATTTCTCTTGTGTTTAGCTAACATAGTTAAGATGGCATAATTGAATAGCTAAGATAATTGATCTCTTGGTTATTTACTTTCCTGAGCAATTGTGTTGAGTTTCTTATGCATAATTAACATACCTAACTTGCATGATTGAAAAGTTAAGTTAATTAACCTTTTGATTGATTTCTGGTTGGGTTTCGAGGCTAACTGACTTAACTAGTTATAGGGGATTGTGTAATGATCAGTTGCATATTTTTTAGATTAACTGGGTATATGATTTGATATTGGTGATGCCTTTATGTACTTATCAATATTGTGATTAGTCTATGACAATTTATTAATTGAAGTATTAATATCTTTAAGAAAATGTTAATCAACTTGGATTAGATTGAGAGCAATGTTAAGGATTTTAATTTGTAGGCTAATTAAGGGTTAATCCAATTTGGCAAGGATATGGAATTTATGTCGCTAAGACAGGTTCCTAAAACCAAGTACTCAAGATAATCCAATCTATGATAGGTTTCCTAATTTGGTCTCAAAACATGTTCATAAAATAAGTTGGTTTCCTAATTGGCTTCACTTTGTTTTTCTACTTCTTATTTATTTCTTTATTTATGTGTTTTTTGCATTAGTTAGTTTCTTATTTGCATTCCCCCATTTACTTTATATTAATTCATCATAAGAATTCATTCGAGTTAATTGTTCAAAAGTTGTTTATTAGTTTAAGATAAGGAGTAAATATAAGAGTATACTTCTCTTGAGTTCCTTGTGGGTTTGACACCTTACTCACTGCTATACTATGTTGTATCTTAGGGAGAAGGGTTTATAAATTTCTTTTTATTGGGTGCATGACGACTACATTTAAATGACCGTATTTGAATCTCGTAATTCTCCTACAATATCTACTTATGCGATCCCTTTCATCTTGTTTTTTAGAGACATTAACTTTAAAAGGCTTACCTCATGCTTCATGGGTAAGAATCCCTTCTTGGATCAATCTATGCTGAATATTTTTCAGCATTTTGTCTATGTATGTAGACTGTGAAAAACCGAACAATCTTTTTATCTATCTTTATAGGATCTTATTCTCAAAATATAGGTTGCTTCTCCAAGATCTTTCGTAGAGAATTTCTTGGATAACCAAACCTTCACTAAATGAAGAACAGAGACATCGTTTCCTATTAGCAATATATCATAAACATATGTTAATAAGAAATGATCGTACTCCCACTAACCTTCTTGTATACATAAAGTTCATCCACGTTTTGAATGAAACCAAATTCTTTAATTATTTCATCAAAATGGATGTTTCAACTCCTAGATGCTTACTTTAGTTTATGAATGAACCTTTACAACTTGCACACTTTAGTGATATCTTTGGATGTGAAACCTTTAGGTTGTGTCATTTACACTTTCTCATATAACCTTTAGCAAATAGTCATGCCTTATAAGTAACTACGTTACCATCCATGTCAGTTTTTTCTTGAATGCCCATTTGTATTCTATAGGTTTAATTCCTTCAGTGAATCAACCAAAGTCCGTATTTGGTTGTCATGCATAGAATTCATCTCTAACTTTATGGCTTCAAGCCATTTGTCAAATTCTGAACTATTCAAAATATCCTTGTAAGTAGAAAGCTCATCTTCTTCTATTAGCAATACGTCATTATGGCTACTTATGAGAAATCCATATCTCTCAAATGCCACACGTATCCTACTCGACTTATGAGGTTATTTTGTAGAAGAAGGCTATTATATTCTATTAATAGATGTATGATCAAATGGTTGATCATTATTTTTTTGTTGTTCTTGAATTTCTCTAAGTTCAATTTTACTCCCACTATTTCCTTTGAGTGTGTATTTATTCTCTAAGAAAATAGCATGCTTTGAAACAAATACATTATTTTTAAAAGGGAGATAGAAGTAATATCTAAATGACTCTTTTAGATATCCAAAAACAAAAAAACAAAAAAACTCTTGTCGGACTTAATTTCAAGTTTGTCTAATTGTGACCTTTTAACAAAAGCCGGGCAATCCCATATTGTTAGGTGAGATAACTTTGGTCTCTTTCCTAAGAACAACTCATAAGTGGTGGAATCTACCATTTTTTTTGAAACTCTATTTAGAATATAAACAGCAGTCTCTAATGCATAACCCCAAAATGATTTTGGTATGTTTGCCAAAGCCATCATGGTTCATACCATGTCAAGAAGGGTTCGATTCCTTCTCTCAAATGCATCGTTATGTTGAGATGTATATAGTGGAGTCCATTGATATAACATCGTATTATTTCTAAGACAATTTTGAAACTTTTGGCTTAAATATTTACCTCCTCAATCAGATCTTAGAGTTTTAATACTTTTACCATATTGTTTCTCTACTTCATTTCTGAAGTCTTTAAACTTGTTAAAGGCTTCAGATTTGTATATTATTAAGTACAAATACCCATATCATGAATTATCATCGATAAAGATTATGAAGTAATGATAACATACTCTTGCGTGTATAGACATTAGACCACATATATTAGTATGTATGAGTTCTAATAACTCTTTGGCCTTTTCTCTTTTTCCCAAAAAAAAAAAAAAAGTGTTTTAGCTATTTTTCCAAGTAAGCAAGACTCGTATGTGCCATATAATTCGTAATCAAATGACCTTAAATTACCAAGTTTGTGTAACTTAGAAACACGATTCTCATGTATATGGCCTAATAGACAATGCCATAAGTAAGATGACATCAAGTTTCCTTTTATTTGTTTCTTGTTGTTTATGTTGAGAATTGGATCATTAATGTCTAGAACATACAAACCATTTATCAAAGTTGCAGTACCATATTGGACATCATTTAATGAAAAAGAACAACCTTTATTCTTGAAAATTATATGAAAACCATTTAAGTCCAAACAAGCAATTGAGATAATGTTCTTAAGTAAAACAGGCACATAATAATAGTTTGTAAGTTCCAAGACTAATCCAGAAGGCAAGGGTAGAGGATAAGCCCCCACAATAAGTGCGGCAACGTTTGATTCATTTACATTTACTTGTCCTCAAGCAAAACACATTTATTCACAAATAAGCAAAAAGTTCATTAACAAAGTGAATGATATTTAACTATAGCATATTGGGAAAATTAACAAGAAAATGTTGGCATATGTGTAATAAAGTCAACGTGGTGGAGATAGTATTATTTCCTTCACCTAAGAATTCATCCCTACACCTATCTATCCAAGTTAATCCATGTAAACCCTCATATTAAGCTAGATACTCAAAGTTGAATTAAACAAGTTTATATCAAGTCAATATGATTCACTCCACCCCTTTAGTTGGGAATATAAACAATATGATTTATATAAGCTAGGATTAATCAACTCATTCCAATCTCATGGTGTATAAATATTACAGATATTATAAATTTTGAACCATATTGCAAAATTACATTACAACTTTATAACACAACATTACATTGCAATTTGTTGTAGCAAAGTAGGAGCTTCTCATTTTTTTTTAAAAAATCATTTTTCTACTATGGAAGGTATTTATAATGATTTAACTTGAGTTTTTTTTTTGTTTTTTTTTACAACCTTTGCATTTTTGCAATTTAATCTTTTTTTTTTTGTTTTTTCTTTCTATTTTTTCACTTTTTTTTTTTTTTTTTTGCCATAGGACATGCACTTTGTATTCTTGGACCTTTTTTCTCCTTACTTCTATAGGTGCATTGAATTACTTACCTCTTGTTGCTACTTGCTTTTACACTAGAGTACATAATATAGCAACATGACAAAAAATAATTGGGGATGCCACCAAACAAAAGATAAGTAAAAAATCCACGCTCTATATTTCATCACACCATTCTCATCTATTCTCAAAGAATCAAACTTCATAACATTTCCAAAGGCATAAACAAGGTTAACGCACTTCTCAAACTCTAGCCCATGTCATACCCAATGTATTAAGTGTATATAAAACCAACTCTCCTAAAAAGGTTTTAAGTAGAATTCTCAAGCAAAAGGATAAATAATAGCTCCACAAAACTAACAGACATTAACATACATGCCAAAAAATCTAGAAAATTAACCTAAAAAATACAAAACATTTTTTAGCACAAGTCAAAAACACTTTTAGCACAAAATTTCACCAAAATTTTAGCCCAAAATATTAGAAAATGGCAAGGATAATTAATAAAAGCTTGGAAAGAATATTATTCAACTCCTCCTCTGCACTTAAACTAAACAATATCCTTATTGGCCACAAATCAAACAATAATTGCATATCCAATAGGATGAGAAGAAATATAAGGGAGAAGAAGGATTAGCAATAATCCCCAAGTGTCTTGAAGCTCAATATTTCATAGGAAGGAGATGAAAAAAAAGGTTGTCCAAAAGAAAAAAAATAATCTTCAATCTTGCAAAAAAGAAGGAAAAATACAACAGTATACCAAGGCTAATGAAATAGTAACAACAAGGATACAAACAAAATAATAGACAAATAAAATAATTCAAAAGCAAATATAAATAACAAGGATACAATGAGTTATTACAACTAACCAAAGCAATTAATACAATCAAGACAAAACATGCATGAGTATCAATGCTAATTGATAGGCGGTTTCGAATGCATTGGAAATAGTACAAACAATCCACATACATTAAGCTTTAAATTAAAATACTAATCACCAAAACTACACAATAGGACAAGTATACCAATCACATAGTATAAGGAATAGCAAGTATTGAATCCACAGGAACTTAGCAATTACCACTACTTTGCCCTCATCTCATTATCTAGCCAAAATGAATATAGAGATAAAGTAAATAAAACTAACTAAACTAACCTAAACTGCTATAATAGAGTGTACATCGGACCCACATAAGAAAAGTCACAAAGATCGTCAAGGAGTAAGAATATGGAAAAGCCCATGTACAAGAAGAAATCCCCTGCGCCCTCACCACCCCCCTCCCCCAAAATATATTAAGTAAAGACATCATCATTAAGTTCATCAAATCCCAACCCAAGCACCAGTATGAGTTTTCAAGAATAAACCTTACTCTTTCTCACGAGTTGAGATTCCTTTTCAAGAGCTTATTTAATTGGTATCTCTAACTAATCAACTAAACCCAAGGAAGCATTACACTTACCTCTCGCCTAAAAGGTACCCGGAAGCCCTAATAGCCCTATCTCTGGGCACTATTGAAAACTAATTGACTACCATGTTCTAATCCTTCAACCCCTCTCTCGAGTTAGTAAAAAAAAAAACACATATTGAACTAACTAATTTGGTGTTCAGCTGCTAACCTATCTCTCGAAATAATTAAAAGAGAACCAATCAATTGAATAAATCAACCAAGCCCAAATAATCAATCCAACACAATAATGCCCAAGTAGCCAAATACAAGAATATAAATTCAATAAATCATAATAATAACTCAATACAAGAACATAAGTTACGATTCATCCCTCAAATATAATTAAAATCATATAAATCTCAATATTGTAAAGTTACTACAAAGAAAAAGAAGGAACTTTACTCATATACAAGATCTTGAGCTTCTTCTCCCTTTTTCTCTATCGTCTTCCCTTCCTTGTGAACTTTTTAAGCTCCCTAAGGGATCTCTTGGTTGCTAGCCAACCAAGGATAATGATTTAGGGTTTATAATGGTTTATTTATAGTGCATAATGAAGAAAAATTAAGAAAAAATGTAGGAAAATTAAAAAATGTGCGTTACTACGCATGTGGGTGGCCTAGGTAGCCCAGGGAAGTTCCATTTCCCTTGGCCACCTGGTACTGTTCATGTGAACAGTATCAGTGAACAATATCAGACACTATTTCATTAATTTTTTTTTAGAAATTTCAATCCTAGGCAGACTTCTTGTGTGGCTTCTTCATTTTTCTTTTTCATTTTTGCTCCAATTTTCTTCCCTTTTTGCTCCATTCTCTTTCCTTTCTTCACTTTCATCTTCAATTGTTCTTTTTTATATTTCCTACAAAAACAAAATGAGAATGGTGTGGTGAGTGGTGATTTCAACAAGGATTTACTACAATTAAAGTACAAAAATACTAGAAAATATATATGTGATGAGCCCTCATCACACACCCCTACACTTAAATGTTTCCTTGTCCTCATGCAAACCACATTTATTCATGAACAAAGAATTAACTAATATACAAATCAAGAATCCTTCAATTATTCACAACTTAACTATTATACAACCTAAAAAAAAAAATACATTATTTTATAAGGATAAAGAATAGCTAATTTACAAATATAATGTAAAATGTTATACATAGCAGTCTAGGTGAGTCATCAAGAATAACTTAGCATATATGCAATAAGGTTAAAATGGTAGAGAGATTATTTCTTCCTCCACCTTAGAATTCATCTCAACACCAATCTATCCGAGTTAATCCCATGTATACCCTTATATGAAGCTAGACACAACTAAGAACCTCAAAGTTAAATTAAACAAGATTATGACAAATAAATGTGATTCACCCTATATCTCCAATCAAGAATTCAAACAAAGTGATTTATGTGAGATAGGATCCAACAACTCACTCTACTCTCATGGCTTTCCCAAAGTACTTCATTACAAACGATACAACACAATACAACAATACAATTCAATTTGAATTGGCAAATTAGGAACCTCTCATTTTTCATCATTTTTCTTTCTATAAGGGAATGCTTTTATAATGATTTTAACTTAAGTGTTATTTTTGCATACCTTGCATTTTTTTTTCTTTCTTTTTCCTTTTCTTGCATTTCATTTTCATCACACATTGTTGTTTATCATAGGACATGCATTGTTGCATTCCTAGAGCCTTTTTTCTCCTCAATCCGGTAGGTGCATTAACCAACCAACCTTTTACTCCTATTTGCCTTTTTATTGAAAAATGCAAAAAATCATTGAAATTTTCTATGATACAACATACAACACAAATGAATGAATGAATGAATAAATGATCGGGATTAGTCACGCAACTAGAGATAAGCCAATGATTCATACTCTATATTTCATCACTAAGTTTTCATCCATTCTCAAAGAACTAAGTTTCACAACATTTTCAAAAGCATAAACAAGATTAACTTACTTATCCAAACTTAGTCTATGTCATGCCCAATATCTTGTACATAAAAATAACTTTTCTAGAAAAGTCTTAAGTAGAATTTCTAAGAAAAAAGATAAAGAATAACTCCACCAAACTAACGCATATCAACACACATACCGACAAGCCTTGAAAACTAACTAACAATGAGAAAAAAATTTGAAAAAATTTTGGCCAAAATGTAAAAATAAGAAATTTAGCCCCAAAAAAAAAAAAGAAAATTCCAAAATAAATAATACAAAATTATAAAGAAAATTTTATTCAACCTCTCTCCCACACGTAAATCAAACAATGTCCTTATTGTCCACAAATCATACAACATACATATATTTCATAGGACTAAAAGAAATAAAAGGGAGAAGAAGATAAATAAATACTCCGCTAACATCTTGAAGCACAATGTATCATGCGGGTTGTCCAAAAGAGGAAAAATCTTCCATCCTGCAAAAATAAAGAAAACTACTATAGTATACCATGGCTAAAGAGATAATAATAATAAAAATAATACAAAAATAATAGATAAATAAAATGATTCAAAGGCAAATATAAAATAAAAAGGATATAAGGAGTTATGCCAAAAGAATTCATTAGTATTAATATTAGTAACAAATAAATCATCATAAAATAATAATAATAACAATAAACGCAAATATTATTAACAAGTCATAAAATCAACTAATATAAATAATAACAAAACATATGTTAGTATCAAGAATTATACTAATACCTCAAAGCAAATGAAAAATGAAATACTTTCACTATGGACACACTAAATCAATATGTATGTATGTATGTATGTATGTATGTATGTATGTATGTATGTATGTATGTATGTATGTGTGTGTGTGTGTGTGTACGTATATACGTACGTATGTATGTACGTATATGCTAATTTACCATCATCAATACTGACCTATATATACAACAAAATACTATGATACAAAGCACTAGAAGTAATATAACGCACTATAAACTCAATGAATGATAAGAAAAACTGAACAATCAAGGACTTAGTGGCTTCTTGAAAAAAAACTTTAAAAGATTTTCACAACACTAACCACCAATCCATAAGCATCATACCTTCCTAGAACACCATAGCATCTCCCAAATAGCTAAGAAATAATTCCCACACTTCAATAGCTATAATACATATGGTGTCAAAAAGTTATCCTAATCTCCGAACAAAAATTAATAGTCCACCAAATTGCAACATCAATTGTATAAATCCACTATATTCTCAACTTATGCATCTCTACTACAATCAAATTTTCAACCTCCATAATATATAGTACAACATCAACAAAAAATACAAACTATACTTTCATCCTCAAAACAACAATGAAATCCTCAAAACTCCACCATCATTACAATAACAATAAACAAAATCCTATTATACAACAAAGAGTCACAATAGCTACGATACAACAAGATCTCCTCAACAACAATAGTAATAGCCAATTACAACAACATTTTCATCCTAAAAAATACTCACACAATGACAAATACAAAATCCCCTAAGAAAAAAAAAAAATAGTATACAACAACAAGGCCATATACAAAAGAAATTTTTAAATCCAAAAATCCACTATATATACAATTGCCCAAAATAGTATTATACAACAATATAAAAAAAATACTAATAATACCACAACCTTAATGATACAACGCGTTAGAGCTCAATACAATTATTAATCTCAAAAACTAAAAATAAATCATTGAAACAACATACCAACAATATATAAAAAGGAAAAGAAGGCTACGTACAAGTAATGGTTAGTACTACACAAAAATAGAAAAGTATATATTTACATAGTATTTACAAATATATACATAGCTAAATCAACTAGACTCAAAGGTTTCACGATATTGCCAATCCCTAGCTACGGTGCCAAAAACATGATGAGCGGTTTCTAGTGCATTGGAAATAGTATAAACAGTCCACATACATCAAGCTTTAAATTAAAATGCCAATCACCAAATCACACAATATGGCAAGTATACCCATTGCATAGTATAGGGAATTGCAAGTATCGAATTCATGGGAACTTAGCAATTACTACTACTTTGTCCTCATCTCATTGTCCAGCTAAAAAGAATACAGAGATAAAGTAAATAAAACTAACTAAACTAGGCTAAACTACTATAATAGAATGTACATTGGACCTACACAAGAAAAGTCACAAGAATCGTCAAGGAGTAAGAATACGGGAAAGCCTATGTACAAGAAGAAATCCCCCCCAAAATATATTAAGTAAAGAGATCATCATTAAGTTCATCAAATCCCAACTCGAGCACCAGTATGAGTTTTCAAGAATAAACTTCACTCTCTCTCGAGTTATGAAATTCCTTTCCAAGGGATTAATTAATTGGTATCTTTACCTAATCAACCTAACCCAAGAAAGCATTACACTTACCCATCATTAAGGTACCCGGAAGCCCCAATAGCCCTATCTCTAGGCACTATTGAAAACCCATTGACTACCACATTCTAATCCTTCAACCTCTCTCTCGAGTTAGTCAAATGAAAATACACATTAGACTAATTAATTTAGTGTTCAACTCCTAACCCCATTTCTCGAAATTGTTAAGAGAGGACTAATCAATTAAATAAATCAACCAAGCCCAAATAATCAATCCAACACAATAATGCCTAAGTAGCCAAATACAAGAATATGAATTCAATAAATCATAATAATAGCTTAATATAAGAACATAAGTTAGGGTTCATCCCTCAAATACAATTAAAATCATATAAATCTCAATATTATAAAGTTAATACAAAGAAAAAGAAAGTACTTCACTCATAGACAAGATCTTGAGCTTCTTCTTCCTTGAATTTCCTTTAACAACCCCTTCTCCTTCTCCCTTCTTCTCCATGGTCTTCCCTTCCTTGATGAATCTTTTGAGCTCCCTAAGGGATCTCTTGGTTGCTAACCAACCAACGATAATGATTTAAGATTTATAATGGTATATCTATAGTGTAAAATGAAGAAAAATTAACAAAAAATATAGGAAAATTAAAAAATGTGCGTTTTTGTGAATGTGGGCGGCCCAGGGAAGTTCTAGTACTATTCACACAAACTGTACCGGATACTATTTAAATAAATGTTTTTTAGTAATTTCGATCCTAGGTGGCCTGGGGAAATGTACTTTCCTATACTGCCACTTCTTGTTCGGCTTCTTCATTTTTCTTCCTTTTTTACTCCACTCTCTTTCCTTTCTTCACTTTCATCTTCAATTTTTCTTTTCTATTTTTCCTACAAAACATGGTGAGAATGGTGTGGTGAGTAGTGATTTCAACAAGGATTTACTACAATTAAAGCACAAAAATACTAGAAAATATATATGTGATGAGACCTTATCACTAATAACAATATAAATAATCATATACTAATTTATGGACACAAATATTATTAGTAAACTATAAAATCAACTAATATAAACAAAACCAAAACATATATTAGTTCCAAGAAGTACACTAATACCAATACAACAATATAATAAAAATAAATGACCAACCCAATATTTTCACTAGGAATACACAAAATCAATATATATATGCTAATATACTCTTATCAATATATAACCTATATATACAACAAAATACCAATATACAAAGCACTAGAACTATTATAAATATATACCAAGGGTCCTTACATATAATAAACAATTTAACATAAAGGCAATAGTTAAAAATCATCTAAGTACAATAAGGAACTCTAATGAAAATTCCCTACGTTTATGAATACTAAGAGTATATACAACAATAGCTAGATAAATGCTAAATCAATTTAACAAGGCAACATAATTTTACCTACTAGAATCAATTAAATTATGTGCATAAGTATGTACATGTTGTAGTTAGTAATTCACAAAAGTATAAATAAGTATTTACATAAAAAAGTTAGTACTATCCACAAATATGTACATGACTAAATCAACCAGACCTAAGGTTCTCATTGTGAAACTCCACCTAAAGCCAATCTTAGAGTAAGGGGGTCGAGATGCATATCATATTATTTTGCATGAATATATATATATATATATATATATATATATTATTGAATGATTTTATGTGCTTTAGAATTATGATTTATAAGTTAAAAGGCTTAGTTATGCTTATTGAGTATGAAGGGTAAAATGGTAATTTTGCTTGAGGTCAAAATAGAAAGATAGCTTGAGGATTAAATAAGAAGAATATTTGGGTGAGAAAATAAGAATAAGAGTTGTTGTGGTTAGAGCTTTGGAATTAATCTCTAAGGTCATGAGTTCAAATCCCATCATTTAAGTTTTTATCATGATTATCTTAATTAAGTTTGAATTTTTGTTTTCTTGTATTCCATAAAAATAGGAATATTGTCCTAGGGGAGACATGAAGAGAATGTCCTAATCCTGTCATTATGTCCTAAAAAGAATTCTAGAGGAATTCTTGTCATTTTATTACCTCTAGCTTGTCCTAACCTCTTCATCAATTAAATTTGTTCAAAATTTATGCAAATTCATGTTTTTAATTCTAGAAAAGTCAGCAAGGATTCTTGGTCTTTGAATTTTGAAAATGAATCTTGGAGGTTGGAGATTTGACTGAAAATAAGAGAGGAGCTAGGGAAGGTTCCCAAGAGAAATTAATCTCCATGGTTGAGTCTTCAAACTCCACTCCATAGTGTTCATATTCTCTATGAAAGAAATCTGGAAATTTTTCAGATTCTTGAGCAGCCTAACCTTCGAAAATCTCAGCCATCTTTCTTACTCAATTGCTGCCAGAAAAATGGGTAATTTATTCAGCTTGAAGACTGAAATTACTATGCAAAAACTGAATTGCACAAAACTGCACAAACCAGAAAAAAAAATCTGGGCAGTTTTCACTGCATAGCAGACTGAAATCGAAGTTGTTTCTTCTGCCTTCAATCTAGCAAAATTCCTCTAATTTTCCTCCATAAATAAAGTTGGAAGCCAGCCTTAAAGGCCCCTCAAACACCTCTTAAGAACCCCTACAAGTCAGGTTGGAACATTGCAGAAAACTGCATAGAAAATTGCAGCAAAACATTCGAATCATAACCAGAAAATTTCCCGCCTTGTTCCCTTCTGGCTTTGGCCGAAAACCATCCTCAAACCTCTATAAATTAACCCTTGTTTAGCTATGAACTGAACACCATTACCCCCTCCACTTACCTCGCACAGTTGGACTCCATAACCACACCATAAATTTCTCTTACAATCACTCCATTCAAACTTCCATATGAATTTCAAAATTTCCAGCATTTACTTCATGAAAACACCCTTGGATTAAGCTCCACAACCAGAAATTCCTCTACCATTGAGCTCAAAATTTCGGCCAGCCTTAAAGCTCCATCAATCTTCATTCATTTCAGCAAAACATAGCAGTCCACTCTGTAACACACCATGACTACGTACCCTAAAAGGGCGGGGATGTCACCCCGTCCCGTAGGACAAGGGGTCTTTAGAACGAAGTATAAAATATAAAGGTAATCTCCAAAAGGATCAACTTAGATAAATAAAGAAATACTCTTATTGCATCAGGCTCAACTTGGAGCAAAATGGAATAAAACAAAATATTTTTTAGAAGCATAAGCAACAAATGTCTCCTAGAACGGATAGAGAAAATAGCAAAAGCTTCAACTATTACATGCCCCCGCTGACTCAGCACAGTCTATCTCCTGAAAACATGATATAAAACGGTGTGAGAATAAATCTCAGTAAGTCCTGTATGTGCACATGGTGTTTTAAATAGTTCGTGTATGCAAAGTGTAAAACATTTGTAGAAATAATTCGGAAAGTCATAAACAATCTCTTTTCGCAAGGAGTGGGTTTTTCTCATTGTCACACTTTGTACAAAATAAATCCTCCACTCGGGTAAAAGTCATGTCACCACACGTTGGGCTCCATGAGAACAAATTGGCCAAGGCACCACACTTTGTGCACCTTGTCCAGACCAAATTACCACACGTTGGGCGTTTTGATCAAGGTGAGTGTACAGCCTACCGGGTGAGATACTCCTCCATCTCTACACCCAACAAAATCATCCGAGTGTCCATGCCGGGAATATAAATACCATACCAGGTACACATGCTAGCTCGGACTGGCCTGACCAACCAACACTGTCGCCTTTTCAAACAGAGTTCATCTTCTGGAGGTGGCCTCCTGCCAGAAGACTTATGCTAGCCCTCCAAGACTAGTATTGTTAACCTACCCTTATTGAGTACTCAACGAACATATCCGTCAATTCCTGATTCAAAATATTTCCAAACCTTGGCTTTGTAAAACGTGGTTTTCTTTAAAAGAGATTTCTAAAAATTTAAGGAAAAGAATAGTTTTCTTGCTAAAATAGTTAGTTTGACTAAAACGTTTAAAGAATAAATATCCACGTTTACAACCCAAGCAAACATAGTTTAACAATAGCTTTACAAAGCTTCACAACATGGACTTGCCATCACAACCTTTAACAAAACAGTTTATAAAAGGACTTACCATCACAACATTTAATAAAAGAGTTTATGCAAGGACTTACTGGATATGCCTCAGACAAACGTGATAAATTCACAGCTGGCTTTCCTCAATTATCCACCTGATCTAAACCATATAATATCATGATCAAGGTCTCAATTAATTCAAACATGCTCTAATCTCTTTTATTTTCACAACAATTCACAATCCCTTATTCAATTCCAAGTAACCTATTCAATCCCCAAAGATCATATACTACGACCACATGTTTATTTCACTAATATACACCATTAATATTTACTTTCGGCATCAAGGGAGGGCATTCCCTTACCTTGCAACTACCGGGTAATGAGGTCTCGATGCTCCTATGGTGATCGTCCCGAGTTCGTTTGAGAAGAAGAGAGAAGCTACCTCCTTTGCTCCTCTTGACCGAAAATTAAGGAAGAATAGAAAATCAGCCTCTATAGGGTGTGATTTAAGGGTAGAAGAAAGAGAAAAGAATCATTAGAGAAAACGGCATCAAGAGGTTGAGAGGATTTTTTCTTACCTTAAGGTGTGTTCGATTTTTGCTTGGAATAGCTCTTGAGTTTTCGAAAATTTGCAGAGAGAATTTGCTGGAATTTTCATGTAGAATGGAGAGAGTAGACGGTTGCTAGGATTTAAAGTTGGAGAAGATTGGCTTAGGGTTAGATGGTGATGTTTAGAAAGACTCCTAATGGCTTTAGGTTTCTTGGACAGCAAGGGCGAAATTTCAGCTTGTTGTGCCCTTTGATGCTGGCTGAATTTGGGAGGGTGTAATGGAGGAAAATATTCTGCAATTTGCTCCACTATGCTGGCCGAAATACTGCTCAAAAGGAGGCTGAATGTGTTCATAATTTTGGGCCAAACAAGGAAGAGTTTGTGTGGGTTTTGATGACTGAAAAATCCTGTGCAAGCTGTGCGAAATTGCTGAGCACAAGGAGAAGAAATTCTGGACTGTTTAGGCTGTAATTCTACCAAAATTTCTAGAGAAAAGATGAGGGTTTTGGGCGCTGAAAATAGCTTGATCAGCTGGGGTTTTTTGGTGTGTTTTGTGTGCAGAATTTCGGTTGGATTAGGAACACAACAGCTGGCCGAAATTCCTGCACCAAGCTGTCGAAATTCCTGTGCATAAGCTGGATGAATTTCAGTGTTTTTATGTGAATAAAATTCTGGTTTTGTGCAGCTAAGGTACCCTGAAATGATGAGGAGTATTTAGGTGTTTTGAGCTAGGATTTACAGAGTTGGATTGTAGCTAAAGATGGCTGGAATTTCGGACTTCTTATGGTGATACAAAGCCGCCGAAATTCAGCTAGGAAAAGGAAGAAAAACCTAGTTGAATTTGGATTGAAATAAAATCTGATTTTATCCAGGATTTGGATAGGATTTCCTCTAGTCCTAGAAGAGTTTGGATTGAGCTAAAAGTCCTCCGAGAAGTGGCGGCACTTGCTGGAATTTTTTTCCAGATTTTTAGCTAACATTCTAGGATTAAAATCAACAAGATTTCCTACTAGGAAAAGGACTCATTAATTCCACCTATCCATGGCAACATCTATCTAGCTAAAATCAAGCTAATATTTTAATTACTAGCTAGGGTTTTTTCGAAAATCCTAAGGGACACAAGCTGAAAATTAAAGGTGAACTTTATTCACATCAAAGTCCTTGAATTTAGGAAATAAATATAGAGACTTATTTCCTTGGAGTAAAAATACTAAAATTTCTCTAGGATAGCTAGATTCTTTTTCGGCCAAGACAAGAAATGGTTTAAGGAAAAGAATTTCAAGAGGAGAAACTAACTTCACAAAAGGTAGGATTCGAACTCGGGTCACCAAAGGTAATCACCAACCTCCCTGCTACTCCAAAACAACTCCAATACTAATTTTTCTACAAGAAGTTCTTACCACCCCAATACTCATCCTTCCAAATCTTCGACCAAACCTCCCTTATCCAAATCTTTAACAACACAACTATTTCACATCAATTAATTCAAATGCAAGAGCAACAAAAAAATTCACATGCATCCATGCAAATAAAATTATTCTAGCTACCACATAAAATGCAAGATGCTATGCAATGCATGACTTTTTCCCATACTCAAAGGTGGTTTTGGGTGGGGTATTACACACTTGGCTCTATTGCAGCTCCAAGAAACCTCCATCAATCAAACACCAATAACATATCTTCTACCTCGAAACACTCCTCAAATTTCTCCATTTGAATTTCAAACAACTAAATTTTCTCTTCCTCTCTAAATTGAAAACCGAAATCCCTGAACTCCCTCAATCATTCGGCTAGCACTCTCCAGAAAATTCGTCTAGCATTTTTCCTCAAATTCTCTCCATTTTCACTAAGAACACACACTACCTTTCTGCAAGCTAAAGACCACTCTAAACACCTTGAATCCCTCTCAAAAACTCCAGAATACTCCTACATACTCCCTAGAGTTCATTTCTAGAATTTATAACATCAAATCTTGAAAAAAAAAATTGGCATTTGGATAAAAACCAACTTTTCCCCTTGAAGTCTCAAGAACATATCAAGGTAACCAAGAACAACTCTTTTGTTCATCTTCTTCCCTTCACCTTTAACATATCATGCTAATGCTCTCTCTCTCTCTCTCAGCCGAAATGGTTGTTACAACCATGGCTGTTTTTTTTTTCTCCTCCTCTCTTGGGCAATTCAAAACTCTCAAGCGCGTGGACCTTCTTAAATCTTCATCAAAATAATCATCAACCAAGTATTTCTCCTTAACCTTTCTTTGTAATTCTGAATTCATGTCTCTTAGATGTTGATTGAGAGGATAGAATATGAATAGGGGATTGAGTATATGCATATGTATGAAGGGGTTGAGATTGGAGCATGAGAATGGATGATCATGATTAAGCTATATAGAATTCCTTGAGAATCAATGTTTGCTCATCATGTCTTAAGAAATTATAAATGTTTAAGCATGCTAGATGTTATGACACCTTTGGTGAATAGGATTTTTATGTTCTTATGTTCATTGAAGCCATGAGTATGATTATGCTTAGTAGAGACTTAGCCATGTGATAGTAGCCTATGTTCATGAATAGAATAGTTTGTTGATTGATGTTGGAGAATATGTTCATGAATCTTGTTAGCAATAGGAAAATTATGATCATGATCTTGTTGATCCTAGGTTATTTTAATTAGCAAATTTTATTGCCTTAATTAAAATTATTACTATATTTTTCCTCTAAAGATTTCAAAATTCCTAGGAAGTTTTGGAAATGGAATATTAAATGAAATATTCATATTTTACTAGTCGAATAAATAATATTTTTCATTAAAAATAAAATATGTATATGTATAATAGTAAATAAGATCTTTTTATATAAATAATAATAAATAAAATATTAATGACCTTATAGGCCTATATTCATAAATATTATTCATATTAAAATTTGTTTGTTATTTATTAAACAAAAATTTAATATAATTCACTTATTATTAATTTTATTTATTACTAATTATTTATTATCTATTAAAAAATAATTAAAAAATAATTGTAATTTATTAATTATTTATAATAGAACTATTTTTTTTTAAATTGTCGTTTGCTAATATTTAACAATTAAACCCTAGTTTTTTTTTATTAGCAATAGTACTCAAGATTTATTATTTGAACCTATAACTTATTAATAATTATTTTACAACCCCTAGTTATTTTAACTTATCAAGCTAGACTTATTTTATAAAAGCCTTTATCATCTAGCCTTAAAGCTTAGGACATTAGGGTCATGATTATGATAAGTTGAACTAGGATTATTTATGTAAGAGAATATAGCTTAAGTATAACCCTGTATCTTGTGTTTACTCCCAGGCGGGGTTAGGTTAGCCTTGGAAGATTTTTGAATTTGAGCAAGTAAAGGATCAGGTAAGCTCCTGCATGAACTTATTTGAAGACAAAAGATTACTATGGCAAGCCAAATGCGTTGTGTATGGACACTCATTTTGTAAAGGCAATTAAGGACTGTTTTCCTTTTTATTTCAGTCAAGCAACTAATTTGAAAATTTAAACAAGCAGTTTTGCACAAATACTAAACTCTTTCTAAAGCCCAACTCTGATAAGAATTTTAGAAACCTTTAATTGCTATTTCCAAGTAAATCAATACTTTATCAGTTTTCTCCCAAGTGGGACAATTAACATTGAGTACTCAATAAGGGTAGATTACTAGGACTAGTCTTTGAAGGGTTAGGGTAAGTCTCTCAGTAAGTGTCCACCTTTGAGGGGTGAGTCCGTCCCGGATAGGATGCCAGTCTAGTAGGTCATGCCGGTCTGAGCTAGCAAGTTTCAGTCATGTGGACTGTGTAGTTTCGGAATGGACAACCGGTAAGTTTGGGTGTAGAGAAGGAGGAGTATCTCACCCGGTAGGCCATATACCTACCTTTTGTCAGTCTGCACAAAGTGTGGCATTCTAACCGTTATATGGTTATGGGGCCCAACGTGTGGTAACCCATGGCTACCCATTTGAGTGATTGTATTTATTGTGTACATGTATGGTTTAGAAAGAAAAACACCACTATTTATTTTCAACATTTATTTAATACTTGCCAGCACCTTCTCTTATGAAAATTTTCCAACTTGCATACATGAACTATTTTGCCTGAAACACTCAAAGCACACATGAGCTTATTGAGATTTTTATCTCATCACCTTTTATACCATGTTTCAGGTCATCCTGTTGTGGAGATGAATAGCTAGATTTGTTGCCTATGCTTTGAAGACTTTATGTTAGTTTTCTTATGTGTTTTTTTGAGAGATTGTAGTAATCAATTTATTTTGGATTTGTTCATGTAATTTTTGGGTTGTAATAAGTTCAATTTTAAAGTATTGCTTTTATTTTCTTTTGTGTGACCTAGTTATAAAGACCCCTTGTCCTATGGACGGGGCGACATCCCCGGCTTTGTTGGGCCTAGGTAGTGGGGTGTTACACTCATGATACTGTTAATCCTCAACAAGGACATCAAAAACATGATTGTGCATTTTTTAATGTTGGAAATCGTAAAAAAAAGTGACACAATCAAATTTTAATTAAAATGTCAAACACTAAAACGACACAATTAAACAAGTATATCTATTGCATAGTGTAAGAAATAGCAAGTATCAAATCCACGAGAACTTAGCAATGACCACTATTTTGCTCTAATCTCATTGCCTAGCCAATCAAATAAAGAGACAAAGCAAATAAAACTAACTATAATAAACTACTACAACAGAGAATATATTGAATCCACATAAAAAAAAGTCACAAGGATCATCAAAGAATAAGATGAAGAGAAAGCCATGTAAAAGAAGTAATTTCCCCAAATCTAGTTGAGTAAAGAATATACCATTACGACTATCAAATCCCAATTCAAACACCGATATGAGTCCCTGTTGAAAATTTCACACTCTCTCGAGTTATGAAATCCCTATCTCCAAGTTCAATTGATAGATATCTATACCTAATCAATTACCCAAGAGAGCAATAAGATCAATTCAATTACCAAAGGCATCTAGAAGCCCCAACATCCTAATCTCTAGGCAATATTGAAAACTTAATTATTACGAACTTCTAATCCTTCTACATCTCTCTCCAGTTAATCAAAGAAAAACAAATATTTGAGTAATTAATTTAGTGTTCAACTTCTAACCACATCAGTTGAATTTTTTAAAAGTGAACCAATTAAATCAGTAAATCAATCATGCCCAAATAATCAATCTAACACAATAACAACCAAGTAATCAAACACAAGAGATTGGAATTCAAAAAATCATAATAATAATTCAATCCAATAACTTAGAATATTAGAAGTATTGAAATATAATATTGTCAATATATAAAACAAAGAAAAGAAAGAACATCACTCATAGACAAGCTATTGTCCTTGTAACGCCCCTACCACAAAGAGCAACGGAAGCATGCCATAAACTGGGCATCACCCCATCCAGTTGCCTGGACAAGGGGCCTTTATAACGATAATAACTTATAAGTAAATAAAGCCCAAACTAATATAACAAAACCACACAATATAATGTAATATACAAAAGTGAGGTCCCGTATATCTGGCTTTCAGTACTATAATAGTAATGTAATATATATATATATATATATATATATATATGCAAAAGAAGAAGTATGTTGACCTATACTGTGGTATCACCCTTGTTCGCATAACTGCTCAGCTCCAGGTCCTAAAATAAGAAAAAAAACACGCGTGAGTGAAAATCACCTAGTGAGTCCCAAGTGTGTGCTAGTGCTTTATAAAAAAAAAAAAAATCGACATAAATATTTTCGAATTTTATTTCAAAAATTAATCACGAGAAGAATATTATAATTTTCCACTAAAAATAACTCTGCCACTCGCTAGGAGGGAGTTTGTTTCAATTTCCACCTTATTTAGAAAAATCGTGTTTCATTTCACAATCATTGCCCCAATTCCAAAATACAAGCACTCTCAACAGAAGGTCGGCCCTCGTGTGAAGCTCTCAAGGCTTCACCTTTGACATCAAGTCTTATTGTACTAAGAACACAGGCCTATAGCACTTAACTGTGCATTATCAGAATGGTAAGTACTAACAAGCACAATACTGAGCAATTCAGAATGTTTTACTTTCTACCATAAACCCAAGGGTCCCAATCCTAACGTCAATCACTATCGAGGTAGCATGGAGTTGAACAATGCCAGGTGTTCTGCCCAGCCTGTGACCTACCCAAAATCAAAATGCGCACAAGGCACAGCAATTGGTAGGCACTAAACGGCTAGCCATGATGACTCATCTCAATCTCCTGTTGCCCTGTTTAGAGTAAGACAATCTCCAAAACTAAGTTACTTGGGGTCATGTATCTCTAACACGAGCTAAGGCAAATATCAAAGTCCTTGCTGAGTACTTAACATTTTCACTAGTACACAAGACCAATACCAATTCCATATTCCCGAAGGAATTCCAAATAAAACATTTTTCGGGGCCAAAATATCATTTTTTTTAAAAAAAAGTTTATTTCATACCGAGAGATAGTTTCTAAAATCTATAGTGAAAAAGGATAAAAAGTCCTTTTTGGCATCATAAAATGTTCTAATAAGGATATCCAGGTCATTTTACTCATACCCAATTTCAAACGAAATTTTGTTCAAGAATTCCATAATTCTAATCCTAGAAGAGGATTAGATTTAAAGTTTCCAATTATACTTTCATAAAATATTCCAATAAAGGAATTCTAGTCATTTCTCGAATACCCAATTCTAAAAATTACCATATTTCAAAAATCCCAATTATTAAATCCCAAAAGGATCAAATTTACAAAATATATACTTTTGTCATCCTTTAAGGTTTCTAAGCCAATTATGATATTCATGCCAGATCAACGTGGCAAAACACTATTTTCTTGCTCAGAAAAATCTTAAATCAAATAAGGAATTACAAAATAGTACGTAATGTGTTATTTCATGAAAAGTAAAGCATACTAGCTGATAGGGGCAAAGGACATTTATATTTTTCTTGTTATTTGAGGGCATTTTATAATATATTTGTTGTAATAACTAGGCATATACCTTCATATTTGATATTTTACCCTTGGAAAGACCTTTTGGAATTTTATTACAGAAAACATTGAAAAACGACAAAACCATCGCCGTGAGGAGCAAGCCGTGCCGGTCCCATTATGGAAGGGAGGAAAAAGTCAAGAAAAAGAGAGCACATCAAGCACAAACAGAGCATGATCGGCACCAGTTGTGACCCTCCAAGCTGGCGCCGGCTCCATTCTGGTCAACAACGACGGGTTTTATAATTTTGCGTGAATTTGGTAATTTCCAAGAGTTTTGGTATTTTCCAATCTCTACTCGGCCCAGAACTCTTAGGGAATGAATTTTAGCCTCTTAGAAGCTTATTGAAATAAGAAAAACACAAGGCAAATGGGTAATTTGAAGGATCCAAGCTAGCTACTTATTATTCAAGGACAAAATCACCACTCAAATGAGCATTGTTCAAAGGAGGTTTTCAAGTGAAGAAGAAGGGTGTCTATGACTTCTATCTTTTATCCTTTGTTTACTTTTTTAGAACAATGACATGCTTATTATTTTGATTATAATTGAATATTATTTTGGAGATTATGATTTCAAGTTAATTGGGATTTTTTACCAATCTATTGTTACCGTTGGGATTTGATTACTTGTTATCATTAGTCATTGATGCGTTTTCTTCTAATTGACTTGGGAAACGATGTTAGAAGTTCATTGCTTTGATTTTGTATTTGTTAGATCTTAATGGTCTTGGGAAATGAAGTAAAGATTAAAAAACTAAAGTAATAAAAAATTTGTTGATTTCACCTAGAGCATAGGGTCATTGGTTAATTTCATATTTATAAGGTTTGAGTTTAATACATCTTTTGGTTGCTTTGGTTTGATTTGGAAATTTGCTAAATTATGGGAAATATGTGAAATCTACATAAGTAAGTTCGTGACTTGGGAAACAATTGGAGTTTACTTAAGTTCCTTCGTGATGCTATGATGACAATTGATTGTGATAAATGTTAAGTGATTCAATATTATGTTTTCAAGATAATTGTCTAGTTACATGAAATTACATCCTTGAGTTATATATATTTTTATCTTTATTTATTTTTCTTTTTATTCTCTTCTTATTTTATTGTCTAAACAATAAAGATTTGTGTAAAGTAAGGTGGGAGCCTAAGTTCTCGTAAATTCAATACTTGCTATTCCCTATACTGTACGATGAGTATACTTTCCCGTATATGTAGTTTTAGTAATTGGAATTTTAATTAAAACCGATTAATTGTGTAATTTGTTGGTAATATTTTCTACACTAAAAAACATGCATCAAGTTTTTGGCGTCGTTGCTGGGAATGGGCACTATAAAAAACACTCGAGTCTTGTTGATTTAGCCATTGTTGTATTTGTATATATCACTAACTTTTGTGTTTAGGTAGTTTGTGAATATTTCTAATTTGTATTTTTTTTCTTTAATTTTCTGTTATTTTTGTTTGTTTTTATTTTTATTTTCGATTTGATTTTTATTTTTCTTTGAGTGCGAGATTCAAAACATCATCATGGACAATTGTTCATGGGCACAATGTTAAAGGAGCTATAATGATGATATATTGGCAAGGTTGCAAACTCCCATTGATGCTTTTAGTGAGACATCACTTGAAGCTTCAATCCAATCTTTTGTTGTCAACACAAACACGTCCATTATGGGGTTTGAAGAAGCATCCCAATGAATGATCTCTACAAGAACACAACTAGCCAAGTTGGTTGAAGATGCCATAAAGGCTTATACACTTGCACAAAAGGACCCCTAAGAAGAGAAGAGAGGATACGAAGGACAATTGCCCAATGTGGCAAGAGAGGTATTCAATTCTACTCTATGTGCTAATAATTCTAATATCTCTTTGTCACGTGATTTTTTAGGTTCCTCTCAATTCTTGGAGAACAATGGTCCAAACGATGATGTGTTAAGCTTAACATACCTCAAAGAGTTGGATCCTTCACTGATACATCATAAGAATCCGTTGGAGTATGCTAACAAATTCTACCCTTCAAGAGAAGCAACTTAGTTTTTGCTGACTATGGATTAAAAAGTAAGGATTTCTTAATCCTGTCTTTGAGAATTCAATTGCTAAGTTTCAAGGAGAATTTTCATTATGACGAGTCTTTGGAAGGGAAAACTGGTGGTTTTAAGTTTGATGCATTCTTTAGATATCATGTGCACTCCTATGTTGAAAAACATATTTATGTGTCTAAAGGAATGAGGTTAGAGAATGAGGTTCATGCGCTTTGTTTTATTGAGAAAAATTATTTTTATGAACATGGCCTTTTTCAAAAACCTCACTTCTTTCTACATTCATCTTGCCTATTTTCTACTTTGAGCTTAAACTCTTTTGACAAAGGTTTGATGAGAAAGCATGATGAGTGGAAAGAGTTTGTATCTCTGTTTTGTGTTTGGAATTATTAGGTGTTATTTTTCCCAAATGAGGAAAATATTTTCCATCTTAGGTGTGGGGGAGTGAGTCGTGTCTTTATTTGATTTGTTAAGATTTTTATTAGTATTTCTCTTTAGTTTGTTCCCTTTTATTTAAGTGTGTTTTTTTTATTTTGATTTTATTTTCTTTATACTTTTATTTGTGTTTTGTTTTGCTGGTAGGAATAAATACTTCTTGGATAAACCCTTCTCTCTATTCCAAGTTTTGATATCTATTGGAGTGTTATTGCACTTGGGGAGTATTGCTTATCCTTCTACCGCCTTTATCTTTTTTAAGTCTCTTTTGGAGATGCTTTAACGTGTTAATTTTTTGCCACTGAGGACATTATCCAGTTTAAGTGCAGGGAAGTAGTTTGGTGATATTCTTTGTCCAAGTTTTGATTAATCATCTTGGTGTTTTCTTGGTACTGAGCTACTTTGTATTGAGCTGCTTTGGAAAATTTTTAAAATTTACAAAACAAATTTGTTGAAAATTTACAAATTTGAAAGTTTGGGAATTTTAGAGCTAAATTGAGCTTATTTGTCTATAATGGAGTTGTAATTTTCTTTTTAACTTTGGATATGGATTTGTCATTCATTATGGTTGGATTTTTATTTAAAAAAGTAAACTTATGTATTAAGTTGAATTTTTCTAAGTCTTGAGAATTTAAGTTTACCTTGGTTATATTTGGTATTTGAGTTTTGTTTTATTCTTTAAGTTTGAATATGGATGATATGATAAAATGTGGGAAGAGTTGTTCACTAATTCTTGCATTATAGATTTAAAATTTACTTGACTATGAGTTGTGAATAAGGAATGTAAGGAATTAAAATAAAATAAAAATAAAAATTTGAGTGAAAAGGAAAGAATGTGAGTTGAAAAAATTGCTTCCATTTGTTGAGGAAAAAAAAAAAAAGAGAGAGAGAAACCTTTTGTTGAAAGAGGGGCCAATACGGTGAGTGGAAGAGAAGAAACAAAGAAGCATCACACTCTTTTGAGGCTATCCCAAAGGCAAGAAGGTAAGGAAAAAAAGAAGAAAGAAAAAAGAAAATTGCTGAAAAAATAATAATGACTATAAGGGGGCCAATATGATGCGTGAAGAGAAATACATTCACTTGAGCCTATCAATTTCCTAAGTCATTGAAAACATTTGGAGAGGCAAAAAAAGAGTAGAGTGTTTTTCTTATTTCATGAACTTGAGTTGTGTAAATTTGATTTTATTGTGATTGAATTGGTTAAATGGCTTGACTTATATGATTTATATGATTTATGTTTTTGCTTGACAAGTAGGATAATTTTCTGGTACTAGATATAAGCTTGTTTAACTTAACTTTGATGACCTTAGGATTATTTGATTTAATACATGAGTTTGAAAGGTTCTAAAAGGGTTGAATGAATGATAAGTTTGTATTTGAAGTTGGAAGAAGATTATTCCATTATTATGGATGAATTTACTAAGGATAAATTGATAAGTTGTTTTGCCTTAAACTATTTGCTTAGTGCCTAATTCTTGTTTACTTGAGGACAAGCAAAAGCTTAAGTGTGGGGATATATGATAGGAGCAAAATTTATCTATATTTTCTTAACTATTTGAGGGTGTTTTGTGATACATTTATTGTAATAACTAGGCATATACCTTCATATTTGATATTTTTCCCTTGAAAAGGCGTTTTGGAATTTTATTGTAGAAAACATTGAAAAAATGACAAAACCATTGCCGTGTGGAGCACAGCCAATGCCGGTCCCATTCTGAAAGGGAGGAAAATTTTAAGAAAAATAGAGCACGCCAGGCACAACCAGAGCATGGCCGACACCAACCGTGACCCTCTAGGCCGGTATCGGCTCAGCTCTAGTCAATGTTGGTGAGTTTTATAATTATGCGCGGATTTGGTAATTTCCAAGAGTTTTGGTATTTTCTAATCTCTACTCAGCCTAGAACTCTTAGGGAATGAATTTTAGCCTCTTAGAAGCTTATTTAAACAAGACAAACACAAGACAAAGGGGTGATTTGAAGGATCCAAGCTAGCTATTTATTATTCAAAGACAAAATCACAACTCAAAGGAGTATTGTTCAAATGAGGTTTTCAAGAAAAGAAGAAGGGCTTGCCTATGAGTTCTATCTTTTATCCTTTATTTAAATTTCTAGAATAATCATGTGCTCGATATTTTGATTATAATTGGATATTATTTCAGAGATTATAATTTTAAGTTAATTGAGATTTTTGACGAATCTATTGTAACCCTTAGTATTTGATTACTTGTAATCATTAGTCATGGATGCATTTTCTTCTAATTGACTTGGGAAATGATGTTAGAAGTCCATTGCATTGATTTTATATTTGTTAGATCTTAATGGACTTGGAAACGAAGTTAGAATTAAAGAACTAAAGTAATATATATATATATATATATATATATATATATATATATATATATATATGGTTGATTTCACCTAGAGCATAAGGTCATTGGCTAATTTCATGTTTATAAGATTTGAGTTTAATGCATCTTTTGGTTGCTTTGGTTTGATTGCAAAATCTTCTAAATTAATTAAGGGATATTGATTCCATAGATTGGGAAAGAAGTGGAATCTATATAAGTAAGTTCATGACTTGGGAAACGATTAGATTTTACTTAAGTTCCTTCGTTATGCCATGATGACAATTGATTGTGATAATTCCTAAGTGATTCAATATTATGGTTTTAAGATAATTGTCTAATTACATGAAATTGCATCCTTGAGTTATATTTATAGGGGCTAAATTAGTCACATTTTCCTAGTTATTTGAGGCTCTTTTGCGATACATTTTGTTCAATAACTAGTCATATTCCTTTATATTTGAAATTTTACCCTTGGAAAGATATTTTGTTCATTATTTTATATTTTTGGGGTAAAACGAAGTAAAAACGTCACGAAACAGATTAGAGGCGGCACCGGCTAGGGCACTGGAACTGGCACCGGCCATGCACTGGTTGCACAAACTTTGAGGCGACAAAAAATTGGTGAAACAGGATGGAACAAAGTAGAACCGGTGCCGGCTCCAGTAGCCAAGGTGGCGCCGGCTGCATTCTGGAATACATTGTGTGAAATTCAAGGAAAAATCAGCGAACAATTGGAGAAACAGAACACAACCGGCGCCGGCTCCGAGAGCCAAGACAACGCCGGTTGTGCCCTGAAGTTAAGGCGGTGCTTGATTTTTTTTAACGCAGTTTTTGGTAATCTGTGGAGTTTTAGTATCTTCCAACTTCTACTCAACAAAGAACATTACAACAATGAGTCTAGGCACTTCCTAAGCCTATAAAGAGATGGAAAACATAAAGGAAATGGGGAGAATTCATTGATCATCACAGAAAATCACTCAATCAAAGGAGGAATTCTTCAATTTAAGGAGGGTTATACAAGAAGGTTTTCAAAGGAAGAAGAAGGAGGCTTGTCTATAAGGGCTTTCTTTTACTTTGTTTTCTTTTTCTTGAACAATTATGTTAATTATTTTATTGTAATTTGACATTGTTTTAGACATTCATGGTTTTTAGAGTTATTTGATCTTTTGATTAATTGATTGTTACTCTTGGTATTTAATTACTTGGATTGATTACGAGATTAATTGATTGTTTCTTCCCATTAACTTACTTGAAAAAGAGGTTGATGGTGGTTTCAATTTGTTACTTTCATATTTATTATCTCTTAACTTGCTTAAAAAAGAGGTTAACTGCGAAGAACTAGGTAATTAAAGGTTGATTGATGTCTGCCAGAATATGGATTCAATGGTTAGTTTCATGTTTTAAGTTTGCCAGAATATGAAAATTTAATCAAGGATTGTGTTTAATGTATCTGTTGGGTGAATTAGTTGAGACAGAATATGTGATGCTAATTTGTCTAAAAGATAGTGATTTTATAGATTGAAAAAGAAGTGAGTCTATCTTAATCCTTTATGATGCCAAGGGAATAATTAGTTAGGATAATGATTGGGTACTTTAATATCATGTTTGTCTAAACAATGGTTTGAATTGCATACTTCGCGCATATTTGACATGTATATATTTTTGTTTTATTTTATTTCTTTTTCACTTTATCGAGTCGGTTAAACAATGAAAGAAAAGTGATTAATGTATACTTGTTCCTTGAGGATCGACACTCGTTTGAACCCTATGCTCGGTTAATGATGAGTAGGCTTGCTTATATGTGTAATTTAGGGTTAACGTTTTAATGTAAACTTGATTGGGAATGTGCTTAGTTTTTATATGATTTTTTTATACCCAAATAAATACGCATCAAGTTTTTGGCGACGTCGCCGGGGAACAATATCATCAAAACTTGGATTTTGTTGATTTAACCATGTAAATATGTAAATACGTAAATATGTAAATTATGTATAATTGTTCTTTTTGCAAAAATGTGCTATATTTTGTATTTCATGTATTCTTGTACACTCTTGTAACCTAACCTAACCTACTAACTTTAACTATGTTTGATATACTAACTTTGTAACCTTCTAATATTGTTTTAATCATTAATTATGTTATCTAACTTTCTTCTCGTTTGCTTAGATGTTATCCTTGGTACATGACCTAAAAATCCGAAGGCGAGATAGTCGATTTTGACTCTGAAATCGAAAGAACATTGTCAAAAATTCGCTGGACAATTCAAAGCAACTTGATTGTCGAAATGGATGGTGCTCAAAACAACAATGCTGGGAATGGTAGGAGGGTTATGGATGACTTTGTGAAACCCGCAATCTCGGGCACAGCTTGAGTATCACTAGGCCTAGGATAGATGCAAACAATTTCGAAATAAAGCCCAACATTAGCCAAATGGTGCAAAATATGGTTCAATTCGACGGGCTACCTAAAGAAGATCCTAATGCTCACTTAGCTAGTTTTCTGGAGATTTGTGATACTTTCAAAATGAATGGTGTTTCTGAGGATGCCATAAAGTTAAGACTTTTCCCTTTTTCTTTGAGAGATAGAGCTAAATCTTGGTTGAAGTCTTTACTTACAGGTTCCATTACTACTTGGAATGCCCTAACTGAAAAAGTTTTGGCCAAATATTTTCCTCCTACCAGGACAGCCAAACCTAGGAACGAAATCTTTACCTTCCAACAATTAGATTTTGAGCCCTTATATGAAAGTTAGGAGAGATTTAAGGAGATGTTAAGAAAATGCCCCACACCACGGATTTGAGTTGGGAATGCAGATGCTTATCTTTTTGAATGGCCTCACATTCGCAACACGGCAAGTGGTAGATTCTTCTGCAGGGGGTTCCATCAATCATAAGACCCCGGAACAGGTATTTGAGCTTATTGAAAATTTAGCTTCTAATAACTATTCTTGGGGAAGTGCAAGGTCTAGAGCTCGTGCATAAGGAGTGCATAAAGTGTAACACCCCGCTACCTAGGCCCAATAGGGCCGGGGATGTCGCCCTGTCCAGAGGATAAAGGGTCTTTATAACTAGGACATACAATACAAATTTGAACAATACTTTGAAATTAAAACTTATTACAACCCAAAAATTCAAGAACAAATCTGAAATAAAAATTGTTCACTCTTAACTCCCAAAGCATTACATAAAATAAATAACAGAATATCTTCCAAGCAGGCAACAACTAGCTACTTATCTCCACAGCATGATCGACTTGAAATATGGTAAAAAGGGTGATGGGATAAAAATCTCAGTAAGTTCGTGTATGCTTTGAGTGTTCAGTGAAAACAGTTCATGTATGCAAGATGTAAGAACTTCATAAGAAAAAGTACTGGCAAGCAATAAACAATGTTAAAATCAAGAGTGGTGTTTTGGCTTTTCCAATCATACATGTACATTAAAATCAACCACTCAAAAGGGCGGTCATAGGTTACCACAGATTGGGCCCCCATAGCCATACAACGATCAGAATGCCACACTTTATGCAGACTGACAAAAAGGGTAGGTGATCGGCCTGCCGGGTAAGATACTCCACCTTCTCTACGCCCAAACAAAACCAGCTGTCCATTCTGGCAACACACAGTCCACATGACTGAAACTTGCTAGCTCGGACTGGCATGACTGAGTAGTACTGTCGTTTCTCCAAGTTGAGTTCATCTTCTGGAGGTGGCCTCCTGCCAGAAGACTCACTCTTGCTCTTTAAAACTAGTACTACTAGCCTACCCTTATTGAGTACTCAATGTTGATTGTCCCACTTGGGAGAAAACTGATAAAACATTGCTTTATTTGGAAATAGTAATTAAGGGTTTCTAAAATTTGTGTCAAAGTTGGTTTTAGAAAGAGTTTAGTGTTTGAGTAAAACTACTTGTTGAATTTCAAATAATTTGTTTGACTAAAATAAGAAAAGAAACAGTCCTCAATTACCTTTACAAAATGAGTGTTTACACACTCCGCGTTTGGCTTTCCATAGTGACTTTTTGTCATCAAATAAGTTTTATGTAGGAGCTTACCTGATCCTTTGCTCGAGATAAATTAGAGATCTTCAAAAGCTAACCTAACCTCGTCTGGGGTAAACATAAGCCATAATCAAACTCAAGCAAAAATTTGCTTTCATAAATAATCTTAACTCCACTTACTACAATCATGACCCTAGTGTTCCAGACTTTAAGGCTAGATAATCAAAAGGATTTTATAAAATAAATCTAGCTTGATAATAAAATAACTAGGGTTTGTGAAATAATTACTAATAAGTTGTAGATTTAAATCTTGTTATAAATAAACTAGGGTTTATTTGATGAAGGGTCCTAGGTCCTTGATGATATTATTTAAAATAATAATATATTAATAATTAATGGTTAGAAAATAATTGGTAAATAAAATTATTAATAAGTAAATTTTTAATATGTTTGATTAGAAGGATAATAAATAAAATTTTATTAGTATTTATGAATATATGACTTACAAGATTAATATTTTACCTATCATGATTATTTATATAGAAGGTTTTATTTAATGTTATTATTATATATAATATTTTTATATTTTAATTTCAATAAAAGATATCATTTATTTGGTTAAAATATCATTATTTCATAAAACAATCGAAATCCACATTTTCCTAGGGTTTTCGAAATCTCTAGAAGAAAATATAATATTAATTTTTTTATTAATGAAATAAAATTGGCTAACTTAAATAGATTAGGAACAACAAGGTCATGATTATAATTCCTATTGCTAACCATAATCATGAACATACACTCTACACCAATCAACAAACCATCCAAATCATGAATAAAAGCATAGATCCAAATCTACCAACACATGATCCAAAGTCCACTAAACATAATCATATTCATCGCTTCAACATGGATACATGATCATAAAACCCTATTTACCAAAGGTGACATAATATCTATCATACTTAATCATTCATACTACTCACAACATAAAGACATGCAACAAACCCTAAAACATCATAAAATTCAACCAAGACAAATCATCCTCATGCATCAATTCCAACTCCATCATATAAACACATTCATTCTCATACTTCAATCCCAACTCCATCATATAAACACATGCTCAAACTCTAATCATGATCCATCCTTTTCCAATAATATCTTAAAGACATGAATCTAGAATTTAAAGAGAAGATTGAAAAGGCTTACTTGAATGATGACTACCTTGAAGACATTTCAAGAGAATCATCATGCTTGGAAAGCTTGATCCGTCCAAGGTGGAAGAAGGAAAATGGCCAAGGTTGGAGTGACCATTTTGGCCGAGAGAGAGAGAGAGAGAGAGAGAGAGAGAGAGAGTGAGAGAGTTTATTAGCTTATTTCATTAAAGGTCGAAGATGGAAAGAGATGAAGGTAATCATCCATACTTACTTTGAAAGTGTTCTTGAGCCTTCAAGAAAATTCTGGTTTTTTTATCCGAAAGTGGAACTTTGATTTCAGCGTTTGATGTTATAAATTGTAGAAATAGATTCAAGAGAATGAGTAGATGTGATCTGGAGTTTTTGGAGAAGATTGAAGAGGTTTAGAGTGGTCTTAGGCGTGAAGAATGGTGGTGTGTGTTCTTGGTGTTCTTGGAGATTTGGAGAGAATAGAGAGAATGGAGGAAGGCTGGCGGAAATTTTGCTTGGAAAGGGTGGCCGAATGGGTTGGAAAATTCTGGTGATTGAATTCTCAAATTTGAGAGAAAAGGAAAGTTGGTTGTTTGAAATTCAAAAAGAATAATTTAGGGAGTGAATTATGGTAGCAAGTATGGTAAGAATTTTTCAGTTGAAGGAGGCCTTTTGTGAGCTTCAATGGCCGACTGGTTTGGCTGGAATGTTGCTGAGATGAATGATGCTTGAAAGAGCTATAGGGTGGCCGAATTATGGAGTGCAGTGGTGAAGGAATTTTCCTGATAGTTGAGGCTTAATCCATGGAGGTTTGCTGGAATCTTGGACTCCAATTGATGGCTTGATTGTAGTGATTGATGGAGGGATTTAAGGAGCAGCCATAGAGCTTCATTCAAGTAGACCAATGGAGAAGATGATGAAGCTCAGTTTATGGCTGACTAAGGTTGCTCTTACAAAAAAAAAAAAAAATGAAGTTTCGGACACGAGTGAAGAAGAAACAAAGCTGGAATTTCTGGTTGGTTTTTCGCATGGCTTGCTAGAATTTCTGTGCAGATTTTTCTGCCATGTTTCAGCCAACTTGCAAAAGGTTTGAAGGGGTTTTGGAGGGTCCTTTAAGGCTAGTTTTTAGCATTCTTTATGGAGGAAAGACAGGGTTGAATTGCTGGTTGGAAAGGTGGAAGAAACAGCTTAGTTCTTGGCTCACCAAGCTGCGAAAACTGTCCAGGGATTTTTCTGGTTTACACAGCTTTTGTGCAATCCGGTTTTGGCTGAAGTTTTCAGTCTTCAAGCTGAGTGAATTGGTTATTTTTCTGGCAGTATTTGAGAGGGAGAGATGGCTAAAGGTTTCAACAATTGAACTGATCAAGAAGTTGGAAAATTTTCCATTTTGCTACAAGAAGAAGATGATCACTCATAGGGTGGACTTTGAAGGTTCAACCATGAAGATTAATTCTCTTGGGAACCTTCCATAACTCTTCCCCATTTTCAGCCAATATGCTACCCTCCGATAGGTAATTTCGAAACTCCAAGATCAAGGAAGCTTGCTGGAATTTTCTGGAAATAAATGGCTTGAATAAATTGAGCAACTTAATTGGTCAAGAATTAAGGTAGGTTAGAGAACAAAAAGGGTATGAATCCCTCAGGGATTTTGTAGGGCACAAGAGTGGAATTAGGACATTCCTTTCATGTCTCCCCTAGGGCAACATCCCTACTCCTTCTTAAGGCATACAAAGCTGAAAATAGCCTACCTATCTAAAATAAAATTTAATCATGCTAAAACTCAAATGATATAATTTGAACTCAAGACCTAAAGAATTTATTCCAAAGCTCTAACCACTAAATCACAACAACTCTTGTTCTTATTTTCTCTCTCAAATATTTTTCCTATTTAACCCTCAAGCTATCTCCTTATTTCCATCTTAAGCAAAAATTACCATTTTTACCCTTCTTACTCACTAAGCACAATTAAGACATCTAGGCTATAAATCACAAATCCAAAGCACATAAAAGCATCAAAAAATATTTTTATGCATGCAAGAAAATATGATATGCATCCTGACCCCCTTACTCTAGGGTTAGTTTTAGTTGGGGTTTCACACAAAGTGGATGCTGTGGCAGCATTAGAGGTTAAGGTGGATGCCTTAACCCAAAAGATGGAACAGATAGTGATGCCTCAAGGCCAGGTTTTAAACATAAATTGTGATTTCTATGGAGAAGGACACCCCAATCATGAATGCCAAAATATGGGGTCACTCCAAGAAACAACGGAGCAAGCAGCCTTCGCAGGTAATGTCCGGCCAGGTAACAATCCTTATAGCTCTACCTATAATCCTGGTTGGAAAAATTACCCTAATTTCTCTTGGAGTAATGGGAATCAACCTAGGAAAGGTTCTTTTAATGTTAGAGGAAATCAAATGAACCAAAACCCTATGACCAATTCTGCAGCACCTTCAATGCCACCATTAGAAGAATTGATTGGCCAATTGATAAGTATAACGGAGACTAAGTTCTAAGGGGTCAATGTTAGAGGCCTCTATGCGCAACTTGGAAAACCAAATTGGTCAGTTAGCTAAACTACTGGGAGATCGTCAAGTTGGGACATTCCTAGGAAACACGGAGGAAAATCCACAGGATCACAACTGTGGGAAACATTGAAACTTCTTTACTTTACTTTACTTTCAGTTTTTGTGATTGAGATAATTTTTATTCCTGTCGTTTTGATTGATTTTTTTTCATTAATTAGAGTGCATTATTCAGCATTATTGTGTTTTTCGCATTTTTAATAAAAAAAAAATTCTAGAGAACCGGATAGAACCAAACCAGCGCCGGCTCCAAGAGCCCGGACCGACGCCGGTTCCTGTCAGGTAGGTGCACTCTTAATGGCCATTTTGGCCACATTTTCCTTCAAAATCTCCATTCTCCCTCTCAAATTCTCTAAAACCCACACCGGCTTCATATCCCCCACTTCCCAAAATTTAATTTTTCACCTCCTAAACACTTCTATAACATCTATTTACCTCTCTTTTATTGATCTTATGGATCAACATTCTCAAATGCGTCCATTTTCGCACAACAACATCACATTCCATACATAAGCAAGGAGCTTAGATTTGTGCACAAAGCTTACATCTTTTGCTTGCCCATGTATACAAGAGCACAAATGTATGATTTTTATTCAACTCCTATGGTTAAAATGTTGTAGATGACTTTATCTAATTGTAGAAACATTGTTGGCCAAAAATTGGGATTGTGTATGTTATAATTGAATTGTGCATTACTCCTTGAGCCTCAAAAGCTGGACTAGATTAGGAGTTAATGATTCGCTAATGCTTGATTCATGCAAATGAGCATTAGGGACTTGCTAAGATTAGAATTATGGCTATTTGTGATGGTTGAGTGATGACTAACCATGGTACTTGAATTGTTATGCCATGATAATTCTTTCATTCACATGATCATGTCTACTTGCATGCATTGAGGATCTTCAACACATTTATGCTTTACAGTGAATTTTACATGTCTTGTTGCAGGTTGTGTTGAAGTGATTGGAGGTGATTGATTGAATTGTTTGTTGGAGGGTGCTATATATTGACGGAGTTCAGGTTCTGTGAATTGTGAGATTGGTTGAGGGTTAAGTGAGACTTGAGGAGTGTCTTTGAAAGGGTAGTAGCCCTGTTTTCAGTCTTGGAGCTCAATTGTTCTCTCTTCCTATTTTCACTACTCCTTACTTGAACATGTCTAGAGTAAGGGGCTATTCTTCTAAAAGGGCGAGAGCTTCCTTTTCCTCAACCCCGTCATCTGTTGATCTTTTATCCCTTAGACCTACTGAGTTTATTGATGCATTTTGTGAGGAATGGTACAATATGAGAGAATCTGACAAAAATATTGTCGAGCGTACTTTCTCACCCACCTTAGACCGTGCACTCAAATTAGGCATGATGTTTAGAAAGCTAGGATGGGGTTCGATTGTACAACTGAAAGGGAAGTATTGTCCCATGCTCATCAAGGAATTTTATGCTAATATGATTGATAAGGGCAATAAACACCTTCCCCATATTGAAACAAGAGTGAAAAAAATCCCCATTGTCATCACCCAAAATCAATTAGCTAATCTTCTCCAGGTCTTTGATGATGATACTTGGCAAGGGATAAATGTGAATAATCAAAAGATTCTTTTTTACCCAAATTGGGATGCTAACGGGACTAGAGCCATACTAGGATTATATAAGCATAATGCCTTTCAAGCTAATAGTTTCTATTCAAACAATGATCTAGCTACCAACTTTAGAGCTCTAATCTATATGTTTGGGTTCAATGTTGTACCCCGTGCTAGTGGTTTCAATGAGACTAAACTTATTAACACTTACATTCTACATAGGATGATGAACACGCTACCTATCCCTCTTGCACCTTTGATCTTCCAATCCATTAGGGATGTTGTTCATCACCGTCTCTCCACAAAAGCCTTCGTTTTTCCCTTGGTTATAATTAAAATTTTCAAAGACTTTGGTGTTAGTCTTGAGAGAGAACTGATAGAGGCTACCACTGAGCACGGTATGGTGACTAAGCAAACTCTTATGAGTTGCGGGTACAAGTACAACTAGGAGTTGAAGAAGTGGCTAACTCCCTTCGAGATTAGACATCCTGGACAGGTAAGGCCACCCACAATGGAGGAGGAGCAACTGATGTGTTCGGACTTGGGTGTAAAAATCATGCAAAAACTAAGCACATTCCTAATCAAGTTTAAATTAAAACATTCAATCCAAATCAAAGATATGAGCAAGCGTACTCATCATTAACCGAGCATATGGTTCAAATGAGTGTCGATCCTCCAAGAATAAGTAGATATTAATCACATTTCTTTCATTGTTTAACCGACTCGATAAAGTAAACAATAAATAAAAAGGAAAATAAAATCAAAATCAAAATAATAATATATATATATATATATATATATATATATATATATATCAAGGATGGAGAAGTATGTAATTCAAACAATTGTTTAGACAAACATGACCTCAAAGGACCTAACCATTGTCACAACTAATCATTCTCTTGGCACCATGAAGGATAAAGGTAAATTAGCATCACTTGGTCTGTCTCAACTAATTCATCCAAAAGATGCATTAAACACAATCCTTGATTAAATTTCCTTGGTCTGGCAAATTTAAAACATGAAATTAATCAATGAATCCTTGGTTTGGCAAACATCAATTAACCTTCAATTTCTCAATCCTCAGCAATTAACCTCTTTGGTCTAGTAAGTTAACAGCCACTAAATATGAAATTAATCAATTGCAACTACCATCAATCTCTTTGGTCTAGCAAGTTAATGAAAAGAAACAACCAATTAATCTCGTAATACCCCTAAGTAATTGAATACCAAGAAGAACAATAATTTAATCAAAAGATCAAATACCTCTAAAAATCATGAATATCTAAACAATGTCAAATTACAATAAAACAATTAATATATCATTGTTCAAGAAAAAGAAAACAAAGGAAAGAAATAGATACCCATAGACAAGCCTTCTTTTTCCTCCTTTGAAGACCCTCTTGTACAACCCTCCTTGAACTATTTATTTCCGAAAAATATTGGTGATGCACTCTAAAATATGTCTAAGTCCCTACATTGTGCACCTCCCTATTCTAGGGTAAATTGGCCTTTATTTATAGGCTTACAAAATTCCTAAAAGAGTCCTAAATAAAGAAGAAGTAATTGCCTAAAAACAATCCATAACAAAAAAACTATTAGTAAAAATCTAAAATAAAACCCTATATAACTAAATAAGAATTGAGAAGTCTACCGCCTTTTTACTTTATGAAATTGGAAATTCAATTTGACTTCAATTTGGACTTCAATTGGATTCTTGATTTGGACTTGTCATTTTCTGCTGAAGCTTTCAATTGATGTTGAATTTGGAATTGGAATTGTCTGATTCAACTTTTAATTGAGCCACTTGAAGCCACCGAGATTCTGCTACCTTTCTTCATGTTATTGCATCGGCTCAATTAAGCCGTTTCCCTTGCTTCGGCTCAATTGAGCCGCGAACCACCTCTCTTTTCTGCCAAAATTGTTGACCGAAATTCTTTCACTTTTATCCTTCTGCTTTTATTCTTTGGCCTAGCTGAAATTCTACTTTTGCTGCAATTGGCTTCCTCTTGCTGTAGCACGAAACTACTAGTTTTCTTTGTTCTCCTGCCGAGCCACCAAAGCCATGAAGCCACTTTCTTTCTCATGCTATTGTTGACCGAAATTCTCCTTCTTTGTTTTCTGTTGCTTTTGTTGTTTTCTCAGCCACCTTTTGTTGACTTTTGTTTTGCACCTGGGCCCTACCGAATTCAATCAATTCTTTGTTGCTTTGTTTGTTGTTGCTCTTGTGTCGGCTTTGGCTTGCTTAGCCGTGAGCCATGACCAATTTCTTCCTTTTCCTTTCAATTGTAGTAGCCTTTGTTGACTTCCAATTGCTTTTCACTCCCTATTTTTCCAGTGGAAAACCGGCGTCAACTGTCCTTCTCGGAACCGGTGCCACCTATACTCTGCTTTGTGACGATTTTGCTTTATTTTACCTCTAAAATTTGAATTAATGCACAAAATACATTTTCAAGGGTAAAATCTCAAATATGAAGGAATATGGCAAGTTATTTCACAAAATGTATCACAAAATAACATCAAATAACTAGGAAAAATATAACTAATTTAGGCCCTATCAACAACCATCACCACCGGCACGTGCACAAGCTAGCAGTTCTCAGTCCCAACACTGGACTGACTTTGAGACTACCATGCTGGGATGACTAGACCAGTAAATGGATGTGCTCCTATACTTGCAGGGTACTATGGATGACATGGCGAGACGGCCAGCTACTATGGAGTAGCAATTGGCCGACTTAAGGCAGTAGTCGTATGGACCCCATGGTGGTGAGGGAGCTTCTACATTAGTTGATGATGAAGGGAATGATGCTGATGAGGAGGACTGATGATGATTGTCTACATTTTCTTGATCACTCTTGTTTTTCCTTTCTCCTTTAATGTTTTTTCTTTTCCGTAGTTTTTGCTTTCTTCCTTGTTTTTGTACTATTTTCTTTCTTTTGTTTTTGGCTTTATTTTCTTTTCTAGTTTTTATGCTTTGGTGTGCTCTTTTGTATTTTTCTTTTTTATGTACTTTGCCAATGCCTCGTTCTTCAAGCATTCAACTCTTGTACAGCACAATGCCCAATGAATGGAAGTTTGTTTTTCTTATCTCTTCTTCTTTATATTTTTGGTCCCTTGGCATTGTTTATTCCTTGTTGTATTTATTTGGCCATTGAGGACAATGTCCAATTTAAGTGTAGGGGAGTGATTTGATTGACAAGTCTTCTATACAAATACTTTAGCCTTCTTGGGAGCATATTTTGAGCGAATCTTTTTTAATTTTTCAAAATTTTCTGACTTTCTTTGAGATTTCCAGCTATATTTTTAATGCATGTCTTTATGATGGATTATAGAGCATATGTTCTAGATTATTTATAGCTTATGCATGACTTTTTGCACACACTTGGACGAAGTAGTTCTTGATCAAATGCTTTGCATTGTTCTTAAATCTGTTTTTCTACTAAAATTCATGGAGTATTCTAGAACTTACTTGAATACCTCTCAAGGTGAAATTAGAAAGACATTCATGATTTAACTTAGGGATGACGGTAATTGGCCTTCTTTGGATAGTTTGAGCTTTTCAAACCTACCTATTGTTATATTATCCCTAGTGCCTATTTTGAGCCTAAATTGTTGATTTCTTTCTTTAAAACCCATTATCATACTTTGTCCATTGCTTGTTTATGAAAGTTTAAATAATTTTTCAAATCTTTATGCTCTTGATGGATGAAAGTATATGTAAGAGAATGTTGAGGGAGTACATGGAAAAAGATCGTGACTTGATACTTTCAGTCATGTATCAATAGAAAGAATGAGCTGGAAAGAAAAAAAAGAAAGCAAAGAAAGAGAAGAAAAAGAAAAGAGAGATTGAAAACAAGAGAAGAAAAGAAATAGCTGCTAGAAAAGATGGAAAGAAAGAAAGTGAGAAAGAAAAGAAAAGTAGCAGTAAGAGTGAAAAGAAAGAAAAAGAAAGAGAAGAGAAAACTTTTTGAAAGAAAAAGAAAAGAAAGATCACAAAAGGAATGGTGATTGAGCTGTAAAAGTTCAATTCATCTAAAGTACTTGACACCATTGCTAGAAATTTGAGTGATCTTGTGGAAAAAATGGAGAAGAGTTGATGAGAAAAAAGAAAAAAAAAAGAAAAAATGTAGGATTTGCTTGAGTGGAGTGGTAATTGCTGAATAAGGTTATGGTTTGATTGATTTCTGGAATAGGAAAGCAAGAAGGGTTGGAAATTATTGATTCATTTGTTTATCCTCTTCTTGCGAACTCTCAGCTTCTTTGATATTTGATTCTCCTATATCTTTCGTTTGATAAGCTATATTACAAACCTTTAGCCTTATATTACAAGCTTAAAAGTCCTACTTGATCTAAGTAGAATCATGATATGTCTCAGATTAGTGGAGAGAGTGTATGAAAGGCAAGCCTATGGAATGCATATTCTTTTTGAGCTAAATTCTTTCCAATGGTTTGAGAATATTATGAACTCTTAAGATGGTTCTACTAAGTCATTTATCACTTACACAAGTCTTGCATTTGTTGTGAAAGATGTAGTAGCATGTGTTTTATGTTCTTGATTGAAGAAAGCATTAGAGATATTATTTTGAAATTGATTGAGTGATTTGATGAAACCTTGTGTTTTCCTACTTGTTCTTGATACTTTGCTTGAGGACAAGCAAAGAGCTAAGTGTGGGGGAATATGATAGGGGCTAAATTAGTCATATTTTTCCTAATATTTGAGGCTCTTTTGCGATATATTTTGTTCAATAACTAGTCATATTCCTTCATATTTGAGATTTTACCCTTGGAAAGATATTTTGTTCATTATTTTAGATTTTTGGGTAAAACGAAGTAAAACATTGCGAAACATATTAGAGGCGGCGCCGGCTATGGCACTGGAACCGGCACACGGCCATGCACTAGTTGCACGAACTTTGAGGCAATAAAAAATTGGTGAAATAGGACGGAACATAGTAGAACCGGGACCAGCTCCAGTAGCCAAGGCGGCGCCAGCTGCATTCTGGAATACATTGTGCGAAATTCAAGAAAAAATCGGTGAACAATTGGAAAAACAAAACATAATCGGCGCCGGCTCCGAAAGCCAAGGCGGCGCCGACTATACCCTGAAGTTAAGGTGGTGCTTGATTTTTTTTACGCGATTTTTGGTAATCTGTGGAGTTTTAGTATCTTCCAATTTCTACTCGGCCAAGAACATTACACCAATGAGTTTAGACACTTTCTAAACCTATAAAGAGATGGAAAACACCAGGGAAAGGGGGAGAATTCATTTATCATCACAGAAAATCACTCAATCAAAGGAGGAATTTTTCAATTTAAGGAGGGTTGTACAAGAAGATTTTCAAAGGAAGAAGAAGGAGGCTTGTCTATGAGTGCTTTCTTTTACTTTGTTTTCTTTTTTTTGAACAATGATATGTTAATTGCTTTATTATAATTTGACATTGTTTTAGATATTCATGGTTTTTTTAGTTATTTGATCTTTTTTTTAATTGATTTTTACTCTTGGTATTTAATTTCTTGGATTGATTACGAAATTAATTGATTGTTTCTTTTCATTAACTTGCTTGAAAAAGAGATTGATGGTGGTTTCAATTTGTTAATTTCATATTTGTTGTCTCTTAACTTGCTTGAAAAATAGGTTAATTGTGAAGAATTAGGTAACTAAAGATTGATTGATGTCTGCCAGAATATGGATTCAGTGGTTAGTTTCATGTTTTAAGTTTGCCAGAATATGGAAATTTAATCAAGGATTGTGTTTAATGCATCTGTTGGGTGAATTAGTTGAGACAGAACATGTGATGCTAATTTGTCTAGGAGATAGTGATTTCATGGATTGAAAAGGAAGTGAGTCTATCTTAATCCTTCATGATGCCAAGGGAATAATTAATTAGGATAATGATTGGGTACTTTAATATTATGTTTGTCTAAACAATGGTTTCCATTGCATACTTCGCCATTGTTGACATGTATATATTTTTGTTTTTTTATTTTCGTTTGTTTTATTTTATTTCTTTTTCACTTTATCAAGTCAGTTAAACAATGAAAGAAAAGTGATTAATGTATACTTGTTTCTTGAGGATCGACACTCGTTTGAACCCTATGCTTGGTTAATGATGAGTACGCTTGCTCATATGTGTAATTTGGGTTTAACGTTTTAATGTAAACTTGATTGAGAATGTGCTTAGTTTTTATATGATTTTTTTATACACAAATAAATACGCATCATATATCTATTTTTATCTTAATTTATTTTTTTATTCTCTTCTTATTTTATTGGCTAAACAATAAAAATTTGGGTAACGTAAGGTGGGAGCCTAAGTTCTCGTGGATTTGATACTTGCTATTCACTATACAATACGATGGGTATACTTGCCTGTATATGTAGTTTTAGTGGTTGACATTTTAATTAAAACTTGATTAACTGTGTAATTTGTTGGTAATATTTTCTACACTAAAAAACACGCATCACTAGCATTTAAAAGTTTAGAGATCTAGTGGGACTCACCTCGTATCCTATATAGCTTATATCATTCGAATTTCGTATATAACTCGTTACCGACCATTTAATACGAATAACCTACATTAAACATCGTTTCATGTTTAGTTCGATTTTCCAAGGTTTAAACCAATACTCAGCGACATAAATACAAGGAACTCATTTATTTCCTATTTTTTTTATTTTTCTTCTTTGTACAAAATGTGTACATATACTTATATTGTTTATCCGGTTTCTTCATTTCTCATTTCCATATTTCCTCCTTTTCATGAACATGAAGTCTTCTTCATGTTCTTCATCATTTTTATTTCCAAAGTCATGCAAATAATTCCTTAGAGTTCACTTGTATCAAAACTAAAATTCTGCAATTTTTCCCGATCAATATGCTATATTAATTCGCACATAGTTTTTTATCCACAACTCCGATTAGTCTCCATTATATACCAAAATGCTCATTAGACTCTTAACTACCTTCCTATGAATTCCTTTTTCCCAAGCCTGATTTCGTCCAGGAATTACTGAGACAAAAAGCTCTCAGATTTTTGCCCTAATTCATGCCGTTTTTACAAATTAATGTTCTTCTCTTGTTCTCCTTGATTCATAACACCTTTAGGGCACTTAATCCACTAAATTCCCCTTCAAAATACTTTTAAATATTCATGTTTTCAGATCCAACAAGTTACAAATTCATGCTTTGAATAATATATAGTCACCAACATGAATTAAAATAGCTATAATTTATTTCCATTAAAGCTTCCTTTTCTTCCAATTTCACCACTGTTTTCATCAACCATGAATAACCCCAAAAATCACCAATCAAATACTTTCATTCACCACATAAAACATAGCATATAAAGCCTTCATCCAACTGACACACACACTTGCACACATAAAGGTTAACATAGTACACATTTAATCTAAATCAAAACCTTAAATCTCATGTTTCATGTTAAAACTCATACTAAAATAATCACTGTAATGAAATCTATGACTTTAATTCTTGAAGCATAGGCTTTTACCCTGTATGTTAGATCTTTTGGCTTGATTTTGCTCCAAGAACACGAAGGGCGGACACACTTCTTTCTTTCTCTCTCTCCTTTTCCTAATTTTCCTTAATTTTCTCTTTCTTTTCTTCCTTTTTCTTCTCCTTTTTCTTCTCCTTTATGGCTGCCAGATTTCAGCCTTTCTCCACTGCCTCACATAGTTAAAATGAATACCAATGACATTTTGTTTCATTAAATGCATGGTGGCCCACTTTACACTTGTCGCATCCTAGTTTTTCCACATAATTTCTTAATTATTTTACAAAATTTATTTAGGAAGTTTGCATACATGAATATTTCATGCATCCTCTCATGGTTTGACACATGTCCTTGGCCACCAATCATGCGAAGCCACATGCCCAAATTTTCTACCGTGTTTTTTATTTTTCTCAGAAATGACCAAAATTTAAGTCTGTATCAAAAAAAATATTTTATTTCACCAATAAACTATATAAATTCCACTAAATTCAATGGTAACGTTTAAAACTTCAATTCTTTCTCAATCTTGTAAAATTTACAGTCCAAATATGAAAATGCCCTTAGAACCCTGAATAGTCTAATTCATACCGAAATGCTCGTCTCATCGCACTAATCAATTTTCATTGTAAGTGTACTCCCAACCTCTTCTTTTACTAAAAGTAGTAGCGTTCTAAAAATTTAGGATACAGGTAGAACAAATTCAAAATTACATCCAGGTCCCTACATATTTTTATTGCACCAAAATATTCTTCGCATTATAATGATCATCTTTTGTTCTAGCCACTGATACAAATGCTCATTCTATCAAAAGTAGTAGCTAGTCAAAGATTAAAAATACATGGTATTACAGCCCTTCTTCTTCCTTGAATCTCTTGAACAATTCCATTTATCTTCTTTAATGATTCACCTTCATTCTCCTTTTCTTGGTGTTTTTTGAGTTCTCTAAGGGATCTCTAGGTTGCTATCCAGCCTAAAATGTATTTTTAGGGCTTATAATAAGGTATTTATAGTCGCCCAATGGAAAAAATCACAAAAATCACAAAACAGAACAAATCTGCGAAACTATATATGCCACCTAGGGTAGACCTACTACCATAAGCCACCTAGACTAGGCACCCTAGGGTAGAGGACCTTCCCTAGACCACCTGGTTACTGTTTATTCCCCCCCCCCCCCAAAAAAAAAGAATCCTAGGCTTCCTAGGATGGTCTGCCTTGTTTCTGGAAATTTCCCCTCTTTTGCTCGACTTTTCTTCCTTTTTTCTTCTTGTTCATCCTCAATTATTCATTTACATTCTCTAAAAAAAAAGGAAAAAGATGTAGTAAGTAGTAATTTAAATAAGATTTTATCATAAATAAAGTACAAATACTATCGAAAATATGTATATGATAAGCACTCATCAGTTGAAAATATGTATATGATAAGCACTCATTAGTTACAAAAACCTTTGGTCCGATAAATGGGGTGACATCACTACCTTTTATGGGTTATGTAGGTACATGGAGTGTTACAACCATACACCTAGTGCAACAAGATTGCCACCCTATTGCTTGATAAGGGATTTTTATGGCACATATTGAAATGTAGCTACTGAGGTGTAATAAAGAAGTGTGAATAATAAAACTCCAACTCCAAATCTCTACCTACGATCCTATAAAACTTCTCCACTATAACAATTATCCAAATCTAAAACATAAATAAATATAGTCACATATTTTATTATTCATCGATATTCTATTCTTTACTTTTAATATGCTGATTGGCAATACCATAGTCACTTATTTATGATTAAATCTATTAAAACATCTCATGTATGTATATCCTTTAAAACTACTCTCGCAATCAAGGTCCAAGATACAGTTAATCAACAATATTTTTGGATCTAAAATCTGCCAATAAATTCTTTCTCTGCCTTATCATGCTTAGCTAACTTATATTTTTCAACAAATTTTTTAAGAGTGGTTTTGGATTTGATATATCAATCAAACAATGTAAGCAAGCTTTCTCTTTTTTTAGTTGATAAAATCCCAGCCCAAAGTATATGATTCATATACATAAGAACCTAAAACTCTCTCTTATTGAAAAGTTTTGAGAAAATTGGTAAAAATGATCAATTAACTATTTATTTTATCTTACATCAGTTCTAATTTTTTTATTCAACTTTTTAGTGCCTTAACTACTTTTTATAATTTTCATCTCAAATGCCATCTATGGTAGGACTTAGCATGAATTAACTATTTAAAATTGGAGGAAAAAAGATTTGAGACTACATAAAATAAAATAAATAGTTAATTGATCTTTTTTTTTTCCTAATTGCTCAAAAGTTTCATCAACTAATCATACTATGTTCCAATCCAAACTTGACCACAAATTGATTATGATTCTTCATAAACATTGTAGATGTCATACTCTATTGATAAATTATTATAGTCCTAGACGTCCAGGAACTTTACAAATTATATGTCGTATACAATACATGCAGGGTGTATTGGCATCAATTTTTATATTGAACATCCAATACTTTCACATTGATCAACCATTATTGCATTTGAAACACAACCACCTGTTGCAATAATCTATCTACTAAATAAGTTTTAGTATTCTCATGAAAAATAAGTGGACAACGTAATATGATTGACTGACCAAGCTAATTTACTCCAATAATGCTTGCAAATGACAATTGGTACCAATTTACAAGGTATATCAAATCAATACTTACAAAATCATAGAATTCTTCATATGTTGCTATGCTATGAGAGAATGCACTCAAAACATAGAATCGACACTTCCCTTTTTTTTTTTTTTTTCAATGTGAAACATGGAAAGAAGTATCTATCTTTGATAGGAATTAGCCTAGCTAAGAAGACCAAACTCAAGAAGGGGGAGATGATGAAAAACTAAGCCTGCCTAGTCTATTAACAACAGCCCGTGCCCAACAATTTCAACACAATCTTTAAGCTTACTTGAATGAGCATTTGAAATAGGAAAGATTGTGAACAATTTTGAAGGGACCACTGAAGCACAATATGATGTTGATTCATGTAGAGAAACTAAAGGGAAGCACAGAAGATCAAAGGAAGACATATGAGGAAGTAAGAGCTGAAGAAGAGCTTGTCGGTTACTGTTCATCCAAAACTAAAGCATCGTTGGCTTTAATATCCAAACTAGCATGAGTAGTAGCTGTAACACCCTGCGACCTACGTGCCCAAAAAAGGTGGGAATATCGTCCCATCCAAATAACCAGGGATCTTTATAATGATGTAAAAAAAAATTGAAGTAAAATAAATCCTTAACTTATTACAATGGAAATAATAAAACTAGTACAAGTCTCAGAAATTAACAGACAAAATCGTCTCTTAAAAGAAAATACAATAAAAACATAAATAGAATTTTAATCTCTAATATTGCCCAACCTGATCAAATATGATATCTCCTAAAATATGATACAAAAGTGTGAGAAATAATCTTAATAAACCCAGTGCATGCTCTTGATTGATTAAAAGAGATTTCTTGTATGTGCTTTTGAAATTATTCATAAAAGTTGATTGCAAGTTAAACAAATTTTGTATATAATAATGAATGGTGTTTTGTATATTTTCTCATGAAATCACAACAGTATAATTTTACAAAAGAAACCACTCTGAAAAGTAGGTTATAAAACCCTACATCACATTGCAATGGGTGATCGCCCCACTGGGCAAGATACTCCTCCATCTCTCACTCTAACTTATCGATTGTCCACTCTAGAATAACAACCCACTTGGACTGTGGTGCTAGATCATATTGGCCTGACTTGCTAGAACTATTACCTTCTCCAGATAGAGCTCACCTCTCAAAAGTGGGCTCCTACTGAGAGACTTACTCCATTTTTCAACTGTTGGTCCTAGTGGTCTACTCTTATTGAATACTTAACGTATCAATATATAGCTCAAGAACCAATCTCAGTATAATCACTTTTGAACTTTTTGGCCATGCTAGCTAATCTAAAGATAATTTGTTGAAAATCGTTTTATAAATAAAAATAGTTATTTTTCTAAAATCATTGTTTGAATAAAACCCTTTAATGAAACGTTCAAGCTTGCATCCAAAATAATCATATCGTTGAGATATTCATCAGTTTATAATTGACTTGCAATTCAGAGTTTTAGTTCATAAAATTTAATGTAAGAACTTACCTTCCAGCTTATGTGGTTTATTCAAAGATTATTGTATTGTCCTTTGACTTTGGAAATCCTTATTTTCTATCACAAAAATTTAAAACACTTAACCAATCACTACTCTAGTTTGCCTAACTACAAAGTAGTCATGTTTAGACACTCTATTCTACCTAGGCATATAAAGTTAAGCCTACCAAGATAAAGTTCACACAACCGACATACTTCCAAATAGAAAGGAGCAAGTAATCTTAATAATAAATAGTAACAAATGATATCAATAATAATAATAATAATAATAATAATAATAATAATAATAATAATAATAATAATAATAATAATAATAATAATAATAATAATAATAATAATAATAATAATAATAATATCAAATAGTAGTAGAAGTAGCACAACAACATCAACAATAGCAGTAGCAGCAATAGCAACAATAATAACAACAGCAACAACAACAGTAATAACAACGGCAATAATAGCAGCAACAACAATAACAATAGTAGTAGCAACAACAATAGTAGCAACAACAACAACAGCAATATCACCAACAGCAGCAACAACAACAACAATAGCAACAGCAGCAACGACAATAACAGCAATAAAAATAGTAGCAGCAATACAACAATAGCAACAGTAACAATAGCAACAACAACAACAATAGCAGTAGTAACAATAACAGCAATAACAATAGTTAATAACAACATCAGTAGTAACATCAGTAATAACAACAGCAACAATAGTAGTAACAACAACAACAGTAGTAGTAGTAACAATAATAGCAGCAGAAGAACAACAACATCAGCAACAACAATAACAATAGTAGCAGCAATAACAACAACATCAATAACAGCAATAGCAGCAGCAACAACAACAATAGCAATAGCAGCAACAATAACAACAGCAATAAAAATAGTAGCAACAATACAACAATAGCAACGGTAACAACAACAACAATAACAGCAGTAGTAACAATAACAGCAACAACAACAAGAGTAGCAACAATAATAGCAGCAACAATAACAAGAGTAGTAGCATCAACAGCAATAACAACAGCAAGAATAGAAAAAGCAATAGCAACTGTGAAACACCGGTCAAAACCAACCTTAGAGTAAGGGGGTTGGGATGCATATCATATTTTATTTAATGGTTAAATATATTTTCATATGATTTTTATATGTTTTGGAATCGGGTTTTATTGTCTTGAAATCTTGTTGGTGAGTATTGTGTGAGAGGGGCAAGATGGTAATTTTTGCCCGAGGTGAAAATAGAGAGATAGCCTGTGGATTGAATAGAAAATAATTTTCTAGTGAAAATATCAACAAGAGTTGTTGTGGTGTAGTGGTTAGAGCTTTGGAATTAATTCTTGATGTCTTGGGTTCAAATTCCATCATAGAAACTTTAGCTAGATTAAATTTTATTTTGCTTAGTGGAGGAAATTTCGGTCTTAGGAGCTTAGAGTAAGGTAGGGATGATGTCCTAAGAGAGACATGCAGGGAGTATTCTCATTCCACTCTTTTGCCCTACTCGAATTTCCTAAAGGGAATTCTTGTTCCCTTGATCTTTGGTTTTCCTTAGCTTTCAACTTCTTAATTTGATCAAGATGTTCTATCCATTTTCTTTCCAGAAATTTCAGTAAAATGCTGTGATCTTGTGGGATCAAAATGCCCTAGTAAAAGGCTTCTCATGGTCTGAAAAATGTGGAAGAATGGTCGGAAATTTCAAGGGGAAAAATCCCTCTAGTAAGCTTGCTGAAATTACACTCTAGACTAGTTCATCTTCCTTCATGGCATGAGCTGAAATTTTCCAGCTTGTTGTACCTTCAAAATGTCGAAATTTTTAGCTAACATTCCCTTCCAAATGTTGCCAGAAAAATGATCTTTAGGATCAGTTTAAAACCTAAAAATTCTTGACCAATTTCGGACTGCTCAAAGCTGGAGCAAAACAGGAAAAAATTCCTGTACGAAAAACAGTTTTGAGAGTCCAATACCAAGCTGTTTTCTTCCAGATCTTGTTCAGTACCTTAGCCATGTTTTTCCTTCATGAAGAAGGCTGGAAACCAGCCTTGAAGACCCCTGAAATTCCCTTCAAAACTCGCTGCAAATTGGCTGGAAGTGGCAGCCGAAAATCTGCCAGAAAAATTCCTGTTCAGCGAAATGCTGGGCAGTCCAAATTTCCAGCTTTGTTTCCTATTTTTCTTTTGACCGAAACACCAACCTTAATCTGTCAAAACCTTCCTTAAACCTCCAGTAACAGAGCTCCATTGTTTCCCTCAAGCTTCTGCACGAAATTCAGCAATGGCTGTCCGAAAATCTCTCCAACAAATCCCTGCAATTTAGCTTGATTGGTTTCCAAAATTCCAGCCGTCCTTGTTTAGCAACCTTCCATAATATCTTACTCAAATGACCAAAATCTTCTTCATCATTGTGCACCTTAGTTTCAGCCACCATAAGCTACCTTAAATCAGCTTTAATTCCTCAGAAAAACTGCTCAACCAGTCGGCCATAGGAGACCTTCAAAGCTCTCCAAATTATCAAGATATTCTAGAATATTTAGTTTCCAAATTCACTTCCTAAAAATATTCTCCAAGGATTGTGACAACTAACCCTTCCTTTTCTCTTCCAAATCAGAGAAACAACTCCCTAAACCCTACAGAAATTCGGCCTGCCCTATCCCTCAAAAAAATTCGGTAGCTGCACAAGAACCACCTCTCGAAATCTCTCAATCTCCAAGAACACAAACACTACACCAAGAACACCTACCTCTTCCCTACACTTAATACCCCTCCAAACCACCTCAAATCCTCCCAAAAGCTTCCAGATTTGACCTACTCACAGCTGTGAGTCCATTAATACCATTATTAACATCAAATTCCTCAAATCATCTTGCTACTTCGGATCAAAAGCAGAAATTTCTGTGAAAGACAAGAACATTTTCAAGGTAAATTTACTCTATCAACTTCATCTTCTCCAAACATGATCTCTAGTGAGAACCTATGTGAATAAACATACTAATGATCTCTTCTTCTTCTTCTTCTTCTTCTTCTTCTTCTCTCTCTCTCTCTCTCTCTCTCTCTCTCTCTCTCACGGCCGAAACTCCTCTCCCTTGGCCGGATGACTCCTTCTCCATAATCATGCTCTCGCCATCTCATTTGGACAAAGTTAGACACCTAGGAGTTGAGATCTACTCTAAACTCCTTCAAAGCGTTCATCAACCAAGTAAGTACCATCAATCCTTCCTTTAAACTCTAGAAGTATGTCTCTAGGGTGATAATGATAATAGGTGGATGGTGATAGGCTTTGAGTATATATATATATATATATATATATATATATATATATTATTGAGATTGAAGTATGAATATATGTATGATTGTGAAGGAGATGGGATTTATGCATGGAAGGATTGTCTTGGATGATTATATGATGATTTGAGGTTAATGCATGTCATAAGTAGTATATGTGATGAAGTATGCTAGAGATTATGTCACCTTTGGTGAATCGAATTTATATTCATGATGGATTAATATTGAAGCCATGATCATATTTATGCTAGTAAGGGTTAGATCACGTGTTGATAAATTGAGATCTATGCTTGTATGCTTGATTTGGATGATTTGATGAATTAAAGGATTGTGTATGTATTGATTGTGGTTAGCCATAGGAATTTGATCATGATCTATTTGTCGCCAAACAAATTTTTACTTTATAAATAAAATATTCAATAAAATAAATTCTCTTAGTATTTTCGAAAAAAAAAAAACACTAGGAAGGGTAGATTTGGATTGTCATATATATAAAGGATATTTTAGTCAAACAAATAATGATTTTTGCTAGAAAAATAAAATATATATATATATATATATGTATTTATTACTTAATATAATGAGATCAATTAAAGCCTTTATGAGAATAATTACAATTAGTAGAATATATATTACTAAAAATTTAACTATTATCTTCTAATCAAAACTCCTTAAGAATTTATTTAATATTGTTCAAGTGAGACTCATTAAATTTATTTTCAACTAATTTTAGCTACCAATTATTTTCTAACAACTAAATTATTAATAAATCAATCTTTTATTTAATACAACCTAGAACTCTTGATCAAATAAACTCTAAATTTTTCCTAACAAGATTTAAGCTTTCAACTTATTAAATTTATTTTCCAAACCATTAATTATTTTAAATAATTGTGCTAGGCTCAACTCTTAAACCTATTTACTTTTTGTTTAACCTTAAAGTTTAAGACACTAGGATCATGGTAGTAGTAAGTTGAGTCGATTTAAAATTAAGGAAGTAGTTTGTGGCTTGAAATTGATTGTGATTTGTATTTGCCCATGTGGGGTTAGGTCTGCCATTGGAGACCTTGTTATTGTGAGCAAGAATCAGGTAAGCTCCTGCATAAAACCTGTTTGATGCAAAATGTTTATTATGCAAGCCTAGTGTAGAGTGCATGGACACTCATTTATGTAAAGGCAATTAAGGGTTAAATCCTTTCTTATTTCAAACATTTGAATTATTTAAAAGCTAATGAGCTGATTTACTCAAACTCAAACTCTTTCTAAAACTGATTATTTTAAAGACTTTGGAAAACTCATAAATTGTCATTTTCATGTGGAACAGTGTTTTGTTCACTTTATCCCAAGTGGGAAACGTCGTTAAGTACTCAATAAGGGTGGATTACTAGGACTAGTCTTTGAAGGGTTAGGGTAAGTCTCTCAGTAGGTGGCCACCTCTGAGGGGTGAGTCCTTCCCGGATAAGATGTCAGTCTAGTGAGTCGTGGCGGTCCGAGCTAGCAGTTTGTTTTCAGTCAAGTGACTGTGGTTTGCCAGAATAGACTTTCAGTTGTTGTTTGGGTATAGAGAAGGAGGAGTATCTTACCCAGTAGGCCGATCACCTACTTTTGTCTGTCTGCACAAAGTGTCGGCATTCTGACCGGTTATGGGGCCCAACGTGTGGTAACCCATATCCCTTTCTTTTGAGTGGTTGATTTTATTACTTATGTATGGCTGGAAAAGCCAAAATACCACTCTTGTTTTTGACTAATGTTATTGCTTGCCAGTATTTCTCTTATAAAGGTTTCACCCTTTACATCCACGAACTGTTTTCACTAAACACCCAAAGCACACATGGACTTACTAAGATTTCTGTCTCACCACCATTTTATCATGATTTCAGGTCCATCCTGCTGTGGGCATGAGTAGCTATATATTGTCTGCTTTGGAAGAATTTTCTGAGGATTTATTTTGTGTAATGTTGGGAGAGCTGAGAGCGGATGAATTTTTATTATGAATTTGTTTTGAGTATTCTTGGATTTATTATTATTTCTTTTGGGTTGTAATAAATTTTAAGTTGAAGTATCATTTTATTTCCGCTATTATATTTGTGTGTCCTAGTTATAAATACCCCTTGTCCTTTGGACAGGGCGACATCCCTGGCCTTGGCGGGCCTAGGTAGCAGGGTGTTACAAGTGGTATCAGAGACTAGTTTATAGGCAAATATTGATGATATATGTTTTATTTATTTAAGTTTAAATATTAGCTAACCTATCTTGTTGATGCTGTAGGATGGTTAGACTGCTTTGGACAGCAAGGAAAGGGCAGCAGTTGCACCCGCCTTACTATCCAGACCAGGAGGACCTTCCAGTTCCTCGGCCTGCCCCTCAGCCAGTTGTCCCTATGGTGGATAACAGTGATGATGAGATTGACCTTATGAAGGATAGCAGTGAGGACGAGGTCCAGATCCTAGAGCCACCTCCAATCCCGATGATAGACATAAGCTCTGATAGTGAGGATGAGGTGATGATAGTGGAGCCTGAACCCCACCCTCCTAATCCTGAGGTGGATTTAGCAGCAGATAGTGATGACTCGGGGGAGATAGACTATGAGTCTCCACCTAGGCCTTCATTCATCCATTCCTTCAGCCGAGTTGAGCCCGGTGAGAGCTCTAGACACATTGGGAAGGAACCAATAGAGGGATTTGCTAGCGGGGATGGGTGGATTTTTCCAAGAACACTGGAGGTTGGTTGTATGAGGCCGATGATGAGGGTTCGGATGAGGATTAGAGAGTTAGGAGTTATTTTGCTTGGATGATTATTTAATTACTGTTTTTTGAGAACTAGTTTGTCAAAGATTTTCAATTCTATGTTCTGTTCACAATTTTGGATTTATGCAAGTCAATTTTTGAAATCAAAATTATGAGCAATCCTTTAAATAAGTTTGCATATGATTTCTTTCTACTCACACTTAACCATGCATGTATGCACAACTAAAATGATTTGATGCTTGAGTGCATTCACTTGACATCTGGGGTATGGTTTAGAATGGCACCCAAGCGTCATGCAGCTTCTTCAGCCAGAAGGATTCCGGAGGCAGACCATATAGTACCGAAAGTTGAAACTGAGCATATGCAATCACCCAATCTGGGTAATGGACGAAGTGATCCTGAGATGGGAATGGGGACGAATGCCCCGGTTGATGTGTCAATGGGCCAGGCACTCGGTAAGGTGGCCGAGATTCTTCAGACTTTGGCCGAGCGGAGGAACCCTAGAGGGGAAGACGAGGCGTTAGAGAAGTTCTTGAAATTCCAACCGCCCATCTTTATGGGTGAAGCCGAACAAGATCAGAAGGCTGAACAATGGGTTGAGCAAATGTAGGACATTTTCGCAACGCTTCAGTACTCGGAGGAGCGGATGGTTAAGTTTGCAGCTTTTCGATTGAGAGGGCTAGCTTGGGCATGGTGGCAGCGGGTCCAAGAGGACTGGATGGTGGATGAGCAAGAATGGGCATGGTCTAACTTCGTTGAAGCCTTCAGGGCTGAGTACATCCCACAGTGGATTGTGGAGAAGCGGGAGGACGAATTTCAGAATCTGAGGCAGGGGAGCATGTCAGTGGCTCAATATACGGTGCGATTCACGCAATTGTCTAAATACTGCCGAAGATTGGTAGATACCGAGCAGAATAGGACAAGGCAGTTCGTCAAAGGGCTAAGACCGGAGCTGAGAAGAGCATTGACACCTGCTCCACCGACAACTTACTCGGGAGCTGTGGACGCGGCTACTCGCACGGAGAATGAGGACCGCAGCAGGATGGCGGCTAAGCCTTTCCAACCACCAGGATAGCCGCAGGGATATTTCCCGAGGCCACAACCCCACAAAAGCCCTACCAATCATCAATGGCAGAACCGGGGAAAGCAGGCTCGGACAGTACTAACTGGACCTGCACCGAATCTCACATCGTGCAGGCAATGTGGGAAGAAGGGCCACACCGAGAGAAACTGTTGGTCCAAGGGCAGAGATAGAAAATGCTATCATTGCGGTGACTCGAACCATCTGAGGAGCACCTGCCCCAATTTGCACCGAGTCGGGCAAGGAAACCCGGCTCAGAACCCAGGGCCCAACCGAGCCAACGCCACTGGAGCATTCGGGAGTGGAGCACCGAAGCCGCAAGTGAAGGCCAAGGTATTCACGCTCAACAGAGAGGAAGTTGGGGCCGATGCAGCGGTGGTAGAAGGTACGTTCACTATTCAGGGACATTCTGTGAATGCTTTGATTGATCCTGGCTCTACTCATTCATATATAAATAAGCTATGTGCTTGTCATTTGGGTTGGGATGGAGTGGAGCTACCCTTCATTTTAGAAGTAAGCACACCTTTGGGGAAAATGGTGTAAGCGGATCGGTATGTGAAGGATTGTAATATTAAAGTAGGGAGAGAAAACCTGGAGGGAGATTTGATTATGTTAGACATTGAGGACTATAACTTGATTTTGGGGATGGACTGGTTAGCCAAACATGGGGCTAGGGTAGACTGTAAAAATAAGTCAGTTCAATTCGTCAGGCCGGGTTATGATGTGTTAGAATTTAATGGCAAGAGAGTGAAAGAGCTAAAGTACTTGATTGCGGGGGCTAAGGCCCGAAAATTGTTGAGGTAAGGTTGTCAAGGTTATCTGGCTTATGTGATAAACAAGTCGAAGGACCAGTGCACTTTGGAGGACACCGAAGTGGTGAGGGACTTTCCCGATGTGTTCCTGGTGGAGCTTGACTATCTACCTCCCGACCAAGATGTGGAATTCACTATCGACTTAATTCCGGGGGTGGAACCAGTATCACGGACTCCGTACCGAATGTCACCGGTAGAATTAAAGGAATTGAAGGAGCAGTTAGAGGAGTTGGTGGGTCAAGGTTACATCCGACCCAGCACGACACCTTAGGGAGCGCATGTACTATTTGTGAAGAAGAAGGACGGGACCTTGAGGCTATGCATCAACTACCGAGGGCTGAACAATTTGACGATTAAGAATAAGTACCCCCTCCCACTGATTGACGAGCTATTTGATCAGCTGCAAGGATCCAGTTGCTATTCCAAGTTGGATCTGAGGCAAGGTTACTACCAAGTGCGGATAAGAGAAGACGATATTCCCAAGACAGCCTTTAACACCCGCTATGGACATTACGAGTTCGTGGTAATGCCGTTCGGGGTAACTAACGCTCCAGCAGTATTCATGGACCTGATGCACCGAGTATTCCGATCCTATCTGGATAAGTTTGTGGTGGTCTTCATCGACGACATTTTGATATACTCTAAGAGTCCGAAGGAGCATGCAGGGCATCTGAGGCTCGTGCTGGAGAAATTGTGGGACCACAAGCTGTACGCGAAGTTCAGTAAGTGTGAATTCTGGTTAGACAGTGTGGCATTCCTTGGTCATGTGATGACCAAGGAGGGAATTAAGGTAGATCTAGCCAAGGTTGAAGCGGTAGCAGACTGGAAGCAGCCAGAGAATATTACCGAGATCCGGAGTTTCTTAGGGTTGGCGGGGTACTACCGAAGGTTTATCAAGGGATTCTCGACGCTCGCATCGCCAATGACCCATTTGTTGAGGAAGGATGTTCCGTTTGTGTGGAACGAAATATGCGAGAAAAGTTTCCAAGAATTGAAGAAGAGACTGATGACAGCATCGGTATTAAGTCTACCGGAGGAAGGCAAACCTTATGCGCTGTACACCGACGCTTCGAAGGAAGGACTGGGGGCGGTGTTGATGCAAGACAGAAAAGTGATTGCTTATGCATCTCAGAAGTTGCGACCTCATGAAGTGAACTATCCCACTTATGATCTAGAGCTGGCAGCAATAGTGTTTGCCCTAAAGAAATGGCGACACTACTTGTATAGAGCCGAATATGAGGTGTTCACTGACCATAAGAGTCTGAAGTATATCTTCACCTAAAAGGATCTGAACTTGAGGCAGCGAAGGTGGATGGAATTCTTGGAGGAATACCGCTGCCTGATCAACTACCATCCCGGGAAGGCCAACGTTGTGGCAGACGCCCTGAGCAGAAAAGTTGGAATGGCCAGACTGAAGGTGCAGGAAATGCAAGTAGTTCAGGATGTATTGGACAGAAGGACGGAAGTGCGAGACAAAAGAATTGTCATCAGCAACTTGAAGTTGGTGCCGGATTTGAAGCAAGAAATAGTGGAGGCTCAGCGAAGCAACGCCGAGTTTCAAATCTTCAAGGATAAGGAGCTTAAGCGACCAGACAGTGAATTCCGTCAAGATGAAGCGGGAATTTTCCATTTCAGAGATCGATTGTGTGTACTCAGGGAACCGCAATTGAAGGACAGAATTTTGGAGGAGGCACACAAGAGCAAGTACGCCATTCATCCGGGGGAGGCCAAAATGTATCAGGATTTGAAGAGAGCTTATTGGTGGCCCGGACTGAAGCGAGATGTGGTCAAGTACATTTCGACCTGTCTCACTTGCCAGAAAGTTAAAGCAGAGCATAAGAAGTCAGCAAGACTATTGCAGCCATTGCCTGTGCCGGAATGGAAGTGGGAGGAGGTGACTATGGACTTTGTCACCGGACTCCCCATGTCAAAGACTCAAAAGGATGCCATATGGGTAGTGGTGGATCGACTGACCAAGTCGGCCCATTTCATACCGGTAAATGTGAGGGACTCCATGGAGAAGCTGACTCAGACTTATGTTCAAGAGATAGTCCGACTTCATGGAGTACCTTCGAGCATAGTATCGACCGAGACCTGAGGTTTACTTCTCATTTTTGGGGAAAGTTCCAGGAGGCGATGGGATCGAATTTGAAATTCAGTACGACGGCGCATCCGCAAACTGATGGGCAATCAGAAAGGGTGATCTAAATATTAGAAGATATGTTGAGAGCCTGTGTCCTAGATTTCGGGGATAAGTGGATCGAGTGTGTGTCGTATGCCGAGCTATCGTATAATAATAGCTACCAAGCCTCAATTGGGATGGCACCATATGAGGCTTTGTATGGGCGCAAGTGTCAGGTACCGTTGTATTGGAGTTGGACGGAAGATGGTCATGTGAGCAAAATCGAAGAGGTCTGTGACCAAGAAATGTTGGATAAAGTGAAACTGATTCGGGAAAGGTTAAAGGCAGCTCAAAGCCGACAGAAGGGCTATGCGGACAATCGGCGAAGGGATCTAGAATTTCAAGTTGGGGATCGCGTATTTCTGAAGCTGACTCCGAATAGGGGAATATTGAAGCATCCGAAAGGCAAAAAGTTGAATCCGAGGTATTTTGGGCTGTTTCTCATTAAGGAAAGAATTAGACCAGTAGCTTACCGATTAGACTTGCTGGATGGGTTGACGGGAATCCATGATGTGTTCCATGTGTCACAATTGAAGAAGTATAATGCGGATCCCGGTCATGTATTGAATGATGAGCCATTGGTGTTATAGCCAGATCTGAGCTACGTGGAGAAGCCTGTGTGGATATTGGACCGCAGTGTCAAAACCCTACGAAATAAGCAGATACCGATGGTTAAGATTCAGTGGGAGCACCATGGCACGCAAGATGCCACAAAGGAATCAAAAGAATAGGTTAAGCGGAAGTATCTCGAGCTGAAATAGAGGTATGCTTGAATTTCGGGACGAAATTCTTCTAAGGAGGGGAGGATGTGAAACCCCAGTCAAAACCAACTTTAGAGTAAGGGGGTTGGAATGCATATCATATTTATTTCATGGTTAAATATATTTTCATATGATTTTTATGTGTTTTGGATTCGGGTTGAAGTCTTGTTGGTGAGCATTGTGTGAGAGGGGCAAGATGGTAATTTTTGCCCGAGGTGAAAATAGAGAGATAGCCTGTGGATTGAATAGAAAATAATTTTCTAGTGAAAATATCAACAAGAGTTTTTGTGGTGTAGTGGTTAGAGCTTTGAAATTAATTTTTGAGGTCTTGGGTTCAAATTCCATCATAGAAACTTTAGCTAGATTAAATTTTATTTTGCTTAGTAGATGAAATTTCGGTCTTAGGAGCTTAGAGTAAGGTAGGGATGATGTCCTAAGAGAGACATGCTAGGAGTATTCTCATTCCACTCTTTTGCCCAACTCGAACTTCCTAAAGGGAATTCTTGTTCCCTTGATCTTTGGTTTTCCTTAGGTTTTAACTTCTTAGTTTGATCAAGATGTTCTATCAATTTTCTTTCCAGAAATTTCAGTAAAATGCTGTGATCTTATGGGATCAAAATGCCCTAGTAAAAGGCTTCTCATGGTCTAAAAAATATGGAAGAATGGTTGGAAATTCCAAGGGGGAAAATCCCTCTAGTAAGCTTGCTGAAATTTCACTCTAGACTAGTTCATCTTCCTTCATGGCATGAGCTGAAATTTTTCAGCTTTTTGTACCTTCAAAATGTCGAAATTTTTAGCTAACATTCCCTTCCAAATCCTGCCGGAAAAATGATCTTTAGGATCAGTTTGAAACCTGAAAATTCTTGACCAATTTCGGACTGCTCAAAGCTAGAGCAAAATAGGAAAAAATTCCTATACGAAAAATAGTTTTGAGAGTCCAATACCAAGCTGTTTTCTTCCAGATCTTGTTCAGTACCTTAGCCATGTTTTTCCTTCATGAAGAAGGCTAGAAACCAGTCTTGAATACCCCTAAAATTCCCTTCAAAACTCGCTGCACATTGGCTGGAAGTGGCAGCCGAAAATCTGCCTAAAAAAATTCCTGTTCAGCGAAATGCTGGGCAGTCCAAATTTCCAGCTTTGTTTCTTATTTTTCTTCTGGCCGAAACACCAACCTTAATCTGTCAAAACCTTCCTTAAATCTCTATTAATAGAGCTCCATTGTTTCCCTCAAGCTTCTGCACGAAATTCAGCAATGGCTGTCCGAAAATCTCTCCAACAAATCCCTGCAATTTAGCTTGATTGGTTTCCAAAATTCCAGTCATCCTTGTTTAGCAACCTTCCATAATATCTTACTCAAATGACCCGACATCTTCTTCATCATTGTGCACCTTAGTTTCAGCCACCATAAGCCATCTTGAATCAGCTTTAATTCCTCAGAAAAGCTGCTCAACCAGTAGGCCATAGGAGACCTTCAAAGATCTCCAAATTATCAAGATATCCTAGAATATTTAGTTTTCAAATTCACTTCCTAAAAATATTCTCCAAGGATTGTGACAACTAACCCTTCCTTTTCTCTTCCAAATCAGAGAAACAACTGCCTAAACCCTATAGAAATTCGGCCAGCCCTATCCCTCACAAAAATTCGGCAGCTGCACAAAACCACCTCTCGAAATCTCTCAATCTCCAAGAACACACACACTACACCAAGAACACCTACCTCTTCCCTACACTTAATACCCCTCCAAACCACCTCAAATCCTCTCAAAAACTTCCAGATTTGACCTACTCACTGCTGTGAGTCCATCAACACCATTATTAACATCAAATTCCTCAAATCATCTTGCTACTTCGGATCAAAAGCAGAAATTTCTGTGAAGGACAAGAACATCTTCAAGGTAAATTTACTCTATCAACTTCATCTTCTCCAAACATGATCTCTAGTGAGAACCTATGTGAATAAACATACTAATGATCTCTTCTTCTTCTCTCTCTCTCTCTCTCTCACGGCCGAAACTCCTCTCCCTTGGCCGGATGACTCCTTCTCCATAATCATGCTCTCGCCATCTCCTTTGGACAAAGTTAGACACCTAGGAGTTGAGATCTACTCTAAACTCCTTCAAGGCGTTCATCAACCAAGTAAGTACCATCAATCCTTCCTTTAAACTCTAGAAGTATGTCTCTAGGGTGATAATGATAATAGGTGGATGGTGATAGGATTTGAGATATATATATATATATATATATATATATATATATATATTATTGAGATTGAAGTATGAATATATGTATGATTGTGAAGGAGATGGGATTTATGCATGGAAGGATTGTCTTGGATGATTATATGATGATTTGAGGTTGATGCATGTCATAAGTAGTATATGTGATGAAGTATGCTAGAGATTATGTCACCTTTGGTGAATAGGGTTTATATTCATGATGGATTAATATTGAAGCCATGATCATATTTATGCTAGTAGGGGTTAGATCATGTGTTGATAAATTGAGATCTATGCTTATATGCATGATTTGGATGATTTGATGAATTAAAGGATTGTGTATGTATTGATTGTGGTTAGCCATAGGAATTTGATAATGATCTAGTTGTCCCCAAACAAATTTTTACTTCATGAATAAAATATTCAATAAAATAATTTCTCTTAGTATTTTCGAAAAAAAAAAACCCTAGGAAGGGTAGATTTGAATTGTCATATATATAAAGGATATTCTAGTCAAACAAATAATGATTTTTGCTAGAAAAATAAAAAAAATATATATATGTATATATTACTTAATATAATGAGATCAATTAAAGCCTTTATGAAAATAATTACAATTAGTAGAATGTATATTACTAAAAATTTAACTATTATCTTCTAATCAAAACTCCTTAAGAATTTATTTAATATTGTTCAAGTGAGACTCATTAAATTTATTTTCAACTAATTTTAGCTACCAATTATTTTCTAACAACTAAATTATTAATAAATCAATCTTTTATTTAATACTACCTAGAACTCTTGATCAAATAAACTATAAATTTTCCCTAACAAGATTTAAGCTTTCAACTTATTAAATTTATTTCCCAAACCATTAATTATTTTAAATAATTGTGCTAGGCACAACTCTTAAACCTATTTACTTTTTGTTTAACCTTAAAGCTTGGTACACTAGGATCATGGTAGTAGTAAGTTGAGTCGATTTAAAATTAAGGAAGTAGTTTGTGGCTTGAAACTGATTGTGATTTGTATTTGCCTATGTGGGGTTAGGTCTGCCGTTGGAGACCTTGTTATTGTGAGCAAGAATCAGGTAAGCTCCTGCATAAAACTTTTTTGATGCAAAATGTTTATTATGGCAAGCCTAGTGTAGAGTGCATGTACACTCATTTATGTAAAGACAATTAAGGGTTAAATCCTTTCTTATTTCAAACATTTGAATTATTTAAAAGCTAATGAGCAGATTTACTCAAACTCAAACTCAAACTCTTTCTAAAACTGATTTTGTTAAAGACTTTGGAAAACCCATACATTGCCATTTTCATGTGGAACAGTGTTTTTTTCACTTTATCCCAAGTGGGAAACATCGTTGGGTACTCAATAAGGGTGGACTACTACGACTAGTCTTTGAAGGCTTAGGGTAAGTCTCTCAGTAGGTGGCCACCTCTGAGGGGTGAGTCCTTCCCGGATAAGATGTCAGTCCAGTGAGTCGTTCCGGTCCGAGCTAGCAGTTTGTTTTTAGTCAAGTGACTGTGGTTTGCCGGAATGGACACCCGGTTGTTGTTTGGGTATAGAGAAGGAGGAGTATCTTGCCTAGTAGGCCGATCACCTACTTTTGTCAGTCTGCACAAAGTGTCAGCATTTTGACCGATTATGGGGCCCAACGTGTGGTAACCAATATCCCTTTCTTTCGAGTGGTTGACTTTATTACTTATGTATGGCTGGAAAAGCTAAAACACCACTCTTGTTTTTTACTAATGTTATTGCTTGCCACTATTTCTCTTATAAAGGTTTCACACTTTGCATCCACGAACTGTTTTCACTAAACACCCAAAGCACACACGGACTTATTGAGATTTCTGTCTCACCACCATTTTATCATGATTTCAGGTCCATCCTGCTGTGGGCATGAGTAGCTATATATTATCTGCTTTGGAAGAATTTTTTGAGGATTTATTTTGTGTAATGTTGGGAGAGCTGAGAGCGGATGAATTTTTATTATGGATTTGTTTTTAGTATTCTTGGATTTATTATTATTTCTTTTGGGTTGTAATAAATTTTAAGTTGAAGTATCAGTTTATTTCCGCTATTATATTTGTGTGCCCTAGTTATAATGACCCCTTATCCTTTGGACGGAGCGACATCCCTGGCCCTGGCGGGCCTAGGTAGCGGGGTGTTACAGCAACGATAACAACAGTAACAATTGCAACAACAACAGAGGCAATAGCAACATCAGCAACAACAACAACTAACAACTATCATAGTAATAACTATAATAGTCATAACAGTAAACAATAAATAACTTTTCTAGTAATAATATGAATATATAATAATAACAAATAACAAATAATAATTTTAATAGTTATAATAATAGATATATAAATAAACAAATAATCCAATAAATAAATAAATAAATAAATAATATTATGAATAATAAACATTACAAATTATAATATGCACTAAATTATATTATAAAACATATACCAAAATATTATATTAGGAGAAGAATAATTTGATAATCATGTTACATTAATTAAGCACGTTAGCAGTAAACTAATCACTAATGTTAAAACTAATAAATATAAGAACAAATATATCACAAAAATAATATTAACTATCAATATGGTAAGGGTAAATTATAATATAATATAAAAACATATATTATAATATATTAGCATATAACTACATGTATTATTACATCATATTTTATGAAATCTTGCTCCTACATCCCACAACCATCAGATAAGTAATTTGAAATCAAAACTATTAACACACATGCTTATCAAACCCACAATCATATTAGGCTAACCAAAATTTCCTTCCAATGCCTTAACTCATGAATGCATGCAAAACTTGCAGTTATAAATTCAGCTTGCATTCTATCATCAAAACAATATATATCTAAATCACCATTTAATACACCTCCTCAAGTAATATATCATCCCACTACCCATTTGCCAATTAAACCCACCTCCCACTTAACACCCATGACTTCATACCAAAACAAGGGAGCACACACCACAAGACAAATCAGACCATAATGCAAATGACTTCATTTACAACCATGGTCTTGCCGAACCCATCCCTAAACCATACAACAATCAAAGGTCCATTCGTCCATGCTATACTTATGAAAACCAAACAAAAAACCACATGGTTTGATTGCTTGAAGCAAGAAAAGAAAAAACAAAAGAAGAATTTTGGTACCTCTATAGAAAATAATTTGTGATTAAGATGATGTATGACTAGTGTTCCCTTTGGTATATGGCAATTGTCTCTTCTGGGAAAAAGAGAGGTATAATGCCCCTTGAAGGAGATCAAAAATGGGTGAAGTGTGTGTTAAGAAAGAATGAGTGTTTTGGTTTTGGATTAATAAAGAGGTTATCACAAGAGACGTGAGCAAGTTTAGAGAATAAGAAGTGAGGTTGTGTGTTCTGTGAGTAAAGTCTGTGAGTTATTTTGTAGAAAATTAGACCCAACTTTGTTGTTTGGAGTGGAATAACCAAAAAGTGATCTCAGAAGAGATCTTAGGGATTTCAAATTTTGAAATAACTATATAAAATTTCTCAAAGTTTATCCATAGGTTGAGAGAATTTCATAGAAACGGTAACTTGTATATGCACGTGGCGTGAAGCTTAGAAACTAAATGTAAGCTATAAGAAGATGACAATGTAGACATAGGAGTGTGGTTCAGTTTTGAGGGAATAAAAGTAAAGCAATGGTTGAATTCCTAATAGGAAATTGGATGAGTTCATGGTGCAAAATTTGTTGTTTAACTAGCCCAACAGTGATATCCAAAGAGCAATCCAAGGAGGAAGTTTATGTGTTTAAAATTCAAGTTGTTCTAGGCTATTGTCCTAAGATTTGGAATTTCCTTGTTTATGGGATTTAAAAAAGTGGCAGCCAGCTTCGTAGGAACAAGGTTTCATTAGCCTTTCAGTTTTAATGCTCAATCATAGGAATTTTCAAGAATGAAATATATATATGTATATATATATATATATATATATATATATATATTCAATCATAGGAATTTTCAAGAACGAAATATATATATATATATATATATAATTAGGTAGAATTTTGGATGATAGAACATTTTAAAATCCATTTGATAATCAAATCCCTTTGAAAGATAATAATAAAATAAAAGAGCTAATAGATAAAGATAGAATCTTATCAAAACTAAAACATAATTCCTTATGGCTTCAAATACTCAAAATCGGGCGGATTTGAGGAGAATTTTGGTAAAGACAAAAGAGTAAGTAAGAATTGGAAGAAAACAATGCATAATTTGGGATTCGAACTTTGGTATCTAATAATTACTCACCAAGTTTTAACTACTAGACTGTATCAATTCTTGTGACCAAATTTCCTTACCAAATTCACTTCACTCCCAACTATGCCCTTACCTCATTCTATATACCTATTCGCCATACATATAGATTAAAACTAACTTAATCATAATATCACATCATAAACCTCCTAAGCACGTATACAAATTTGCAAAAACATAATAAGCAAACACACATATAAATGAATCAAAATGCTATTTTCTCAAACGAATCATGTAATGCATGCCCTCTTATTGTAATACCCCACAACTATAGGGTCCAAGTAGTTGTGGATGTTGCCCCGTCTGAATAACAAGGGGTCTTTATAACGATATAATAATAAATAAATTTTGGAGACCAAAAGACTTGCTATATTAATTTGATTACAACTTAGAACTTAAGTTATATTCACAATGTTCTAGTACTCAACCCCTGGAATATAAACCCGAGTCTATAAATAAGAGAGTTCAAAAACATATATTATTCCTCCATCGAGTCTTGGTTGTATAAAACTCTGGGGTAACAAAAAGGCAACCTAAAAATTATGAAGAAAGTTGTGTGATATAATATATCTTAGTTAGTCCAGTAGTGTGTCATGTGAAATTTGTCAATATTATTTTGGTGATGCATGACAAGAATTTGTTGGAATGGTGATAAAAGTTATTGCTTTTTATTTGTAGAAAATCAATTGATCATTCTTCATTTTGTCGGGAAAACATACCATTAAAATTTTGGCATTACGTATAAAATAAGTGTTCAGTCCTTTGGACCATAAACTATTTAGTACTTCAAACATATTTTGTTGTCCAACATCACATTGTGATCTTATTTGGAAGGAACATCGGTCCAACAAATAATATTAAAATTAATATATATAAATAACCCAGGGTGTACGCCACAATTAAATATATGATAACCATCGTCATGGTTTGCTTTATGGCCTGGCTGTCCCACGCCCATACTCCGTTTCTAGTTTGGGTAAATGTGTTGCTAACTAAGGACAACTAAACATAAAAAACTAACACCCCATGAAATAAGAGATCACAGTTCAGAGGTGGCCACTAACTGGATAGCTTTAACAAAACCACGTAAGTTAGTATAGGTGTAAAGTTCCTTTGAGTACTCAAGAATTGTAAGGCACAAAGCGAGAGATCAGTGCAATGTTTCATTCAGGCTTAATACTTCAACCACTGAATTGTTATCAAAATATTTCCTTTCTCAAAAATACATTCCAAATATTAAATCCATTCCAAGGGTTTAATAGTTGATAATAAATCCATGCTATGATTTTCATAACCAGATGCATGAAGATGCAATTATAATTGGTTGATGAACTGAATCAAGATTTTCACACCATCCATCATATGTAAATGATTTCTCAAAATGTAGCGTGCTTGAATATGGCATAATCATTTATACTTTCAAAACTTTCATAATATTTCAATAGAATAAACTAGCAAGCTTCATAATATTTTTCTCATAAAAATATTTGATTGAAAATGTTGCGTGGATGCGGGGAATTACCTCAAGTCCGTAGAAAAACGTGCTTAGTTCTACGTTTGAAATTCTATGCTTTCACCTCCCACAAAATCTATCACATGAATCAGACATAAATCAATTTCCTATCGTCCATAACAAACATGTATCTCACTATGAACAACCTTAAATTATCTTGCTAATTGCTTTCATGGGTTTCCTAGGTCATCTATCATATCATTATCACAAACAAACATCCCAATAGTTAATATCATACACAATTAGCACATACTTAACATATCACACATAAATACACAATCATATTAACTAGTGGAAACAATATAAGCATTTTGTAGTTATATTAAAATCCTGCATTTTCCTATCATGGCACACTTTTTTATTTTAGCCTTAACTTTTGATTTATAAGTCCGATTAATCTCAAATTTGTGCCAAAATGCTCCTAAGATCCTTGGCTACAAAATTATGAAGTCCTTTTAGCTTGTTCCTTATATGAGCTCGGCAGCACCAAATTTGGAATTTAAACTCAAGAACAAGACTCAAGAATTGGTCACCCAATCCTCTACCAAAATGCCCACAAAATAAGAATCCTAGGTGATTTAACAATTAGAACTCAAATTCTAATAGAATTTTGGCAACTACTTTAATACCTAAACATCCTTGAATCTGCAAAGAATTAAAGAACAAGTGAGATGGAGAAAAGTAGACACCCTTCTAGGTTTCCCAATGAGAACACTAGGCAAGAACAAATCTACCCAATACCCAAGATGAAGAAATAAGTTGGATTAACCCAAAGATTTTAGGGACTCTAAACAACAGCGGGTTTAATTCCTTTGCTTGATCATGAAAGGTAGAACTAAGGAGGAATCCTCCTCACCAAGAGTTCAACACTCTATTCAAAAATCTGAAATTTGAATTCTAATACCAAAGAGGCTCTAATGGGATATTTATAGGCCTCAAGTTGTGCTAACTAATTAGTAAACAAAGCATAGAAATTAGATGGTCTTAATACAAGTTTTTAGGCCCTATTACACGTCTTAAAATAGGTTAAAACATAATAAAAGTCATAGGAATTTATTTGGGAACAAAATAGAACAAAACAAGAAAATTCAGTAAAACTGTGTATGACCAGACTGGACCTAGTGTCGAGTCTAAGACTACACCTGGCACCGGGTGTATTTGCCAGATTTGGATCGGCGTCGGGTCCTTCACTCTTAACCGGCGCCGGGTAGGCTCTGGGCATCCTTCCCTATTTTGTCACACTTCAAAATTTGCTCCTTGGACCTCCATTCCATTTCTCTGTGTTTCATTGATTTTCCAAATGAAATATTGGTCGGCTTGAGCCCTTCTTGATACTCCTTTGGCGTTCAATTCTTGTTTAAAGGTTAGCTTAATCCTCCACATGGATTGTTGCTTTTGTTGTGCATCTTTTAGCCCTTTTTTTCCATCCATCTCTTCACAATCTTCTTGGACCTGTGTTTATTGATTTTGTTGTCTTGAAAACTCCATTGATTCCTCTTGAATGTTGCTCTTACCTATGGCACCATGAAGTGTGATTTTATCCTTCTTTCTCTTTCTTGAAAATGGCCTTCATGCCTAATTTGATTCCTATCAGTTCCTAAACTGGCAAAAAATTACTAGAAGTAAAACATCCTAGAATTTTTTATGTAACAAAGCATTTTCTTGCTAAATTCACACTCCAACTATTCTAGCTTCATTTTACTACTTACATATCATTATATTCACTTCAATGCTTATGTTAACATTATAAAACCATCCTAATTACAGCCATGATGAAAGCAGAAAAATCACATAATTATCACAACCAAAACCGGTAGCTATAAATACATATATCAAGCTTTTATTTTATTTAACAACCATAACTTCTTTTATTCATTTTCTTTCTTCCTTCATTTAATCATGATTGTAACCATGAACATCTTTACAAAACACTTCCAAGACATCATCAAATAGCACAAAATCACACCAAATCAATTCACAAGTCTGCCGCTATATAAATCTCCAACAAAACCACAACAGCATTTTAACATATCAAGTAACACCAATCAATTCAAGTATTCATAATTCACTATTAAACATGTACCATAATAATCTATATTATGCATAGAATAAGTAAATTTAATTTTAAGAAGAGCAAGATTTTACCCTCCTAAATGAATTAGCCAAATTGCTAGCTTTTCTCCTTTTCTTGCTATTTTTTTCTCTCTATTTCTTTTTCTTTCTCTCAAACCTTTTATTTCTTCTTCCTTTATTCTTTTCTCTCTTTTTCTTCTATATTTTCAGTTCTCTCTTTCTCTTGCCCAAAAATCTTGTTATTTCTCCTTTAACTTCTATTTATAGTTGATTTAGGTAGCTAAATGTCTTAATCACTTAAGGGTGATTCATATGGTGGCTCACCTAGCTTAGTCATCATATAGAAGCCTAGAGAATGTAATAGAAGCTTAGAAAAATTTTTAGAACATTAAAGAACTTCATGGAAAATTATCATAATAAAATATAATATAATATAGTTATATAATTCCAAGAATTGTTATGTAGAATAGTTCTAATCCTACTAGTAATGAAATGGTACTAAGGAAAATAATAATTTAATAATATAGTAATATATAAAAATTATATAATATTTGATAGATATATAGATATTAATATAGGTATATATATATATATATATATATAAATTTTTTTATTAAATTCTATAATCAAAGATTAAGGTGGGCCACCACAAAATGACTCACCTTAATTAAGGTGAGGCCACCTAATTTTGTAAAAGAAAATACTAATCATAATTTTTAAAATATCTAAACTTTTTAATAAAAGATGTGAGCCCTAAGTAATATAGGTTGTAATAATGCTATTGGGCCATTTAAAGATGACGACGATGATGATGATGATGATGATGATGATGATGATGACGATGATGATGATGATGATAGTCTATAGTAAATATTGTTAGCCCTAAGGGCATTCTCTTGTATTTTGACTTATGACAAACATTGATGAGGACTAACTTGTGTGATCTATATATGATAGGATATGTTTGATCTCAATTCTTCCACGACATGCAAACGAGATTGCTAAGCAAGTCTTGAGCAACGGAATTGAAGAACGGGGTGACAAAATATAAGACAAGCTTAAGAGATTTCATACTAAGAAGCTCTTGAGAAGAATCATAGATTAGGAATCATTTGTTGAGGTATATTGTGTAAATTCCTATGTCCTCTTTAAGTTATAAGTCAATTTATTTCTACCTTGAAGCACACAAGCAAAAAGATTTCAAAGTATTAAGTATTCAAGTTTTTGGATTAAGTAGTTTGGATGACTTTGCATACAAAAGCTTTATCAAAAACTCTGTGAACAGTGTCAAATCATTTCTGCCTAAAAAAGTGCCATTTTGGACTTACCTTTTAGATGCACCCTCGTCCGATACTTGAGTCCAAAACTTTGAAAAATCTGATAGTGTGAAACTAGTCGTTTCTAGCCGTTAGAGCTCTACTTTTTGCTCTTATAAAAAGTTTCAAAACTCGATTTTAAAGTCATTTTTTGTCCTATCTTTCTAAGAAACACTCGTACTCTCTAGAATACAAAAATCTCCCTTTTTATAGTGCTTCAAAGTGAAATTAAATTACTTTAACAAGGTAAAGGTTGTTTGTGCTCATTGGCTTGTACATTTGCTCAAAAGTGTGAGCTATCTCTGGTTCATTTCTATAATCCTTCTTGTGTATTAAGGTTGTGGTGTCAAACCCATTTGGGGTGAACCTTAATTTGTTGATTGATTGAGAAGTTTTGGTAAAACCAAATATGGTGGTCCTCTTATGCAATTGGTATAGATAGACACCATTGATGATTGGGTGAGTTTAATGAAATCTGGTTAAAAATCCTTAAGTGTGAGTTTAAGGTAGTGGATGTAGATCTTGGTAGATCGAACCACTATAAATCTTGTATTTACTCTCTCTGCATTTAATTTCAACAAGCTGCAAACTTCCTTGCTTAAAAGCTTTCAAATCATTCAAAAAAACTTTTATGTTTCTCACAAACGTATCCTCATTCTTGTATTAACTACATATCGTGTGTCTCATCTCATTCAAATCATAGTTGGTCTTTAAGACAGTCTAAAAGCTCTTTGTTGTATCACTAGCAATCTCCTCGATCTGAAATACAAAAGGAGTATCTCTAAAATAGTTTTTTTTTAAAGTGTTTTAAATTTTCCAACAACATTATTCACCCCATTCGTCTAAGGTTTTTCATTTGGTATCAGAGCTTAGTCTACTCTTCTTCGGCTAAACAGCCTTGCAGAAAATATTCTTATGGCAAATATCTCCTCTCTTCCTTATGTCGAAGGATCCTCGACAAATAAACCTTCTTTGTTCACTGGAAGTAATTATACTTTCTGGAAAAATCGAATGCAGATCTATGTTTGCTCAATTAATTTTGAGCTGCGGAACTTAATTGAAAGAGGACCATATGTTCCTTCTAGAACTATTGAAGGTCGAATAGTTCCAAAATAAATTGATAAATATCATGCTAAAGATAATGCCAAAATGATATTGAATTTTCAAGTTATGAATATTCTATGTTATGCCCATGACGCCACTGAATATAACTGAGTAAGTGGCTGTGATTCAGCCCATGACATATGGAGATTACTTGAAGTCATCCATGAAGGGACAAATCAAGTGAAGGAATCTAAGTTGGGACTTTTGATTCATGATTATGAATTATTCACTATGAAGCTAAATGAGAGTATAACTGATATGTTTGCTAGATTCACAAACATTGCAAATGGACTTAAGACTTATAGGAAAAGCTATTCCCTTGGTGAATAAAATAGAAAATTTCTGGATGCTTTGCCTAAAAGCTGGCAACCTAATGCTCTAGCTGGGGAGGAATCTAAAGATTTGAAAACCTTACCGACTGAAGAGCTAATTGGCTCTCTCCTAACACATGAAATGAAACTCAAAAGGTTTCAAGAATTTGATTATCATAATAAAGGCAAAAGGGGAATAACACTGAAAGCTATTGATGAGGATGCTGAAAGTAGCCAATCTGATAGTGATGATGGAATTGAAGTAGATACGGAAGAATTGGCCATGATTGCAAAGAAATTCAGAAGAATGTTCAAAAAGGAAAGCTTCAAAAGAGGACAAAAGTTTGTGAAAAGGAAGGGACAGACCTCATCATTTAAGTCTCAATGCTATAAATGCAAGAGTATGGAACAATTCATTGCTGACTGCCCAATAGCCAAGAAGAAAGAAGGCAAAATGCTAAAAAAGAAAAGAATGATCTGAAAACAACGAAGGGCAAAGGACTAATGAAAACTTGAGATCAAACTGAGTCTGAATCTGAGGAAAATGGAGATTCTAAAAATGAAACTACTAGCGTATGCTTTAGGGCATGGAGGATAAGGTAAACTCCTCCTCTTCTAGCCCTGTAGCTAAATTGCATGATTCTACTGTTGGGTATCTCTTGCATAACAAATATGGCGTAGCAGAAAAATAAGAACGAGAGATCCACATATGTGTGGAAAATAAGACATAAAGAGAACAAATGTTATAACTTTTTACCTTTCTTTGATCGTGTGGAAAATAAAATTTTCCTTCTTCAAGTCAAGGCGCGATCCATCAATCCTCTTGATCAAACACCACGAGAGTTGAACGTCCAACCACTCTAATCACAGTGTGTGATTATTTCTAATAGAAATCCACACAAAGGATACACTCAAGCACCAAGATGTTTATGTGCTAGAATAAACCAATAATGGCAGCTAGGGTTTATGGTGAAGAACTACGAGTGAGAGAGAGAAGAGAAAGGATCGTGTATCCTCTAGGGTTTGGAGTTATTTTTGTGTCTTACACATAAGCTAGGGTTTCGTGTGTATATCCTATATAACACGAAAATTCTGCTAAAAAATCCTCCATCTAAGAATTCTAAAACAGTTAGATTTCCCTAATTGTAATTAGAAACATCAAGTTCTCACAATTATAATTTGGACCATAAATTATAACTAATTATAATTTGGCCACAACAACTTCTCTTTCTTACAATTAACCCCACTATGTTATCAAATAACATCTTGAGTATATAATCCTCTATTGTGTGTGACCTATTAGGTTTCCCAGTCAATTGGTAGTGAACATGAATTAATCTAAACGTCTTTAAGATTAATAATTCATAATTAATTAGAATTAATCATATTAATTCAAATCATGATTGGTTTATTAATTCATCAATTAATAAACACATATTCCCAGATCATGAGCAGTATCTAGCAACACATCATGACCACCTAAGAGTCCAGGAGGTCAAGTGTGTAACACCCCGAACACCTAGGCCCGCTAGGACCGGGGATGTCGCCCCGTCCAAAGGACAATGGGTCTTTATAACTAGGTCACACAAACAAATTGCGGAATAAAAATAATATTTAACTTAAAAAGTTATTACAACCCAAAGAAAACTTCAAGAATAAATCCCTGAATTCCAAAACAAAAACCATAAATAAAATTATCCACTCTCGCCTCCCCAAAGCAATACATAAAATCAAAAGACACATTCTCTTCCAAAGCAGATATTACTAGCCACTCAACTCCACAGCAGGATCATCCTGAAATCATGATAGAAAGGTGATGAGACAGAAATCTCAGTAAATCAGTATGTGCTTTGGGTGTTTAGTGAAATCAGTTCGTGGATGCAAAGTGTGAAACTTTTATAAGAGAAACATTGGCAAGCATCAAGCATTAGTCAAAAGTAAGAGTGGCGTTTTGGCTTATCTAGCCGTACATAAGTAATGAAATCAACCACTCGAAAGAAAGGGATATGGGTTACCACACGTTGGGCGCCATAACCGGTCAGAATGCCGACACTTTGTGCAGACTGACAAAAGTAGGTGATCGGCCTACTGGATAAGATACTCCTCATTCTCTATACCCAAACAACAATCGGGTGTCCATTCCGGCAAAACACAGTCACTTGACTAAAAACAAACTGCTAGCTCGGACCGGCACGACTCACTAGACTGACATCTTATCCGGGAAGAACTCACCCCTCAGAGGTGGCCACCTGCTGAGAGACTTACCCTAACCCTTCAAAGACTAGTCCTAGTAGTCCACTCTTATTGAGTACTCAACGACGTTTCCCACTTGGGATAAAATGAACAAAGCATTGCTCTTCATGGAAATAGCAATTTGAGGGTTTCCAAAGTTTTGGGAACAATCAGTTTTAGAAAGAGTTTCAAGTTTGGAAAATATGCTCAGTAACCTTCAAATAATTTAAGTGTTGGAAATAAGAACAAATTCAACCCTCAATTGCATTCAGATAAACGAGTGTCCATACACACCACATTTAGCTTGCCATAAAGAAAACATTTTTACATCGATAGGTTTTATGCAGGAGCTTACCTGATTCTTGCTCACAACAACAAGGTCTCGAATAGCTGACCTAACCCCATATGAGTAAATACAAATCTTAATCAGATTCAAGCTACAATCCACTTCTTCAATTTTAAATCAACTCAATTCACTACTACCATGATCCTAGTGTCTCAAGCTTTAAGGCAAAATAATAAATAAGTAGGTTTACAAGCTAAGTTTAATTTGTTATTTAAAATAATTAATGGTTTGGGAAATAAATTCTAATAAGTTGAAAGTTTACATCTTGTTAAGAAAAATCTAGAGTTTATTTGATCAAGAGTCATAGGAGGTACTAGGTAAAATAGTGATTTAATGATAGTTTAGTTGTTAGAAAATAATTGATAGTTAAAACTAGCTGAGATTAAATTGAATAAGCCTTTCTTGGAAAATAATAAGTAAATCCTTAAGGGTTTTGATTTAGTAAATATTTTACTAAGCATAAATCTTTTTCATAAAGGCTTAAATTGATTTCTTTATTTTAAATAATATTTATTTATTTCACTTTCTAGCAAAATTATTATTTATTTGGCTAAAATATCATTTATGAATATAAGAATCCAAATCTACCCTTCCTAGGGCTTTCGAAAATACTAGGAAATTATTTTATTGAGTATTTTATTCATGGAGTGAAAATTTACTTTTAGGGACAACTAGATCATGGTCAATTCCTATGGCCATCCTCAATCAAGAACGTACACAATTCTTCAATTCATTAAATCATCCAAATCTTGCATCTAGGCATAAATCCAAATTTATTAAGACATGATTTACCCTTTGCTAGCATAACCATGATCATGGCTTCAATAATCTAATCATGCATATCACTCCTATTCACCAAAGGTGACATAATCTCTAGCATGTTTTATCACAAATACTACCTATGACATGCATCAAACCTCAAATCAACATACAATCAACCAAGATGAACCTTTCATGCATAAATCCCATCTCCTTCACAATCATGCAATTGCTCATGCTTCAATCTCAACAATAAATATATATACTCAAATCCTATCACCATCCACCTACTAACAACATCATCCTAGAGACATGATTCTAGAGTTTAAAAAGAAGATTGAAGGTACCTACTTGATTGATGAATGCTTGAAAGAGTTTAGAGTAGATCTCCACTCCTAGATGGCTAATCTTGTCCAAGAGAGGTGGCGAAAGCATGGTCATGGAAAAAGAGACCATTCGGCCAAGGGAGGGAATTTCGGCCATGAGAGAGAGAGAGAGAGAGAGAGAGAGAGAGAGAGAGAGAGAGAGAGGATTATTAGCATGCTCATTCACATAAGTTTTCATTGGAGATCAAGTTTGAAAAAGATGAAGTTGTTAGAATAAGTTTACCTTAAAGGTGTTCTTGTTCTTCACAAAATTTTCTGGTTTTTGATCCAAAGTAGCAAGATGATTTGTGGAGTTTGATGTTAATAATGGCGTTGATGGATTCACAGCAAAGAACAAATCAAATCTGGAGATTTTCGTGAGGGTTTGAAGTGGTTTGGAGGTGTATTAGGTGTAAGAAGGTAGTAGGTGTTCTTGGTGTAGTGTGTGTGTGTGTGTGTGTGTGTGTGTGTGTTCTTGGTAGCTAGAGAAAATCGAGAGAGAGAGAAGAGGAAGCTTCTGAATTTCTGTGGAATTGGGGCTGCCGAAATTCTGTAGGGTTTAGGGAGTGATTTCTCTAATTTGGAAGGGAAAGGAAAGGTTAGTTGTTACAATCCTTGAAGAATATTTTTAGGAAGAGAATTTGGAATGTAAATATTCTAGGATATCTTGATTTTTCTGGACAGCTTTGAAGTCTCCTATGGCCGACTGAATGTGTGGCATTTCTGAGGAATTAAAGCTGGTTCTACAAGGCTTATGATGGCTGAAACTAAGGGGTACAAAGATGAAGAAGAAGTCTGGTCAATTGAGCAAGATATCATGGAAGGTTGCTAAATAAGATGGCTGGAATTTTAGAAGGTAATCAAGCTAAATTGCAGGGATTTGTTGGAGAGATTTTCGGACAGCCATTGATGGAATTTCATGCAGAAGCTTAAAGGAAACAATGGAGCTCTATTGCTGGAGGTTTAAGGAAGGTTTTTGCAGAAATAGGTTGGTGTTTCGGCTGGAAAAGAAATGGGAAGCAAGCTGGAAAATTCCTGCACAACAATTTTCGCTACACAGGGAATTTTCTGGTAGAATTTCGTCCGCCTCTTCCAGCTGAGATGCAGCGAGTTTGAAGGGGAGTTTCAAGGGTATTCAAGTATGGTTTCCATCCTTCTTCATGGAGGAAAAACATGGCTAAGGTGCTGCATAAAATCTGAAAGAAAACAGCTTGGTTTTGGACCTCCAAAGCTGCGATTTTGCCCCGAATTTTCACTGGTTTTCCACAGCTTTTGTGCAGTTCGAAAATGGCAGAAATAATTCATGTTTCAAGCTGAACTTAAGGCCATTTTTCTGGCAGTATTTAGAAGGAAATGTTAGCTAAGACGTTCAACATTTTGAAGGTACACAAGCTGGAAAATTTCAGTTCATTCAAAGAAGGAAGGTGAACTAGCTATAGAGTGAAATTCCAGCAAGCTTACTAGAGGGATTTTCCTCTTGAAATTTCCCACAATTCATTCACATTTTCCAGACCATGAGAAGCCTTTTACTAGGAAATTTTGATCCTAAAAGACCTCAGCCCTCTACTGAATTTTTTGGAAAGGAAAAGGGTAGAACACATTGATCAAACTAAGGAGTTGAGAATTAAGAAAACTAAAGATCAAGGGAGAATAAATTCCTCTTAAGAATTTCGAGTAGAGCAAGGAAGTGGAATGAGAATACTCCTAGCATGTCTCTCCTAGGACATCATCACCACATTGATCTAGGCCCTTAAGGCCGAAACCAACTCCCCCCAAGCAAAAATAAAATTTAATCTAGCTAAAGCTTCTATGATGGAATTTGAACTCTAGACTTCAATAATTAATTCTAAGGCTCTAACAACTACACCACAACAACTCTTGTTGCTATTTCCACTAGAAAAATTATTTTCTATTCAATCCACAATCTATCTCCCTATTTTCACGATGGGCAAAACTTACCATTTTGCCCCTCTCACACAATACTCACCAACAAGACTTCAAAACAATAAAGCTCAAATCCAAAGCACATAGAAATCATATGAAAATGTATTTAATCATGGAGTAAAGCATGATATGCATCCCAACGCTCTTACTCTAAGGTCGGTTTTGACTGGGGTTTCACAAAGTGGCTTGACATGAACCCTTCAATAACAAACTACAGTGCAATTAATTCCTTTCACCATACAATATCTCATTCGGTTTGGAGTACAGAATTAGTGCCAACTCCCTCCAGAATATATATTAATTCTAGCTCGAATATAATAGTACTTGTACCAGGAACCCACTACTCTAGATGTGTATCAATTGGAACTATTTCCAATACACAGTCATCTTGGCCAAGGACTTCTCGAGTAGTAATTCCTATAAGTGGCCGTGGGATATTCGCCCTTACTATTAGGAGTGGTGAATCCTTTATTAACCATCTCAACTATTTTTGTTTACCTCATAATGTACCCAATATCCATCCCATCGGCAGTGCTCGATCTAGCTTTAGAGATTGGAATCAAAGCACAATACTCAGCAAACAAAGTACCTTAGAGGTCTCAAGTCTAAGGATACTTGCATGTTTGGTATATTGAGATTATATAATTGGCACTAAATAGTTATCCATGTGATTATCTCATAGCTAGGTCATCCAATGAACTTGTTCCATTAACAAGCATCCATGTGTCAACTTTGAGTATCTCAATACTCACAGATATGAGAACCACTGCCTGATCAAATCAGAAAGTCTAACACATGCTAGTCTTAACGCATTAATGATGTCATGTCTCATTAATACTACGACTAGGGACTATTTAAGTACTAATACTATACAGTGTAGTAGGAATCTCATATCATGATCTCTATCATGATTTCCTTAACACAGTGTTATACTAGGGACTATATCCAAGAGTTATTTAACACAAAAGTAAACAAAAGAAACTGTGAGATAAATAATGTCTTTTATAAAATAAAATGTGTCATATACAATATACTAGTGATTGCCTCTAGGGCATAACACTAACATCTACTTGTGATAATATTAATGATCAAAATGCTCTTCTTATTGATATGTTAGTTGAACTAAAATGATTGTTAAAAAGGAACAAGGAAATGAAGGTGAAAATTGATTCACTATCAACTGAAAATGACAATCCGATAAGTGAGAACAAAAATCTACTTGACTTTATGTGCTGCCTGAATGTTGGAAAATAAATCATTTCGACTTTCTTGAAATGTTCTACTCATGAGAATGAATGTTTTTATGATCGAGTCTCATCTCTTGAAATCATGATATATGAATTCGATAATATGAAAATGAAGATTGATGATCTCACTACTTGTATTGAAAATTTCACTGATGGTCTAAACAACCTAAATAAGTTTCTTGGAACTCAACAAATGGCTAGAAATAGAAATGGCCTCGACCATAACAGTCTGCACAAATCAGGAAAACAAGTCCTATTTTGTAAAAGCAAGTTCCTCAAATAGAAATAATAGATGTTGCACTTATTGTGGCAAAAATGGACACAGTGCATCTAGGTGTCATGTTAGGAAAAGTATTGACTTAGGAATGAAATCTGATTAGAGAATTAAAAGAATTATCACTAACCCCCACAGACCCAAGAAGATATGGGTACCAAAAATCACTCTCCCATATCATGTATAGGTATATTTACCGGAGAAAATAAGCTTCACAAAGTGATTTTTGGATAGTGGATGTTCAAGACACATGACTAGATATGCATCCATATTAGAAGATGTGCATGCTATAAATGATGGGTTCATTACCTTTGGAGACAAAAAGAAAAGAAAGATACTTGACATAAGTAACATTGGTAAAGGATCTTCAACCATTATCAAACAAGTATTATTGATTAATAAGCTGAAATACAACTTGCTTAACATTAGACAATTATGTGACAATGGTTGAAAAGTCATTTTTGAGAAAGATTATTGCTCTATTATGGACAGTTCAAATAATGAAACAATTTTTTGTTGCTAATATGTTTGGAATGTATATATATTCTATCTTGATGATCTTATAGCTCATGATATTAGATGTCTTTCCGTGCATAATAATGATGGTTATCTTTAGCATATAAGGCTAGGCCATGTATCATTTTATTTGCTGAACAAATTATTCTCAAAATAGGTTGTTAGGAGACTGCCTAAAATTAAGTTTGATAAAAGCAAAATATGTGATGCATGCCAATTTAGAAAATAAATCCAAACCTCTTTCAAATCCAAGAAAACTATTTCCACCTCAAAACCTCTTGAATTAAATATATGGATTTATTTAGACCGATGAGCACCACTAGTCTTGGTGGTAAGAGGTATGCTTACGTTCTAGTAGACGATTTCTCAAGATTTACTTGGACTTTGTTTCTCAGACAAAAAGATGAAGAATTTTCTAAATTCTCTAAATTATTCAAGCCTGTACAAAACTCTATTGGATGCAAATTGATTTCTATTAGGAGTGACAATAGTAGAGAATTTTGCAACAATGAGTTGAAATATTTTTATGATGAAAATTGAGTTTTTCACAACTTTTTAGCAGCTAAAATCCCTCAACAAAACAGTATTGTTGAGAGGAAAAATAGAACCTTGCAAGAAATGCCTAGATCTATGATTTGCGAAAACTCTTCTCCAAATTCTTTTCGGGTTGAAGCTGTCAATATAATGTGTTATGTTGTTAATTGAGTGATACTGAGACCCTTTCTAAGTAAAACACCCTTTGAACTTATGTTTGACAAAACTCCATCAATTTTTTATTTTAAATATTTGGCTGCAAATATTTTGTTCTTAATACCCTAGACAAACTTAGAAAATTTGATAGCAAATCCGATGAGGCTATATTCCTTGGAAACTCTTCCAATAAAAAGACATATAGAGTGTACAATAAGGATTCATACATGCTGTCTTTGATGAATCTAACATTTATGCATTAAGAAAAAAATGATGATGATGTAGGGAGTTCAAAAGAAAGAGGGAAAGAACAACACAAAGCACCATGCACCATCACTGGACTTTCATGCCAAAGAAGATGAATTGGAAGAGCACCATACTGAACAAAGCAAGTAAGAAACTGAAGAGCTCACTGATCAAGGGCTACCAAAGGATTAGAAGTACGTAAACTAGTAATCCAAAAGAGCAAATTATTAGTGATCCTAGCTGTGCAGTTAAAATTAGATGGTATTTTATAGATAATTTTGCTCTACTCTCTAGTACTGAACCTAACTGTATTGATGTGGCCTTGCATGATGGTTTTTGGATACTAGCTATGCAAGAAGATCTGAACCAATTTGAGAGAAATCAAGTTTGGAAACTCATCCCTAGACCACTTGATCATCCGGTTATTGGTGGCAAGTGGGTTTTCAGAAACAAACTTGATGAAAATGGAGTGGTGACTAGAAATAAAGCTAAACTTGTTGCTCAAAGATTCAATCAAGAAGAAAGTATTAACTATGACGAGACATTTGCTCCCATTGCTATATTAGAGTCCATAAGATTGCTCATTGCCTTTGCTCTTTCAAAAATTTCATGCTTTATCAAATGGATGTTAAAAGTGCATTTTTGAATGGTTTTATTGAAGAAAAGGTATATGTTGAACAACCTCCAGGTTTCATTTATGAGTGCTTTCCAAATTACGTTTTCAAACTCTCAAAGGCTCTATATGGTTTAAAATAAGCCCCACGAGTTTGGTGTGAAATGCTTAGTGGATTCTTGCGCTCAAAAGGTTTTTTAAGAGGCTTGATTAATACTACATTGTTTATTAAGTCAAAAAATTCTGATGATCTTCTCATTATCCAAATTTATGTTGATGATATAACTTTTAGTGCTAATGAATCCTTATGTAAGATGTTTGCTAAGACTATGCAGTAAGAATTTGAGATGAGTATGATGGGAGAACTTAACTTCTTCCTCGGGCTGCAAATTAAGTAAACTAAGGATGGGATTTTTCTAAATCAAGCTAAGTATGCTAAGGAACTACTCAAGAGGTTCAGTATAAATGAAGCCAAAGAAATCAGTACACCTATGAGCACCTCACTAAAGCTTGACAAGGATGAAAAGGGTAAGAAAGTGGATGAATCAAAATACAGAGGTATGATTAGAAGTTTGTTATATCTTACTTCTAGCCGATCAGACATTATGTTTTCAGTTTATCTCTGTACCAGATTTCAATCGTGTTCAAAGGAATCCCACTTATGTGCTATTAAATTCATCCTTAGATATTTGATTGAAATATATGATTATGGTTTATGGTAACCTCATATTAACACCTTTGAACTTATAAGCTATACTGATGTAGACTATGCAGGCTATAAAGTTGAATGAAAAAGCACTAACAAGAACTGCCAATTTCTCGAACACTCTCCAGTGTCATGGCATAGCAAAAAACAGGCTTGTGTATCCTTTTCCACAACCGAGGCTGAGTACATTGTAGCACGGAGCTGTTGTGAGCAAATTTTGTGGATGAAAAACACACTGCTTGATTTTGGTCTCAATTTTGATTGAGTACCTATACTATGTGATAATACAAGTGCAATCAATTTAACAAAAAATCATGTTCAACATTCTAGAACAAAGCATTTTGAGGTTAAGCATCAGTTTATTAGGGATCATGTGCTCAAAGGAGATGTATGTGTTGAATATATCTCAACCGATGAACAGTTTGCAGATATTTTTACAAAATCTCTAACCGAAGAAAGGTTTAATCACCTGAGAAGAGGTTTAGGAATTACCAAGATCATGTAACTGATATTTTTGCCAAAGATTTGTTGTTTTTATTTGCAGAACCACTGGGACACAACTTTTGGACAAAGCTTTTGGACGCACTATTTGCAAAACATAACTCCAAAATTGCCTCAGTTTAATTATTTTTATTCATTTTTTTGGACGAACGATTTTGAACTCAGTCTAAGTCCAAAATATTAGCAGCTCAAAATTTATGAAAAGCCAAATATTTTTGTTATCTTCGAAAGAAAACGTGAGCCCAGAAATGACTTTTCAAATTTTTAAATGTCCGCGCTTTTTCTAATACCTCTGAAAATTCTCTAATGTAAAGAACTTGATTGTACTTATCCTATCTAGAACCTAGGAAATTTTAAAAGAAAAGACTTTCACTCTCTCTCTTGGAAATCAAAAACCGATATTGCTCCCTATTACTCTCAACTTTATCTTCTCTAAAACAAAACAAAAAAATCCTTCACCTTCTCCTTATTTCTGCTATGACGAAAATAGCAAAATCTATTAAAGGAACCGTAAAAAGAACCAAGATGGGGAAAGCAGTGGCTAAGACAAAAGCTGCTACACCGCTTGACACCAAGTAGAAAGAAAAGAAAATCACTGAGGAAGCCTCACGATCCAACTCATCTATAGAGCATACCGCACCAGAAAGTTCTGAGACACAAGTACCCCGCATTCTTGATAAAAAATGTGAAACTAATTTTAATGATTGGCTATCTAGGAATGGAACTGTGATTTCGGGATATCGTGTTAAGTCTGGGGGATTCTTAAATTTCTCTGACATTCTGAATATGTTCAAGAATCTTGGTTGGGGAGCATTACTGACAGTTGGTGAGAAGTTGTACATCCCATTAGTTTGGGAGTTCTTTGCAAAATTTAAAAAGGGGCGACTTGAGGAGACTGGAGGAGGGTTCATGGTGCAATGGTATAGCGTCAGAGTAGGATGTGTAAATGAAGAATTTGATCACAGATTACTGAACCGAATTTTTAGTGTGAGAGATGGGGGTATTTATTTCTTCAAGATGAACAAGTTTTTTTTAAAGGAACGGACATTTTTTATTTGGGTAGATTTGAGGAAGGATTCTTTAGTGGGAAGAGTTTCAAAAATTCGGGTAATAGAAACACAAAATGGTTGAATAGTCCTGGTAAAGTCTTGCACTATACGGTATCAACCATGGTTGCCCTAAGCTTTGGGTATAAAACTTCAGTAAGTATCATGCAAATGATACTAATGCTGGTCCTTTCTGAAGGATGACAGATCAACTTGGGATTTTTGGCTGTCAAATTGATGATGCAGTCAAGAAACACTTCACATAAGGTACTTCCATATGGTAATCTTTTGACCAAATTATTCAGATACTTCAATGTGGTTTAGATAAGTTTGGACCTGGTCAGATGAAGACAAATATGTATAACATAGATTCATTTGAAAGAATGGGCTTTGTTCAAGTGAATCGGGAATGGGTTTTGCTTAGAGATCTATCAGATGAAAAGAAAGAAAAAGTGCTAAAATTAAGGAGGAAGAAAAAGGAACTGCTCAATCCATAGGAACTAAAAGAAAGGCTAACACAGAAACTCAAGTCGAGTCGTTTAGCAAAGGAAAACAGAAAATTCAAGACTCAAGCATTAGTCAGAGTATTCTGGAAGAAATCAATTTATTAGTTGTTAAGTGCATAGCCTCAGTTCAAAAATTAAGAACATTGGAAATAGGTTAACTACAGTAGAAGAGAAGTATAAAAAGGATGAAATAATGCCTGCTACATCAGCACCATCCCTAGAAAAAGTACTTAAAGAACAAACTGCCACTGAAGAAGAAAAGCTGCTGTGAAGGAGAAACAAGATGAAGAAATGGCAGCCACTAAACAAGGAAGGCAGACATCCATATATCATGAAGAATCTGCACCCCCTGCACCTACTGAAATCCTTGTCTTCTCTGGAAAAAAAGCCAAAAGTATGTGGTGGTAAAGAGGAAGTCCAGTCAGATTGCTAGACAACATTCAAAAAAGGGTGCCGAGTCTAAGCTAGAGACCGCCCATATTTCCTAAATGATCACCTCTGCGGACTTCTTCCAAGACATCCTCTACTTGCACAACTTTTACTGATGTTCTTTTGACAATTATCTTTTTAATTTCTACACCAGTCTTTGAACATTTTCAATTCTGCATATCTCTTGCTCTATCTGTTAAATATATATATCTCTGTCATCTGCATTCTTCTTATTCTCTATTTTTTGATTGATGATAAAAGGAAGAGAAAAATGGTATAAAAAACTATTTATAACAACTGTTGGGAAAAATTGATAATAACTGTTCGGATTGTGCACTGTTGTGCTATGCTGTTGATGGTTATTATTGGATTATGTACTGTTGTGTTATAAACTGATGATGAATGATCTGCATATGGTTATTGTGCACTGTTGTGCTATGGATTGGAAATAGTTATTGTGTTATGGACTGCAACATAACTGTATGAAGAAACTGAATATTTCTTAAGATTCTGTGAAGCACATTATGAAATACATGTGGGGATTTAGGGTTGATCAAACCAGTATGCTGTGCAATTTCTTTTTTGTATGAATGGTGAGTTATGCTCATGTATTGGTTGTATATTGGCTTATAATAAGTATGAATTGTGATTTCGGTTGCTTATCTTGTTATGGTCAAAGGAGTTTGAAGTGTGTACATAAAGTTAAAACTGAGATTTGGTTCATTGAACAATCTATTTTGGAAACTAATTATGATATGCTCTATGTTAAAAATCTTAGATGATAAGGATAGTAATTCATATATCTTTCATTGCTATTTTTTTTTTCTTGCAGTTTGAAATTTCTTGAGATAACTAGGCTGGATCAAAATCTTTGAAAACTCATTGTTACCTGCACATACACAGGGAGAGTTTTGGACTCTTATTTCTTCAATCCAAAAGTCCAGTCCAAAAATGGGTTCTAAGAAGACTAGCTTATGTCTAATTTTAGCCAAATTTGGACACATGTTTTGGACTTCCAATTCTGAAGTCCAAAAGTTTCATAGTCTCTACTCACCCAGTTTGGATGTACATTTTAGATGTCCCAAATTGTAACTCTAGCTTTTTCTCCCAAATTGCATTTTGTGGTTTCATATCCTATATTCATATATACATATATTAAGAGGGAGCGTGTCATCTTATGATTTATATTCTATACCTCCTTGTGTACATTCTTATAAATTTTTTTAATTAATTAAGGCTATTCTCTTAAGGAATAGTCGTGTGATGGAAGGCAGAAGGAAATGGAGATTGGTTGGGCTATGGCTTATTGAACCATGTTTGTGAGTATATGATTAAATTTTCTTATCTTAATCTCATAAGCACTCTTTGAGTCCTATAATGAGATAATGCATTTTAGTTTAAAAATATTCTTATTTCTCTCGGACTAACACGTCCGTACTATACATATCATTATTTTTATATCACAATCCCATCAAGTTTGTCATCACTCAAAATGGGAGAGATTGTTAGCCCTAAGGGCATTCTCCTGTATTTTGACTTATGACAAACATTGATAAGGACTAACGTGTTTGATCTATATATGATAGGACATGTTAGATCTCAATTCTTCCAAGACATACAAACGAGATTGCTAAGCAACTCTTGAGCAACGGAATCCAAGAATAGGTGACAAAGTATAAGACAAGCTTAAGAGATTGCATACCAAGAATCTCTTGAAAAGAATCATAGATTATGAATCATTTGTTAAGGTATATTGTGTAAATTTATATATCTTCTTTACCTTATGAGTTAATTTATTTTTACCTTAAAGCACACATGCAAAAAGATTTCAAATTATTAAGTCTTCAGATTTTCGGATAGTTTGTATGACTCTACATCCAAAAGCTTCGTTGAAAACTCTGTGAATAGTGTCAAATCATTTCTGCCTAAAAAAGTGCCATTTTGGACTTACCTTTTGAATGCACCCTCGTCCGATACTCGAGTCCAAAACACTAGAAAATCTGACAGCGTGAAACTAGCCGTTTCTAGCCATTGGAGCTCTATTTTTGCTCTTATAAAAAGTTTCTAAACTCGATTTTAAAGCATATTTTTGTCCTATCTTTCTAAAAAACACTCTTACTTTCTAGAATACAAAAATCTCCCTTTTCATAGTGCTTCAAAGTGAAATCAAATTGCTTAAAAAAGGTAAAGGTTGTTTGTGCTCATTTTCTTGTACATTTGCTCAAAAGTGTGAGCTTTCTCTGGTTCATTTCTAGAATCCTTGTTGTGTATTAAGGTTGTGGTATAAAACCCATTTGGGGTGAACCTTGATTTGTTGATTGACTGATAGGTTTTAGTAAAACTAAGTGTGGTGATCTTCTTATGTAATTGGTGTATATAGACACAATTGATGATTGGGTGAGTTTAATGAAATCTGGTTGAAAATCCTTAAGTGTGAGCTTAAGGTAGTGGATGTAGATCTTGGTAGATCGAACCACTATAAATCTCGTGTTTACTCTCTCTACATTTAATTTCGACAAGTTGCAAACTTCCTTACTTAAAAGCTTTCAAATAATTCAAAAGAAACTTTTATGTTTCTCACCAACCCATCCTCATTCTTGTATTAACTGGATATCGTGTGTCTCATCTCATTCAGATCATAGTTGGTCTTTAAGATAGTGCAAAAGCTTTTCGTTGTATTATTAGCAATCTTCCTGATCTGAAATACAAATGTAGTATCTCAAAAACAGTTTTTTTTAAAAGTGTTTTAAATTTGCCGAAAACTTTATTCACCCCCTCTAAGGTTTTTCAAATATAATATTTCTTAAATTATATATATACAATATGTATATTTTTTATTAAATACACTAATAGTATGTAATAATAAACACATAAATAAACTTCATCTATCTATTTAATTCAAATAACTTATTCATTCAATATTACCCAGATAAATCACAATTCATTAAGAGAGCAAACTTACAACATAATATAATAAGAAGAATACCTCAATGCATGTTGTTTACCGATGCTATTCACAAAGAAAAAGGGTATTACACTTATAAGGTGAAGGTGGTTTTAGGTGGGGTATTAAATTCTCCCCCTAAAAGAATTTCTTCTCAAAATTCAGGATAGCTTACCTCTAAAGTATATTTAGATATTTTCACTTCATCCATTCCTCAGTCTCTCATGCTACATCCTACATCCTATGATGTTCCCATAATGTGATAGGGCCTAAATTAGTCATATATTTCCTAGTTATTTGAGACCATGTTGTGATACATTTTGTACAATAACTGGTCATATTCCTTCATATTTGAGATTTTACTCTTGGAAAGGTATTTTGTGCATTATTTCAGATTTTAGGGATAAAATAAGACAAAAACGTCGCGGAACAGAATAGAGTTGGTGCCAGTTAGGAGCCCAGAGGCGGTGTCGGCTGCAATCTGGAAGACTTGGCATGAAAATCAAGAAAAATTAGCAAACGAGCAAAGAGGCTATAACACCCCACTACCTAGGCCCAACAGGGCCGGGGATGTCGCCTCGTCCATAGGACAAGGGGTCTTTATAACTAGGTCACATAAAAAAAAATAAAAGTAATACCTTAAAATTAAACTTATTACAACCCAAAAATACATGAACAAATCCAAAATAAATTTTTGCTACAATATCTCAAAACAACACATAAGGGAAATAACAAAAAGTCTTCAAATCATAGGCAACAAATCTAACTATTGACCTCCACAGCAGGATCGATCTGAAAGCATGGTATAAAAGGTGGTGAGATAAAAATCTCAGTAAGCCCATGTGTGCTTTGAGTGTTTTAGGTAAAATAGTTCATGTATGCAAGTCGTAAAAATTTCATAAGAGAAAATGCTGGCAAGCATTAAATAAATATTAAAAATAAAGAGTGGCATTTTGCTTTTCAAACGATACATATGCACAATAAATACAACCAGTCAAAGAGGTAGACATGGGTTACCACACGTTAGGCCCCACGGTCAATATGCCACACGTTGAGCATACTGCCGGTCAAACTACCACATGTTGAGCACGCTGACGAAAGGTAGGTGTACGGCCTACCGGGTGAGATACTCTTCCATCTCTACACCCAAACTTACCGGTTGTCCACTCCGAAAACACACAGTCCATATGACTAAAACTTGCTAGCTCGGACCAGCATGACCTACTAGACTGGTATCCTATCTAGGAAGGACTCACCCCTCAGAGGTGGCCACCTACTGAGAGACTTACCCTAACCATTCAAAGACTAGTCCTAGTAGTCTACCCTTATTAAGTACTCAACGTTGATTGTCCCACTTGGGAGAAAATAGATCATACATTGATTTACTTGGAAATAGTAATTAAGGGTTCCTAAAATTCTTGTCAAAGTTGGGTTTTAGAAAGAGTTTAGCATTTTGTGTAAAACTGCTTGTTCAATTTCCAAATGATTTGCTAGACTGAAAATTAAAGGAAAAGTAGTCCTTAATTGCCTTTACAAAATGAATTTCCATACACATCGCATTTGGCTTGCCATAATAAGTTTTAGTCTTCAAATAATTCCATGCAGGAGCTTACCTGATCCTTTGCTTACTCGAATTCAAAAATCCTTCAAGGCTGACCTAACCTCGCCTGGTGTAAACACAAGGCATAAGGTTATACTCGAGCTATACTTGCTCACACAGATAATCCCTAGTTCAACTAATCTCAATCAGGACCTTAATGTCCTAAGCTTTAAGGCTAGATGATAAAGAATTTTATAAGATAAATCTAGCTTGATAAGTTAAAATAACTAGGGGTTATAAAATAATTACTAATAAGTTATAAGTTCAAATAATAAATCTTGAGCATTATTATTAATAAATAAACTAGTCTTTGAATATTGAATAATACTAAGTCCTAAAAAATATTAATAAATAGTAATTTTTAAATATTATTATTATAAATAAATTAATATTTAATAGATGATAAATAATTAGTAATAAATAATAATAATTAATGAATTATATTAAATTTTTTATTAATAAATAACAAATAAATTTGAATATAAATAATATTTATTATCATAGGTAAAAGTTTTAACTATGGTCTACAAGGCCATTAATATTTTATTTTTTATTAATGATTATATAAAAGACCTTATTTATTTCTATACAAAAAATATATATATATATATATTATTTTAATAAAAGATATTATTTATTTGACAAGTAAAATATGAATATTTCATTTAATATTCCAATTCCAAAACTTCATAGGAATTTCGAAATCTTTAGAGAAAAAATATAGTAATAATCTTAATTAAGGTAAAAAAATTTGTTATTAAAAATAACCTAGGATTAACAAGAAAATAATCATGGTTTTCCTATTGCTAAACAAGAATCATGAACACATTCTCCAACATCAAACAATAACTAATCCATTCATGAACATAGGCTTAAATCAATACATGCTATCACATGGCCAAATCCTTATTGGACATAGTCATAATCATGGCTTCAATGGAAGTAAGAACATAAAATTCCTATTCACCAAAGGTTTTATAACATCTAACATGCTTTAAACATCCATAATTTTCTTAAGACATGATGAACACACATTGATTCTCAAGAGAATCCATATAGCTTAAACATACGGAACCATTCTCATGTCCTAATCCCAACCCCTTTATCTACATGCATATATTCAATCCCCCATTCATATTCTATTCTTCCTATCAACATCTAAGAGACATGATTGCTGAATTAAAAAGAAGGATTAAGGAGAAATACTTGATTGATGATTACTTCGATGAAGATTTAAGAAGGTTCACGTGATTGAGAGTCTTGAATTGTCCATGAGAAGAGAAAAATAGCTATGGTTGTAATCCACCATTTCAGCCGAGAGAGAGAGAGAGAGAGAGAGAGAGAGAGAGAGAGAGAGAATTAGCCTGATACGTTGTAGGTTGAATGGAAGAAGATGAACAAAGGAGTTGTTCTTGGTTACCTTGATGATGTTCTTGAGACTCAAGAAAAAAAACTGGTTTTGATCAGAATGCTAATTCTTTTTTTGAAGATTTGGTGTTATAAATTGCAGAAATGAACTCTAGGGAGTATGTAGGAGTAATCTGGAGTATTTGAGAGGGATTGGAGGTGTTTAGAGTGGGTTTTGGCTTCAAGAAAGGTAGTGTGTTTTCTTGGTGAAAATTGAGAAAGCTTGAGGGAAAAATGCTGCATGAAATTTGGGAATGCTGGCTGAATGGTTTAGGGAGTTTAGGAGTTTCAATTTTCAGCTTAGAGAGGAAGAGAAAAATATGATTGTTTGAAGTTCAAATAGAGAGATTTGAGGAGTGGTTTGAGGTATAGGATATGTTAATGGTGTTTGATTGATGGAGGTTTCTTGGAGCTACAATGGAGCCGGCTGGATTGTTATGTTTTGCTGAAATGAATGAAGATTGATGGAGCTTTGAGGCTGGCTAAAATTTAGAGCTCAATGGCAGAGGAATTTCTGGTTATAAAACTTAGTACAATAGTGTTTTCATGAAGCAAAATGCAGGGAATTTTTGAAGTTCAAATTATAGTTTGAATGGAGTGATCTTAGGAGATATTTGAGGTGGGGTTATGAAGTCCAAGTGTGCAAGGTAAGTGGAGAGGTTAATGGTGTTCAATTCATGGCAGAACAAGGGTACAGAGGTTTGAGGGTGGTTTTTTGGCCAAGGCTTAAGGGAACAAAGATGGAAATTTTCTGGTTTCATGGTGTTCAAGGTTCGAATAGTTGCTGTAATTTTCTGTGTAGTTTTTTTGCAATATTCCAGCCCGATTTGCAGAGGTTTTTAAGAGGTACTTGAGAGTCCTTTAAGGCTAGTTTCCAGCCTTCTTTATGGAGGAAAAGCAGAGGAGTTTTGCTAGCTTGAAGGTAGAAGAAAAATGCTTTGTTTTCTAGTTGAAGATTAGCGAAACTGCCCAAAATTTTTTTCCTGGTTTGTGCAGTTTTGTGCAATCCGATATTGCACAGGAATTTCACTCTTCAAGCTGAATAAATTGGTCATTTTTCTGGTAGCAAATGAGTAAGACAATTGGTTATGTTTTTCGAAAGTTAGGCTGCTCAAGAATCTAGAAAATTTCTAGGTTTCTTTCATGAAGGACATGATCACTATGAAGATGATTTTGAAGGTTCAACCATGGTAATTAATTTCCCATGGGACCCTTCCTAACTCCTTTCCAATTTTCAGTCAACCCCCTAACTTCCAAGATCCATTTTCAAAATTCAAAGCCAAGAAATCCTTACTGAATTTTCTGGAATTAAAAAGATGAATTTTGATAAATTTTGAACAAATTTAATTTATGAAGATGTTAGGACAAGCTAGAGGTAATAAAAGGATAAGAATTTCTCTAGAATTCTTTTTAAGACATGATGATAGGATTAGGACATTCTCTTCATGTCTCCCCTAGGACAACATTCCTATTTTTATGGAATGTAAAAAAACAAAAATTCAAACTTAACTAAGATAATAATGATGAAAACTTAAGTGATGGGATTTGAACTCATGACCTTAGAGATTAATTCCTAAGCTCTAACCACTAAACCACAACAACTCTTGTTCTCATTTTCTCACGCAAATATTCTTCTTATTTAATCCTCAAGCCATCTTCTTATTTTGATCTCAAGTAAAATTACCATTTTACTCTTCCTACTCAATAACCATAACTAAGCCTTTTATCCTATAAATTATAATTCTAAAACACGAAGAATCATTCAAAAAAATATATATTCATGCAAAGTGATATAATATGCATCCTGACCCCCTTACTCTAGGGTTGGCTTTAGGTGGGGTTTCACAGAGGTAGAACAAAACCGGCGCCGGCTGTGCACTGGTGCGGAGGAGGTGCCTCGATTTTCATGATTGTTTTTGGCAATTTGCAGAGTTTTAGTATTTTTCTACTTCTATTCGGCCAAAAACCCTAGAAGGACAAATTTAAGACTTCTAAAGCCTATAAATAGAAGGAAAAACACAAGTCATGGGGATGAATTCACGGATCAAAACATAAAATCGCTTAAAATCAAGGAAGAATTCATTATATCAAGGAGGATTGTACAAGAGAGCTTACGAGGAAAGAAGAAGGAGGCTTGTCTATGAGTGCTTTCTTTTAACTTTATTTTCTTTTCTTGAACAATGATGTATTAATTGTTTTATTGTAATTTGATATTGTTTTCGGTATTCAGGATTTTTAGAGTTACTTTGATCTTTTGATTAATTGATTGTTATTCTTGGTATTTAATTACTTATGCTGATGATGAGATTAATTTGTTGTTTCTTCCTATCAACTTGCTTGGAAAAGAGGTTAATTGCTAAGAATTGGGTAATTAAAGGTTAATTGATATTTGTCAGGATATGGATTCATTAGTTAATTTCATATTTTAAATTTGCCAGGATATGGGGATTTAATCAAGAATTATGTTTAATGCATCTTTTAGGTGAATTAATTGAGACAAGATATGTGATGCTAATTTGTCTAGAAGATAGTGATTTCATGGATTGGAAAAAAAAGTAAATCTATCTTAATCCTTCATGATGCCAAGCAAATAATTAGTGATGATAATAATTGGGTACTTTAAGGTCATGTGTATCAGAATAATAGTTTGAGTTGCATAATTATCCATCCTTGACATGTATATATTCTTTTGTTTTATTTTATTTTCCTTTTTATTCTTTTTCACTTTATGGAGTCGGTTAAACAATGAAAGAAAAGTGATTACTGCATACTTATTCCTTGAGGATCGATACTCGTTTTAAACCCCATGCTATGCTTAATGATAAGTACTCTTGCTCATATGTGTAATTTGGGGTTAACATTTTAATTTAAACTTGATTGGAAATGTGCTTATTTTTATATAATTTTTATACCCAAATTCATGCACATCAAGTTTTTGGCACCGTTGCTGGGGAACAATATCATGAAAGCTTAGATTTTGTTGATTCAACCATGTTTATATATTTATATGTCCATATGTCTATATGCAAATATGTATATATGTTCTTTGTGTAAATTAGTGTTATATCTTGTTGTTGTAACATTATGTGACTTAATTGACTAACATACTTCATGTTGTACTGCAAATACCACTAACTTTTATATGTAAATAGTTTTGGAATGTGTGTGTTTTTCTTTTCTTTATTTTTATATTATTTGTTTTTACCTTTTGTTTTTTTATTTTCTTTATTTTTGTAATTATTATTTTTTTATTTTCGATTTGATATTTGTTTTTTGAGCACGAGATTGACATCATCATGGATAACTACTTTTGGGCACAAGATTAAAGGAGCTCCAATGATGAGAATTTGGCAAAGTTACAATCTCGGATCGATGCTTTTTGTGAGATGTCACTTGAAGCCTTAATGCATTCTTTTGTTGCCAATTCAAATTCCTCCATTAAGTGGCATAAAAAAGTATCCCAACGATTAAGCTATCAAAGAACACAACTAGCCAAGTTGGTTGAGGATGCTATAAAGGCCTATATGCTTGAACAAGAGAAACTCCAAGGAAAGGAGAGAGGATATGAGAACCAATTGTCCAATGTAGAAAGGAAGGTATTCAATTCTACTCTACGTGCTAATAATTCTAATCTCTCTTTATCATATGATTTTTTTTAGGTTCCTCTCAATTCTTGGAGAACAAGGGTCTAATTGATGATGTGTTAAATTTATCATGCCTCAAAGAGTTCGATCTTTCAATGCTACATCATAAGAAGTCCTTGAAGCATAGTGGTAATTTCTACCCTTCACCCTATTCAAAGGGAGGTAACTTGGTATTTGTAGATATATTAAAAAATAAGGATTTCTTGATCCCATCTTTAAGAACTCAAATACTAAGTTTAAAGGGGAATTTTAATTATGAACATTCTTTTGAAGGGTTAAAAGGTGATTTCAAGTTTGATGCATTCTTTAGAGATCATGTGCACTTATATTTTGACAAAAATATTTGTCTGTCTAAAAAATATTAGAGAAAGAGGTTTATGCGTTTTTCTTTAGTGAGAAAAATTATTTTCATAAACTTCTATTTTTCAAAAACCTCTCTTCATTCTACATTCATCATGCCTATCTTCTATTTTGAGCGTTACATTCTTTTCAAAAGGGTTGTGGTAAAATTTCTAGAAAAAAAACTTCTAACCCATTTTGGTGTGCCTAAGGTGCTCATTAAGGTAAAAAAAAAAAAAAAAAAAAACACTTCTTGGGTTCTCTTGACTTTTTTTCCTTTCATACTATATGTTTTTCTTTTTCGTACTATTTTCTTTACTTTTTGCTTATTTTTCTTTTCTAGTTTTTATGCTTTGGTGTGTTTTTTTTTTTTTTTGTATTTTTCTTTCTTGCACTTCAACAATGCTCCTTTCTGCTGGAATTCAACTCTTTTGTAGGAGAATGCACAATACAATGGAAGTATTTTCTTTCTTCTCTTTTCCCCTTTATTTTTGGTCCCGTGGTAATATTTCCTTTCTCTATTTGTTTGGTCATTAAGGACAATGTCCAGTATAAGTGTGGGGGAGTGGTGAGAATGGGAATTCTTCTATGCTTCATTCTTCTTGAAATTCTTTGAACCTTTTGAGCAAAATTTTCAAATTTTTTCTGATTTTTTTTGGAGCTTTCAAGATGTATTTTTAATGCATGTCTTTGTGCTAGATTATAGAGCATATGTTCTATATCATTTGTAGCTTATGCATAACTTTTTGCATGCACTTAGACTAAGTAGTTCATGATCAAATGCTTTACATTGCTCTTAAACCTGTTTTTTTGCTAAAATTCATTGATCATTCTAGAACTTACATGAATACCTCTCGAGGTGAAATAAGAAAGACATTTATGATTTAACTTAGGGATGACGGTAATAGGCCTTCTTTGGATAGTTTGAGCTTTTCAAGCTTACCTATTTTATATTATCCCTAGTGCCCATTTTGAGTCTAAATTTTTAATTTCTTTCTTAAAACCCGTTATTATACTTTGTCCATTACTTCTTTCTGAGAGTTTGATTTACCTTCCAAATATTTGATTGCTCTTGATGGATAAAAGTACAAGTAGAAGAATTTTGAGCGAAAATGCTTGTGTAAATGTCATGATTTGCTACTTTCAGTCATGCATCATGTGTTGAGTTGGCGTTGTGAGAGGAGAAAAGAAAAACAAAAAACTGCTAGAAAATGTTGAAAGAAAAAACTGAGAAACAAACAAAAGCAGCATTTGAAAAGAAGAGAAAAAGAAAAGAAAAGCAGAAAGAAAAAGAAAAGAAGAGCACAGGAAGAATATGGTTGAGCTGGAATAAGAAGTGCTAAAATTTTGATGATCTTGTGCAATATGATTGAGGAGTTGAGAACTAATTGATGAAAAGAATGCAAGATTTGCTTGAACTATAATATGATTGCTATATAAGGTTATGGGTTTTTGATTGGTTTTGTGATAGGAGAGCAAGAAATGTTTGGAATCATTTGGTACATTTTGTTTATCCTTTTCTTGCAAACTCTCATCTTCTTTGATATTTGATTTTCCTATATCCTTCATTTGACAGCTACATTACAAACCCTTTAGCCTTACATTATAAGCTTAAAAGTCATACTTGACCTAAGTAGGATCATGATATGTCTCAAATTAATGGAGAGAGTGTATGAAAAGTAAGCTTATGAAATGTATATTTTTCTTGAACTAAATTCTTTCCAATGGTTTGAGAATGATGTTAAGTGTTGGGATGGTTCTACTAGTCATTCTTCACTTACAAAAGTCTTGCATTTGTTATGAAATATATAGTAGCATATGTTTTGTTATCTTGAATAAAGAAAGCATTGGAAATATTATTTTAAAATTGATTGAGTGATTTTATGAAAACTTGTGTTTTTCTACTTATCTTTGATACTTTGCTTGTGGATAAGTAAAGAGCTAAGTGTGGAGGAATGTGATAGGGCCTAAATTAGTCATATATGTCATAGTTATTTGAGACCATTTTGTAATACATTTTGTAGAATTGTTGGGTATCTCTCATGCATATCATATATGGCGCAGTGGAAGAATAAGAACAAGATACCAACCCAGGATCTGCATATGTGTGGAAAACAAGAAATAAAGAGAACAAAGGTAACAACTTTTTACCTTTATTCGATCGTGTGGAAAACAAAACTTTCTTCTTCAAGTTTGAGGGGCGAACCAGGAATCCTCTTGATCAAACACCACGAGAGTTGAATGTCCAACCACTATAATCACAGTGTGTGATTATCTCTAACAGAGATCCACACAGAGGATACACTCAAGCACTAAGAATTTCTGTGCTAACAGAAAACAATGGCGGCTAGGGTTCTTTTTATTTTTCAAAAAAACGAGAGAGAGAAGAGAAGAGAGGGTGTCGTGTGTCCTGGGGTTTTTCATGTGAATCACCTTATATTAGGGTTTCGTGCATATATGTATTATATGTCACAAAAATCCACTAAAAATATGAAATTCTAAAACAATTAGAATTCCATAATTGTAATTGGAAACATCAAGTTCTCACAATTACAATTTGGACTATAAATTGTAACTAATTATAATTTGGCCACAACTCCTTCTTTTTCTCTCAATTAACCCCACTATGTTATCAAATAATATCTTGAGTATATAATCCTCTATTGTGTGTGACCTATTAGGTTTCCTAGTCAATTGGTAGCGAACATGAATTAATCCAAATATCTTTAAGATTAATAATCCAATTAATTAGAATTAATCATATTGATTCTAATCATGATTGGTTTATTAATTCATCAATTAATAAACACATATTCCCAGATCATGAGCAGTATCTAGCAACACATCATGACCACCCAAGAGTCCAGAAAGTCAAGTGGCTTATGTTCATTGGTAGGTATCCAATACCAATTACATCATATGTAACACTTAAAGCCTTTTAGGCTACCCCAACTTTTCCTCTAAATTTCTTTATGCTTGTGTTTACCCAACTAGGATAAAGAATTTAGTTAAACCCGACCCATTAATAAGGAATTTAATTCCATAGCCTGAACATGCCCGATGTTGAGTAGGCTTAGGTTTGCCCAACAACCTGGTCTCGAAAAAGGATTCTCGTTCTTACTATATTAATGGAAAGAATTAGGTTTAATATTAATTGAGGGATTTGTTCTTTTTAGTGATTTCAATAAATGACATGCATAAAAATCAATAAATCACAAAATTGATAATCTTGGTAATAAAGCGATTACATGGTATGGTTATGCACTTTACGCTAAATTAATTTCTTTAAGCCATAAAATAAATTAATATAGTTAACCCTATGTGTTCATGCATGATTTAAGTAGAATGTCTTACCTTCTTGCCTTGTTTTGGTTGCCATCTCCAAAATAGAATAATTTTACTCCTATCTAACCTATGTAAACTAATTAGATAATTTTCTAAAGAGAGAAAACCTCGAATTACATTCGAGGGGAGTTAGATGAGAACAGAATTACACAAGAATTCTAGAGAAGACAAGACACGCAGGCCCTATTTTATAAAAACAAAAACTGTAAAATGCACGAACAAATATAATTAGTTCTAGTCCATATGTAACACCCCACTACCTAGGCCCAACAGGGCTGGGGATGTTGCCCCTTCCAAAGGACAAAGGGTCTTTATAACTAGGTCACATAAACGGAAATAAAAACAATACTTTAAAATTGGACTTATTACAATCCAAAAATTCAGGAACAAATCCAAAATAAATTGATTACTATCATCTCTCAAAACAACACATAAAATAAACAACATAAAGTCTTCAAAGTAGGCAACAAATCTAGCTACTCATCTCCACAGCAGGATCGACCTGAAAACATGGCATAAAAGGTGATGAGATAAAAATCTCAATAAGCCTGTGTGTGCTTTGAGTGTTTCAAGTAAAACAGTTCATGTATGCAAGTTGTAAAAATTGTACAAGAGAAAGTGCTGGCAACCAATAAATAAGGTTGATAATAAAGAGTGGCATTTTGCTTTTCAAACTGTACATGTGCACAATAGATACAACCACTCAAATGGGTAGCCATGGGTTACCACACATTGGGCCCTATGACCATATAACGATGAAAATACCACACTTTGTGCAAACTAACAAAAGGTAGGTGATCGGCCTACTAGGTGAGATACTCCTCATTCTCTACACCCAAACTTACCGATTGTCTACTCCGGAAACAAATAGTCCACATGACTGAAACTTGCTAGCTCGGACCGGCATGACCTACTGGACTGGCATCCTATCCGAGAAGGACTCACCCCTCAGAAGTGGCCACCTACTGAGAGACTTACCCTAACCCTTCAAAGACTAGTCTTAGTAGTCTACCCTTATTGAGTACTCAACGATGATTGTCCCACTTGGGAAAAACCGATAATACATCGCTTTAATTGAAAATAGCAATTAAGGATTTCTAAAATTCTTACCAAAGTTGGTTTTTTAGAAAAAGTTTAGTGTTTGAACAAAACTGCTTGTTTGATTTTCAAATGATTTGTTTGACTAAAACAAGAAAGGAAATAGTCCTTAATTTCCTTTACAAAATGAGTGCCCATACACATCGCGTTTGGCTTGCCATAGAAATCTTTTGTCTTCAAATAAGTTTATGCAGAGGCTTACCTGATCCTTTGCTTGATCAAATTCAAGAATCTTCCAAAGCTGACCTAACCCTGCCTAGGATAAACACAAGTCATATGGTTATACTCAAGCTATATTCGCTTCCATAAATAATCATAGTTCAACTTATTGCAATCATGACTCTAATGTCCTAAACTTTAAGGCTAAATGATAAAGGATTTTATAAAATAAAACTAGCTTGATAAGTTAAAATAACTAGGGGTTGTAAAATAATTACTAAGAAGTTATAAGTTCAAATACTAAATCTTGAGTGTTGTTATTAATAAGTAAACTAGGGTTTAATTGATGAAGAATCCTAAGTCCTAGATGATGTTATTAAATGGTAATTCTTAGATAGTAAAATGAATAATAAATTATTACTAATCTCTTACTTAATAAGTAATAGATAGAAAATAATAAATAAAGTCAATAATAAATAAAATTTATTAAATTTTGATTAATAGATAATAAATAAATAGAAATAGTATTTATGAACATATGGGCTACAAGGCCATTAATATTTTACTTATTCATATGAAAGGTTTTATACATATATATGTATATATTATTTTTAATAAAAGATATCATTTATTTAACTAGTAAAATATCATTATTTCATCTAATATTCCACTTCCAAAACTTCCTAAGAATTTCGAAAACATAATAATAATTTTAATTAGGGTATTAAAATTTACTAATCAAAATAGCCTAGGATCAACAAGGTCTTGATCATAATTTTCCTATTGACAACAAGATTCACGTGCATATACTCCAACATTAATAAACAAACTATTCTATTCATGAACAAAGGCTTAAATCTATACCTACTATCACATGGCCAAATCTCTACTAAGCATAATCATATTCATGGCTTCAATGAAGATAAGAACATAATATCCTATTCACTAAAAGTGACATAATAGGTAGCATGCTTAAACACTCATAATTTTTTAAGACATGAAGAACATGCATCGATCCACAAGGAATTTCATAAATCTTAATCATGATCAATCATTCTCATGCTTCAGTCTCAACCTCTTCATACATATGCATATACTCAATCCACAATCATATTCTATCCCTTTCTATCAACATCTAAGAGACATGCATCCAGAATTTAAAAGAAAGGCTAAAGAGAAATACTTGGTTGATGACTATCTTGATGAAGATTTAAGGAGATCCACACGCTTGGGAGGCTTGAATTGTCCAAGTGAGGGGAAGAAAATAGCCATGGTTGTAGCAACCATTTTCGACCGAGAGAGAGAGAGAGAGAGAGAGTATTAGTATGTCATGTTAAAGATTGAAGGGAAGAATATGAACAAAAGTTGTTCTTGGTTACCTTGATGATGTTCTTGAGACTTCAAGAAAAATTCTGGTTTTGATCCGATTGTAAATGTTTTCTTTCGAGATTTGATGTTATAAAATTCAGAAATGGACTCTAGGGAGTATGTAGGTGTGTTCTGGAGTTTTTGGGTGGGATTGGAGGTGTTTAGAATGGTCTTAAGCTTGAAGAAAGGTAGTGTGTGTTCTTGGTGAAAATGGAGAGAATTGGAGAGAAAATGCTGGATGAATTTCTAAAGGGGCTGGCTGAATGATTGAGGGAGGTCTGGGATTTTGATTTTCAGATTAGAGAGGAGAGAAAAATCTGGTTGTTTGAAATTCAAATGGAGAAATTTAAGGAGTGTCTTAAGGTAAAAGTTATAGTAATGGTGTTTGATTGATGGTGGTTCCTTGGAGCTACAATTGTAACACCCCGCTACCTAGGCCCGCCAGGGCCAGGGATGTCGCCCCATCCAAAGGACAAGGGGTCTTTATAACTAGGACACACAAATATAATAGCGGAAATAAAATGATACTTCAACTTAAAATTTATTACAACCCAAAAGAAATAATAATAAATCCAAGAATACTCAAAACAAATCCATAATAAAAATTCATCCGCTCTCAGCTCTCCCAACATTACACAAAATAAATCCTCAGAAAATTCTTCCAAAGCAGACAATATATAGCTACTCATGCCCACAGTAGGATGGACCTGAAATCATGATAAAATGGTGGTGAGACAGAAATCTCAATAAGTCCGTATGTGCTTCGGGTGTTTAGTGAAAACAGTTCGTGGATGCAAAGTGTAAAACCTTTATAAGAGAAATAACGGCAAGCTATAACATTAGTAAAAAACAAGATTGGCGTTTTGGCTTTTCCAGCCATACATAAGTAATAAAATCAACCACTCGAAAGAAAGGGATATGGGTTACCACACGTTGGGCCCCATAACCGGTCAGAATGCCGACACTTTGTGCAGACTGACAAAAGTAGGTGATCGGCCTACTGGGCAAGATACTCCTCATTCTATATACCCAAACAACAACCGGGTGTCCATTCCAGCAAACCACAGTCACTTGACTGAAAACAAACTGCTAGCTCGGACTGGCACGACTCACTGGACTGACATCTTATCCGGGAAGGACTCACCCCTCAGAGGTGGCCACCTACTGAGAGACTTACCATAACCCTTCAAAGACTAGTCCTAGTAGTCCACCCTTATTGAGTACTCAACGATGTTTCTCACTTGGGATAAAATGAACAAAACACTGTTCAACATGAAAATGGCAATTTATGGGTTTTCCAAAGTCTTTAACAAAATCAGTTTTAGAAAGAGTTTGAGTTTGAGTAAATCTGCTCATTGGCTTTTAAATAATTCAAATGTTTGAAATAAGAAAGGATTTAACCCTCAATTGCCTTTACATAAATGTGTGTCCATGCACTCTACACTTGGCTTGCCATAATAAACATTTTGCATCAAATAGGTTTTATGCAGGAGCTTACCTGATTCTTGCTCACAATAACAAGGTCTCCAACTGCAAACCTAACCCCACATGGGCAAATACAAATCACAATCAATTTCAAGCCACAAACTACTTTCTTAATTTTAAATCGACTCAACTTACTACTACCATGATCCTAGTATCCCAAGCTTTAAGGTTAAACAATAAGTAAATAGGTTTAGGAGTTGAGCCTAGCACAATTATTTAAAATAATTAATGGTTTGGGAAATAAATTTAATAAGTTGAAAGCTTAAATCTTGTTAGGGAAAATTTAGAGTTTATTTGATCAAGAGTTCTAGGTAGTATTAAATAAAAGATTGATTTATTAATAATTTAGTTGTTAGAAAATAATTGGTAGCTAAAATCAGTTGAAAATAAATTTAATGAGTCTCACTTGAACAATATTAAATAAATTCTTAAGGAGTTTTGATTAGAAGATTATAGTTAAATTTTTAGTAATATATATTCTACTAATTGTAATTATTTTCATAAAGGCTTTAATTGATCTCATTATATTAAGTAATATATACATATATATATTTATTTATTTTTCTAGCAAAAATCATTATTTGTATGACTAAAATGTCCTTTATATATATATGACAATCCAAATCTACCATTCCTAAGGTTTTTTTTTTCCCCCGAAAATACTAAGAGAAATTATTTTATTGAATATTTTATTCATGAAGTAAAAATTTGTTTGGGGACAACTAGATCATGATCAAATTCCTATGGCTAACCACAATCAATACATACACAATCCTTTAATTCATCAAATCATCCAAATCATACATACAAGCATAGATCTCAATTTATCAACACATGATCTAACCCCTACTAGCATAAATATGATCATGGCTTCAATATTAATCCATCATGAATATAAACCCTATTCATCAAAAGTGACATAATCTCTAGCATACTTCATCACATATACTACTTATGACTTGCATCAACCTCAAATCATCATATAATCATCCAAGACAATCCTTCCATGCATAAATCCCATCTCCTTCACAATCATACAAATATTCATACTTCAATCTCAATAATATATATATCTATATATATATATATATATATATATATATATATATATATACTCAAATCCTATCACCATCCACCTATTATCATTATCACCCTAGAGACATGCTTCTAGAGTTTAAAAGAAGGATTGATGGTACTTACTTGGTTGATGAATGCCTTGAAGGAGTTTAGAGTAGATCTCAACTCCTAGGTGTCTAACTTTGTCCAAAGGAGATGGCGAGAGCATGATTATGGAGAAGAAGTCATCCGGCCAAGGGAGAGGAGTTTTGGCCGTGAGAGAGAGAGAGAGAGAGAGAAGAAGAGATCATTAGTATGTTTATTCACATAGGTTCTCACTAGAGATCATGTTTGGAGAAGATGAAGTTGATAGAGTAAATTTACCTTGAAGATGTTCTTGTCCTTCACAGAAATTTCTGCTTTTGATCCGAAGTAGCAAGATGATTTGAGGAATTTGATGTTAATAATGGTGTTGATGGACTCACAGCAGTGAGTAGGTCAAATCTGGAAGTTTTTGAGAGGATTTGAGGTGGTTTGGAGGGGTATTAAGTGTAGGGAAGAGGTAGGTGTTCTTGGTGTAGTGTGTGTGTTCTTGGAGATTGAGAGATTTCGAGAGGTGGTTCTTGTGCAGCTGCCGAATTTTTGTGAGGGATAGGGCTGGCCGAATTTCTGTAGGGTTTAGGGAGTTGTTTCTCTGATTTGGAAGAGAAAAGGAAGGGTTAGTTGTCACAATCCTTGGAGAATATTTTTAGGAAGTGAATTTGGAAACTAAATATTCTAGGATATCTTGATAATTTGGAGAGCTTTGAAGGTCTCCTATGGCCGACTGGTTGAGCAGCTTTTCTGAGGAATTAAAGCTGATTCAAGGTGGCTTATGGTGGCCGAAACTAAGGTGCACAATGATGAAGAAGATGTCTGGTCATTTGAGTAAGATATTATGGAAGGTTGCTAAACAAGGATGGCTGGAATTTTGGAAACCAATCAAGCTAAATTGCAGGGATTTGTTGGAGAGATTTTCGGACAGCCATTGCTGAATTTCGTGCAGAAGCTTGAGGGAAACAATGGAGCTCTATTAATGGAGGTTTAAGGAAGGTTTTGACAGATTAAGGTTGGTGTTTCGGCCAGAAGAAAAATAGGAAACAAAGCTGGAAATTTGGATTGCCCAGCATTTCGCTGAACAGGAATTTTTCTGGGCAGATTTTCGGCTGCCACTTCCAGCCAATTTGCAGCGGGTTTTGAAGGGAATTTTAGGGATATTCAAGGCTGGTTTCCAGCCTTCTTCTTGAAGGAAAAACATGGCTAAGGTACTGAACAAGATCTGGAAGAAAACAGCTTGGTTTTGGATTCTCAAAATTGTTTTTCGTACAGGAGTTTTTTCCTGTTTTGCTCTAGCTTGAGCAGTCCGAAATTGGTCAAGAATTTTCAGGTTTCAAATTGATCCTAAAGATCATTTTTTTGGCAGCATTTGGGAGGGAATGTTATCTAAAAATTTTGACATTTTGAAGGTACAACAAGCTGGAAAATTTCAGCTCATGCCATGAAGGAAGATGAACTAGTCTAGAGTGAAATTTCAGCAAGCTTACTAGAGGGATTTTTCCCCTTGAAATTTCCCACCATTCTTCCATATTTTTCAGACCACGAGAAGCCTTTTACTAGGGCATTTTGATCCCACAAGATCACAGCATTTTACTGAAATTTCTGGAAAGAAAATGGATAGAACATCTTGATCAAACTAAGAAGTTGAAACCTAAGGAAAACCAAAGATCAAGGGAACAAGAATTCCCTTTAGGAAATTCGAGTAGGGCAAAAGAGTGGAATGAGAATACTCCTAGCATGTCTCTCTTAGGACATCATCCCTACCTTACTCTAAGCTCCTAAGACCGAAATTTTCCTTCACTAAGCAAAAATAAAATTTAATCTAGATAAAGCTTCTATGATGGAATTTGAATCCAAGGCCTCAAGAATTAATTCCAAAGCTCTAACCACTACACCACAACAACTCTTGTTGATATTTTCACTAGAAAATTATTTTCTATTCAATCCACAAGCTATCTCCCTATTTTCACCTCGGGCAAAAATTACCATCTTGCCCCTCTCACACAATACTCACCAACAAGAATTCAAGACAATAAAATCCGAATCCAAAACACATAAAAATCATATGAAAATATATTTAACCATGAAATAAAATATGATATGCATCCCAACCCCCTTACTCTAAGGTTGGTTTTGATCAGGGTTTCACAACAATGGCCGACTGGTTTGCTGAAATGAATGAGGGTTGAGAGTATAAGGCTGGCTAAAATTTTGAGTTCAATGGTGGGGAGAATTTCTGGTTATGAAGCTTAATCCAAGGGTGTTATCATGGAGCAAATGCTGAAAATTTTGAAATTCAATTGAAAGTTTAATTTGAGTAATTGTCGGAGGAATTTGAGGAGTAGCTATGGAGTCTAGCTATGTAAGGTCAGTGGAGGGGGTAATGGAGTTCTGTTCATAGCTGAACAAATGTTAACTTACAGAGGTTTGAGGTGGTTTTTGGACAAGGCTTGAAGAGAGCAAGGCTGGAATTTTTTCCTGGTGGAATTTGCTGTGCAGTTTTTCTATAATGTTCTAGTCAATTTGCAGAGAGTTTGGAAAGGTATTTGAGGGTCCTTTAAGGCTGATTTCTAACCTTCTTTATGGAGGAAACACAGAGGTAATTTACTAGTTTGATAGGTAGAAGAAATAGCTTTGATTTTGGCCTGCTATGCATCGAAGCTGTCTAGAATTTGCTTCTAGTTTGCACAGCTTTGTGTAGTCCAGTTTTTGGCAAAAGAATTTCAGTCTTCAAGCTGAATAAGTTCACCATTTTTCTAGCAGCAATTGAGTAAGGAAGATGGCAAAGATTTTTGAAAGCTAGGCTGCCCAAGAATTTGGAAAAATTTTAGATTTCTTCCATGAAGAAGATGAACACTGATAGGGGCTAAATTAGTCATATTTTTCCTAGTTATTTGAGACTCTTTTGTGATACATTTTGTTCAATAACTAGTTATATTTCTTCATATTTGAGATTTTACCCTTGAAAAGGTATTTTTTTTCATTATTACAGATTTTTGGGGTAAAACAGAATAGAGGCGGCGTTGGCCAGGACAGAGGAACCGGCGCCGGCCATAAACTATTGACATAAACTTCAAGACGATAAAAAATTGGTGAAATAGAGTGGAAACCGGCGTATGCTCCAGTAGCGAAGGCGGCGCCGACTGCATTGTGCGGAATTCGAAAAAAATTGATGAACGAGTATAGAACCAGAACATAACCGGCGCCGGCTGTGCTCTGAGGGAATGGCAAAGCTTTGATTTTTCTACACGGTTTTTGGTAATCTATAGAGTTTTAATACTTTCCTACTTCTACTCGACCCAGAACATTATACCAACGAGTTTAGGCACTTTCCAAGCCTATAAATAGATGAAAAACACAAAGAAAAAAGAGAGAATTCATTGATTATCACAGAAAATCACTCAAATTAAAGGAGGAATTCTTCAATTCAAGGAGGATTGTGCAAGAAGGTCCTCAAAGGAAGAAGAAGAAGGCTTGTCTATGAGTGCTTTCTTTTACTTTGTTTTCTTTTTCTTGAACAATGATATGTTAATTGTTTTATTGGAATTCAACGTTATTTCAGATATTCATGATATTTAGAGTTATTTGATCTTTTGATTAGTTGATTATTTTTCTTGGTATTTAATTTCTTGTGCTTATTACGGGATTAATTGGTTGGTTCTTTCCATTAATTCGCTGAGACCAAAGGGGTTGATGGTGGTTTCAATTTATTAATTTCAAATTTGTTGTCTATTAACTCGCCGAGACCAAGGGGGTTAATTGATGAGGACTAGGTAATTAAAAGTTAATTGATTTTTGTTGAAACCAAAGATTCATTGGTTAATTTCATGTTTTAAATTCGCCGAGACTAAGGGAATTTAATCAAGGATTGGGTTTAATGCATCTTTTGGATGAATTAGTTGAGACGAGACCAAATGATTCTAATTTATCTAGAAGGTAGTGATTTCATGGATTGAAAAAGAAGTGAATCTATCTTAATCCTTCATGATGCTAAGAGAATAATTAGTTATGATAATGATTGAGTACTTTAAGATCATGTCTGTCTAAACAATAGTTTGAGTTGCATACTTCTCCATCCTAGACATGTGTATATTATATTATATTATTATATTTTCCTTTATATTTTCTTTTTAACTTTATTGAGTCAGTTAAATAATAAAAGAAAATTGATTAATATATACTTGTTCCTTGAGGATCGACACTCGTTTAAACCCTATGCTGTGTTAATGATGAGTACGCTTGCTCATATGTGTACTTTGGGGTTAACATTTTAATGTAAACTTGATTGGAAATGTGCTTAGTTTTTATATGATTTTTATACCCAAATCCAAACACATCAAACACTATGGAGTGGAGTTTGAAGGTTCAACCATGGAGATTAATTTCTCTTGGGAACCTTTGTAATACCCTGCCCAAAACCACCTTTGACTATGGGGAAAAGTTATGCATTGCATAACATTTAGCATTTTATGTGGTAGCTTAGAATTATTTTATTTACATGGATGCATGTGAATTTTTTCGTTGCTCTTGCATTTGAATTAATTGATGTGAAATAGTTGTGTTGTTAAAGATTTGGATGAGGGAGGTTTGGTCGAAGATTTGAAAGGATGAGTATTGGGGGGGCGGTGAGAACTGATTGTAGGAAAAAATTAGTATTGGAGTTGTTTTGGAATAGCGGGGAGGTTGGTGATTTCCTTTGGTGACCCGAGTTCGAATCCTACCTTTTGTGAAGTTAGTTTCTCTTCTTGAAAATTTCTTTCCTAAGAGTTTCCATGTCTTGGCCGAAAAAGATCTAGCAAACCTAGAAAAATTTTAGTGTCATTATTCCAAGGAAATAAGTCTCTATATTTATTTCCTAAATTTAAGGACCTTAATGTGAATAAAGTTCACTTTTAATTTTCAGCTTTTATTCCTTAGGATTTTTGAAAAACCCCTAGCTAATAACTAAAATTTCAGCTTGAATTGAGCTAGATAGATCTTGCCATGGATAGTTGGAATTAATGAATCATTTTTCTAGTAGGAAACCTTGTTGATTTTAACCCTAAAACCTAAGCTAAAAATCTGGAAAAAATTTCCAACAAGTGGCACCACTTCTTAGAGGAATTTTAGCTCAACTTAAACTCTTCCAAAGCTAGGAAATCTTATCCTAAATCCCTTAGCAAATCAGACTTTTATTTCAATCCTAATTCAACTAGGATTTTCTTCCTTATCCTAGTAGAATTTCGGCAGTTTTATGTCAACATAAGCTGTCCGAAATTCCAGCACTCCTTAAGTGCAATCTAACTCTCCAAACCCTAGCTCAAAAAACCTAAATACTCCTCATGAAATCAGATTACCTTAACTGCACAAAACCAGAATTTTATCTTCACAAAACTACAGAAATTCGGCCAGCTTAGGAACCAGAATTTTCGACAGCTTTGTACAGGAAATTTCGGCCAACTTTTGTACTCCTATTCCAACCGAGATTCTGCACACACAACACACCGAAAAATCCTAGCTGATCAAGCCAATTTCTACGCCTAAAACCCTCATTGTTTCACTGGAAATTTCGACAGAACTACAGCAAAGACAGTCCAGAAATTCTTCCTCTTCTATTCAGAAATTTCGCACAGCACATAAGGCCATCTTGCGCAGAATTTTAGTCTCCAAAGCCTTCTCAAACTCTTCCTTGTTTGGCCCAAAATTTTGAACACAATCAGCCCTTCTCTTGACCAATATTTTGGCCAGCACAAGGGAGCAAATTGCTAATTCTTTTCTTCCCTTAAACTCACCTAAATTCGGCAGCAAGGAGAGACATCACAAGCTGCAATTTTCGCCTTGCTGTCCAAGAAGCCTAAAGCCATTAGGAGTCTTTCTAAACATCACCATCTAACCCTAAACCAATCTTCTCTAACTCTAAATCATAGCAGCCGTCTGTCCTCTCCATTCTACGCAAAAATTCCAACAAGAACAACACCTAGCAAAAACCGATCACCCTCCAAGGTAAGCAAAAACCATCTCAACTTCTTGATTCCTTTCTTCCATCAATTCTCTTCCTTTTCTTCTTTGGAATCACGCCATCTCAAGGCTGATTTTATCTCTTTATGCATTCTCGGTCATAAGGAAGGAAAAAGGAGACAATTTTTCTCTTCTAATCCAACGAACTCAGGACAATCACCATAGGAGCATCGAGATCTTGCTACCTAGTTGTTGTAAGGTACAAAAATACTTACCATCAATGCCGGAATTAAGGTTTAAGGTAGTAGATGATGTCTATTACCTTGTTGAATATATGGTCATAGTATATGATCTTAGGGGATTGTGAATTGTTATGAAAATAAATGAGTTTGGCACATGTTCGAATTAGTTGAAGCCCTGATCATGATATTATATGGTTTAGATCAGGAGGATAATTGAGGAATGCAAGCTGTGAATTTATCTCGTTTATCTGAGGCATATCAAGTAAGTCATTGCATAAACCCTTTTGTTAAATATTGTGATGGCAAGTCTATGTTGTGAAGCTTTGTAAAGCTACTGTTGAACTATGTTTGCTTGGGTTGTAAACGTGGATATTTATTCTTTAAACGGTTTTGTCAAACTAACGATTTTATCAAGAAAACTATTCTTTTACTTAAACTTTTTGAAATCTCTTTTAGAGAAAAACGACGTTGTACAAAGCCAATGTGTGAAAATATTATGAATCAGGAATTGACGGATATGTTTGTTAAGTACTCAATAAGGGTAGGCTAACAATACTAGTCTTGGAGGGCTAGCGTAAGTCTTCTGGCAGGAGGCCACCTCTAGAAGATGAACTCTGCTTGAAAATGTAACAGAATTAGTTGGTCAGGCCGGTCCTAGCTAGCATTTGTACCTGGTAAGGTATTGTTTATTTTCCCGGCATGGACACCCGGATGGTTTTGTTGGGTGTAGAGAATGAGGAGTATCTCACCCGGTGAGCTGTACACTCACACTTGATCAGAATGCCCAACTTGTGGTAATCTGGTCCGGACAAGGTGCACAAAGTGTGGTGCCTTGGCCATTTTGTTCTCATGGAGCCTAACGTGTGGTGACATGACTGTTTATTCGAGTGGATGATTGTTTTGTGTAAAGTATGATTATGAGAAAACCCACTCCTTGCAAAAAGAAAGTATTTATGACTTGCCAAGTATTTCTACAAATGTTTTCCACTTTGCATACACGTACAGTTTTATACACCATGTGCACACACAAGACTTACTGAGATTTATTCTCACACTGCTTTATGTTATATTTTCAGGGGATAGACTGTGCTGAGTTAGTGGGGCATTTATAGTTGAAGCTTTTCTAATTATTGTCATCTTTGCTTAGAAGACATTTGTTGTTTAAGTTGTTGAACGATTAATTATTTTTATTTCGTTTTGCTCCAAGTTGAGCCTGATGTAATAAGAGTATTTCTTTATTTATCTAAGTTGAATCTCTTGGAGGTTGCCTTTGTATTTTATACCTTGTTTAAAAGACCCCTTGTCCTATGGGACGGGGAGACATCCCCGCCCTTTTAGGGTACGTAGTCGTGGGGTGTTACAAGTGGTATCAGAGAACAAGGTTTAGGTTTAGGCAATTACTTGACTTATGGGGTTCTATTTTCTTAAGTATTTTGATCTGGTGCTAATTTTTATCTTTTGTTTATAGGATGGTCAAAAGAGTTGTATCGGCTATCAGAGACTGGCCCGCTGGCTGCGGGAATGCACCTACCCCACTACCCGTAGCTGATCCACTCGCGTCCGATTCAGAGAGAGAGCGTGAGCCGTCAGTGCTAGACGACCCGGTGGTTGAGGCGAAGATAGAGGTTGAGGAGAGCTTAGGGGAAGATGAGGGAGATGAGGAGATGACGGAGTTGAGTGAGGGAGATGTAGATGAGCTAGGGAATGAGGGAGACGATGAGAACGAAGGAGAGATGGATGGGGTAGAAGGAGAGGATGAGGAGGTAATGGAGGTTGCCTGGACCCCGCAGATAGGGGAAGTTGATAGGACCCCTACTTGCCATAACCCTAAAGGGTCCAGTGGTGAGGGATATACCCCGAAAGATGGGGTTGCCCCGGGAGAGAGAGACCTTAGGCAGTCAGTTCTAGGAGGGGTAGATAAGGGGAAGAGGAAGCTGGAAGAGAGTCCTAAGGGGTGTGGACTCTGATATGGACTGGGCATAGATGCCATGCTAAGAAGAGAGGGGTTGTTTGACTCGGTTGATTCAGGGAGTGAGAGGCCTGCGCCTAAGGGTGCGGTTAGATTAGTATTGGATGAGCTCTATGAGATGGCCATGAGAGCTAAGAGAGGCCGAGAGGTTGAGTCAGGGTAGCCAAGTGAGAATGTTGGATTTGCGAGGAACTACATAGGGAGACCTGATAGTTCCGTGGGATAGCTTGTGGAACCAGCCTTTGACGACTCCGATGCTTCTATTGAAACTAGGGATAGTCGAACATAGAAGACCAGCAGCTTTTACTTTTCTTTCTTTGAGATTTGCATACCTTTGTTTGTTTATTTCTTTTAAGGGAGCATGTTGCTCATAGGGCTTATTTATCATTTTAAACAAAAAGGGTATCGTATGAGATAACCCTTTCTTTTCTGCAAAGAATGGTTTATATGATAAGCATGAGTTTCGTTTATTACTTGATTTACCCTTGCACGATATCATCACATTCTCTTTTAGATAAGTACATTGCTATCAACTGATTATGCATCTAAGCATACTCTTTTCCCCTTGGTAACTAACTGACCCTGAGTGAATGTGATTAAGATGGCACCAAGACGCAGAATAGTTGTGCATAGCAGAACGGTGCAGGAGAGTGCATCCTCCACCCCGGAATTTAAGCAGATGCATCGTTCCACCTCCGACGTGGAAGAGCACCTGCCACGTGAGCAAGAATTGGCTTCGAAGAGGTCACGAGAAGTGACCATGGGTCAGGCTTTTGACAAGATGGCCTCGATCTTACAAAATCTGATGGAAAGAATGGATAAGGTGGCCAGGAAACCACCGCGGGGAGAGGATGAAGCCCTGGAGCGTTTCCTGAAGTTCCAGCCTCCCATATTCCAGGGGGAGGTGGAACAGGACGAGAAAGTCGAGCAGTGGATTGAGCAAATGGAGGACATCTTCGCTACTTTACAGTACTCGGAAGAGAGGATGGTGAAGTTTGCTGCTTTTCGGCTGAGGGGACCGTCTCGAGCATGGTGGCAGTGGGTACGGAGTGATTAGGAAGGAAAGGAGCTACCTTATACCCTAGTAGTTAGTTCCCCCTTAGGAAAGGTGGTGGAAGTAGGCAAGAAAATGGGAAGTTGTGGAGTTTAGGTAGGGAAGGAGATTCTGGAGGCCGACCTTATAATCCTGCCCATGGATGATTATGACTTGATCTTGGGCATGGACTGGTTGTCGAAACTCGGAGCTCGTGTGGACTGCAAGATCAAGACGGGTGCAGCTTGTGAGACCTGGATGGGATGTAATTGAATTCAACGACAAGCGAACGAATGACCTGAAATTTCTTATTGCTGGTGCCAAAGCCCGGAAGTTACTCAAGAAAGGATGTACGGGATATTTGGCGTACCTCCTGAACAAACCTAAGGACCAGTGTACCTTAGAAAGTACGGAGGTAGTAAAAGACTTTTCGAATGTTTTCCCTGCTGAGCTCACTTCCCTACCCCCTGAGCGGGAAGTTGAGTTCACCGTGGATCTGATTCCCGGAGCGGAACCGGTGTCAAGAACCCCCTACCGAATGGCACCGACGGAGCTGAAGGAGTTAAAGGAGCAATTGGAAGAATTGCTAAGGCAAGGCTACATTCGGCTGAGTACGTCACTGTGGGGAGCCCCGGTGTTGTTTGTCAAGAAGAAAGATGGTACCTTGAGGCTATGTATCGACTATCGGGGACTGAACAATCTAACGATCAAGAATAAATACCCTCTACCCTTGATCGATGAGTTGTTTGATCAACTGCAAGGTGCCGCTTGCTTTTCGAAGTTGGACCTACAGTAAGGATACTACAAGGTGAGGATCAAAGAAGAAGACATTCCTAAGACTGCATTCAACACGCAGTATGGCCACTACGAATTTGTAGTAATGTTGTTCGGTGTAACCAACGCATCGACAGTATTCATGGATTTGATGCATCGCATTTTCCAACCATACCTGGACAAGTTCGTGGTTATATTCATCGATGACATTTTAATCTACTCCAAAAATCCGGAGGACCACGCGGAGCACTTAAGATTGGTCTTAGAGAAGCTGAGGGAATTCAAGCTTTACGCCAAGTTCAGTAAGTGTGAGTTTTGGCTGAGCTCGGTGTCTTTCCTTGGTCACGTGATATCCAAAGTGGGGATCAAAGTGGACCCTGCCAAGGTGGAAGCCGTAGCTAACTGGAAACAACCGGAGAACATTACCGAGATACGAAGTTTCCTTGGGTTGGCCGGGTACTATCGGCGTTCTATTAAAAATTTCTCTACTCTGGCTTCACCGATGACGCGACTGTTGAAGATGGATGTCACTTTTGCTTGGAGTGAGAAGTGCGAAAAGAGCTTCCAAGAACTTAAGATGAGGTTGATTATAGCACCCGTGCTGAGTTTGCCTGAGGCTGATAAGCCCTATGCACTCTATACAGATGCATCCAAGGAAGGACTAGGAGCTGTGCTGATGCAGGAAGGGAAAGTCACAGCTTATGCATCTAGGAAGCTAAAGCCGCACGAAGCTAATTATCCCACGCATGACCTGGAGCTAGCAGCTATAGTGTTCACCTTGAAGAAATGGCGACATTACTTGTACGGTGCGTAATACGAAGTTTTCACTGACCATAAGAGTTTGAAGTACATCTTCACGCAAAAGGACTTGAATCTCCGGCAGCGTAGGTGGTTGGAGTTCCTGGAAGAGTATAAGTGCCCTATTAACTATCATCTGGGTAAAGCGAATGTGGTAGCAGACGCTCTAAGTCAGAAGGTGAAAATGGCACACTTGAGAATACAGGAGGTGTCGGCAGTCCAAGATATCCTAGAAAAAGAGGCGCAAGTGCAAGAGAGGAAGATCTGCGTGAGCAACTTGACCCTGAAACCCGCCTTGGACCAGGAAATTGTATCAGGTCAACAGGGCAGTATAGAATTTCAAACTTTCAAGGAGAAAGAGATCACGAGAGAATGGGGTATTATGCTTTCGGGACCGGATTTGTGTACCGGACATCCAAGACTTAAGGAAGAGGATACTGGACGAAGCGCACAAGAGCAAATATACCATACACCCTGGGGAGGTAAAAATGTACCAAGACTTGAGGAGGAAATATTGGTGGGCTGGAATGAAGAGGGATGTAGTTCAGCATGTGTCAACCTGCCTGACGTGCCAGAAGGTTAAAATGGAACATAAGAAGTCTGCAGGGTTACTGCACTCGTTACCGATTCCCAAATAGAAATGGGAAGAGGTGACCATGGACTTTGTGACTGGCCTTCCGATAACCAAGTCACATAAAGATGCGATTTGGGTGGTAGTGGACCGATTGACCAAGACAGTGCACTTCATACTGGTAAACGTAAGGGACTCGATGGAAAAGTTGGCTCAGACATATACCCGAGAAATTGTAAGGTTGCATGGTGTACCGTCGAGCATTGTGTCGGATAGGGACCCTAGATTCACTTCAAGGTGCTAGGGTAAGTTCCAGGAGTCCTTGGGCACGACCCTGAAATTCAGCACCTCTGCTCATCCGCAGACAGACGGTCAATCTGAAAGAGTCATTCAGATACTGGAAGACATGCTCCGAGCATGTATCTTGGACTTTGGAGATAAGTGGATTGAGTCTTTACCGCATGCGGAGTTAGCATATAACAACAGCTATCAGGCGTCGATCGGAATGGCACCATACGAAGCATTGTATGGGCGAAAATGCTAAGTACCGATATACTGGGGATGGACAGAAGAGGAGAACGTTAAGAAAACTGGTGAAGTATGCATTCAGGAGATGACGGACAAAGTCAAGGTAATTCGAGAAAGACTAAGAGCAGCGCAAAGCAGACAGAAACGCTATGCAGACTCTAGGAGAAGAGAACTGGAATTCCAAGTAGGTGATTGTGCATTCTTGAAGTTGACTCCTAGTAGAGAAATCCTGAAACATCTGAGATGAGGGAAGGTGAGTCCTAGGTATTTGGGACTGTTCCCGATATTGGAGAAAATTGGACCGATTGCCTACCGATTGGACTTACCTGATGGTCTAACCGGGATGCATGATGTATTCCATGTCTCTCAGTTAAAGAGGTACAACCCCGATCCGAGTCATATACTCAATGTGGAACCGTTAGAGTTGCAACCAAATCTGAGTTATGTGGAGAGACCCGTCAAGATCTTGGAGCGGAGTATTAAGACGCTTCGAAACAAGCAGATACCTATGGTGAAGATACTTTGGGATCATCATGGAGCACAAGATGCAACGTGGGAAACGGAGGAATGGTTAAGACGGAAGTATCCGGATATGCTCAAAGGCTATGAAATCTGAATTTCGGGACAAAATTCTCTTAAGAGGGAGGGGATGTAATACCCCGCCCAAAACCACCTTTGACTATGGGGAAAAGTCATGCATTGCATAGCATTTTGCATTTTTTGTGGTAGTTTAGAATTATTTTATTTGCATGGATGCATGTAAATTTTTCCGTTACTCTTGCATTTGAATTAATTGATGTGAAATAGTTGTGTTGTTAATGATTTGGAAAAGGGAGGTTTAGTCGAAGATTTGGAAGGATGAGTATTGGGGGGGTGGTGAGAACTGATTGTAGGAAAAAATTAGTATTGGAGTTGTTTTGGAATAGAGGGGAGGTTGGTGATTTCCTTTGGTGACCCGAGTTCGAATCCTACCATTTGTGAAGTTAGTTTCTCTTCTTGAAAATTCATTTCCTTAGAGTTTCCAAGTCTTGGCCGAAAAAGATCTAGCAAACCTAGACAAATTGTAGTGTCATTATTCCAAGGAAATAAGTCTCTATATTTATTTCCTAAATTTAAGGACCTTAATGTGAATAAAGTTCACTTTTAATTTTCAGCTTTTATTCCTTAGGATTTTTGAAAAACCCCTAGCTAATAACTAAAATTTCAGCTTGAATTGAGCTAGATAGATCTTGCCATGGATAGTTGGAATTAATGAATCATTTTTCTAGTAGGAAACCTTGTTGATTTTAACCCTAGAACCTAAGCTAAAAATCTCGAAAAAATTTCCAGCAAGTGCCACCACTTCTTAGAGGAATTTTAGCTCAACTTAAACTCTTCCAAAGCTAGGAAATCTTATCCTAAATCCCTTAGCAAATCAAACTTTTATTTCAATCCTAATTCAACTAGGATTTTCTTTCTTATCTTAGCAGAATTTCGGCAGCTTTGTGTCAACACAAGCTGTCCGAAATTCCAGCACTCCTTAAGTGCAATCCAACTCTCCAAACCCTAGCTCAAAACACCTAAATACTCCTCATCAATTCAGATTACCTTAGCTGCACAAAACCAGAATTTTATCTTCACAAAACTACATAAATTCGGCCAGCTTAGGAACCAGAATTTTCGACAGCTTTGTACAGGAAATTTCGGCCAGCTTTTGTACTCCTATTCCAACCGAGATTCTGCACACACAACACACCGAAAAACCCTAGCTGATCAAGACAATTTCTACGCCTAAAACCCTCATTGTTTCTCTGGAAATTTTGGCAGAACTACAGCAAAAACAGTCAAGAAATTCTTCCTCTTCTATTCAGAAATTTCGCACAGCACATAAGGCCATCTTGCGCAGAATTTTAGTCTCCAAAGCCTTCTCAAACTCTTCCTTGTTTGGCCCAAAATTCTGAACACAATCAGCCCTCTTCTTGACCAATATTTTGGCTAGCACAAGGGAGCAAATTGCAGATTATTTTCTTCCCTTAAACTCACCTAAATTCGGCAGCAAGGAGAGACATCACCAACTGCAATTTTCGCCTTGCTGTCCAAGAAGCCTAAAGCCATTAGGAGTCTTTCTAAACATCACCATCTAACCCTAAACCAATCTTCTCTAACTCTAAATCATAGCAGCCGTCTGTCCTCTCCATTCTACACAAAAATTCCAGCAAGAACTTCACAGCAAATTTTCGAAAACATCAAGAACAACACCTAGCAAAAATCGATCACCCTTCAAGGTAAGCAAAAACCATCTCAACTTCTTGATTCCTTTCTTCCATCAATTCTCTTCCTTTTCTTCTTTGGAATCACGCCATCTCAAGGTTGATTTCATCTCTTTATGCATTCTCGGTCATAAGGAAGCAAAAATGAGACAACTTTTCTCTTCTAATCCAACGAACTCGGGACAATCACCATAGGAGCATCGGAATCTTGCTACCCGGTTGTTGTAAGGTACGGAAATACTTACCCTTAATGCCGGAATTAAGGTTTAAGGTAGTAGATGATGTCTATTACCTTGTTGAATATACGGTCATAGCATATGATCTTAGGGGATTGTGAATTGTTATGAAAATAAATGAGTTTGGCACATGTTCAAATTAGTTGAAGCCCTGATCATGATATTATATGGTTTATATCAGGAGGATAATTGAGGAAAGCACGCTGTGAATTTATCTCGTTTATCTGAGGCATATCAAGTAAGTCCTTGCATAAACCGTTTTGTTAAATGTTGTGATGGCAAGTCTATGTTGTGAAGCTTAGTAAAGCTATTGTTGAACTATGTTTGCTTGGGTTGTAAACGTGGATATTTATTCTTTAAACGGTTTTGTCAAACTAACGATTTTATCAAGAAAACTATTCTTCTCCTTAAACTTTTAGATATCTCTTTTAAAGAAAACCACGTTTTACAAAGCCAATGTTTGGAAATATTGTGAATCAGGAATTGACGGATATGTTCGTTAAGTACTCAATAAGGGTAGGCTAACAATACTAGTCTTGGAGGGCTAGCATAAGTCTTCTGGCAGGAGGCCACCTCTAGAAGAGGAACTCTGCTTGAAAATGCAACAGAATTAGTTGGTCAGGCCGGTCCTAGCTAGCATTTGTACCTGGTAAGGTATTGTTTATTTTCCCGGCATGGACACCCGGATGGTTTTGTTGGGTGTAGGGAATGAGGAGTATCTCACCCGGTGAGCTGTACCCTCACCTTGATCAGAATGCCCAACGTATGGTAATCTAGTGCCGACAAGGTGCACAAAGTGTGGTGCCTTGGCCATTTTGTTCTCATGGAGCCCAACGTGTGATGACATGACTGTTTATTCTAGTGGATGATTGTTTTGTGTAAAGTATGATTATGAGAAAACCCACTCCTTGGGAAAAGAAAGTATTTATGACTTGCCAAGTATTTCTGCAAATGTTTTCCACTTTGCATACATGTACAGTTTTAAACACTATGTGCACACACAGGACTTACTGAGATTTATTCTCACACTGTTTTACATCATGTTTTCAGGGGATAGACTGTGCTGAGTCAGCGGGGCAATGATAGTTGAAGCTTTTCTAATTATTGTCATCTTTGCTTAGGAGATATTTGTTGTTTAAGTTGTTGAACGATTAATTGTTTTTATTTTGTTTTGCTCCAAGTTGAGCCTAATGTAATAAGAGTATTTCCTTATTTATCTAAGTTGAATCTCTTGAAGGTTGCCTTTGTATTTTATACCTCGTTTTAAAGACCCCTTGTCCTATGGGACGGGGCAACATCCCCGCCCTTTTAGGGTGTATAGTCGTGGGGTGTTACAACCTTCCTTAACTCCTTCCCTATTTTTAGTCTAATCTCTAACCTCTAGGATTCATTTCTAAAATTTCTAAGGCCAAGAATCCTTGCTGAATTTTCTAGAATTAAAACCATAGATTTGGATGAATTTTGAACAAACTTAATTGGTAAAGAGTTTAGGGTAAGCTAGGGAATACAGGGACATGAATCCCTTAAGAATTCTTTTTAGGACATAAGAATAGGATTAGGACATTCTCTTCATGACTCCCTTAGGACAACACTCCTATTTTTACTTATGGAATGCAAGAGACGAAAATCCAACCTTAAAGTAAAATAATCATGATAAAACTTAAATGATGGGATTTGAACTCATAACCTTAGAGATTAATTCCAAAGCTCTAACTACTAAACCACAACAACTCTTGTTCTTATTTTCTCTCCCAAATATTCTTCCTATTTAATCATCAAGCTATCTTCCTATTTTGACCTCAAGAAAAAAAAATACCATTTTACCCTTTCCAACTCAATAAGCATAACTAAGCTTTTTAGCCTATAAATCATAATTCTAAAGCACATAAAATCATTCAAAAACATGTATATTATTGCAAAGTAATATGGTATACACCCCGGCCCCGTTACTCTAGGGTTGGCTTTAGGTGGGAAAATTTTCAGATTGCTTCCATGAAGAAGATGAATACTAAGGAGCGGAGTTTGAAGATTTAATCATGGAGATTAATTCACTTGGGAACCTTCCTTAACTCCCTCCCTATTTTCAGTCAAAACTCTATAATCAAAGAGCCATTTTCGAAATTCCAAGGTCAATAAAACTTGCTGAATTTTCTGGAATTAAAATATGGATTTGGATGAATTGAACAAACTTAATTGGTAAAGGATTTAAGGTAAGCTGGGGAATAAAAGGAGATGAATCCCTTAAGAATTCTTGTAGGGCATAAGAATAGGATTAGGACATTCCCTTCATGTCTCCCCTAGGACAATACTCCTATTTCTACTTATGGAATGCAATGGATGAAAAATTCAATCCAAAAAGAAATAATCATAGCAAAAACTTAAATGATAGGATTTAAACCACAATAACTTATGTTCTTATTTTCTCTCCCAAATATTCTTCCTATTAAATCCTTAAGCTATCTCCCTATTTTGACCTCAGGAAAAATTACTATTTTACCCTTCCTACTCAATAAGCATAACTAAGCCTTCTAGACTATAAATTATAATTCTAAAACATATAAAATCATTTCAAAATATATTTATACATGTAAGAAAATATGATATGCATCACAACCCCCTTACTCTAGGGTTGGCTTTAGGTGGGGTTTCACAACTTCCTGACTGGTAATTCCTACAAGTGGCCGTGAGATATTTGCCCCTACAATTAGGAGTGGTAAATCCTTTATTGACCCTTTCAACTACTTTCGTTTACCTCACAATGTACCCAATATCTATCCCATAGGCGACCGTCAATCGAGCTCCAGAGATTGGAATCAAAGTACAATGCTCAACAAACAAAGTACCATGGAGATCTCAAGTCTAAGGATACTTGCACGTTTGCTATATTGAGATTATATCACCGGTACTAAATAGTTATCCATGTGATTATCTCAATGCTAGGTCATCCAATGAACTTGTTCTATTAACAAGCATCCACATGTTAATTTTGAGTATCTCAATACTCACTGTTATGAGAACCACCGCCTGATCAAATCAGGAAGTCTAGCACATTAATGATGTCCTGTCTCATTAATACTATGACTAGGGACTATTTAAGTACAAACACCAAACAGTGTAGAAGGAATCTCATATCATGATCTCTATCATGATTTCCTTAACACAGTGTTGTACTAGAGACTTTATCGAACAATTATATTACTTAAAGTAAAAAAAAAATAAACTGTAAGATAAATAATGCCTTTTATTAAAATAAAATGTGTCATATACAATGTACAAGTGATTGCCTTTAGGGCACAACACTAACACTGATACCACTATTGGGTATCTCTCACACATATCATATATGGCGCAGCAAAAGAATAAGAATGAGATACCAACCCATGATCTGCATATGTGTGGAAAACAAGACATTAAGAGAACAAAGGTAACAACTTTTTACCTTTCTTCGATCGTGTGGAAAACAAAACTTTGTTCTTTAAATCTGAGGCACGATATAGCAATCCTCTTGATCAAACACCACGAGAGTTGAATGTCCAACCACGATAATCACAGTGTGTGATTATCTCTAACAAAAATCTACACAGAGGATTCACTCAAGCACCAAGATTTTCTGTTCTAGTAGAAAACAATGGAGGCAAGGGTTCTTCTTGTTTTTCAAAAAAAATGAGAGAGAGAAGAGAAGAGAAGGTGTCGTGTGTCCTAAGGTTTTTCGTGTGAATCACCTTATATTAGGGTTTCATGCATATACGTATTATATGTCACGAAAATCCACTGAAAATTTGAAATTCTAAAATAATTAGAATTCCCTAATTGTAATTGGAAACATCAAATTCTCACAATTACAATTTAGACCATAAATTATAACTAATTATAATTGGGCCACAACTCTTTCGCTTTCTCTCAATTAACCCCACTATGTTATCAAATAACATCTTGAGTATATAATCCTCTATTTTATGTAACCTATTAAGTTTCCCGGTCAATTGGTAGCGAACATGAATTAATCCAAACGTCTTTGAGATTTATAATTCATAATTAATTAGAATTAATCATACTGATTCTAATCAGAATTGGATTATTAATTCATCAATTAATAAACCTCTATTCCCATATCATGAGCAGTATCTAGCAACACATCATGACCACCCAAGAGTCTAGGAAGTCAAGTGGCTTGACATGAGCCCCCATTCAATAACAAACTACAGTGCAATTAACTCCTTTCACCATATAATATCTCATTCGGTTTGGAGTACGGAATTAGTGCCAACTCCTTCCAGAATATATAGTAATTCTGGCCCGAATATAATAGTACTTGTACTAAGAACCCACTACTGTAGATGTATATCAATTGGAACTACTTCCAATACACAATCGCCTTGGCCAAGGACTTCTCGAGTAGTAATTCCTACAAGTGGCCATGAGATATTCACCCCTACTATTAGGAATGGTAATCCTTTATTGACTCTCTCAACTACTTTCGTTTATCTCACAATGTACCCAATATCCATCCCACAAGTAGCTCTCGATCTGGCTCCAGAGATTGGACTTAAAGCATACAGCTTAGCATACAAAGTTCCTTAGAGATCTCAAATTTAAGGATACTTGCACATTTACTATATTGAGATTATATTACTGGCACTAAATAGTTATCCATGTGATTATCTCATAACTAGGTCATCCAATGAACTTGTTCTATTAACAAGCATCCACGTGTTAACTTTGCGTATCTCAATACTCACGGATATGAAAACCACCACCTAATCAAATCAAGAAGTCTAACACATGCTAGTCTTAACACAATAATGATGTCCTATTTCATTAATACTACGACTAGGGACTATTTAAGTACTAACACTATACAGTGTAGTAGGAATCTCATATCATGATCTCTATCATGATTTCCTTAACACAGTGTTGTACTAGGGACTTTATCTAATAGTTATTTTACATAAAAGTAAACAAAATAAACTATAAGATAAATAATGCCTTTTATTAAAATAAAATGTGCATATACAATGTATAAGTAATTGCCTCTAGGACATAACACTAACAACAATAACTGGTCGTATTCCTTCATATTTGAGATTTTACACTTGGAAATGTATTTTGTGCATTATTTTAGATTTTAGGGACAAAATAAGGCAAAAACATCGCGGAACAGAGCAGAGCCGATGCCGGTTAGGAGCCCAGAGGCAGCGCCATTTGCAAACTGGAAGACTTAGCAAGAAAATCAAGAAAAATCAACGAACGGGCAGAAAGGCAGAACACAACCGGCGCCAGCCCTAGGCAGGACAGGTGGCACCGGTTGTGCACTGCTACGGAGGCGGTGCCTCAATTTTTGTGCACATTTTTGGCACTTTACAAAGTTTTAGTATTTTTCCTACTTCTCTTCGGCCAGAAACCCTAGAAGGACGAATTTAGGACTTCTAAAGCCTATAAATAGATGGAAAAACACAAGTCATAGGGATAAATTCATGGATCGAAACATAAAATCACTCAAAATTAAGGAAGAATTCATCAGATCAAGCAGGATTGTACAAGAGAGCTTACGAGGGAAAAAGGAGGAGGCTTGTCTATGAGTGCTTTCTTTTAACTTTGTTTTCTTTTCTTGAACAATGATGTATTAATTATTTTATTGTAATTTGACATTGTTTTTGGTATTATGATTTTTAGAGTTTTATTGATCTTTTGATTAATTTATTATTATTCTTGGTATTTAATTACTTATGCTGATAACGAGATTAATTTATTATTTCTTCCTATCAACTTGTTTGGAAAAGGGGTTGATGTTGTCTCAATTCATTAATTTCATATTTGTTATCTATTAACTTGCTTGGAAAATGGGTTAATTGCTAAGAATCGGGTAATTAAAGGTTAATTGAATTCTACCAAGATATGGATTCATTGGTTAATTTCATATTTTAAATTTGCCAAGATATGGAGATTTAATCAAGGATTGTGTTTAATGCATCTTTTGGGTGAATTAGTTGAGACACGATATGTGATGCTAATTTATCTTGAAGATGGTGATTTTATGGATTGAAAAAGAAGTGAATCTATCTTAATCCTTCGTAATGGGAAGGAAATAATTAGTGATGATATTGATTGGGTACTTTAAGGTCATATATGTCAGAATAATGGTTTGATTTACATAATTATCCATCATTGACATGTATATTTTCTTTTCTTTTCCTTTTTATTCTTTTTCACTTTATGGAGTCGGTTAAATAATGAAAGAAAAGTGATTACTACGTACTTGTTCCTTAAGGATCGATACTCATGTGAAACCCTATGCTATGCTTAATGATGAGTACGCTTGCTCATATGTGTAATTTGGGATTAACGTTTTAATTTAAACTTGATTAGGAATATGCTTATTTTTATATGATTTTTATACCCAAATTCATACACATCATAAAGCTTTTACCATCGGTATCTACTTATTTCATAACGTCCTAACACTTTGGCCAAGAATCTTCACCGGTTTCACCATGTAACTCAAGTCAAGCTATAGCACCAAAGGTTCTTCATTATGTACATGCTCCGGATCAGGGTGATATTTCTTCAATTGAGATAAGTGAAATGTAACATCCTAGGTTTTTCGCTTTGACTGATGACTACTTTGTAACAAGAGAGAATTTGTATACAGCCAGATCAAGAAATGATCATTTTAATGAGATGAAGGATTTCGTGCAATAAAATTCTTTAGGAATGTTGTTGGATTTTTTATTGATAATTATGAAAAACTGAATGAGAATTTGAAAATTCTTAGACACACCATTATGTTCAGTTTAACGCATAAATCGTGTTGGTCAAATAAAAATTTTTCCTTATTAGACCTGATTACATGTGTTCTTGAAGAAATATAAAGTCTTCCTCAAGAATTAAAGCTATTTTGGTTAAAGGAAACAAGTGTAGCATTTTCATTGGTTGGGAAAAGCTAGGTGTCGCTTGTTTATTAATGGATAAGCTAAGTGTTGGAATGTCATTAGTTGCAGGAATACTTAGTCAACATTCTATAAACTTCTAAAAGACACCTAACCATGCTACCTAAGCTATATTTGGACCAATAGGATCCTACTATGTTGCTTGAGCAATTAATGCATCAAATGATTAGGATGGAAATTCTTCTATAAATAGAAGAGAGAGAGAAGGATATTTTATGAGGAAAGAAAGAAATAGGAAGGAAAAGCTTAGGCAATTTTTGGTTAAGAAATTAGCAAATTCAAGGTAAATCGCTTACCTTCATGAATTATAGTTGATAAGTTTGTTATGGTGATTATTTTGGTATAAATATTTCATAGTATTATGCATGAACTATGAAGAATAGTTAGTGAAATCTATTATATAAGGCTGGTTTTGGATATATGCTATGTGGTAGATGGGTTTGCTGATTGTTAGCTGAATTTATGTGATGATTAAATGAGGTTTGAAGGTGTATTAATGGACGGAGTATTGGTTGTGTAAGTGGAAGTAAGAAATAAAGTTGGAAATAGCTTATTTGTTTAGAACAAATATAAGATTATTATGCTTGTTTGAGGCTACCAATTTTGTTGGTAAATATATGTGAAATTTCTGCTTTGTTCATCACTGAAAATCAGTGATTAGATGGTGTTTAAATAGGGGATTGGATTGAATTAAATGATCTTTATATGGTATGATGAAGTAGGAATCAAAAGAAAATATATTTGTTGAAGAATACACAAAGTTCTAGAAATTCAAGCAGACGTTTAAGGGCCATATCTTTGTAACAGTTATAGTATTTGGACAAATACTGAAGCTACAAGTATAAGGGGTGTTTTGGTGCAAATTTGAGGTAATTTGGACTTGTAGATCAAAAGATATAGATAAAGTACCGAGATAGTTCATGAAGGAAGAATTGCAGAATTTTTATCTAAAGAAAAGTTGGGGCTGTTTAACTTTTAATAATTGTAATATTTTTGGATTTGGGAAAAGCAATTACATGAGATTAAGTTTCAGGATTCTAGGAACATTTTTGCACCAATTTGAAGAGATTTGGATGAGTAGATTGAAAGTTATACCCAAAACAAGAAAGCATGCAAAGGAAATAGAATACATAATTTTATTTCACAAAAATGGATACATATGCTATTTTATAATTTGATAAGTGGATGAAAAATTTGAATAGCATATGAAGACTTTATTTATATGTGAAGAAGAAGAAATATGATATGGAATTATTTCAACTGTGCATTTTATTTCTAGTATGACATGGAATAGAAATGAATTAAGGAATTTAATCAATTCCTTTGCTATACAGTTAGCTATATTATTTGAGTTGAGAACCCCAGATGGTAAATGAAGCACGAATGATTCAGAATGTAGGTCAATTATTTTAGGTATTGTGTGATAGAAGTAAGGACCATTTCTATAGTTGTGGGATAGACTACACAAGGTGAGGCCCCATTAAAGTGTTTTATGTGTAAATGCTAGTGAACTCTTTATTCCATTAAAGAATTAAATGAAAGTCCATTCAATTTCTCTGAGGAAAACATGGTTTTTCTTATATGGAAATGATTTTATTCCATACTAAAGTTTATGAGAAATGGATTTTTCTTATTCGCAAATATTTAACCTTAGTGGTTAGATATCCAAAAATAGAAGAACAGGTCGATGAACCTTAATGCTTTTCTGAATGAACTTTAGTATTCCTGATCCATCTTGTGGTTTTCCTGAACAAATGAATCCTCATTTCATGTTATGATTTAGCTGGGAAAATGAACTCTTGTGATTTTAAATATCATTTAAGGATAGTTATTTTCCCTAAAACATAGAAAGGTAAATAGTGAACCTTTTGGTTTTTTCTAACCAAAGTTTGGGTTTTTCTAAATCGTGAAGTGATCGAATTTCAGATAATCAAACGTTTCCACAAAGAAATCCCATTACCTTGTACAACAAATACTTTATGGATGAATAAATAGAAGGAATGACCAATTTTATGAGTTATATGATATTTATAAGCATTTTACTCGCACAAGTATGTTTTACTCCATATTTTATGATAAAATCTATGGTTTCATTTCATATCTCAACGACATGAAATTCATGAGATTTATTCTTGAAACTATTTATTTTGATAAATAATGTTCTAAAGCATAGAAAACACAAAAATGTGGCTTTAGATTTTCCTGAACCAACTTTGGTTTTCCTAAAAGGGAACTGATCATTATTTTGGGAAATAATGTATTTTAATGAGAAATGGAATTTATTCAATTGTGAATATTTTTCCATAAACGGTGGTATGTTTCAAAGCATTTTATTCATATTTATGAACCAAATTGGCTTTTTTCTGATTTATTCAGCTAAACCTTACACCATAACTATGGGATGAATTCTTAAATAATGGCATATTTCTTTTGGAAGAAGTTACGAAAATGCCCTTTTACTTGAAATATGGAGATTATAAGTTTTATGGAATCGTAAATGGAATTTTTTGAATTTAATTCTTCCTTTTGGATTAGCATCCTGGAATTCCTGAATAAAACTCTTTTGGAAATCGGGTATTTCTAATATGACGAAAATACTCTTGGAAGTGTATTTTATCGTACAAAAAGGACTTTTTATCCGACTTTTTATCCATTTTTGCTATGATTTGGAAAACAATCTTTCGATATGAGATTAACTTTTGGAAAACCATATTATGGCCTCGGAAAGGATGTTTTCTTCATATTTTCGGGGATTATTACATTAGACTGGTCATATGTACCAGTGAAGACATTGAGTATTCAGCAATAACTTTGATCTTTGTACTAGCCTGTATTAGAAATAGATAACCCCAAGTAACTTTGCTTATTCTGGGGATTAACTTACTCTAAACGGGGTGACAGGACATTGAGATTAGCCATCCTGGCTAACCATTTAGTGCCTAGTAATTGTGTCATGCTAGAGGGCATACACTTCCGAGTTGTTCACAGATGTTGGGCAGGGACTCCTGGCATGTTCAATGCATTGTCTTCTTGATGGTGATTGACGTTACGAGTGGAACCCCTGGGCTTACGATAACAAGTAAAAGATACTAATCTTTCAGTATCGTACCTGCTAGCATTTATCGCTCCGATAATGCACAGTTAAGTGTTGTAGGCTTGTGTCCTAACACAATAAGACTGTGATGTCGAAGGCAAAGTCTTGTGAGTTTTCCACACAAGTTGACATTCTATTGAGAGAAGTGCCTGTATTTCTGAAAATGGGGCAAAGTTGTTATTTGAAACTTGGTTTTCCAATTGGCCTAGAGTGCAAGGCAATGTTTTTATTAAACATTAGATTTTCCATAGGTGCTTGAAATTCCAAACTGGCTCTTGAACAAACCTTTCTACTAAATTGTAGAGTTGTTTTTAGTGGAAAAATACTATTAATTCCTATGATCTGTTTTTTAAAGGAAATATTCGAGAAAACTCTTTTTACTACTTTTCTGAGAATTTATTGGCACACAGGTACTCACACGTGTCTTTTCTCTAATTATCTTAGGATCGGGATCTGAGGACCTACAGTGCTGGGAAGTGATCTAATTTTAGGAATTTGTGTTATCTGTCGGGTGTAAGTACACTATATACGGGTGTAATGACCCTATACAGGTATTATAAGTTGTACACCATTTTGAGTTGTGAGGTAAGATGAGTTTTTACTTAGCTTCTATTTATGATTTGTTGCATTATTTCATCTCTGTTGGCTTTAATTGTTAAAAGAACCCATTATCTGGAAGATCAAATGGGGCGACCCCAACTTTTATTTTGTGCTTCCAGGATATCTTCTAATAGGGGTGTCACATGAAACACATCATGTATCCCCCTTAGTCCTTCTAGCAGAACAAAACACAAACCTAACTAAGATATGCAATAATCTAAAATGCAAGCCTTGATGGGGATGAGATACTATACCGATTCTAGAGTACAAAGATAGCTGAACAAATAAATAATTATCTCCATTTCTTGTAATCAGTGCCTTGTGATGGTTGTTTTGCATTGTTTTCCTTAGTGGTTTAAGTAACTGGTGACTGTGCAATAATTTAGATTGTCTTGATATGACGGTTTGTTATTGTCTAAACTTTATTCCTTTGATTCTTACTCCTCATCAAACAAGTAATAACATCCTTCATGACATATTGCTACTTTTATTGGGTTATAGATAAAGGTTTGAGTATCGCAGCGACTCTCTTATGCTCAGCTCTCACGTCTTATAAGTTAAGTTGATACATAGTGTGCAATTTTTCATTCTTCATTCTTAGCCAACAAATCATCTTCTTCACGTAGTAATATATTTTTGTTTCTTTCGAAACCAAAGTGCAAGGACTTCTCATGGGCATCCTTCAAAATATTTCTTATTCAAATCTTCTTCATCATGCATGTACCATTTTTCATGAGAATGTGTCACTTTATTACCATCTACTCTTAAATCGTAATTTCTTCCTTTCAATTCCTTCAAGTTGAAGGCTTGAAATTCTTGGTTATTCAGTCGAGCATTAATGATTCCTTATTTTAGATCACCGTAATCTTTACGTTCTTCTAACAAATATCTCTTACTTAAAATACAAATCTCGCTAAGTAAAGTCAAGTTTTGGGGTTTTATGATCCACAATATCCCATCTATCTTCTTTACTTCAAGTAGATATGACTATTACCAGCTTCAAATGATAATTAGAATAGTCGATGTCGCATGACTAAAATTTTTCAGTGAGACATAAGATATAGTCTCAACCTCCCGCGCATGCCATTTTTAAAGGCAAATTTGTGAGTTCAAAGAAAATAATGCGAGTTCAAAAAGAATATAGGAATGAAGAGTATGGCAGATTTAATGTTATGAGAATTTTAAAAAATATAAGAAAACATAAAAAGGTAAAATAATAAGATTAAAATAGTCAACTGTTAAAGAATTTTACTATGGTTACCGAGAATTGAACACTTCAGATGATTGAATAAGAGAAGTTTTTAGATATTCAATTCTTAATATAAAAGGTAAAAAAAATATTAAGCAAAAAAATGAGCACATGAAAGTAATATTACTTGAAAAAAAAAAAAGAATGAATTTTTGTGCAATAATGAGAACTACAAGAAAATAAAGAGTGAAATGATTGTAATATTTGATTGTTGACAAAAGTATTAGGATTGAGAAGAATCAAACTCTTCTGCTAGAGTGATAAGAAAGGGCTCCTTGAATACTCAACTATTAATAGAAAATTTACAAGAAATAACAAGAGATTTTGGGTAGAAAGATAATAATATCAAGTCAATATCATTAGGAAAAGAAAATAAGGTTTTGAATATCAAAGAGAACTCTAAAAATAAAACAGTAAAAAATTTGTGGGAATGGTGATATCAAGATTTCAAAGATAAGAAGAGTTAACACTAGAGAAGACACAAGCAATGTGTGCCAACTCAAATGAATGAAATAAGACATGAAATAAATGCAAGAAATCTAATGAAGCAAAAAATAGAAAGTCATTATAGAGGCAACATAGAAAGCATTTAGAAGATGGTTGAAAAGTTCGATGCATAACAACTACAATCATTGACTAGAGTAGCAAAGGTTACATTAATCAACTAAGTCTTTAGAAGAAATTTTTCAACAAATGGAGAAGAAAAGAGTTTCCAAGAAATAACTCAAAAGAGAAAACACATGACGAAGTGTGCAAATAAAAAAAATGAAGAAGTATAAGAAATAGATAGAATAAGTCCAACAAGACAAGGAATAGGCAGTCAATATGTAAATGATATAAAGAAATTGGGTATAATATAGATGCATTTGATAAGGAGCAATTTTCAAGTCTTCTATTATCAAAACTGGAAGGAAACCTCTTAACATCAACAATAAGTGAAAGGATATAGTTTGTATGAGGAAACTTAGAAGAAAGAGTAGAGAAGTTAAATTAAATCACCACCATAGAAATTCACCAACACAGCTTCCCTTCTTAATTTATTACATCCACATATAATGCTTGAAGTTCAACAAGTATAAATTTTGATCTTCTCTTAGTCCCTTAGAAATAATTCTCATTCTTCCACTTTATAATTGCAATGGACATCTCCATTGTAGCCGTAAAGATTGCAATTCTTCTAACAAAAGATAATGGTAATAATCTATTCCTAAAAATCTTCTAATCTTTGTAACATTTTTGAGTCGCATCGGCTCCCAAGTTTTCCTTGTTCCAAAATGAGCACTTGAGTATACTTTTGTGGTATTGGGTTACTGTCTCCATCAACTCTAGTTGCATTTCTTCAATTAGTCGGACATGATAGTGGAGTGAGATTTTCTTATTCAAACTGAACTAGTTTCAAGCAATTCTCTATTGGATATGTAGAATCTCTATGTTTAACGCATCCCTGGTTTGACAGTTTGAACTAACAATCTATTTAGTTATGTTTCTTCCTCTTTCAGTGAAGGCAAATTGTTGAACTTGGAGTAGCTTCTGTCGAAGTAATCATTACGTGATTCTCCTTATTCTTCCATTATTGCTCTACCGGCCTTTTAACATGGAAATTTCACGTCTTCAGATTCATTCTTAAAGTCGTCCTATCTAGGTCTTCCTCCTTCTTTGGTGTAGTTGCATCCACTATAGTACTAAAATTGTAAATATTATCCACTTTCTATAATCATTGCTTCTCTAAATTCTACTCACACGTAACATTCAAACACCCCTCGATGTTACATTCCTCAACCCAATTATTCTTGCCCAAAATTAAAGTGAAAATATACCATGCACTAAAAAGAAGTAAATTCATATAATATTCTTGGCTAGATAAAAGACAAATAAAGATATTGCATAGATATTTCATATAATATACACCACACGCAATCATAGGGTATTCCAGACAATGTCCTATTATTCACACATAATTAGCAACCATAACAAAAAATCACAAATCTCCAAAGTACAGATGTTAAAATCCTAAATTCTAGCATTAATCATCATTTCTAAGCTTACATCATCATAATACGGTCCTATCCATCAAATCAAAACTAGGATAGTTAAAATCAGAAGACTAGAATAAGTAACAAGATCATATTTATGTTCATCATGTGTAGTCCTCTTATACCCCAAAAAAAAAAAAAATTTCTCACATAAGCATAGTTATTACATTCCCCAAAATATCTAACTATTCCTACCAACCTAGACCTTCTCTCATAACCTTACTAAGGTTATCATCATTACAAAACACAGGGATAAAATTTCCTCCTATATCAACTCATCAACACATAGAAAGATTTTTAAGTTCAAATCACCATCAAAGAGCTCAAACACAGATAACCATAGTTAGTCTTAAATTCTAAATCCTTAATTTTAAAAATAATACTCAATCCTAGGTTAAACTCAACCTAGACTTAATCAAAAATTTAAAATTCCATAATCTAGAATCTATTCCCTTAATTAAAATATACTTCTAACCATGCTTTTAGTTTCAATCTTACACTCCTTGAAATTCATTAATTTCCAAGTTCTTAATTCTAAGTTACTACTACCATACAATTCACATATATCAACAAGTGCCTAAGTTATGACAAGTGCGGGCTACACAAAGACCATGGCTATACGGCACTCTTATACATTCTAATAATATTATGCATAGAAAATATATTTACTCTAGCAAAAATCATAAAATTGTAAATTGTAAATCCATTAAATTAAGGCAATTGCCCAAATCTAGGCTCTGATACCACTTCTAACACCCTGCTACCTACTTACCCAAAAACAAAGGGGATGTCACCCCATCTAAATGACTAGGGGTTTTTGTAACGAGTAAAGAAAATCAAAGTAAAATAAATCCTTAACTTATTCCAATGAAAATAATAAAACAAGTCTAAAAAAATTAACAGACAAAATTGTCTCTCAAAAGAAATTTATAGGTTTAGCATGTTTGAAGACTATTTATTTTTCTGCTTATAGAAGATGTTTATAAGTTAGAAAATTTATCTAGGTTTAATTATTTTCTTTGAGCTTGTCTTTAAAATAAGGATATCTAGGTGACATTCATTTTCCTTTTAAAACATCTTGATATGATTTTTTGGTAGTTTTTCTTGGTAAAAAAAGTGATTAAGTAGCTCAAACTCACAACACAATTCAAAAATAACCAAAACAAGGAAATTTAGTGCCTGAAAGAGATATAAGCTATCTTCCTATAATCGAACAAACCCTTGAAGATCAAAGCTTCAAAGACCCATAAGAAAAGTAGTAAGATCTACTGTAGATTCACCCAATGCCTTTGAAACAACGAAGGAATTCAATAATAAGAAAGTAGAATACTATAGGCACCTAATTGGAATTCAAATTAGAACTAAAAAAGAATAAAGCTTCTAAGACCCAAATGAAGAAAAATTAAATTAGATTATCCTATGATTTTAGAGACCCAACAAATGGTAGACTAATCTCTTAGTTTGGTCTTGATCAAAAGATGAACAATGAGGCAATAACTCTCAAGACTCTTTTCACATTTTGAATAATATTTGTTAATTGAGTTGTTAAATCACATAAAAGGGGTATTTATACTAACCAACCCTAGCACTTAGTTTAATGAGGTCCTAAGATAAGTTGAGTTGAAAAAGGTCATTATAAAGCATTAAAATTGGAAATAAATCAGAGAAAAATATTAAAATGTGCAAATAGGGGACTGGGTCCCAAAGTGAGCCGGTGCCAGCTATACCACTTTGTCAGTGCCAATTGGACACTGTTCGCAGAGGAATTCGTCTAGAACACAGCCAGCACCGTCTATGCTAATGCTGATGGTGTCAATTTCTTGTTGTTTAGCTGTTGGCACTCAATTCCAAGCTCGCTCTATCTTGTTCAATCTCCTTGGCTTCATTCTCATCTTCCTTAGCCTTTTCTTGATATTCTCCATCAATTGTTAGCACATTGAGCTCTTTTAAGCCATCAATTGCCTCCCAAGAAGCTTCCATCTTTAAGTGGGGTTTTATGAATGCCTAGAGTCTTTCTCGTAATCTCTTTTTCCTTGCCCTTGTCATTGGTCCTTGTGTCATGTCTCCCCTTCTTGTACTTATCCTCTATGATGAAGTAGAGTCTCATCATCTCCCATTTTTTAGAAAGGATTTATCTTTGAATCAACTCCATCATCTATATCAAAAGGAGAAACATCACTAACATTGAAAGTGACACTAATGTGATACCCACCGGGTAAATTTATTTCATATGCGTTATTCCCAACTTTGGCAAGAACTGGTAAGGGGCCATCTCCTCTTAGATCCAACTTGCTTTTTCTTTGAGTCGAAACCTCTCTTTGCGGATGTGCACTATACCCAATCTTTGGGCTTGAATGACACCTTTTTCCTTCCTTGATTGCATTTGAAAACAACTCTTCGTTATGCCTACCAATAGCAGCCTTAACCTTTCCATGGAGAGTCTTCACCAATTCTGCCTTCTTAGCTCCCTCGAGGTTCATCTGTGCACCTACAAGCAAAGGAACCAAATCCAAATGAGTTAGTAGATTAAAACCATATACAATTTCAAATAAAGAATAGGAAGTAGTAGAATGAATAGCCCTATTATATGCAAACCAAATGTGTGGCAAACACTCTTCCCAATTCTTTAAGTTCTTCTTGAGAATGGTCCTCAAGAGTTGATTGAGTGTTTAGTTTACCACTTCCGTTTGTCCTTCTGGTTAAGGGTGGCAGGCTATGAAAAATAAAATGTTAGTGCCAAGTTTGTTCCATACGACTCTCCAAAAATGACTAAGGAACTTAATGCCTAATGCGTAAATTTTTTGTGTATAAAAATCATCAAATTTAAATTCATCCATTAGTCAAGTTTTAATTAAAACAATAATTTCAAAATACACATACGAGCAAGTATACTCATCACAAGCATAGTATAGGGAATTAATGAGTATCGATCCTCAAATGAACAAATACACACTATTTACTTTTCATTCATAATTTAACCGACCCAAATAAAGTGAGAAAATAATAAAAAGAAGATAAAAAAAATATACAACTCAAGGATGTGAAAATCTACAATTTAGACAAAAGCTTTTGAAAACATGATAATAAATCACTTAGCAAATATTACAATTAATTATTATCTTGATTTCATGAAGGAGTTAATCTAGACCCACTTCGTTTGCAATCTATGGAATCATTATTTTCTAGCTAAATTAGTGAACATATTATGTCTCAACCAATTTACCTAAAAGATGCATTAAAATCAATCCTCATATAAACCCCTATATTCTAAGTGATTTAAAACATGAAATTAGTCAATAAATTCATATTATAGCAATCATTAACTAACCTTTGATTACCTATGTTCTAAACAATTGACCCTATTTTTAAGCAAGTTAAGAGATGAAAACTATGAAATTAATTAATTGAATTTATTACCAACCTCTTTTTCAAGCAAGTTAATAACAAAAATCAATTAACCAACTCCATAAGAAAAACAAGTAATCATATACTAAGAACAACAACCAATTGATCAAAAGGCTTAATTAACTCAATAAATCATGAATCCCAAAAACAATGTCAAATTACAATGGAAACATTAAATACATAATTGTTTAAGAAGACGAAAACAAGGATAAAAGAAAGCACTCATAGACAAGCCTCTTTCTTCTTCCTTAAAGACTCTCTTGAACAACCCTCCTTGATTTGATAAATTCTTCCTTCAATGAGGGTTTGGAATTTTAGCTCTTGGATCCATCTTTTTTTCCTTGTGTTTTCTCTTACTTTTATAGGCCTCTTTGATGCTAAATTCATAATTTGCGAAGTCTTGGCCGGGAAGAATTTAGAAAATACCAAAATCATTGAAAAATTCCTAAATTCTTGTACACGATTTTAGTTTCCTAGAACGGGCCGACACTAGGTCTGGTCAACCCACCTTATGCCACGTGCACTCTGTTCCTTCTCAAAATTTTGTTTTGTTTTCTTCTGGCCGTCCAGAATGGACCTGGTGCTTGGTCCACTTGCCAGACCTGGCACCAAGTATACTCTGAAAAATTTCCTATTTTGCTCGAAATCAACTCAAATTTGCATAAATTTGTCAAAAATACTTTCTAAAAGTAAAATATCAAATAGGAAGGAATATTCCTAGTTATTACAACAAATGAATCTCAAAACAACCTCAAATAACTAGGAAAATAATTGTGATTTTAGCCCCTATCACATACCCCCATACTTGAACTTTTCTTTGTCCTTAAACAAAACATTTTAATCAAGAAAATCATCAAGAAAACACAAGCTTTTACTTCTTCAAAAGTTTTGAATATAACAAGGCTTATAACTTCCCTTCAAACTTTAGATAAAACTTTCGTCATTCACACCATTTGAAAACAATTTAAACCTTGAAGCATTTGACAAGACATCACAAAACTTTTGAAGTCAAATTAATCAAGTTCATACCTTAGTCTAAGATAATTATTTCACCCGTAAAGTAAAAATATAGATACACATGCATCATATAATTTAAGCCATCTACCAACTTAGGTCTTATAAATCTAAAAATTACACAACTCAAGACATGATATAAGGAAAGCACTCTAATCTTTTTCTTTCACAAATGTTTCAATAACTTAGGGAATTGATACCTTCAAGTGCATTGATATCTCTTCACACACCATATTGGCACTCTTTTAGTCATCAACTTTTTTCAGCATTTTTTTCAACATTTTTATTTCTTTGCTCTTTCTTGCCTTTTTGCCTTTGGGATAGCCTTAAGAGAGTGCACCGAATAACATTTGCTACTTCTCCCCATATTAACCCCCTTTTCAGCAAAAGGTCTTCAAAGATTAAAAATAACAGCATTTTTTTTCCCCAACTCAATTCTTTTTTCTCTTTCAACACACAAAAATTTTCCATATTTCTCCGCAAGCTTTCCTCTCAACAATCTTTTATCAACTCACCTTCCTTATCATAACTCAAGGTAAGCAAAATTTAGACTCATAATACAATAGTTAGCCAATAAACTTTACCCATATTCATCATAGCCTCCATATTCAAACTAGATGAGTTAAATAACATTCAAACATCAATGCATAAATATGATTAATCAAAACTCTCAAGTCTTGAAAAATATCCTATCCAATAAACCAACTTCATAAAAATCCACCAAATAATTGACAAAAAATCATATCCAAGTGAGAAAAAGAATTACAACCTTGCTTAAACAACGAAAATCACAAAAATTTTGAAAATTTTTCACACAAATGATATGAAAAATATCTTCAATACCAACATTCTGCCCCCACACTTAAACGGGACATTATCTTCAATGGCAAAAAATATAACAATGAAAGCAAAGCCAAAAAGACCAAAATAAATAAAGAGGAAGAATGAATAGAAGAAAATACTTCCATTGCAAATTAGCTCCAAAAGTTCCAAACTTTAAAATCTTCAAATTTTCAAAACTTTCAAGGAACTAGCAACAAAGTTGTTTTTCAATCCAAATCTTTTAAACAAAAAATTTTCAAAATAGCTCAATGCTTTCCAAATTAGTTTCATACCAAGAAAATACTAAGATAATTGATAAAAACTTAGACAAACAATATCACCAAACCATCTCCCTATACTTAAATTGGACAATGTCCTCATTGGAAAAAAAAAACCACATTAAAGCATCACCAAAGGGACCAAAAATAATAAAGGAGGTAGAAAGCTAGGCAATACTCCCCCAAGTGCAATTAAGCTCCAATAAATTATAAAACTTGGAATAGAGAGGAGGGCTTATCTAAGAGAACTTTATTCCAACCTACAAAAGAAAACATAAATAAAAGAACAAGGAGAATAATAACAAAATAAAGACACACCTTAATAAAAGAAAACAAACTATAAAAAAATGCTAATAAAAATCATAACAAAGTAAATAAAGATACGACTCACTCCTCCATACTTAAAATGGAAAATATTTTCCATATTTGGGGGAAATAACAAAAACACAATGAAGATTATTTAAATGATCCACATAGGACTTGCTATATATCAATATATCATCAAAATACATAATAATAAATTATGCAATGAATTCACTTAAAACATGATGCATTAAACGCATAAAGGTATTTAGAGAATTTAATCATAACAAGACACTCATACAACCCTTCCTTAGTTTTAAAGGCCGTTTTCCATTCATCCCCTTCTCTAATTCTAATTTGGTGATTACTGGATTTCAAATCAATTTTAGAGAAGAAGTATGGACCAAATAATTCATCAAGTAGATCATCTAGGCCTAGGAATGGGATAGCAATAATTAACTATAATATTGTTGATGGCGCAAAAATCCACACACATGCACCACATCCCATCCTTCATGGGCACCAAAAGAACCAGAACTGCACATGGGTTTAGGCTCTCTCTTACGTGTTCCTTCCCAAGCAATTTTTTCACTTACTTTTGTAACTCTTTAGCCTCCTTTAGGTTACTTCTATAAGTTGATCAGTTGGGAATGACAACCCTAGATATAAAGTCTATTTGATGCTCAATGCCACTTATGGGTAAATATCTTCAAATTCTTGGAGAATAGCTACAATTTCATTAGATAAAGACAAAATAGAGTCGTTAGTAGAAGCATAAGAACCTTTGCAAACAAGAAGAATAACCGATTCTATAGCTTCTATCGCCTCTATTACCTCACTTTTATTTTGCAAAGTAGTTCACTCTTCTTTTATCTACCCTTTCTTATTCTTGCTCACTCCTATCCCGATAGTCAAGGGCATTTGTTTTCCCATTCTCTCTCTACTCTTTTTATTTTCATTCTTGTTATTTCCTCTCCAACTCTTGTTTTTATTTGGCATCTTGTGCTCTCTTTTTCTTCTCTCTTTCTCTTATGATTTTTTTATCTTTATTCATCTTACTTGGGGGCACGGGGGTAAGAGTAAATTTAGTCCCTTCTTTGAGAAGGGAATCGATGTTCCTTCTACCATCATGCTTCACATTCCAATCATATTACTAAGGCCTCCCTAATAGCAAGTGACCCGCATGCATTAGTACCACATCGCATAGCACATCATTCTTGTAATTTCTTATCTCAAAAAACACTAAGACTTGTATGTAAACCCAAAGTTCTCTACTATCATTCAACCATTGCAACTTGTAAAGTTTTTTATGTTTAATCCATTCCATGCCCAATTCATCAACCAAGCTTGTGCTAATCATATTAGTGTGCAACTCCAACTATCCACAATGCTACTACAAGGGGACTTGTTAATTAGACACCTTGTGTATAATATATTTTCTCTTTGTTTATGATCATGGACCTCAATAGCTTGAGAATTCAAGACTCTTCTTGTAACTCCAACTAAGGCATACTTTTAACCAACAATCTGCCCTTCATCACTTTTCTTATTCTCATTTTCTTCTTATCCTCCATGGTGCCTTTCTTTTTTATCCTTCTCTTCGAGAGAGACTTCTCCATAGGGGTTAGTGTATATAGTCCTCTTGCTAGGACACTTATCGATGGTGTGTCTATAGCCAAGACAGCTAAAACACTTAATGTCTCTATTCCGTTGTGGTCTCTCCATAGCCTTCCCTTTATCCTTGTTCCAACATTTCCTAGGCATCCAATCGTCTCTCGATTTCTAATATTCTCCTGGTTTTCATCCTTCCCTTGGCTTGTTAACTTCTTTTTGGAAAGGCTTAGGAGAGTTATCCTTCTTGATATGATCTTGTGTTGGCAGGTTTGTGGAAAAATGGAAAACAAATGGGCAAAACCCTTAGCTCAACTAGTATAACCTAAATAGTGAAAATTTGTAGCAAAATGATGAAAGAAAAATATCTAACTATTCCCTAGCAAACCTTTGAAGAACAAAGCATCAAAAACCCACAAGAAATATAGCAAGACCTACCATAAATTTACCCAAATATCCTTGACACAACAAAGGAAATCAAGAATAAAAGAAGTAGAACTACATGCATCCAAGTAATGGAATTCAAGATAAACCTTAGAAGAACAAAGCAACTAAGACCCAATCAAGAGAAACCTTTTTAGATTATCTAAAAGATTTAGAGACTCATTCAAATGGAGGATTAAGCCTTAAGCATAATCTTGAACAAGATGAACAAGGAGGTAAAACCTCTCAAAGCTCTTTTTCACAATTTAAATAAAAGTAAGTTGAATATGTTGTCAAATCACAAAAGATGTATTTATACTACCCTAACCCTAGCTAAGTCATTACTAAGGTGCCAAGATAATTTAAGGGCTTAAAAGGTCTTTACAAAATATTTAAAATAGAGAGAATGCGGAGAAAATAGTAAAAATTGGCAAAATAGGGGCTGAGCCTCGATAGGGGCCAGCTCTGGCTCTAGCACCGGCACTAGGGTTGGCGCCGGCTCAACTTTAGTACTGATCCTTGCGCCAGCAGATTGAGGCCGAAGCTAGCTCAGCTCTAGCAGGCATTTCTTCAATTTTTTCTCCTTCTTCCAACGCAGGCTCGAGTTGTAGTTTGGAATCCTTTTAGATATCCATCAAAATAAGTTCCTGGCTGCCTTCATCATCTTTCCAAATCTCTTCCATCTTCAAACATTATTGTAGGAACAATTGAATTTCATCTTGGAACCTCTTGGTTCTTGATCTTGTAATTGGCCCTTTCAACATCGTTCCCCCTTCTTGAGATTGAACTGCTTGATTAGCTTGATTTCTATCATCTCCCCCTTCTTGAAGTTGATTCTTCCACAAATCATCACCTACAACAAAGGACTTAAGTCACTAATGTTAAACGTAGTACTTATTTTATACTCACCAGGTAAATTGATCTTATAGGTATTATCTCCAAGTTGGCTAATAACTTGGAAAGGTCCATTACCTCTTAGGTCTAACTTAGTTTTCCTTTGAGTAGGAAATCTTTCCTTGTGAAGGTGCACCTAAACCCAATCGCCGGATTCAAATGAAATCTTTGTCCTTCATTGGTTGCGCTTAAGTGCAATGTCTTCATTTTTCTTTTCAATGGCTACCTTTACTTTTTCATGGAATACCTTTACCACTTCCGCCTTCTTGGTTCCATCAAGATTCATGCATTCTCCTATAGGCAAATGAGCCAAATTCAAATGCGTTAGAGGATTAAAACCATACACAACTTCGAAATGAGAATAAGAAGTAATAGAATGGATAGTTCAGTTGTAAGCAAACTCAATATGTGATGAGCATTCTTCCTAATTCTTTAAGTTTTTCTTGATAATGTTCCTTAAGAGTTGGGTGAGTGTTTGGTTGACCACTTCTGTTTACCCATTCGTTGGGGGGTGACAATTTATGGAAAACAAAATATTAATGCTAAGTTTATTCCACAAGACCCTCCAAAAATGACTAAGAAATTTGGTGTCTCTATCTGAAAAAATAGTCTTTAGAATTTCATGCATCCTTACCACTTTTTTGAAGAATAAATCTGCAATATATGAAGTATCATTAGTCTTGGAACAAGCCACAAAACGAGCTATTTTTTAGAATTTATCAACAACCACAAATATGGAGTCCTTGCCCCCTTTGGATCTAGGCAATTCTAAGATAAAGTCCATTAAAATATCAACTAAAGGAACATTTGGAGTGGGCAAAAGAGTGTAGAATTCATGTGGAAATGACTTAGATTTAGCTTGCCTACATGTTATGCATTGAGAACAATCTTTCTCTACATCCCTTCTTATTTTTTTCCCAAAAAAAATATTCCTTAAGTATGCCTAAGGTTTTTGCAACACCAAAATGTCTCATTAATCCCCCACTATGGGCCTCCTTAACTAGCAATTCCCTAATGAACCCTTTTAGCACACAAAGTCTTGATTCCCTAAACAAAAATCCGTTATGCCTATAGCATTTAGCAAATACACATTTTCCACAAGCATGAAAGATATCCCAAAACTCCCTATCATTTTCATATAATTCCTTCACAAGCTCAAAATCTAGAATTTTAGCATTGAAAGAGTTTAAAAGTGTATACCTTTGAGAGAGTGTGTCTGTAACCACATTGTCCTTACTATTTTTATATTGAATGACATAAGTAAATATTTCAATGAACTCCATCCACCTTGCATGCCTCTTGTTCAAGTTTTGCTGGTTTTTGAGGTGCTTAAGGGTTTCATAGTCGGTGTGGATCACAAACTCTCTTGGCATTAGGTAGTGTTGTTAATACTCTAAGGTCCTCACTAAGGTAAAAAGTTCTTTATCATATGTGGAATAATTGGTGGCTGCCCTAGATAATTTCTCACTGAAATAAGTAATGGGTTTTCAATCTTAGGTTATAACTGTACCTATCCCCACCTCACTTGCATCACACTCTATTTCAAATGCTTTCTCAAAATTAGATAGGATAAGAATTGGAGCTTGGCTCAATTTGTCTTTAAGGGTTTGAAAGGCTTGTTGTTGTGCTTTCTCCTACTTAAATCCCATCTTTTTCTTCACTACTTCGGTTAGAGGGGCAGCTAGGGTACTAAAGTTCTTGATGAATCTCCTATAGAAACTAGCTAGCCCAAGAAAACTACAAACTTGGGTAATGGTGGTAGAGGTGGGCCAATCTCGAATGGCTTTCACTTTCTCCTCATCAACCTCAATCACCTTAGCACTTACAACATTCCCAAGGAATGTAATCCTCTCCAAACAAAAAGAGCAATTTTCTAAGTTAGCATACAATCTTTCCCTTCTAAGAGCAATAAGCACACATTAAAGGTGATTCAATTGATCTACATATGATTTACTATAAATTAATATATCATCAAAGTACACAACAACAAATTTCCCAATGAATTCTCTTAAAACATGATGCATTAGGGTCATGAAAGTATTAGGAGCATTAGACAACCCAAAAGGCATAACAAGCCACTTATACAATCCTTATTTGGTTTTGAAAGACATTTTCTATTCATCCTCTTCCCTAATCCTAATTTGGTGATAATCGAATTTCAAATCAATTTTAGAGAAAATGCTTGTACCAAACAATTCATCAAGCAAGTCATCTAGCCTAGGAATGGGAGAGTGATACTTAACCATGATGTTGTTGATGGCACGATAATCTATCCACATACGCCAAGTCCCATCCTTCTTGGGAACTAAGAGAACCGAAACTACGCAAGAGCTTAGGCTTTCTCTCACATGTCCCTTCTCAAGTAATTCCTCCACTTACTTTTGTAATTCTTTGGCCTCTTCTGGATTAGTTCTATAGGCCGGTTGGGGATGATGGCTCAGGACACAAAATCTATTTGGTGCTCAATTCCTTCTATAGGTGACAATTCTCTAGGCACCTCCGTTGGGAAAACATCATCTAACTCTTAGAGAATGATTACAATTTCACTTGGCAAAGACAAGGGAGAATCCTTAGTAGAAATATAAGTTCCTTTGCAAATACGAAGAATAACTAGTTCTTTAGCCTCTATTACTTCTATGATCTCACTCATTTTTGCAAAATAATTCACCATTCTTTTACCTCCCCACTCTTGTCCCTCACTCTCCCCACTCTTGTCCCTACTCACTCCCATCTGTGATGGTCAATGGCACTTGTTTTCCCATTCTCTCTCTCAATTCTTTCTCTTTCCCCTCTTGTTCTTTTCTATCTAACTCTTATTTTTTCGTGGCATCTTGTGCTTCCCTTTTCTTTTCTTTTTCCCTCATGATTTTTTGGTCTTTATTCACCGTACTTGGGGGCATGGAGGTTAGACTGAATTTGGATCCCTCCTTAGTAATATAATAGGTGTTCTTTCTCCCATCATGTTTTACATTCCTATAGTATTTTCAAGGTCTCCTTAAGAGAAAATGTAACACCCTACTACCTAGGCTCACCAGGGCCAGGGATGTCGCCCCGTCCAAAGGACAAAGGGTCTTTATAACTAGGTCACACGAATAAAATAGCGGAATAAAAATAATACTTTAAATTAAAATTTATTACATCCCAAGAATAAATATAAAAATAAACCCAAGAATACCAAAAACAAATCCATAATAAAATTTATCCATTCTTATCTTCCCAAAGCATTACACAAAATAAATTATCAGAAAATCTTCCAAAGCAGGCAATATCTAGCTACTTATCCCCACAGCAAGATCGACCTGAAATCATGGTAAAAAGGGTGATGAGACAAAAATCTCAGTAAGTCTATGTGTGCTTTGAGTGTCTAGTGAAAACAGTTCGTGGATGCAAAGTGTGAAATCTTTATAAGAGAAATATTGGCAAGCAATAAATATTAGTCAAAAGCAAGAGTGGTGTTTTGGCTTTTCCAGCCACACATAATCAATAAAAATCAACCACTTGAAAAAAAGGATTATGGGTTACCACACGTTGGACTCCATAACCAGTCAGAATACCGACACTTTATGCAGACTGACAAAATGTAGGTGATCGGCCTACCGGGTAAGATACTCCTCATTCTCTATACCCAAACAACAACCGAGTGTCTATTCCGGCAAAACGCAGTCACTTGACTAAAATAAAAACTGCTAGCTCAGACCGGTATGACTAAGTAGTACTGACATTTCTCTAAGTTGAGCTTATCTTCGGGAGGTGGCCTTCTGCCAGAAGACTAACTCTTGCTCTTCAAAACCAGTACTACTAGCCTACCCCCATTGAGTAATCAATGTAACTTATCCCACTTGGAAAAAAAAATGAACAAAACATAGTTCCACTTGAAAATGGCAATTAAGGGTTTCCAATGTCTTTGTCAAAATCAGTTTTAGAAAGAGTTTTAAGTTTGAGTAAATCTGCTTATTGATTTCTAAATAATTTGTTTGACTAAAATAAGAAATGAGTCAATCCTCAATTGCCTTTACAGAAATGAGTGTCCTTGCACTCTACATTTGGCTTGTCATTAAAAAAAATTATTTTTGCATCAAACAGGTTTTATGCAAGAGCTTACCTGATCCTTGCTCACAATAAAGGACTCCAACAGCTGACCTAACCCCTCATGGGGTAAATATAAACCACAATCAAACTCAAGCCAAAATCCACTTTCTCAATTTAAAACTGACTTAACTCACTACTACCATGATCCTAGTGTCCCAAGCTTTAAGGCCAAATAATAAAGAAAAGGGGTTTATAAGTTAAGGCTAAATTGATATTTAAAATAATTAGTGTTTTGAGAAATATGTACTAATAAGTTGAAGATTTAAATCTTGCTAAGAAAAATTTAAAGTTTATTTGATGAAGAGACCTAGGTGGTATTAGGTAAAATAATGATTTATTAATAATTATTTGCTAGAAAATAATTGATAACTAAAATTAGTTGAAAATAAATTTTAACGAGTCTTGATTAAAAGATAATAAATAAATTTTAATAGATTTTGGTTAAAAGATAATAATTAAATTTTATTAATAAATATTTTACTTATTATAATTATTTTCATAAAAGGCCTTATCATTTTATGTAATATATATATATATATATATATATTATTTTTCTAGCAAAAGTTATTATTTATTTGACTAAAATATCTTTATTATATATATAATAATCCAAATCTACCCTTCCTGTGATTTTTTTTTTAAGTACTAGCAAAAATCAAATATTAAATATTTTATTGAAGGAATAAAATTAGCTTAGGGACAACTAGATCATGATCATATTTCTATGGCTAACCACAATCATGAACATATATTCCACTTCAATTCATCAAATCATCCAAATCATGAATAAAAGTATAGATCTAAATTTATTAAGGCATGATCCAACCTTTACTAGCATAAACATAATCATGGCTTTAACAATCATACTTGAATATAAATCCTATTCACCAACAGTGACATAATCTCTAACATACTTGATCACATATATCACTCTCAACATGGAGACATGCATTAAACCCTAAAACCTCATAATATCATCCAAGATAAATCATCACATGCATCAACCTCAACTCCATCATATACACACATTCATTCATACTTCAAACTCAACTCATCACAACAACACATGCTTAAACCACACTCATAGCCCATCTCCTTCTAATATCATCCTAGAGACATGAATCTAGAGCCTAAAAAAAGGGTTGAAGGGACTTACTTGATTGATGAGTACCTTGAAGGAGTTTCGAATGGATCTCAACTCCTAGATGTCTAAATCCGTCCAAGGGAGATGAAGAAAGCATAGCCATTGGTGAAGAAGTCATTCGGCCAAGAGGGAGAGGGTGTTCGGCCAAGAGAGAGAGAGAGAGAGAGAGAGAAAAGAGAAGAAGAAATTCCATTAGCATATTTATTCATATACATATTCATTAGAGATCAAAGATTAGAGAAGATAAATTGTTAGAAGAAACCTACCTTGAAGGTGTTCTTGATCCTTCACAAAAATTCTGGTTTTTTATCCAAAAGAGCAAGTTGGATTTTGGATTTTGATGTTAAAAATGGTATGGATGGACTCACAGTAGTGAGTAGATGAATTCCGAAGATTTTAGAAGAAGTTTGAAGTAGTTTGGAGAGGTATTAGGTGAAAGGAAGGAGTAGGTGTTCTTGGTGTGCTATGCTATGTGTTCTTGAAGGTTGAAGAGAGAAGAGAGGTTTTGTTCAAGGCTGGCTGAATTTCTGAAGGGATTAGGGTTGGCCGACTGCTTGTAGGGTTTTGGTTGATGATTTTCTGGTTTAGAAGGGAAAAGGAAAGGCTAGTTGTTGAAATCCTTAAAGAATATTTTTGGGAAGCAAATTTGGAAACTAAATATAATAAGAATATCTTTGATTATTGGAGAGCTTTTGGGAAGCTGCCATGGCCGACTGCTTGTGCAGTATTTCAGCTGGATGAAAGCTAGTTGAAGAGGGGTAATGGTGGCTGAAAAGATGGAGTGAAATGGTGAAGAATAAGTCTGGTTGTTTGAGGAACATTTTATGGAAGGTTGCTAAATTAATGTTTCTGGAATTTTGGTATCTAATCAAAGCATGATTGCAGAGATTTTCGGGCAGCCATGTCTGATTTTCGTGCAGGAGCTTGGGGAAGACAATGGAGTTCTGATCATGGCTGTTTAAGAGTGGTTTGTGCAGAAGAAAGCTGAAGTTTTGGCCAGGGATGAGTTAGGAAACAAAGCTGGAAATTTTCCTATACAGAATTTTCGCAAGGTACTGGAATTTCTGGACAGTTTCGGCTACTATTTTCCAATCAGCTTGCAGAGAGTTTGGAGGAGATTTCAGGAGTCTTTCAAGGCTGGTTTCTAGCCTTCTTTATGGAGGAAAAACGTGGCTAAGATATTGAGCAAAAATTGAAAGAAAACAACTTGGTTTCGAACCTCCAAAGCTGTGAATTCAACCAGAAATTTCTCTAGTTTTGCACAGCATTTGTGCAGTCCGAAAATGGCCAGAAAAATTCAGATCTCAAGTTGATCAAAAGACCATTTTTTGGCAACATTTAAGAGAGAATAATGGCTAAGAATTTCGACACCTTGAAGGCACAGGAAGCTGGAAAATTTTCAGTTCATGCCATGAAGGAAAATGAACCTAGCTAGAGTGCAATTTTAGAAGGTTTACTAGAGGGATTTATTCTCTTGGAATCTCCCACATCTCTACCATATTTTCAGACCATAAGATGTCTTTCACTAAGATATTTTGAACCTTCAAAGCCACAGCACTTTACTGAAATTTTTGGAATGAAATTGGCTAGAACAAATTTAACCAATCTAATGAATTGAGAAATAGGAAAAATTAAGGATCAAGAGGAAATGAATTCCCCTTAGGAATTTTGTGTAGGGTAAAAGAGTAGGATTAGGATACTCCTATCATGCCTCCCTTAGGATGACACCTCTACCATATTCTAAAGCACCTAAGGCCGAAAATATCACTTCCCAAGCAAAAATAAAATTTAATCATACTGCAGCTCTAATGATGGAATTTGAACTCAAGACCTCAAGAATTAATTCCAAAGCTCTAACCACTAAACCACAAAAACTCTTGTTTTTATTTTCTCCCTAAAATATTTTTCCTATTTAATCATCAATCTATCTCCCCATTTTCACCTCAAGCAAAAAAATACCATTTTACCCTTCTCACTCAATATTCACAATCAAGCATTCGAGACAATAAAACATAAATCTAAAGCACATAAAATCATATAAAAATATATTTAAACATGTAATAAAATATGATATGCATCTCAACCCCCTTACTCTAAGGTTGGTGCCGACTGGGGTTTCACAGCAAATAGCCCACTTGCATAGGCACCACATCACATAGCATATCATCTTTGTAGTTCCCCATCTCAAAATATACGAAGACTTATTTGTTAACCTTCAATTCTCCACTATTATTCAACCATTGTAACTTGTAGGATTTGGGGTGTTTAATCCATTTCGTACCTAACTCATCCACTAATCTTGTACTAACAGATTAGTGCAATTTCCACTATCCACAATGACACTACAATGGGTCTTGTTGATTAGACACTTTGTGTAGAATATGTTCTCCATTTGTTGATGGTCCTAGTCTTTAATGGCTTGGGAGTTTAATGATCTTCTCGTGACTTCAACTAAGGAATACATTTGGTCAACCGCTTCCCCTTCATCACTTTCCGCTCCCATATTTTCTTCTTGGTCTCTTTGGCATCGTTCTCCCTCATCTTCTTCATCGGTGAAGACTTCTTCATAAAGGTTAGTGTATATAGCCCTTTTACTTAGACACTCATGAGAAGTATGCCCATAGTTAAGACATTTGAAGCACTTGATATCTCAATTTCGTTGTGGTCTTTCCATGGTTTTTTCATTATCCTTGTTCTAACCTTCTCTAGGTTTCCAATCTTTCCTAGGCTTCCAGTCTTCCCTTGGCTTGTTGTACTCCCTTTGGTTTAGGATTATTATCTTTCTTGATTGGCACCTTGCTCGTGGTGTTTGGATTTTGAAATGTAGGCTTAGCAAACGTCCTCCTCTTTAGTTGCTTTTCAATCTTAGTATCGGCATGAACTATATCCTCAAGTCAGTCATAGGAATACAACTTTGCTAAATTGCATATTTTTCTATTCAATCCACCCAAGAATCTAGCCCTTGTTGCCCTAGGAACCTCTTGGATTTGGACTCTTATCAACATCATCTCAATTTCCTTATAGTAGTCATCCACACCTTTATTCCCTTGTTTAAGTGATTGAATCTTTTGGTATAGGACTTGGTAGTAGTGGTGTAGGACAAACCTAGCCCGCATTATGTCTTTCAACAAGTTCCAATTTTCTACGTCTTCTACTCCTATTTGCCTCATTTGAGTGCTAACTTGTTCCCGCCAAACCAATGTATACTCTGAAAACCCCAAAATAGCTAGCCTCATCTTTGATCTTTCACTATAAGTATGGCATTGAAAGTGTATCTCCATTTTGTTCGCCTATTCAAAATAGGCTTCGAAATCACTCTTCCCATAGAATATTGGTGGCTTCAACTTGATATGGTTTAACTCCCTATCCTTGTCATTTCCTTCTCTCCTACATCCTTAATTAAGTTCCCCATATGTATCACCATGTTCTCCCTCATACCACTCATCAACTCCATCAAATTCTCTTTCCAACCCCCTTAGATTATTTCTTCCATTCCTTCCTTGACCCCTACTATTAGGATTCATGGACTCCTAAATGCAAAAAACATCTATGAATCCCTTCTGAAGACCCAATCTAAATAATTAAGATTGATCAAGGGATTACAGAATTACCTCTGTTTAATATAATTAAGACCTCTGGCTTCTGTTTTTAGGTGTATGTACAACTCAAACGATTACCAGATGTTGCAATGTGTGAACATCCTCTATCGGATATACACAGCGAACCAACTCGTTACCTAGAAGTGCTAGTTCCTAGGGTTTGAGAGGCTTAATTTTTTTAGTGAATTGGAGGCACGAATGCTTTGATAAAGAGCTTACTTTAGAGGATGGTTAGGGTTTTCTTTTTAAAACCACTCAAACCTCTTGGAGTCTAACTCTCAAAATATCTTATCATATTTTATTTTAAATTCAAATTAAAACTAATATGATAAAATTCTACTATTATCTCTATAATTTAACTAATTAATTTACCGAGTCAGATTCTTATAATTTGGACATCCTCTAGATACATTGAATGTAGACATATTTCCAGATATATTGTATCTGGTCATTTTTCTAAGTTCGATTAACCTAAACATATTTCCAGATACATCGAACCTGGTTACCAGAAAAATAAGCTAACGTATTCACTTAATATGTGACCCTATAAATTCATTTAACATCGGCAGTGTACCCAAATCATATTTAAATGGCCTACAAGTTATAAGCGGTTTCTAGCAAAACATTATAACTATCTAGGTTAAATAAAGATCAGTGATCTCTTTGAACTAAACCATAACTTTATATTTAGTCCCTTTGTCACACGATATCCAGATTAAGCATAAAACACGAACCATGTCATCCTTATTAAGCTTAATCAATTATTTATTGATCTCATAGCAGACTGTTCAAACAAATGATATCAATATCTCAAATTGATATATTTGAGCAAGGCCATGCATTTTAACAGTCCAACTTATCAAGAGGCCGATGAACATCTCTCCCAAAATTGAAAGGGATAAATTCCTTCACTATCAATTAGATTCCTCTCTCTGGTTTATTCTATATCCAATTGTGGTCTAATTTATTATCTGGTTAAAGATAACTTTAGACAACATAAAAATATAGAATTTATCAGGTAGAAAACTATGATGAATTCAGGTCGAAGGACTTCTAATATTATTATGGGTAAAAGGTACTTATGACATGTTCTATGAAGTACTCTCACAGTGGGTCATGTCCAATACAATATTCTCTAACATTTGTTTATATTTTGACTTGATATCACATATATCCATAACCAGTAAAACGTAGCCATCAAGTTACAAACGTACTAATCTTAATTTATTATTATTCCACTAATAATAATCGATCGAGGACAATTTAAGAATAGCCATTGTATTTGTTATAGGATTTTACTATCAAGTCCGTACTTGATGACCACAAAACTAAATGCACTATTCATGAAAAGAAATGCCTCATATTATTACATATTAAATAATGACAATAGTATAAACACAAATTGTTTTAGGGCATATCCCTAACAACTACCTCGTTCTCCTCTATACCATGTCTTCCCCCTCTTATAGGAGCTTGTTAGAAACCCCTAATTGAGTGCTCATCCCAATCTTCACCTTGTTGAACATTTAGTGGAGGAGTTCGGGCATCACTTTCTATCATTCTAGAGTTAGGAGCTTCAAATCGTTCTTAACCCCTTCTTTGAGCCACGGTAGAATATTGTCCCAAATGTTATCTCAATCTCACGATCTCCCTTGTCATATCTTCAAACCTACTATGCATGGTTCTCATCATGGCATTTAAATAATCTCGCAATGCTCTAACATCAACAGGTTCTTCTTGTGGCCTACTAGGACCACTTGGATTAGGCCTAGGAAGTGTTTGTTCATGGGACATGGCAATAGAATTACTCAATGAGTTATACCTACAAAAGAGATTAATAAAAAAAAAAAAAAGTAGTTCTTCTCCTCACCCTCTTATATGTTTACTCTGAATAGTTTTCACTCTACACTCGTGTTTACCCTCTTTGGCTCTTTTGATGTTAGTCTCTCCCTCTTGTCTTTTTAATCAACACTCAAACCTTTTTTTTTTCAATCGAATCTCTCCAATAGCTAATGATTTAGTCCAACCAAATGAATTAACAAAATTAATGAATTTTTTCAATTAGGGGTTCTTAGGCAAATTTTGACAAACACTTGTGGGGCACCCTAAGAAAATAAGGCTTTCAAGCAAAAATTTCAAAGAATAAGGACTCAAATAGTGCAAGAACAATCACTAAAATATAAGGAAGCAATTTTAAACAAGAAATGAACAAGAATTTAACAAGAAACAAGAAAAACTAATAGATATGAATAAGAAGAACAAGACTACTACAAATATGCAATGGCAAAGATGAGTTCAATGAGCATGGATTTCAACAATAGAGTGATATATCAAGTCCTAACAACCCAAGGAATGAAAATCAAAAGTCAACACTGACAACTATAGTCACAAACATCCTCATAGAACATTTATCAAACACCTTGGTTGCAATTCCGTCACTTAAGAACAACCAATATTTTCACCCATATTCAAGCCCATTTTCACCACAAACACAAGATAAATTTGTTTCCAATAATTATAATAACATCAAGGAGCAATTTTCTTAAGAAAAAATCAAGAGATAGCAAAGATTTCATGACTTTATTGGAGCATATTTTTTAGTTACGGGATTCCCATATTTTTTCTTCAACTTGTAGGGCTCCTTTTCTTGATGTCAAGCATTGATTGAGATCAAGGCTTTCCTTTCTCTGATACCAAACTCTTTGATATAATCTACTGTTGGCAAGTTTGTGGGAAAATGGCAAACAAATGGGCAAAACTCTTGGCTCAACTAGTATAACCCAAATAGTAGAAATTTTTAGCAAAATGAAGAAAGAAAACTATCTAACTATTCCCTAGCAAACCTTTGAAGAAAAAAACATCAAAGACCTACTAGAAATATAGAAAAATCTACTATAAATTCACCCAAATATCATTAACACAACAAAGGAAATCAAGAATAAAAGAAGTAGAACTACAGGCACCTAAATAATGGAATTCAAGATAAACCTTATAAAAACAAAGAAACTAAGACCCAATCAAAAGTAACCACGTTGGATTATCCAAAAGATTTAGAGACTCATTAAAATGGAGGACTAAGACCTAAGCATGGTCTTGAATAAGATGAACAAGGAGGCAAAACCTCTCAAAGCTATTTTTTCACAATTTGAATCAAGTAGGTTGAATGTGTTGTCAAATCATAAAATATGTATTTATACTACCCTAACCCTAGCTAAGTGATTACTAAGGCCCCAAGATAATTTAAGGACTTAAAAGTTCTTTACAAAATATTTAAAATAGAGAAAATACGAAGAAAATAGTAAAAATCGGCAAAACAGGGGATGAGCCCCGACAGGGGCCAGTGCCGGCTCCGGAACTAAGGTCGACACGAGCTCGGCTCTAGAGCCAATCTTTTCGCTAGTAGATTGAGGTCCATGTCGGCTTGGTTGGCTAGTGCTGACTTGGCTCTGGGAGGCGTTTCTTCAGTTTTTCCTCCTTCTTTCGACACAGGCTCGAGTTGTAGTTTGGGCTGTTTTTTTATATCCATCAAAATAAGTTCCTGGTTGCCTTTATCATCCTTTCAAATCTCTCCCATCTTCAAACGTTGTTGTAGGAACAACTGAATTTCATCTTCGAACCTCTTGGTTCTTGATCTTATCATTGTCCCTTTCAACATCGTTCCCTCTTCTTGAGATTGAACTACTTGGTTAACTTGATTCCTATCACTTCTTGAATGGCATTTTTCTAAAAGTGTTTGGGTTTGGAGGTGTAGGCTTAGCAAATGTCCTCCTCTGTAGTTTCTTTTCAATCTTCATAGCCACATGAACAATGTCTTCTAAACTCTCATAAGAATGGAACTCCACCAAATTGGCTATCTTCCTATTCAATCCTCCAAAAAATATGCCCCTTGTTGCCCTAGGGTCCTCATTGATATGAGCCTTCATCAACATCACCTCTATGTTCTTATGATAATCCTCCACACTTTTATTCCCTTGCTTGAGAGATTGAAGGCTGTAGTAGGTTGAGGTAATAGTATAAGGTATCTCATGCATATCATATATAGGGCAACGGAAAGAATAAGAACATGATACCATCACAGTATCTGTATACGTATGGAAAATAAGACATAAAGAGAAGAAGATCACATTTCCAGTAAGTCCCTGTCGTTAAAATTTTCCTTTCTCGTCTGAAATGCGATCCAGCAATCCTATTGATCAAACACCACAAGAGTCAAATGTCCAATCACTACAATCACAGTGTGTGATTATCTCTAACTAAAATCCACACAGAAGATCACTCTCAAGCACCAAGATGTTTCTGTGCTAGCAGAAACCAAAAGGCGGCTAGGGTTTATTGTTTTTCTTGTTTGCAGAAGAACAACGAGAAAGAGAGAAAGAGAAAAAGAAGAGAAGGGTTTTGAAGGATGTTGTTTGCCATGAATCACTCATCAAATTAGGTATCATGCATATATCTCACATAAATCACGAAAGTCTACTGAAAACACTCCATCTGAGAATTCTAAAACAATTAGAATTTTATAATTGTAATTGGAACCATCAAGTTCTCACAATTATAATTTGGCCATAAATTATAACTAATTATAATTTTGCCACAACAACTTCTCTTTCTCGCAATTAACCCCACTATGTTATCAAATAACATCTTGAGGATATAATCCTCTATTATGTGTGACCTTTTAGGTTTCCTAGTCAATTGGTAGAAAACATGAATTAATTCAAACGTCTTTGGAATTAATAATCCATAATTAATTAGAATTAATCATATTAATTCTAATTAGGATTGATTTATTAATTCATCAATTAATAAACCTATATTTCGCAGATTATGAACGGTATTTAGCAATATATCAAGACCACAAAAGAGTCTAAGAAGTCAAGTGGCTTGACATGAACCATTTAATAACAAACTATAGTGCAATTAACTCCTTTCACCATATAATATCTCATTCGGTCTGGAAGTATAGAATTAGTGTTAACTCCCTCCAGAATATATATATATATATATATATATATATATTAATTCTGGCCTGAATATAAAAGTACTTGTACCAGGAACTCAGTACTTTTGATGTGTATCAATTGGAACTATTTTCAATACACAGTCGCATTGGACAAGGACTTCTCGAGTAGTAATTCCTACAAGTGGCCATGAGATATTCGCCCCTACTATTAGGAGTGGTGAATCCTTTATTGACCCTCTCAACTACTTTCGTTTACCTCACAATGTACCTAATATCCATCCCATAGGCGGCCCTTGATCTGGCTCCAAAGATTGGAATCAATGCATAATGCTAAGCAAATAAAGTACCTTGGAGATCTCAAGTCTAAGGATACTTGCACGTTTGCTATATTGAGATTATATCACTAGCACTAAATAGTTATCCATGTAATTATCTCAAAGTTAGATCATCCAATGAACTTGTTCTATTAACAAGCATCCATGTGTTAACTTTGAGTATCTCAATACTCACTGTTATGAGAACCACCACCTGATCAAATCAGGAAGTCTAACACATGCTAGTCTTAACGTATTAACGATTTCCTGTCTCATTAATACTATGATTAGGGACTATTTAAGTACTAACACCATACAGTGTAGATGGAATCTCATATCATGGTCTCTATCATGATTTCCTTCACATAGTGTTGTACTAGGGACTTTATCTAATAGCTATTTTACACAAAAGTAAACAAAAGATACTGTAGGATAAATAATACCTTTTATTAAAATAAAATATGTCATATACAATATACAAATAATTGCCTCTAGGGCATAACACTAACAAATAGTGGTGAGGAACAAATCTAACTCTCATCATATCTTTCAATAAGTTCTAAGTTGCCACGGGTTCCACTCCCACTCCTATTTACCTTTGTTGAGTACTAACTTGCTCCCACCATGCTAAGGCATACTCTAAAAATCTTAAAATATCCAACCTCACCTTTGATCATTCATTAGAGGCATAGCACTCAAAGAATATTTCTATCTTGCTCTCCCATTCAAAATAGGACCCACGGTCACTCTTTCCATAGAATGTGGGTACTTTCATTTTAATATGGTTCAACTCTCTCTCTTCTTCATTTCCCTCTCTCCATCCTCTATTTTGTTCCCCATAAACATCTTTATATTCCCCTTCATTTTATTCATCAACTCCTTCAAATTTTCTTTGTAATGCTCTTAGATTATTTTTATAATTCCTTCCTTACACCCTACCTCTTCCTCCTCTCATACCATGTCTCCTTCCTCTCATAGGAGCTTATTGGAATCCTTTAAAAGAATGTCCATCCCATCCTTCACCTTATTTTGTATGCAATGAGAGTGTATAATTAGCTTTATCTATTCTCCTTGGGCTTTCTTGTAGCCCTTGCTCCTTGTTTGAGCAACTGTGGAGTATTGCCCTTAATTAGTTTATAACTCCGTGAAGTCTCTTCGCAAGTCTTGGATATTCCTCCCTTGTTCCTCAATCCAAGCTAAGATGGTGGATAACATATCTTGGGGTTCTTCTTGAGATATCATTGGAGGCTTTCATGAATATTAAACTACAAGAAAGTGGTTAGGAAAAAAATAGGTCTTCACTTTCACTCCCTTGCATGTTTACTCTCAAGAATAATCACTCCACGCTCGTGTTTACCCTCTTTTAGCTCTTTTAGAAATAATCTTACCCTCTTATCTTTTTCTCAATACTCAAAGCCTTCTTGTTTAATCTTAAGTCTCCCCAATAGCTAAAGATCTAGTCCAACTAAGTGATTCAACCAAAAAATCAAAGGATTTTCCAATTAGGTGTCTTAGGGAAATTTCAACAAATACTTGTTGGGCACCTTAAACAAACAAGTTTTTAGCAAGAATTTCAAGACATTGATAACTCAATGAATCACAAGAATAATACTAGAAGCTCAAAGAGGAAATTTAAACAAGAAATAAATAATAATTGATACGATATAGAGACAAGTTCAACTAGTGTGTAAAGCTTGGAAGAACCAAATGATCACAAGAAAGAAATAACAAAGATAAGTTCAACGGGCATGGTATTCAATAACATCACGATAAACCAAGTCTCTATATCCTAAAAAGTGTGAATAAGAAGTCATAAATCTCAATTATAGTCACAAGCACTCTTATAGAACATTTATCAAACACATTATCTTCAATCTCGTCACTCAATATATAGCAAAATTTTCTTACCCATACAAGCTCAAATTCATCACAAATATGAGAAAATTTTGTTCCCAAGTGATATACCAACATCATTGAGTAAATTCCACCCAACAAACACATGAGAAATGAGATTTTTCTTGACCTTTTTGAGCTAGGGGATTTGCCATGATTTTCTTCAACTTGTTTTGCCTTGTTTTCTTGATTGCAAGCTTTGATTAGGATCAAAACTATCCTTGTCTGATATCAAACTCTTTGACATAATCTTTGGGCTGTTTTTCTTCGTGAACAAAGTTATTAAGTAACCCAAACTTACAGCACAATTCAAAGTAACCAAAATAGGGAAATTTAGTGTCTAAAAGAGATATAAGCTATCTTCCTACAATCTAACAAACCTTTGAAGATCAAAGCTTCAAAAACTTACAAGAAAAGTAGTAAAATCTAATATAGATTCACCCAATACCCTTGAAACAACAAAAGAATTCAAGAAAAAGGAAGTAGAACACTATAGGTGTCCAATTGGAATTCAAATTAGAACTAAAGAACAACAAAGCTACTAAGATCCAAATGAAGAAAAACCAAATCGAACTATCCTAGGATTTTAGAGAATTAACAAAGAGTGGACTAATCCCTTAGTTTGATCTTGATTAAAAGATGAACAAGAAGGCAAAACCTCTCAAGACTCTCATCATGATTTTGAATAATATTTGTTAATTGAGTTGCCAAACCACATAAAGAGGTATTTATACAACTTCAACCCTAGCACTTAGTTTAATTGCGTCCAAAGATAAGTTTGAGTTAAAAAAGGTCATTACAAAGCATCTAAAAATGGAAATAATCCAGAGAAAAATATTAAAACTCGCAAACAGGGGATTGGGTCCTGAAGTGAGCCGATGCCGGCTATGCCACTTGGGTCGATGCCGGCTGGACACTGTCCACAGAGGACTTCATCCAAAACATGGCCAACACTGTTAATAGGGGTTAAAATCATCATTATTTTCCTAGTTATTTAAGGTTAATTTGAGATACTTTTAATATAATAACTAGACATATTCCTTCCCATTTGATATTTCACTTATAAAAATGCTTTTCCATAATTTTATGCAAAAATAGGTAAAATTTGGAGCTAATTGTGTAATTTTCCAGTACAGACCCAGCACCAGGCCAATAAGATGGACCTGGTGCCGGTCCTATACTGGAAAAATAGAAGAAAGTAGAGAAAAATAGAGGAGCAAAACAACGGAACCAAAATTGGAAAATAGTTGCAAGTCGCGGCTTGGTCGGCGGCTCAACCAAGAACAAAAGAAAATGAAAGCAAAAAGAAGGAAAAGAACAAAATCATGTGCCAAGAAAGCAAAAGTAACAAAGAAATAAAGAAAAGGGGAAGAAGACAAAATGTTATCATGTCCGAATGTGTAAAGCTAAGTTGTGACAAAATGTTATCATGTCCGGATGTGTAAAGCTGAGCCACAGCTCAGCTAAGCTATGACTGAGTGAGAAGACAACATAAGAAGCATAGTTGAGCCAGATTGTTTAAGCCGGTGCAAAGGAAGAAGATGGCTTTGGTGGCTCTTTAGCTCAGCGAGAAGATAACAAAGAAAATTAGCAACTTCAGCAATTCCATGTGGCTCAATTGAAGCTAATTTCAACAAATAACAAGAATTAGCCTTCAGTGCATACGACAAAAAGAGATTTCAAAGCTTAGTTTCTCAAATTAAAGCAATGGACTTCCTTGTGTTTATTTTGAATTTTATTTACTACTCCTTTTTCGTTTTGGATTTTTAGGCAATTACTTCTTCTTTACTTAGGATTGTTTTAGAAAATTTGTAAGCCTATAAATAAAGGCTATGTACGTAGGAAATCGAGTGTGCACAATGTAGTGCTTAGATATATTTTTAGAGTGTATCACCAATATTTTCTCTAGAGAAATTACTCAATGAGCATTGATTCTTGGAGGATTTTTCATTGGAAATTGAAAAGCTTGTCTATGAGTATTTATCTCTTTCCTTTGTTTTCTTTTTCTTGAACAATGATGATTTTAATTTTTTAATTGTATTTGGATATTATTCTTGGATTTATGGTTTTAGTTAATTTAGTTCTTTGAGCAATTAATTATTGTCTTTGGTGTTTGATTACTTGTTATCATTAGTTATTAATGCGAGTTCTTCTAATTGACTTGGGACAATGATGTTAGGAGTTTCATTACATTGATTTTGTATATGTCTAATCTTGATGTACTTGAGCGACAAAGTTAAGGTTATAGGACTAAGTAATTAAAGATTAGTTAATTTCACCTCGAGCAAAAGGTTATTAGCTAATTTCATGCTTATAAAGAATTGGGCTTAATGCATATTTTGGTTATGTTAGCTTGATTAACAAATCTGTTAATTTAATCAAAATATAGGATTCTATAGATTGGGAAACAAAGTGGGATTTATTTAAGTAGATTCATAACCTATGAAACGATTGAAATTTACTTTATATCCTTTCATGATGCCAAGAAAATAATTGGTTGTGATAAGTGTTAAATAATTCATGTCATGCTTTTGAGAATAATTATTTGATTACATGTTTTTCTCTCCATGAGCTATATATATATATATATATATATATATAATTTTTATTTTTATTTTTATTTCTTTCTCACTTTTTTTGGGTTGGTTAAATAATGAATGAAAGTGATTAGTGTGTACTTGTTCCTTTGAAGATCTATACTCATTAATTCTCTATGCTATACTTGTGATGAGTATACTTGCTCATATATGTATTTTGGGATTAATATTTTAATTAAAACTTGACTAGGGGTGGATTTAAATTTGATGATTTTTATACACCCAAAATTTACGCATCAGCTGTCTATGCCAACACTAACGGCGCCGATTACTTGTCCAAGCTCGCTCTATCTTGTTCAACCTCCTTAGCTTCCTTCTCATCTTCCTTAGCCTTCTCTTGATATTCTCCATTGATTGTTACTACGTTAAGCTCCTTTAAGCCATCAATTGTCTCCCAAGAAGCTTCTGTCTTTAAGAGGAATGCTTCAAGTTTTTCTCGTAATCACTTTGTCCTTACCCTCATCACTAGTCCTTGTGTTATGTCTCCCCTTTCTTGTGCTTGTCCTCCTTGATGAAGTGGAGTCTTCTCATATCTTGCTTTCATGCTTGAGTTGCTCATCTTTTATAACCAATTGATTTCACAGTTTTTTTTACTCCTTTAATATACAATAGCCTCATTAGTATAAAATAATTATATGCATGCATGAAATATTATTATGGTTTATACTAGACATAATTGCATAACTACTTATATTTTGGATATATATATATATATATATATTATTTATTTATTTATTCATATTTCTTTCCAAAATTGTGTTCATGAAACAAGGTATAAAATCTATTTCCTTTATAAGTTATATGTTCATGCACGCAACAAATGCTATTCTATAAGATGGTTGCTTTTTGAAAATTTTATTAATTACTTTAAAGATATTATGCAGGTACCTTATATGAAAATTGTTACTTTTTTTATGATATGTCATTTTTTTTTTTTTTTGCCTATAGTATTTTGTACATGAGCATTACCTACGTACATTTGTAATAAGTATGTGACTTTTGTGACAAGAAGATGCCGACTTGACGTCAAGTCAACCCTTGCAACCATATTGTTCCCAAAGAAAAATGTAGATATGTTATTATTGCTTAAGCTATCGACAAAATGATAAAGATTCTTCAAGAACTTAAAGAATTGAGGAGGACACTAGCATCTTCTCTCCCAGCCATATGTGTCATCTCCATGGATGCTACTACTCAAATCAAGAATAGGGATCAGAATAGAGCTATTAATAAGCCTACATCACTGACCAGACGTTTCCCTAAAAAAAGGGCAGCTAGACAGTAGTGGAAGAACTGGAGGAAGCAAGAATGAACACCAGCAGAAAGTACTATTTTGAGAACGTTAACCTACTACTACTCTAGAGAGAAAGAGCACGTGCTAAAGGATTGTTGGTCCAAGAAGTCGAACAAGAGATGTTTTAACTGTGGGGATATTATGCATTTGAGAAAAAATTGTCCAAGGAAACCACGGTCTAATTGAGGGAATTCAGTTCAATAACCATAGATGAAAAACCGAGGAAATATAACTAATAAAGAAAATAAGACGCGATTACAAGTGAAGACCAAAGTATTTGCGATGAGCAGAAAGGACTTAGGATTGGATGCAGTGGGGTAAGCTCTTTATTTTAGTTTTTGAAAGGAATAGGCTCTTTGATCTTAGTACCATGCATTTTGTATATGTGGGGTAGTGAACTATTTGCTTGAATCGTGACAGTAGGGAGTTGACTTATAATTCTCTAGATACACACTTCTATTTTTGAAGGTAAAATTCATAGGCTTTATTTGGAATACAAAAATTCTAGTTGGTGGAAAAAATTTACCACGAAATGTAATTTGTGTATTCTTGAGGATTATGATAGCCTATTCGATGTGGATTTATTGTGGAAGCAAGGAGATTAGGTTACCTATAAGGATAAAATAATGTATTTTAATTGATCGGTTGGGTGTGATGGGTTGTAGATGAAGTAAAGTAGAGGAAATATGGTGCTTCATATCAGAAACGAGGGATTGTAAGCTATTAGAGAAAGAATCACTAGGAATCATTACTAGAAAATTGTTGATTACCAACTGATAAATTCTGTTTGTAATTAACCAATTTGTGTTGGTAATAATAGATTACCAATTGATTCCTAATAGCATTTGGTCCATTGGTAAAATGCTTGTTGGAAATTGTCGCCAACAAGATGTTTTTCAAGTCAGTTGGTAAGTACTAATAAATTTTACAGTTGGTAACATTAAATTTCATTTGGCAAAATGGTTTTTGAAGTTAAGTATTTTCTATTGGTAATATAACAAAATTACCAATAAACCGACTAACTAGTTGGTAAAATAATTGACAAATTTTCAATTGATTCTTTAGTTGGTAATTTGGTTGGTAATTTTCCAACAATTCCTTTGTTGGTATATTTAATTTGTTGGTAAATATTATACATTATCAACAAATGATTTAGTTGGTGATTAGTTGGTAACTTACCAATTAAAATTCGGTTGGTAATATCATAGTATAGAAACGTTGTATTAGTGATAAGTACCAACAAATTATCTATTCGTAAGCACTTACAAATTTTTGTTGGTAAGTACTAATAAATTATTTATTAGTAAGAACCAACAGATTTCCAATTAATAAGCACCTACAAATTTCTATTGGTAAGCAACTGCAAATTTCTATTGGTAACTAACATTACCAATAGATATACTATTGATAAATAAAATTACATTATCACTATATAAACAATAATTCACATATTTAATAAACCAATCCTGTATAATATTAAAAGTACATCCATATCCATAATTTACATATTTGAAACACTTCCTAAACCAACCACATCAAACACTGATATGCAACAAAAAATAGATAAGTCAATTTGTAATGAGTTCAAAACAATATTTTACTTCATAAGTCCAAATATAAAATAAAATTAAGAAGAAACAACTCGTGAAGCATCTTATCCTTTGTCCTTCACTTCTGATGTTAGGGAATTCACCTTGGATTGTAAGCATTTATTTGCCTTTTGTTGTTCTTCAATAGTCTTGTGTAATGACTCTTGTATGTCCAAATCCTTTGATAGTGGAAGACTGTTAAATACATATCTATCATTTCTACTGCTAAGCCTTCAAAATCTAGTGAACAAAAAATGGAAGTCAATGTTCAAGTCAAAAGCCTTCTTGTAAGGCTAGGGCTAAAGTATGAAGGAGATTTTACTAGAATCAATGAAAAAGTATAAGGTTAAAACAATAGATGATGCATAAATGGCAACTACAAATGATAGAATTAGGAGCATACCACCAATAGAAAGGGCGAACATGTTGCTGATTGAATTTCGAATTCTGAAGAGAGAAATAGACTTGCCAAGAGCCTTTGTTGGTGAACTTGCAGTAGAATCACATTCTTTTAATAAATTCTCCAAAAGCTTACATTTATTATGATGATCCAAAATGGGTAGAAATGACTCAACATTAGAAGTAAAATAAACTAAGTGACCAAACCTATATCAAGAGTACTAAAAGGGCTAAGTGAGAAAGTAATATGATATGATACAATGAATGCCCCAAGTTTCCTGAATGCTAACAACAAACTTGTCAGTGAGAAATTTCTCATGAATTTCAATCATTTTAATTATCATTATTTCAAATTCAATACACATGTAAGTTCCATTTTTTTTTTCCCACAAGAGTTGAAACAATGTTACAGTTCACAACATTCACATATCATACTAGTTTAGAGATGGAAATTTAGATAGACTAAGAACCAAAAAGCCTACAAGCTACAAGTTAACGGGGCTTTCACATTCCCAGTCTGGAATTGTTGGGTATCTCAGGCTCATATCTTATACGGCGCAGTGAAAAATAAAATGAGATACCATCCCAAGACCTGTCTATGTGTGGAAAATAAAACATAAAAATAATAAAGGTAGTAGCTTTTTACCTTTGGGTAATCGTCTAAAGAACAAAATTTCTTCTTCAAGTTGAGGTACGATCCAACAATCCTCGTGAACAACCTCCACATGAGTTGAACGTCTAATCACTATAATTACAGTGTGTGATTATCTCTAATAGTAATCCACACAAAGGGTAAACTCAAGTACCAAAATTTCCTGTGCTAGCGAAAAAAGATGGCGGCTAGGGTTCTTTGATCAAGATCAAATCAAGAGAGATAGAGAGAAGAGAGAATATTTGTGGCTACTATTTTGTGTGTTTATTGATCCAAACCTCAGATAGGGTTTTGATTATATCATATATATAACCAAAATATCCTGCTAAAATTGAGAATTCTAATCCTATTAGAATTCCCTAATTGTAATTGGAAACATCAAGTTCTCACAATTACAACTTGGACCACAAATCATAACTAATTATAATTTGTCCACAACAACTTCTCTTTCTCTCAATTAACCCCACTATGTTACCAAATAACATCTTGAGCATATAATCCTCTATTGTGTGTGACCTATTAGGCTTTCCAGTTAATTGGTAGCGAACATGAATTAATCCAAACGTCTTTGAGATTAATAATCCATAATTAATTAGAATTAATCCTATTAATTCTAATCAGGATTTGTTTATTAATTCATCAATTAATAAACCCATATTCCCAGATCATGAGCAGTATCTAGAAATACATCACGACCACCTAAGAGTCCAAAAAGTTAAGTGTCTTGACATAAACCCATCAATAACAAACTTTAGTGCAATTAACTCCTTTCACCATACAATATCTCATTCGGTTTGGAGTACGGAATTAGTGCCAACTCCCTCCAAAAATAATTCTGGTCCGAATACAATAGTACATGTACCAGGAACCCATTACTCTAAATGTGTATCAATTAGAACTATTTCCAATACACAAGTACCTTGGTCAAGGACTTCTTAAATAGTAATTCTCACAAGTGGCCGTGAGATATTCACCCCTACTATTAGGAGTGGTGAATCCTTTATTGACCCTCTTAACTACTTTCGTTTACCTCACAATGTACCCAATATCCATCCCATAGGCGGCCCTCGATCGAGCTCCAAAGATTGGAATCAAATTACAAAGCTCAGCAAACAAAATACCTTAGAGATCTCAAGTCTAAAGATACTTGCACGTTTGCTATATTGAGATTATATCACCGGCACTAAATAGTTATCCATGTGATTATCTCAAAGCTAGGTCATTCAATGAACTTGTTCCATTAACAAGCATCCATGTGTTAACTTTAAGTATCTCAACACTCACGGTTATGAGAACCACCGCTTAATCAAATCAGGAAGTCTAACACATACTAGTCTTAATGCATTAATGATGTCCTATCTCATTGATACTATAACTAGGGACTATTTAAGTATTAACACCATCCAGTGTAGCAGGAATCTCATATCATGATCTCTATCATGATTTCCTTAACACAGTGTTGTACTAAGGACTTTATCGAATAGTTATATTACTTAAAGTAAACAAAAGAAATTGTCAGACTAATAATGTCTTTTATTAAAACAAAATGTGTCATATACAATGTACAAATGATTGCTTCTAGGGCACAACACTAAAAGGAATCACATTCCAAAATCAACATGTAGGAAGCAAAATTTTGGATACATTAAAAATTAAAATTATCTATATGCAGATTGTAAAGACCTAAAAAAGTATTGCATCAAGCCCTTGATAGGGCTAAAATCACCATTATTTTCCTAGTTATTTGAGGTTGTTTTGAGTACATTTGTTGTAATAACTAAGCATATTCCTTCCTATTTGACATTTTGCTTGTAAAACGTATTTTTGAAATATTTGCGCAGATCTAAGTTGATTTTGAGCAAAAAGTGAACAATTCCAAATGCACTGGTGCTAGGCCTAGCCAAGGGACCAAGCATCAGGTCATTCTAGTCAAGCAAAGGAAACTGGGCCAATTTTAGGAAGAAAATGGAAGGGACCAGGCGCCAAGCCCAGACAAGGGACCAAGCGCCAGATCTATTCTGGTCAAACAGCAAAAACAGTGCAAAATTTAACAGAAAAATATATTAGACCTAGTGCCAGGTGGGCTGAGCTAACCCGACACAGGTCCACTCTGCACAGAGGCGGTTGCGAATTTGGTATTTTTCAAAGGTTTTTGATATTTTCTGAATTCTACTCGGACTAGACTTCTCAAGCAATGAATTTTGGTATCAAAGTAGCTCATAAATACAAGAAAAACAAAAGAGAAATGTGTGATTTAAAGGATCCAAGCTAGCTACTCAATCACCACTCAAAGAAGCATTGTTCAAAGGAGGTTGTCAAGAGAAGAAGAAAGGTTTGTCTATGAGTTTTATCTTTTATTCTTTGTTTACTTTTCTTGAACAATGATGTGCTTAATATTTTGATTGTAATTGGAGATTATTTTAGAGATTATGATTTTAAGTTAATTGGAACTTTAGATCAATTGATTTGTGTTCTTGGTATTTAATTACTTGTTTTTTTTACGGAGTTGATTGATTGATTGTTGTTATTAACTTGCTTGAAAAAGAGGTTGGTAATGACTTCAATTAATTAATTTCATATTTATTATTTCTTAACTTGCTTGAAAAAGGGGTTAATTGTTTAGAACATTGGTAATCAAAGGTTGGTTAATGATTACTAGAATATGGATTCATTTTCAAATTTCATATTTTAAATCACCTATAATATAGGGGTTTACATGAGAATTGATTTTAATGCATCTTTTGGATAAGTTAGTAGAGATAGAATATACTCACAAATTTAACTAGAAGATAGTGATTGCATGGATTGAAAACAAATTGGGTCTATATTAAATCCTTCATGATGCCATGACAACAATTGATTGTGATGAATGCTAACTGATTTAATCTTGTGTTTTCAAGATAATTGTCTATTTACATGAAATTGCATCCTATAGTTATATCTATTTTTATCTTTATTTTTTTTATTCTCTTCTTATTTTATTAGCTAAGCAATAAAGATTTGTGTAAAGTAAGGTGGAAGCCTAAGTTATCGTGGATTCGATACCTGCTATACCCTATACTATACGATGGGTATACTTTCCCGTATGTATGGTTTTAGTGGTTGGCATTTTAATTAAAACTTGAGGATTATGTTATTTGTTGGTAATATTTTCTACACTAAAAAACACACATCAAGTTTTTGGCGCCGTTGCCGAGGATGGGCACTATCGAAAACACTCGAGTCTTGTTAATTTAGCCTTTGTTGTATTTGTATATATTACTTACTTTTGTATTTAGGTAGTTTTTGAATATTTCTAATTTGTATATTTTTATTTTATTTATTTTTCTTTTTTTTTGTTTGTTTATTTTTCTTTTTGATTTGATTTTTATTTTTCTTTAAGTACGAGATTAATATCATCATGGACAATTATTCATGGGTACAATGTCAAAGGAGCTATAACAATGATATGTTGGCAAGGTTGCAAGCTCAGATTAAAGCTTTTAGTGAGACGTCACTTGAAGCTTCAATCAAATCCTTTGTTGCCAACACAAACACGTCCATTAGATGGCATGAAGAAGCATCCCAATGAATGAGCTCTACAAGAACACAACTAGCCAAGTTGGTTGAAGATGCCAGAAAGGCCCATACATTTGAACAAGAGAATCCCCAAGGAAATGAGAGAGGATATGATGAGTAATTGCCCAATGTAGAAAGGGAGGTATTCGATTCTCCTCTATGTGCTCATAATTCTAATATTTCTTTATCACATAATTTTTTAAGTTCCTCTCAATTCTTGGAGAACAAAGGTACAAATGATAATGAGTTGAATTTACCATACCTTAAGGAGTTGGACCTTTCAACGCTATGTCATAAGAAGTCCTTAGAGAATGTTGACAAATTCTACCCTTCACCCTATCCAAAGGGAGGTAACATAGTTTTTGTAGACCATACATTGAAAAGTAAGAATTTCTTGATCCCATCTTTGAGAACTCAATTGCTAAGTTTAAAGGGGACTTTTAATTGTGACACATCTTTTAAAGGGAAAAATGGTGATTTCAAGTTTGATGCATTCTCTAGATACCATGTGCACTTATATATTGACAAAACTATTTATGTGTCTAAAGGAATGTTAGAAAATGAGGTTTATGTATTTTGCTTTATTGTGAAAAATTGTTTTCACAAACCTTCAATTTTTCAAAAAACTCTCTTCTTTCTATTTTCATCATGCCAATCTTCTATTTTGAGCTTTAATTTCTTTTCAAATAGTTTGATGAGGAAGCATGATGAGTGGAAAGAATTTTTGTTTTGTGGTTGGATTTGTTAAGTATTTTGTTTTTCCTCTCCCAAATAAGCAAAACATTTTCCATCTTAAGTGTGGGGGAATGGTTTAGTAATATTCTTTGTCCAAGTTTTTATCATGATCTTGGTATTTTCTTAGTGCCAAACAATTTTGTTGAAAAATTGAAAATTGAAAATTTTGAACATTTGAAAGTTTAGAGATATTGGAGCTAAATTGAGCTTATTTGTCTATAATGGAGTTATAATTTTCTTACCAATTTTGGATATGGATTTGTCATTCATTATGGTTGGATTTTTATTTAAAAAGTAAACTTGTGTATTAAGTTGGATTTTTCTAAGTCTTGAGAATTTAAGTTAACCTTAGTTATATTAGGTAATAAAGTTTTGTTTTATTCTTTAAGTTTGAATATGGATGATATGATGAAATATGGGAAGAGTTGTAGATGATTTCTTGTATTATAGATTTAAAGTTTGCTTGACTTTGAGTTGTGAATAAGGAATATGAGGAAATAAAATAAAAAAACATTTTGAGTGAAAAGGAAAAAATGTGTGATGAAAAAAACTGAGTTGAAAAAAAAAAATACTTTTATCTTTGAAAAGAAAAGAGAGAGACCTTTAGCTAAAAGGGGGTTAATATGGAGAGAAGTAGTAAGTATTGTTCGGTGAACTCTTTTGAGGCTATCCCGAAAGCAAGAGGTAAGGAAAGAAAGAAGAAAGAAAAAGAAAATTGCTAAAAAAAATGATAAATGATGACTATAAGGGGGCTAATAGGGTGCGTGAAGAGAAATCCATTCACTTGGGGCTATCAATTCCTTAAGTCATTGAAAAAGAAAAAAGAAAATTGGAGAGAGAAAAAAAAGTGAAGTGTTTTCCTTTTTTTCATTAACTTGAGTTATGTAAATTTGAGTGTATAATACTTGAATTAGTTAAATGGCTTAACTTGTATGATTTATGATATCTATGTTTTTGCTTGAGGAGTAGGATGATTTTCTTGCACCAGATATAAGCTTGTTTACTTAACTTTGATGGCCTTGGGATTGTTTGATTTAATACATGAGTTTGCAAGGTTTTGAAAGGATTAAGTGAATGACAAGTTTATATTTAAGGTTGGAAGAAGTTTATTCCTTTGCTATGGATGAATTTGCTAAGGAAAAATTTGCTAAATTGTTTTGTCTTGTTGTAAATATTTAGTGTCTAATTCCTATTTGCTTGAGGACAAGTAGATGTTCAAGTGTGGGGGTGTGTGATAGGGGCTAAAATCACTATTATTTTCCTAGTTATTTAAGGTTATTTTGAGATACATTTGTTGTAATAACTAGGCATATTCCTCCCTATTTGATAATTTGCTTATGAAAAGTGTTTTTGACAAATTTGTGTAGATTTAAGTTGATTTTGAGCGAAAAGTGAACAATTTTGAAATGCACTTGGTGTCAGGCCTAGCCAAGGGACCAGGTGCCGGGTCCATTTTGGTCAAGCAATAAAAATGGAGCAAAATTAAAGAGAAAAATAGATTAGACCAAGTGCCAGGTTGGTTGAACTGACCCGGCACTAAGTCCACTTTGCACAGAGGCGGTTGTGCACGAATTTGGTATTTTTCAAACGATTTTGGTATTTTCTAAATTCTACTTGAACTAGACTTCCTAAGTAATGAATTTTGGTATTAAGAAGGCTTATAAATACAAGAAAAACACAACAGCAAGGTGTGATTTAAAGGATCTAAGCTAGCTACTCAATCACCACTCAAAGGAGCATTGTTCAAAGTAGGTTGTCAAGAGAAAAGAAAGGCTTGACTTTGAGTTTTATCTTTTATTCTTTGTTAAATTTTTCGGAAAAATTAGGTGCTTAATATATTGATTGTAATGGGATATTATTTTTGAGATTATGATTTTGAGTTAATTAGAATTTATGATTAAATGATTTCTGTTCTTAGTATTTGATTACTTGTTTTTCTTACGAAGTTGGTTGATTGATTTTTGTTATTAACTTGCTTGAAAAAGAGATTTTCAATTAATTAATTTCATACTTGTTATCTCTTAACTTGCTTGAAAAGGGGTTAATTGTTTAGAACATTGGTAATTAAAGGTTGGTTAATGATTACTAGAATATGGATTCATTAACTAATTTCATGTTTTAAATCACCTAGAATATTTGGATTTATATGACGATTAATTTTAATGCATTTTTTGGATAAGTTAATCGAGACAGAATATGTTCACTAATTTAACTAGATCATAGTAATTTCATGGATTGTAAACGAAGTGGGTCTATATTAAATCCTTCATGATGGCAAGATGATAATTGATTGTGATGAATGCTAATTGATTCAATCTTGTGTTTTCAAGATAATTGTCGAGTTACATGAAATTGCATCCTTGAGTTATATGTATTTTTATCTTTATTTACTTTTCTTTTTAGTCTCTTCTTATTTTATTGGCTAAACAATAAAGATTTCGATAAAGTAAGATGGGAGCATAAGTTCCTGTGGATTCGATACTTGCTATGCCCTATACTATATGATGGGTATATTTGCCCGTATATGTTGTTTTAGTAGTTGGCATTTTAATTAAAAATTAAGGAATTGTGTTATTTGTTAGTAATATTTTCTATACAAAAAAACAAGCATCAATTTTTTATTTTGAGTGTTTTTTAGTGTGGAAAATATTACTATCAAATAACATAATTCTTCAAGTTTTAATTAAAATGCCAACCACTAAAACCGCACATATTTGCAAGTATACCCATCGTATAGTATAGGGCATAGCAAGTATCGAATCCACAGGAACTTAGGCTCCCATCTTACTTTATCGAAATATTTATTGTTTAGCCAATAAAATAAGAAGAGACTAAAAAGAAAAGTAAATAAAGATAAAAATACATATAACTCGAGGATGCAATTTCATGTAACTCGACAATTATCTTGAAAACACAAGATTGAATCAATTAGCATTCATCACAATCAATTATCATCTTGCCATCATGAAGGATTTAATATAGACCCACTTCGTTTACAATCCATGAAATTACTATGATCTAGTTAAATTAGTGAACATATTCTGTCTCGATTAACTTATCTAAAAAATGCATTAAAATTAATCGTCATATAAATCCAAATATTCTAGGTGATTTAAAACATGAAATTAGTTAATGAATCCATATTCTAGTAATCATTAACTAACATTTGATTACCAATGTTCTAAACAATTAACCCCTTTTCAAGCAAGTTAAGAGATAACAAATGTGAAATTAATTAATTGTAGTCATTACCAACCTCTTTTTTAAGCAGGTTAATAACAAAAATCAATTAACCAACTCCGTAAGAAAAACAAGGAATTAAATACCAAGAACATAAATCAATTGATCAAAAGTTCCAATTAACTCAAAATCATAATCTACAAAATAATATCCAATTAGAATCAAAATATTAAGTACATCAGTGTTCTAGAAAATTAAACAAAGGATAAAAGATAAAACTTATAGACAAGCCCTTTTTCTTCTCTTGAAAACCTCCTTTGAACAATGTTCCTCTGAGTGGTGATTGAGTAGCTAGCTTAGATCCTTAAAATCACATTTTTCTCTTATGTTTTTCTTGTATTTATAAGCCTCCTTGATACCAAAATTCATTGTTTGGGAAGTCTTGGCCGAGTAGGATTTGGAAAATACCAAATTTGCGCACAGGATTTTCGCCTTCCAGAATAGACCTGGAGCCGGGTCAGTTCGGCCCACCTGGCGCTGGGTTGAATATGTTTTTCTCCCCAATTTTGCTCATTTTTTACTGTTTGACCAGAATAGACCCGGCACCTGGTCCCTTAGCTAAGCCTAGCACCAAGTCTGTTCTAGAAATTTCACATTTTTGCTCGAAATCAACTCAAATCTGCACAAATTTGTTAAAAACACTTTTTACAAGTAAAATATCAAATAGGAATGAATATGACTAGTTATTATAACAAATGTATCTCAAAACAACCTCAAATAACTAGGAAAATAGTAGTGATTTTAGCCCTATCACATACCCCTACACTTGAACTTTTGCTTGTCCTCAAGCAAACAAGAAGTAGACACTAAGCATTTAGAACAAGACAAAATAATTTAGCAAATTTTTCCTTTAAAAATTCATCCATAATGAAGACATAAGCTTCATCCAAACTTAAATATAAACTTGTCATTCACTCAACCCTTTTTAAACCTTATGAACTATTGTATTAAATCAAACAATCTCATGGCCATTAAAGTTAAGCTAACACATGTTGGGATTTCATCATGCTTATCAAATAAGAATGCAGTGAAAATAACTATGAAATCCATGCCCAAGGATCACGTGTTTGCAATTAAAATGAGAATAGAGGAAGGAAACGTTGATTACCTTCTATAGCAGAAAATAAAATTTTCTTGCACCAACCAAGGAACCAATCCTCTGTTTTGATCATCCAACTCAGTTTTACCGTTAATGCAATCACTGGTGTTGCAAAATATTCTTCTCCGTTGAAGGCGAGATCCAACAAACTATTTCGTTCAATCACCAACCAAAGAGAACAACTTCTCTTAGTGTTCGTCCATCAAAACCATTGAAATTTAATAGTAGAATCACCTCTAACAGAAATCCACACAAGGAAAAGAAACTCTAAAATCCACCGAAGTGCGGTGCTAGCAACACATTATGGCGGCTAGGGTTCTTTGAGAAAAGAAGAATTTTCTGTTTTGTTTCTGTGAATCATCATCCGCCCGAAACCATTCAGCATATCAAATATATGCACATTGGTTTTTCCCAAAAACTACAAGGAATTAAATTCATTTATTATAATTAGATCCCATGAGTTCTTCAAATTATATTTTGGCCCACAAAGTTATAACTATTTATAATTTGGCCATAGAAACATCTTCTTCTCACAATTAACCTTGTAATGTTATCCAATAACATCTCGAGTTCTTTATCCCCTATTGTGTGTCACCTATTAGGTTTCCCAGTTTATTAGTAGTGAAATATGAATTAATCCAAACATCTTCTAGAATAATAATTCTTAATAGTTTAGAATTAACCTATTAATTCTAAACATGATTAGTTTATTAATTCATCAATTAACAAACCCATACTCAACAGATCATGAGCGGTATCTAGCAACACATCATGACCACCTAGGAGTCTAGGAAGTCAAGTGGCTCGACATGAACCCTTCCATAACATACTACAGTGCAATAAACTCCTTTCACCATACAATATCTTATTCGATTTGGTGTACGAAATTAGAGCCAACTCCCTCCAGAATATATATCAATTTGGGCTCGAACATAATAGTACTTGTACCAGGAATCCACTACTCTAGATGTGTATCAATTGGAACCATTTCCAGTACACAGTCGCTTTGGCCAAGGACTTCTCAAGTAGTAATTCCTAGAAGTGGCTGTGAGATATTCGCCCCTATTATAGGTGAATCCATTATTGATCCCCTCAACTACTTTCATTTACCTCACATTGTACCCAATATCCATCCCATAGGTGGCCCTCAATCTGACTCCAGAGATTAGAAGCAAAGTACAATGTTCAGCAAACAAAGTACTCTGGAGATCTCAAGTCTAAGGATATTTGCACTTTGCTATAACGAGATTTTATCATTGGTACTAAATAGTTATCCATGTGATCATCTCATAGCTTGGTCATCTAATGTACTTATTCTAGAAACAAGCATCCACGTGTTAACTTTGAGTATCACAATACTCATGGATGTGAGAACCACCGCTTGATTAAATCAAGAAGTCTAACACATGCTAGTCTTAACGCATTAATGATGTCAAATCTCATTAATACTATGATTAGGAATTATTTAAGTACTAACACTATACAGTATAGTAGGAATCTCGCATCATGATCTTTATCATGATTTTCTTAACACAATGTTGTACTAAGGACTTTATCTAACAGTTATTTTACATGAAATTAAACTAAACAAACTAAAAGATAAATAATGCCTTGTATTATAAAACTAATGTGTCATATATAAAATACAAATGATTGCCTCTAGGGCATAACACTAACAATCTTCCACTTGCACTAGAGCCAATCATTCATATATCGAATATCGAATAACTCAACACGTTTATTATGTTTATTCTAGGAAAGTGCTTAGTAAGTGGATCAGCTATGTTCTAATTTTTGGGAATTCTCTCTATCTTTACATCTCGTTTATTAATGATATCTCTAATAAATGAAAACGTCTAAGTACATACTCCAGTCGATTGTCGATAACAGTATCTTATTTGGAACCTTTCCAACTCACTGCCCTTCCACACAATATAAATACGTAGCCAGATTGTGTTTTGAAATCATTTTTTGTCAGATTGAAAACTGGCATCAGTATACCCATTTACTTTCAAATCACATTTTCCATATACTAATAACACATCATTAGTCATTCGTAAGTACCTAAGGATGTTCTTTACAGCTATCCAATAACCTTCACCAGGGTCAGATTAGTATCTGCTCATCAAACTAAGAGCACATGATACATTGGGCCTAATACATATTATAGCATACATGATAGACCCAATTGTCGAAGCATACGGAATTCTACTCATATGATCCCTTTCAATTTGTGTCTTTGGAGACATCAATTTTGAAAGACTTACTCCATGTGTCATAGGCAAGAATCCTCTTTTGGATTGATCCATGCTGAACCTCTTCAGCACTTTATCTTTGTATGTAGATTGTGAAAGACCTAGCAACCTTCTTGATCTATCTCTATAGATCCTTATTCCCAGAATATAGGTTACTTCTCCAAGGTCTTTCATAGATAACATCTTGGATAACTAAATCTTTACAGATTGAAGAACAGAAATATTATTTTCTATTAGTAATATATCATCTACATTAAGCAATAAGAAAACAACTGCATTCCTACTAACCTTTTTATACACACAAGGTTCATCCATGTTTTGAATGAAACCAAATTCTTTAATTATCTCAACAAAAAGGATGTTCCAACTCCTAGATGCTTGCTTAAGTCCATAGATAGACCTTTGCACCTTACATACTTTTGTGCCATCTTTGGATATGAAACCTTCACATTGTGTCATATACACTTCCTCGATCAGGTTTTCATTAAGGAAAGCTATTTGCACTTCCATTTGCAAAGTCTCATAGTCGTAATAAGCAGCAAGTGTTACGAGTATTCTTATGGATTTGAGCATAGTAACTAGTGAAAAAGTTTCGTCATAGTCAATACTTTACTGTTGTCGATAACCTTTTGCAACCAGACGTGCCTTATAGGTAACCACATTACCATCCATGTCGATTTTCTTCTTGAAAATCCATTTGCACCCTATAGGTTTGATTCCTTCGGGTGGATAAACCAAAGCCTATACTTGGTTGTCATACATGGAATCCATTTCTAACTTCATGGCTTTAAGCCATTTTCCAGATTCTGAACTATTCAGAACGTCCTTGTAAGTAGTTAGCTCATCTTCTTCTATGAGCAATACGTCATTGTAGTCGCTTATGAGAAATCTATATCTCTCAAGCACCATTCATATCCTACTCGACCTACGAGGATCTTGTGTGTTAGAAGGTTCATCAATAGGTGCGAGTTCAAACGGTTGATCAATATTTATTTTTTCTTCTTAAACTTTACTAAGTTCAAGCTTGTTCCCACTCCTTCATTTAAATATGTGCTCCTTCTCTAAGAAGACAGCATATTTCGAAATAAAAACTTTATTTTTAGAAGGAAGATAGAAGTAATATCCAAAGGATTCTTTCGGATATCCAACAAACAAACATTTGTCAAACTTACTTTCGAGTTTGTCTCACATTACCCTTTTCACAAAAGCAGGGCAACCACAAATCCTTAAATGAAATAACTTTGGTCTCTTTCCAAATAACAGCTAATAAAGAATGGTATCAACTGTTTTTTACGGAACTCTGTTTAATATATAAACAGCAGTCTCCAATGCATATTCCCAAAATGATTTTGGTAACTCTACAAAAGCCATCACGGTTCGTACCATGTTTAGAAGGGTTCGATTCATTCTCCTAGATACACCATTATGTTGAGGTGTATGTGGTGGAGTCTATTGAGATAATATCCCACTATCTCTAAGATAACTTAGAAACTCTTGGTTTAAAAATTTACCTCCTCGATCAGATCTAAGAGTTTTAATACTTCTGCCATGTTATTTTTCTACTTCTTTCTTGAAGTTTTTGAACTTATCAAATGCTTCAGACTTGTATTTCATTAAATACAAATACACATATCGTGAATAGCCATTGATAAAGGTTATAAAGTAGTTATAACCTCCTCATGCTTGTATAGACATTGGGCCGCATATATCTGTATGTATTAGTTCTAACAAATCTTTAGCCCTTTCTCTTTTTCCAAAAAATGGAGTTTTAGCCGTTTTACCAAGCAAACAAGATTCACATGTGTCATATGATTCATAATCAAATGACCCCAAATCATCTAGCTTGTATAACTTAGACACGCATTTTTCATTTACATGGCCTAAACGACAATGTCATAAGTAAGATGAGATTGAGTTATGTTTTCTTTGTTTCTTTATATTTATATTGAGAATTAGATTTTCCATATCTAAAACATATAAACCATTAACCAAAGTTGCAGAACCATAATAGATATCATTTAATGAAAAAGAACAACATTTATTCCTAAAATTTAAATAAAATCCAAATAAGTCTAAACAAGCAACTGAGATAATATTTTTCAATAAAATGGTACAAAATAGCAGTTTTGAAGTTCTAAAATTAATTTAGAAAATAGATTAAGATGTAAGTCTCCACAGCTAGTGTAGCAACCTTTGCTCCTTTTGCAGCTCGCAGGTCCACATCACCCTTTTCCAGCCTTCTACTGCCTTTTAGTCCCTGCAAATTATTCCATAAATGAGATCCACAACCGGTATCCAATACCCGTATCTCATTACTAAAGGTAATATTAATCTCAATCATAAACATACCAAGAGTAGAAGTAGAAGTGCTTGCAAGCTTCTTCTTCTCCTTTTTTTCCTTCACGGTCTCCAAGTAGGTTTTGCAGTTGTGCCTCCAATGGCCCATCTTATCATAATGATAACATGGGCTTTTACTGGCTTCTTCCTTCTTCTTCACACCTCCATTAAGCTTGGTAGGATTTTTCTTCGTCTTCTTAGGAACTTTCTTCTTAGAAGACGAAGACCAAACTAGCAATATCGCCTTATCATCCTTCTTCATGGATGATTCAGTAGTCTTAAGTAGATTGATAAGCTTAGGTATGGTGGTCTTAATATTGTTCATGTGGTAGTTAATCACAAATTGTGAAAAACTACTCGGTAATGATTGTAGAATTAAGTCAACACTTAAATCGTGATCCATTACGAAACCAAGAGACCCAAGCTTTTAATATAGCCCAACATCTGCAGCCCATAAGTGGCCACTGAAGCATTCTCAACCATCTTAGAATGGAACAGTTACTTAGAGATCTCATATCTCTCAATTCTAGCTTGTTTATGAAACAGCTTTTTAGGATGGAAGATAATGGTTTGAGCATCCATATGCTCATGTTGTTTTTGTAACTCAGGAGTCATTAATTCCAGCATAATACATGATGCAGTGTCACTGTCCTCCTTGTACTTCTTGTGGACTGCATGCTTATCAGCAGGAGCATCTTAGACTGGAGGTGGCAGAATAGGAGCATCTAGCACATAGAGCAACTTTTCTGACTTGAGAACAATTCTCAAGTTTCTATACCAATCCAAATAGTTTGATTCGGTGAGCTTATTTGTTTCAAAGATGCTACGTAGGTTTATGTTTGTTGACATAATGAGAGTGACCTAGATATAAAGATAGAATAATTAGAACATGTATATGCTCATGATATACAAGTAATTAGATCTTTAATTAAACGTATTTTTATTCTACTATTTTACTCAAATCAATAGTCCCCACTATTAACTCGGGGTAGCTCGTTGGAAGCTTTCCTAGTGGACCAATATCCAAATTCCTTAAGAATGACCTTGGGTTAGCCCAACAAATCACTTTTAAGTTCAGTGGTAGGTATCCAATACCAATTACATCAAATATCACTACTATATCATTGGGTGATTAATATCTTTTAATCATTAAAGTATTCAATACTACCCCAACCTTACCTCTAATATTCTTTATGTTTTGGCTAGCCTAACCAGGATAAAGAAATTAGTTAAACCCAATCCATTAATCAAGAATTAAATTTTGTAGCTTGGATATACTTAATGTCAAGTAAGCTTAGATATGCCCAACAATTTGGTCTTGAGAAAGAGCTCTCGTTCTTACTATATTAATGGAAGGCATTAGATTTAATATTATTTGAGAGATTTATTCCTTTTAGTTGTCTCATTGTTTGGCATGCATACAATTTATCAATAAGTAGCATAAATTAATAAATATGGTAATAAGCAATTATGTGGCATAGTTATGGACTCTCTAAATTAATTTCCTCAAGCCATCAACGAAATTAATATGGCCAATCCAATGTGTTCATGCATGATTTAAGTAGAATGTCCTACCATCTCACTTCATTTTGATTGTCATCTTCAAAATCTTGTAAATAAAATTCTACCTCAATCTAACCTATATAAACTAATTACATAGTTTCCTAAAGGAAGAAACCTTGAGTTACTTCAAGGGTAGTTAGATGAGAAGATAATTACACAAGAATTTGAGATAAGGCAGAACGTGTAAGCCCTATTTAATTAAAACAAAACGATAAAAATATAACAATAGATAAGTTTGGTCTTAGTCCATAACCATCTACCATGCCAATAAAACGTACTTAAAATACAGCGTAAAACATCTAATACACAATCATCCAAAATCAGTATTTTGGAGAAATCTAGGTCCAAAATCAAATTTTGGAAAGTTTTGGGCCAAAATTAATTTTTAGAAAATTATGGGTCCTACATGTAATTTTAAAAATATTTTTATCCAAAATCATGGGTTTCAAATAAATTCTAATCATTATTAGAACCTATTCTCAAAATTAGAAAAGATAAAAAAAACTTATTTTTTAAATAAAATAGTGCTACAATAGAGTGCACCTGATGCCAGATTGGTTAATCGTACCCGGCGCCAGGTGGGTCAAACCTACTTGGCGCCAAGTATGGTTTGGAGGTGGAAAAATACCACTGTTCATCTTCTTCCCCAAATTTTTCTGCAAATTTTTCATGAACAACAATGAGATTTTCATACCATTCAAAATAATTTTAATATCAAGCATTGTTAATCAATATTAACAACCAACTGTAATCTACATAACAATTTAAACAACAATCTAAATTGTTGAATCAAAAGCTTGATTACAGAAAAATCTAACACCAAAACAAACCCAGATGGAAACAACTTCCCAACCGTTTTTCAATGACCTAGAGACTCTTCAAACCAGAAAATCCAGGCATGCCATACAAAGTAGTAGACATACAATCACCATAATCATACAGTTACATGCTCAGAAATGATTTCAAAGAGATTAAAAACCCATTAAAAAACAAACACAAAGGCTCTGATACCACTGTTGGGATTTCATCATGCTTATCAAATAAGAACGCAGCGGAAATGACTATGAAATCCATGCCCAAGGATCACGTATTTGCAATTAAAATGGGAAAAGAGGAAGGAAACAGAGACTACATTCTGTAGCAAAAAATAAAATTTTCTTGCGCCAACTAAGGAACCAATTCATCTATTTTGATCGTACAACTCACTTTTGCCATCAGTGCAGTCATTGGTGTTGCAAAATATTCTTCTCTGTTGAAGGCGAGATCCAGCAAATTGTTTCATTCAATCGCCAACCAAAGAGAACGACTTCTCTCAGTGTTCATTTGTCAAAACCACTGCAATTCAAGAGTAGAACCACCTCCAACAGAAATCTACACAAGGAAAAGAAACTTTAAAATCCACCAAAGTCCGGTGCTAGCAAGATGTTATGGCGGCTAGGGTTCTTTGAGAAAAGAAGAATTTTCTGTTTTGTTTATGTGAATCATCATCCCCCCGAAACCATTCAGCATACCAAATATATGCATATTGATTTTTCCCAAAAAACTAAAGGAATTAAATTCCTTTATTATAATTAGAACCCATGAGTTCTTCAAATTATAATTTAGCCCACAAAAATATAACTATTTATAATTTGAGCACAAAAACTTCTTCTTCTCACAATTAACCTTGTAATGTTATCCAATAATATCTCAAGTTCTTTATCCTCTATTGTGTGTGACCTATTAGATTTTTCAGTCTATTGGTAGCGAAATATGAATTAATCCAGACATATTTGAGATTAATAATCCTTAATAGTTTATAATTAACATATTAATTCTAAACAGGGTTGGTTTATTATTTCATCAATTAACAAACCCATACTCAGTAAATCATAAGCGGTATCTAGCAACACATCATGACCACCTAAGAGTCCAGAAAGTCAAGTGGCTTGACATGAACCCTTCAATAACAAACTACAGTACAATAAACTCCGTTCATTATACAATATTTAAGTTGATTTGGAGCACGAAATTAGTGCCAACTCCTTCCAGAATATATATTAATTCTGGCCTAAATATAACAATACTTATACCAGGAATCCACTACTCCAGATATGTATCAATTGAAAACGTTTCTAATACACAGTCGCCTTGGCCAAGGACTTCTCGAGTAGTACTTCCTACAAGTGGCCATAAAATATTCGCCTCCTTTAGAAGTGTTGAATCTTTTATTGATCCCCTTAACTACTTTCATTCACCTCACATTGTATCCAATATCCATCCCATAGGCAGACCTCGATCTGGCTCTAGATATTGGAATCAAAGTACCATGATCAATAAATAAAGTACCTTGGAGACCTCAAGTCTAAGGATATTTGCACGTTTGCTATAAAGAGATTTTATTACTGGCACTAAATAATTATCTATGTGATTACCTCCTAACTAGGTCATCCAATGTACTTATTCTTATAACAAGCATCCACGTGTTGACTTTGAGTATCACAATACTCATGAATGTGAGAACCACCGCCTGATCAAATCAGGAAGTCTAACACTGCTAGTCTTAACGCATTAATTATGTCCTATCTCATTAAATACTACGATTAGGGATTATTTAAGTACTAACACTATACAGTGTAGTAAGAATCTCACATCATGATCTTTATCATGATTTCCTTAACACAATGTTGTACTAGCAACTTTATCTAACAGTTATTTTACATGAAAGTAAACTAAACAAATTGAAAGATAAATAATGTGTTCTATTATAAAACTAATACATCATAGACAAAATACAAGTGATTGCCTCTAGGACACAACACTAACAAAACAAACTTATATCTAGTACAAGAAAATCATCCTGCTCCTCAAGCAAAAACATAGATGACATAAATCATACAAGTCAAGCTATTTAATCAATTTAAGCATTATAAACTTAAATTTACACAACTCAAGTTAATGAAATAAGAAAAACACTACACTCCTTTTTTCTATGACTTGGGGAATTGATAGTCTCAAGTGTATGGATTTCTCTTCACACATCGTATTGCCCCCCCCCCCTTATAGTCATCATTTATCATTTTTTTTAGCAATTTTCTTTTTCTTTCTTCTTTCTTTTCTTACCTTCTTGCCTTCAGGATAGCCTCAAGGGAGTGTGATGCTTCTTTGTTTCTTCTCTTTCACTCACCGTATTGGTCTCCTTTTTAGCAAAAGGTCTCTTTTTTCAACAGATAAAAGTAATTTGTTTTTCAACTCACTCAACTATTTTTTTTTATTTCCTCATATTCCTTATTTACAATTCAAAGTCATGCAAACTTTAAACCTATAATACAAGAATTAATCAACAACCCTTCCCATACTTTATCACATCATCCATATTCAAACTCAAAGAATAAAATAAAACTCAAATACCAAATATAACCAAGGTTAACTTAAATTCTCAAGATTTAGCAAAATCTAACTTAATACACAAGTTTAATTTTTAAATAAAAATCTAACCATATTGAATGACAAATCCATATCCCAAGTTAAAAAGAAAATCACCACTCCATTATAGACAAATAAACTCAATTTAGCTCCAAAATCTCCAAACTTTCAAATTTTCAAAATTTTCAATTTTTCAACAAAATTGTTTGATACCAAGAAAACACCATCATTATTGATAAAAACTTGGACAAAGAATATTACTAAACCACTCCCCTACACTTAAACTAGACAATGTCCTCATTGGCAAAAAATTAACACAAGAAAGCATTTCCAAAAGGACCAAAGATAATAAAAGAGGTAGAAAGTTAAGCAATACTCACTAAGTGCAATAAGTTCCAAACAATTCTTAAAACTTGGAGAAGAATATAAGAGCATGTCCAAGAGGACTTTATTCTAACCTACAAAAGAAAACACAAACAAAAGCACAAATAATAATAATAATAATAATAATAATAATAATAATAATAATAATAAATAAATAAATAAATAAATAAATGAATGACACACCTAGATAAAAGAGAACAAACTAAAAGTCCTAAGAAAGTAAATAATGATACGGCTCACTCCCCCATACTTAATATGGAAAATATTTTTCTTATTTAGGGAAATAACTCCTAACAACTCCAAACATAAAACAAAGATACAAACTCTTTCCACTCATCATGCTTCCTCATCAAACAATTGTTAAAGACGATTAAGTTCAAATGAGAAAATAGGCAAGATGAATGTAGAAAGAATTGTGGTTTTTGAAAAAAAGCTATGTTCATGAAAATAATTTTTCTCGGTAAAAAAAAACAAATGAACCTCATTCTCTAGCATTCCTTTAGACACCCAAATATTTTTTCTAACAAATAAATCCACATGGTCTCTAAAGAATACATCAAACATGAAATCACCATTTAACCCTTGAAAAGATTTGTCATAATGAAAATTTCCCTAAAAACTTAGCATTTGAGTTTTCAAAGATGGGATAAAAAAATCCTAACTTTTCAATGCTTCTACAAATATCAAGTTACCTCCCTAAAATTGGAGTGAAAGGTAGAATTTGCCACCATCCTTCAAGGACTTCATAGGATGTAGTGCTGAAAGATCCAACTCCTTGATGCATGGTAAATTCAACACATCATCAATGATATCATTAGTCTCCATGAGTTAAGAGGTATCTAAAAACTCATGTAACAAAGAAATATTAGAAATATTAGAGCATAGATTAGAATAAAAAATTTTTCCCATCATAATCCTCTCTTCTCTTCTTAGGGTCCTCTTGTGCAAGTGTATGGACTTTTATGGCATCTTCAACCAACTTGACTAGTTATGTTCTTTGATGGCTCAATCGTAGGGATGCTTCTTTATGCCCCCTAATAGACATGTTTGTGTTGGCAACAAATGATTTGATTGAAGCTTTCACGCTCACAAAAAAACATTAATTTGAGCTTGTAACCTTGCCAATCTATCATCATTGTAGCTTCTTTGACATTATGCCCATGAATAATTGTCCATTGTGATGGTTTGAACCTCACACTCAAAGAAAAATAAAAATTAAATCGAAAATTAAAATTAAAATTAAAAAATAAAGAAAAGAAAAAAAATACACAAATTAGAAATATTCACAAACTACTAAAATATAAAAGTTAGTGATATATACAAATACAACAAAGACTAAATCAATAAGACTCGAGTGTTTATGATAGTGCCCATCCCTGGCAACGGTGCCAAAAACTTTATGCGTGTTTTTTAGTGTAGAAAATATTACCAATAAATAACATAATTTCTCAAGTTTTAATTAAAATTCCACCCACTGAAACCACACATACGGACAAGTATACACATCGTATAGTATTAGGCATAGCAAGTATCGAATCCACGATAACATAGGCTCCCACTTTACTTTACCCAAATCTTATTATTTAGCCAATAAAATAAGAAGAGAATAAAAAATAAAATAAATAAATATAAAAATAGATATAACTCAATGATGCAATTTCATGTAACTAGACAATTATCTTGAAAACACAAGATTGAATCAATTAGCATTCATCACAATCAATTGTCGTCTAGGCATCACAAAGGATTTAATATAGACCCACTTCGTTTGTAATCCATAGAATCACTATCTACCAGTTAAATTAGTGAATATATTCTATCTTGACTAACTTATCCAAAAGATGCATTAAAATCAATCCTTATATAAACCCCTATATTCTAGGTGAATTAAAACATGAAATTAGTTAATGAATCTATATTCTAGCAATTATTAACCAACCTTTGATTCCCAATGTTCTAAACCATTAACCTCTTTTTCCAGTAAGTTAATAGATAACAAATATGAAATTAATTAATTGAAATCATTACCAACCTCTTTTTCAAGCAAGTCAATAACAAAAATCAATCAACCAACTCCATAAGAAAAACAAATAATCAAATACCATGAACAAAAATCAATTGATCAAAAGTTCCAATTAACTCAAAATTATAATCTCCAAATTATATCCAATTACAATCAAAACATTAAGCACGCCATTGTTCTAAAAAAGTAAACAAAGGATAAAAGATAAAACTCATAAACAGGCCTTTCTTCTTCTTTTGAAAACCTCCTTTGAACAATACTCCTTTAAGTGGTAATTGAGTAGCTAGCTTGGATCCTTCAAATCACACATTTCTCTTATGTTTTTCTTGTATTTATAAGCCTTCTTGATACTAAAATTCATTGTTTAGGAAGTCTTGGCCTAGTAGGATTTGAAAAATACCAAAATCCTTTGAAAATACCAAATTCGTGCACAACCGCCTCTGTGCAAAGTGGACCAGGTGCCGGTCCAATCAGCCCTCTTGGCACCAGGTCTATTCTATTCTTCTCTGAAATTGGCTCAGTTTCCTTTGCTTAACCAAAATGGACCCAACGCCTAGTCCCTTAGCTAGGCCTGACGCTAGGTGCATTCTGAAATTGTTTACTTTTTGTTCGAATTTAACTCAAATCTGCACAAATTTGCCAAAAATAATTTCTACAAGCCAAATTTCAAAGAGGGTGGAATATGCCTAGTTACTACACAAATGTATCTCAAAACAACCTCAAATAACTAGGAAAATAATGGTGATTTTAGCCCCTAGCACTAAAAAACACACAATGGCGCCAAAAACATGATGTGTGTTTTTTAATGTTGAAAATATTACCAACAAATAACATATCCTCAAGTTTTAATTAAAATGCCAACCACTAAAACTACACATACTAGCAAGTATACCCAATATATAATATAGGGCATATCAAGTATTGAATCCACGAGAACTTAGACTCCCACTTTACTTTACCCAAATCTTTATTATTTAGCTAATAAAATAAGAAGAGACTAAAAAGGAAAATAAATAAAGATAAAAATAGATATAACTCAAGAATGCAATATCATGTAACTAGACAATTATCTTGAAAACACAAGATTGAATCAATTAGCATTCATCACAATCAATTGTCGTCTTGGCATCATGAAGGATTTATTATAGACCCATTTCATTTGCAAACTATGGAATCACTATCTTCTAGCTAAATTAGTGAACATATTCTATCTCAACTAACTTATCCAAAAGATGCATTAAAATTAATCTTCATGTAAACCCCAATATTATAGGTGATTCAAAACATAAAATTAGTCAATGAATCCATATTCTAGCAATCATTCACCAACCCTTGATTAACAATGTTCTAAATAATTAATCCCATTTTTCAAGAAAGTTAAGAGATAATAAATATAAAATTAATTAATTGAAGTCATTACCAAACTCTTTTCAAGCAAGTTCATAACAAAAATTAATCGACCAACTCCGTAAGAAAAACAAGTAATCAAATACCAAGAACACAAATCAATTGAACAAAAGTTCCAATTAACTCAAAATCATAATCTCCAAAATAATATCCAATTACAATCAAAATATTAAGTACATCATTGTTCTAGAAAAGTAAACAAATGATAAAAGATAAAACTCATAGATAAGCCTTTCTTCTTCTCTTGATAACCTCCTTTGAACAATGCTCCTTTGAGTGGTGATTGAGTAGCTAGCTTGGATCCTTTAAATCACACATTTCTCTAGTATTTTTCTTGTATTTATAAGCCTCCTTGATACTAAAATTCGTTGCTTGAGAAGTCTAGTCAAGAGAGAATTCAGAAAATACTAAAATCCTTTGAAAAATATCAAATTCATGCACAACCACCTCTATGCAGAGTGGACCTGGCCTCGGGTTAGTTTGGCTCACCTAGTGCTAGGTCTAATCTATTTTTCTCTTCAATTTTGCTCCATTTTTTCTGTTTGACTAGAATAGACCCGGCGTCTAGTCCGTTAGCTAGGCCTGGTGCCAGGACTGTTCTGTTTTCTTCCTGAAATTGGCTTAGTTTCTCCTGCTTGACCAGAATGGACTAGGCGCCTGGTCCCTTAGCTAGGCCTGGCACCAGGTCTATTTTGGAATTGTTCACTTTTCGCTCAAAATCAACTTAAATCTACACAAATTTGTCAAAAATACTTTTTACGAGCAAAATGTTAAATATGATGGAATATGCCTAGTTATTACAACAAATGTATCTCAAAATAACCTCAAATAATTAGGAAAGTAATGGTGATTTTAGCCCCTATCAGCCCTCCACTAACTACCAACATTCCTTTTCCCATATAGAGGTTTCATCCTTTCGATTTCAAAATTTGTTAAGTATGAACATCTCATAGAATCATTATTACCTTCAACTAGTAACTTCTATACAAAATTTGACGCTTTGGATATGCGAGAATTAAACTGGACATCCAAGTAGAAGGATAAAATTACAAGAACTCAATGAAAATCAACTTCATAATTATAGTGAACAATCATCAAAAAGTATTGAGGAGATGATTGTGCAACAATTTTGAAAACAGCTCAACTTTACCTGCTATTCTAATTCTAAATTAATCAAGAACCTCTTCCTTGCTAGCACCTCCCTACACATAATAGTCTACTTGGAGATAACATTATCAAGTATGTCCACCAAAGACTCACAGAGTAACTATTTGAGTAAATAATAATGCTCGATAACTATGCCTTAATTGTTCAAACATTTTTCTTGTTCACTAGCATCTTTACCCCAAGAAGAAACACAGACACAAAGAAGAGAAGGAAAAAATAGGAAGATAAAAAAAGAATGAGACGAGGTAATAGACAACCCGAAATGAACATGTAGAAGTTCTACGACAGATCCTTACACATAATATTCATGAAATAGAGAGAAATTCTAAGTCAAAACCAAAAAATTAAAATAAGCAGCAATTTGACATTGTCAGGTTTGTCCACCAAAGAGCAATTAACAATTTGATGTGAATAATTATGCTAGCTAACTATGCTTTAATGGTGCAAACATTTTTTTGTTCACTGTCGTTGTTACTCCAAGAAGAAAAATTCCCCCAAAAAAATAGAAAAAGAAAGAAAGGTAAAAGATAGAAAGAAGCAACACAATAAAGAACTAAGAGAGAATATACAAGTTCAGCAGATCAATCTTACCCACAAAATGAAGAAAATTTTCTAACTCAGAAAAATAGAAATGGGAAAAAAGTAGAGGGAAAAAGTACTTTAGTTCAAATTACCACTTTCAAAACCATATCACAACTGTAAGAGTCTTTCAAATATATCAATTGCAGCAGCATAATCACGTGCCCTAGCATGAAGCCTTCCCTGTCAACTTGAAGTTAAAGAATACAGGTTTATAGAAAACTAAAAATGGAAACAAAGAAATTATTTACAAGTATTTGAAACAAGATGTATTAATAAAAAAGGCAATAGATAAATAGTAAACTATTCTTAACTTCCATTAGGGTAAGAAAAGATAAATTTATAGCAAGAAAATTCAAAGAAAAGTTACCATGGAGGCATTTAATTGAAGACTGGTAAGGAAAACACCAACTTAATCCTAGTAAAACTTTAAATTTTCCCTTGCATTGGTTAAAAAAGTTTCGCTAAATTCCAAGACAATGTCTAATTACCAGTAGATAATGATACTTTTAAAGTGATCCTAGTACAACTCTACTCAAAAAAATTAAAAAGTTTGAGATACTTTACTTTTAAGTAATTATGCCTTATAAGCAGCAAAACTTTACACATGTTCAGCCAAATCTATTAAATTAGTTTGAAATTCCCTTGTATTTTCAATTCTATATTGGGGGTAACAAATAATTCAACGATTGTCTAGACTTTCATCTAATATATAACATGGGCTTAAAACCAAGATACTTACCCCTTGCCCCAACCCCCACCAAAATAATAACAATAATGTCTAATATAAACAAATAGATAACACGCAGTAGCTACAAAACAACACAACCAACAAAAATAAGAAATATAGAGATCTGGGATAAGAAGGTGATGTTGTAAGATGTATATAAAATTGGCAGTCACATTAGAGAATAAGCGATCGATGCAATCAAGAATTATCAAAAGCCATGCAAAAGTTCAAAACATGAAAAACAAATAGTTTACAAAAATGAAATAGGAAATGTACACTGAAAGAAGCTTACAAGTGAAGAAGTTGCCCAGCCATGACTGTAACTTCAAATGGCTTTAGTTCATTAAAGTTCCAAGGAAACTTGGCCATTTCTCTCTCTTTTTCATCAGGTGCAGTGTAAGGATTAACTCTGATCAATGGCTACATATCTTGAGGATTCTCAAGTTCCAATCAAAGCTACACTTCTTTAACAACTAGACTATATTATCAAACCATGTAATTGTTCCCAATTTCAAAATTCTTTGTCTTAACACAAGCCCTTAGAATGCACACTACTATCCCAAAAACAACCACGTTACTCAAATCATTACACTCATCTTTTTCATGATCCCCACTTTTCATTTCTAGAAATAAATTGGCAACCTTTCTATAATCACCATTCTCAAAATAACCTGCAATAATTACAGCCCAAGAATAAACATTCCTAATAGAACTTTTATCAAAGAGTTCCCATGCACTCCCCACACTGTCACAGCAAACGTGCATTAAGAGCAGAAGATTAATGCCCTACTCTCACTTTTGGGGCCGGTTTTGGAGAGGAAAAAAGAGATTTCAAGAAGAAAAGGGATTAAAAAAATTGAAAACCAAAATAGACTTACCCACAAGCATCTTTAGCATCCACTGGTTCCGAGCCTGTAGGAAGATCAATAAATCCCACTATAAATCAAAATCCTACAATTGTTCTTTGAGAGATTTCACATTTCTGAAGCTATACAAACAAATGTGAATATATGTTTTGACAATATGCTAATTTAGATAAACGAAGTATGAGAAAAATTAGTGATTTTTTCGGCAAGAATAGTGAGGCCTGAGTGTGAAGGAAAGAAGGCGACAAAGAGAGTTGGTGAAGGGTGAGATTTGGGGGTTTAGAGACTCCATGCATCTTTAGGAACAATGTGTGGCTTATTGCTGGGTTTAGGATTTTGTGAATCTTTTGAGAAACATTACGCTAACCAAATCACATTTAAACTTTAAATTATTTTGTAATGATTTTTAATCCATTCTTTGAATTTTTGTGATTAAAAAAATTGTTAATCTAAGTTGGGTTGCTTATTTTAACCACGCATGGTAGCATTTTTGTATATTTCCAATTCCATTTGGGTGCCCAACTCCATTCAAGTACAACAACCGTACCTCAGAACTTTTACATCTCACAATTCTATTATAATTTTGAGCTACCATAATAATGCAATTCTGAAAGACTTTCTTTACAATATATTAGAGAGATTTCGGCTTAGTTGCATACCAGATGTAGTGATGGAGGAATTGCATAACAATCAAAATCATAATTAGATGCAACAAACTTTTCCAAATAGCTCAATGTTAGTGTTGATGACGTAAACATCGAAGAAAAATATTCCCAAGGCTCCTAGCACCTCCTGTGAAACCCCAACTAAAACCAACCCTAGAGTAAGGGGATCGGGATGCATATCATATTTTCGTGCATGTATAAAAATATTTTTGATGATTTTATGTGCTTTAGATTTGTGATTTGTAGTCTAGATGGCTTAATTGTGCTTTGTGAGTAAGAATGGCAAAATGGTAATTTTTTCTTGAGGTAGAAATAGGGAGATAGCTTGAGGGTTAAATAGGAAAAATATTTGGGAGAGAAAATAAGAACAAGAGTTGTTGTGGTTAGAGCTTTGGAATAAATCATTGAGGTCTTGAGTTCAAATTCCATCATTTGAGTTTTAGGATGATTAAATTTTATTTTTTATAAGTAGGTTAATTTCGGCCCTTGAATGCCTTAGGGAGGAGTAGGAGTGTTATCTTAGGAAATACATGAAAGAAATGTCATAATCCTACTCTTGTGCCCTACAAAAATTTCTAATGGATTTATACCCTTTTTGTTCTCTAGCTTACCTTAATTCTTAATCAATTAAGTAGCTTAATTATCTAAGCCATATTTATTTCCAGAAAATTCCAGAAGGTTCTGTGATTGTGAAGCTTCGAAAATGCCTCTTAGAGGATGGGATTTTATCTTTTAGATTTTTAATGCCAGAACTCTTCCACCACCTTTTGTTGTTGTTGTAAATTTTCTTCCAAGACTTACTTATCTGAGGCAGTTTTAGGAACTTTACTTATGGTTTGCAATGATTCTTTATCAAACTCCACAATATTATACCTAATTTCTCCTATGTCACTCTTATGTTAACTATATATTTCTTGCTACATTAAGACCTTATCTATTTACTTCAAGATTTTCTTCATTCTTTGGGTTTAGCACGTCTTGACTAGTGTTTTCTCTTTATAGTTCTTCATAACTTCCAAAATCCTAATGTCATTGTGCGCTCATTCTTTAACTCAATGTCTTTAACTACTCCTTATAAATGCATGTCATCTTCTAATTATTAGAAGTGCTAATTCCCTACAAACATAATAGCTTCTGATAATCAAATCTGTCAATCTTTTTCTTTCCCTCTCTGAAATGTTATCTTATTCACTATTCTTCCCTTGATGTTGTGAATATCTCTGATCTTCTGTTCTTTTCCGTTCAATTTTGTAACTTAACTCCTAATGCTAAATGAGTAAGTTAGACTTAGGACAGGTTGATTTTACCCTACGATGACAAGAGAACTGGGAATTCTAAGTCAATGACCAGACATTCTTAGAAGTTGATTCGTAGGAGGGAAATTCCAAATCCACCGAAAGGAGGAAATTTGAGTCCGAGATATTTGGGACCATTCCTAGTTATAAAGAAGATTGGACTTATGGCCTATAAATTGGACCCGCCGGACAGTTTAATGGCAATGCATGACATATTCCATATATCTTCGCTGAAGAAGTATAATCCTAATCCGAATCAATATATTAAGTAATGAACCCTTGATTTTGCAACCTGACCTGAGTTATGTCAAGAAGCCTATCAAGAATTTGGATTGAAACATCAAGACTCTTCGGAGCAAGCTAATACTAATAATAAAGGTTTTGTGGGAGCATCACAGTACTCAAAATGTTCCATGGGGGGACAGAAGAATAGGTGAAGCAAAAACATCTGGATTTATCATAGAGGTATGCCGTTATGAATTTCGGGACAAAATTTTTTTTAAGGAGGCTAGATGTAAAACCCCACCTAAAACTACCCTTAGATTATAGGGAGGTTTTGCATCTCTAAGCATATCACGTGTGCACATGATTTGCAACGTGAATTTATATGTGTATTACTCACTTACTTGTGTTTTCTTATGTGTTGGTGAGATAAGAAATTTTATCTTTGAGTTGAGAAGGTTTTAGGTTGTGATCTTGTTATTTGAATAGAAATAAAGTTAGCTTTGAATTTAGGTGAGAAAAAGACTGTGAAGGGAAAATATCACACAAGGATCGATATGGTGTAGTGGTTAGAACTTAGCATTAAGTTCCTAATATCTTGACTTCAAATCCCATTAGAAATGATTTATTTTAGATTTTAAACTATTTTTCTTCTTTTGCCAATATTATCTTTCAATCATTATTTGAAAATCTTCTAGGAATTCTTATTTTGAAAGCTGGCTGTCACTTCCTGAAAATCTCTCGGACCATTCCAATGTCATAAAGCCCCAAAATGCTCATGGCTTTGGTTACTGGAAATCTTGTCACCACTAGAATTTTTAGCTCATTAGAATCATTGTTCTTCAAAGTTTTCAACTCACTAAGTTAGCTCACAATTCTTCTTGGCTCTCAGCTTCTTTTAGCACTTAAGCTGGCAAACACCACCAGAATGCTAGCTAAAAACTCACGTTCAAAATGCTTTGAGATAGCTCAATGACTCCGAAAAATCCCTTTACTTAACCAAGCTTTGTGCAACCAGAATTTTAGCTTCGAAACTTCCTTCAACAACTAGAACAACTTTAGATTTCCTTCCAGAAACCAAGCTGGAATTAGCACGCTATGGATCGCCTTGCATAAAGCAAGGACTGGCTTTGCCAATTCCAAGCCAAGGACCGACTTCCTCTCTTCTCTCACAAACCTATAGACTGCCTACACTAAGCCACAGACCAGCAAGCACTCTTAGATTGAAGCCATTGACTAGTTTCAACAAAAGCCATTAGCCTTGAAGGAAGTTTTACTTTTTTCTTCTACCATTGTAATTGAGAAACCATTGAAACACCTTCTTTTCCTCTAAAATCTCACTAGAAAATCTTACACTTTCAAATTTGAACTCTAGTTCAATTGATCTCCTGATAATTCTCTAAAACCTCATCCATTACTCACCCTTCACCCTATGACCGAACAACACAAAAGATTGTACTTTCTTGTTCTTCACAAAACATAGATCACTTTCTTTCTTTTGATATATTCACTTCATCCTCTTCATTCTTTCTCTCTAGGCAACAAGATGCCATAGTCACTCTCTTTTCTCTAGCCAACAACCTTCAAAAGTTTAAAATTCAAAAGCCCATGTTTGTGAAGATAAAATTGCAAGTGAAACATAGCCAAAAAGACAGCTAAGGAACAACAAAAAACGTAGCACTCCTGTGGAAGAAGAAAAAGGGAAAAAAAATATTTTCTCATTACCTCTTCTTCTTGTTCTCAAAATCGGCTGAACTGGAATATGCGGAACTGGGGTAGGCACGCTCGTGGAAACTTCTGGTGCAATTCCTGCAAGCCTTCTACTTCGTCTTTACATGTAGATGAACGCCTAGCTTTTGATCTTCCAGTATATGGCTTGCCTAATATCGTTTTGGTGAAACAACCTAGGGGCCAAAGAATATTTTCTGGAGAGGGAGAGGAAAAAACGTCTGATATTTTTCCACAGAGAGGGAGCACTGGAAAAACAACGTTATTTACTTTTCTCCTGTTTAACATAAATAAAACCCTAGGTTAAACTGGATTGGGCCATTGGACTCTTAGTTTAACCTTTTTGGGCTTAATTAATTATTCTAATTAAAACCAAATAAATGGCCCAATTAATAAATAATTAATTTTTCAGTCCAAATAAACCAGTCCAATTAATTAAGCCTATATTAGTTTAGTCCCAGGTTAATCTTTAATTATTCAAACTGGGCCAAAGCCCTAAATAATTAATTAACCCACCAAACTAATTTAATTAATTCTCTCTCTCCATAGACCTTTATTTTATTCTAGCCCAATAATTAAATCAGGTTACTTAAATAAAATAAATTTCATTTAATTTAAGATCAATTCTTTAGCCCGTATTTAATTAGGACTCACGGTTTATACTGGGGACCAAAAGACACACCGCCTTGGCTACTAAAATGACCAAAATATCCTTGCCATAAAAATAGCTGTATTTTGCATTTTAAATATTTTCTAATATCACCATAAGGAAATATTGACCCTAAGGACAATGCTGCGTTAGCAAAGTCTCCGACCTACAGGTGAAATGACTAAAATACCCCTCTACACATCGCCGTACATTTAGAGAGGAAGAAGTGTACTAACACCTCTCTAAATGACATCTACCATCCTTAGGCTTCTAGTCCCATGATCCACGACTTCCTGGAGTGTTTCCGCTTTCCAAGGGAGCTACCCTAAAGCAAACATCCAAGTCATGTTTCCCAGGGCCCTAGACATTTTAGACCATTCGGACAACCACAAGAGGCGATATAGTGCAGAAACTATCTTGTACAAGTCTGTCTTAACTAACTAGTCACACATACCCAACATGCAAGTATATTGGCCCTACAATAGAACCTCAACTATAGCAAATCAAAGTATATGCTTCCAGCTTCACCAGACCACCAACTCATACTCAAGTCGTAGAGTACTAGTCCACGCTGTAGCGGTAGTAGTCTAGGTTTCTATCATGTAGTACTTTTAGAAACCACTACTACAGGTCATGTCCTACGTATTCGAAATACGCTTATGTCATGAAGTGAATGGACTACTCACTGGCTAAAGGTAAGCCATTCCCCATTTGGAATTCATAACATAATAACCTAAACATGATAAGATTCCCAGTCTCATCAATAGGTTAAGAACAAAAGTTTATGTGTTAAATAACCCGTGATCCATACCTTACTGTGAAAGACCACCATTTATATGGACCACTTAATTAAATACAATGGGTCTGTTCCAAACAAAAATTGTGCACAAACAAAAAGTAAATTCACAAACAATTTTTGAAAATGAATTCTTTTATTAAAATATTCGATTTTACATCAGAAACCTAGTCTAAGAGAGCATACAATCCAACATAAATTCCTATGTCTCCTTTACCTTGTGATTCAGTTTGATTTTACCTTAAAGCACACGAAAATAAAATGATTTCAAAAAGTAAGTCTTTCATGTGTTTGGATTGAGTAGTTTGGATGGACTCTAGATCCAAAATGTAAAACCCCATATAAACCTTCCATAGAGTTAGAGGGATGGGGTGTATATCATATCATATTGCATAAAAATATATTTCTTGGATGAATTCGTGCGCCTTAGAATTATAGTATATGGGTTATATGGGTTATTTATGCTTGTTGAGTAGTAAGGGTAAAAAGGGAATTTTGCTTGAAGACGAAATAGGAAGAAGGCTTGAGGCTTAGAAAGGAACATAATTTGGTTAGGAAAATACGAACAAGAGTTATTGTGGTTAAGTGATTAGAGCTTTGTGATTTAATCTCTAAGGTCTTGAGTTCAAATCTCATCACCTAAGTTTTGTTCTTAATTATCCTAACCAATGTTTGAATTTCTCTTTTCTTACATTCCTTGAAGCTTGGAATGTTGTCTTAGGGAAGACACAGTGGTAATGTCCTAACTATGTGATCTTGTCTTAAAAGAAAATTTAGAAGAGTTTTGGTCTCCATCTTTTTAGCAATCCTTGTCCTAACCTATTTAAATTTAAAATACTCCTATTTCTTTAATTCTTTTCAATTTCTATAAAATGTATTGGATAAATTCTGGCTAGAATTTTTGAAAATTCCAGCTTTTAGGATAGGTAAATGACTGAAATTGAGGAAGGAAAATAGGTAGTTGGTTTTCAATAGTCACCGTAGCTTTCTTCCAAGAACTACATTTTCTTCTTGTTCTTGTTTTGGTTCAAATCTGAAAAATTTTCTAGCAATCCTTCTTGGCTGATTTTCAAAAATTGTAGCAACATTTGCCTATATAATTCTTGCTAGCAACCAACCATTTGGTGTAAATATGAAAGCTGAAAATGCCGTGGAATTTTGTAGCTTGAGTAGCCTTACCAAACTAGAAATCTTCCAGCAAACTACCAAGAGTTAGACATGGAAGTTGAGCCATCAACTCATGCATAAGAACACCTGAAACTTTCCTCCTTCTCCAAGATGGTGGCTGGAAAACCACCATTAATGGACCTCCAAACATTCCTAAGTTTTAGTTGCAAATCCATTTCAAAATGGTTCAAAAATTCTGCTCAAAATCCTTCAATATCCTAAGAATTCTTGTGGTTAAAATTCCAAAATTTTTCTAGCTTGCCAAACAAAGACAAGAACCGACTTCTTTATCTATTTCCTTCATATTTTTGGCCACCTTGAAGCCATGGATAGAACAACTTGTCTTCTTCATCTACTACGGCCATTAGAGCTCCATTAACACACCTCAAAACGCTCCTAACTTTACTCCATTCAAAACTTTTCAACCTTAAAAATTAAATTTCAGATTTCACTCCCTTAAACTCTCACCTAGCTAGATGAACAAACTAGAATTTTCCCCTCTCTTGTACAGCCATTTTCGGCCAGGTATATGGCTAACACAATCCTTCATTTCATAATCAATGCATAGCTAGTCTAGCTATCCACTATTGAAGGACAAGAAACCTTTAAGAAGAAAACACCATTACCAAATCTTCTACCTCAAACATCTCCACAGTTTCCTCATTTTAAAATTTAAAATAGCTGAATTCTCTTTCTCTCTCTTCCCCTATGATAATCGAAACTCCTCCTCTAGCAAGGCCATTCAGCCATCACACACCAAGCACACACAAATCATTTTCTCTCAAATTTCTCTTGTGTTCTCAAGAACACCAAGAACATACACTAAACTTCTTCAACCATAACACTAAAAACACCAAAGTTGATCTTCTATTCGGATCGAACGTACTTTTTGTTCAAGAACAAGCAGAACATCAAGAAGGTAAATTCAATCACCTTGATCTTTCTTCACTTCTTCATCACAATTTCATCATCATCTTAATCATTCTCTCTCTCTCTCTCTCTCTCTCTCTCTCTCTGTCTCTCTCTCTCTCTCTCTTGGCTGAACCATTGGTGGCCATCTTGAACAAACTTTAATCAAGAAGGACTCCTCAAGCACTCAAGGACCTTCATTAGATAAGGCGACATCTTCAACTAACGATCATCAAACAAATATTTCTTTCATGACCTTCTTCTTAAATTTTCTAACTCAAGGCTTTTAGATTTTGGAATTAATAGGTTTATTGAATAATGTTGGGTTGGAGATATGCATGTGGGTGAAGGGAATAAATTTAAGACAAGAAGATTGAAATGGATGTTGAGACTTATGAATTATGAATTATGCTTTAGGACCGTTATATGCTCATTAGTACATTATGATTAAAGGCTTTATGTCCCTAGTAAGGTTGTTGTGATGAATGATGGACATTATACCAACATTGTTTTATTATGTCCCATGATGTTATTTTTGTTAATAAATTCCTAGATAATAGTATTATTAGTTAGTATCACCCTTGTGGTGATAATTATTATCACAAGTCTATTTTTGGACAAATCAGCATGTTATTTATTGAATATATGTGTGTATAAATATATATAAATTTTTGTACTAGTAAATTCACAATTGTCATTAAAATTTATTATTAGAGATACTTTTACTACTAATATTATTATCGTTACTAATATTATTAATATTATCAATATTATTATCAAAATTATTATTATCATTATTTAATTTAATTTATTAATTTTGGTAAACCACAACATTTTTGGAAATAATAATTACATAAAATATTATTATTTTATAAGATAAGCAAATAATAATGTTTTCAGAATTAGTAGTAATATTATTTTCAAAGTTAATTAATATCAAACATCTTTTATATTCATATTATTATGGGTTATTCTTACTAAAACTTTTATTTACACTCATATATTATTTATAATAATAAATATTATTGGTAATTGTTATTAAAATAATTTATTTATGATTAATATTATCTAGTACATATTATTAGAAACTATTTATAATTTATTATTAATATTGCTTATTATTTATTATTTGTTAATAAATAGTTAATATTATATTTTATTATTTATTTATTATTTACAACGCCTATTTATTTTGACTTATCAAATTAATCTTATTCTATAAAATACTTTATCAATTAATGTTAAAGCATAAGGCATTGTTGTCATAACTAGATATTGTTGTAACTACTTGAGTTTAAGTATGTTAGGCTGAGAGTTATTTATTTGAGCAAGTGTTGTTTGGATATTGGGACTTATACCCTATATTTAGCATAGGCAGGGCTAGTTTGCCTTGAACCAACTTGGAAGGCTATTGTATCAAGGAAAAACAAGAGATCAGATAAGTCCTTGCATAAAGCAATTTGAAGATCAAACTCACTTCGGCAAGTCAAAGCATGATGTATACGCGAAAATGTACTATGGATGCAATTATGGACAAATTTCCTGTTCTTTTCCAATCAATCAAACAATTTCAAGTTGAATGAGCAATTTTACACATGATGCTAAACTTTTTCTAAACACCAACTTTGACAAGAATTTTGGAAACCATAATTGCTATTTCAAAGAAAACACATTGGATGGTTCTTCTTTTTCCAAAAGGGATAAATATAACGTTGAGTACTCAATAAGGGTAGACAACTAGGACTAGTCTTTGAAAGACTATGATAAGTCTCTCAGTAGGTAGCTGCCTCTGAGGGGTGAGTCCTTTCTAGATAGGATGGTAGTTCTATAGATCATACCGGTCCGAGCTAGCAAGACCGGTCAGGTGAAATGTGTATTTTTGGAATAGATAACCGGTAAGTTTGGGTGTAGAGATAAATGAGTATCTCACCTAGTAGGCCGTACACCTTCCTTATGTCAGAATGCACAGAGTGTGGCATCCTGAACATTCTTTTGTCATAGTGTACAAAGTGTGGTGCCATGGCTATTTCTTTTGAGTGGATGCTTTTATTTTATACAACGTATGGCATTTGAAAGGAAAACACCACTCCTCACCTTGTGAAATTTATTTAAGGCTTGCCTGCACTTTACTTTTATAAAACTTTCTCAACTTGCATACATGAACTCTTTTACTTGAAGCACCCTAAGCATACACAGGCTTATTGAGATTTATGTCTCACCATCTTTTTATGACATGCTTTTGGTCAATCTTGCTTGAAGGTTTTTTTTATCAAAGATTGCCTTTCTTTGAAGACTTGTTCTGCATGTATTTCATTTGAGAAACTCTAGCAGACATTTGTTTATTTTGAGACATGTTCATGAGCTGTTTTGAGTTGTAATAAGTTTAAATTTAGATCGTTTATTTCATTTCTTCTGTGAGTCCTAGTTATAAAGACCCCTTGTCCTAAGGATGGAACGACATCCCCAGCCCTAATAGGATACGTAGGAAGTAGGGTATTTAACAAAAGCTTCATCCAAAATTATAGAACAGTGTCAAAAATATTTTTTCCTAAAAAATGCCATTTTGGACTCACCTTTTGGATGCACCATCTTCTGATCCTTTAGTCCAAAACTTTAGAAAATTTGAGAGTGAAAAACTAGTCGTTACTAGCCATTGTTGTCTTACTTTTTACTCCTATAAAAGCTTTCAAAACTCGATTTTAAAGTAGATTTTTATGTTATCTTTCTCAAAAAAAACTCTTACTCTTTAGAATACAAAAATCTCCATTTTCTTTTATGCTTCAAAGCGAAATAGAATTGTTTCAAAGGTAAAAGGTGTTGGTGCTCATTTGTTTTCATTATGCTCAAATCTATGAGCTATTTCTATAGTCTTTCTTTCAATCTATCTTGTATCAAGGTTGAGGAAGTAAAACCCAGTTGGGATGAGCTTTAATTGTTGTGATTAAAGAGGTTAGGTGTGTAGTGATCCTCTTATGTAAGGTTGGTGTCACCTACCATCATTGAGTTGGGAAAAGGTTTCTAATTAGTGGTGTTAAAATCCTTAAGTGAGAATATAAGGTAGTGGATGTAGATCATTTGAGGATCGAATCACTATAAAGAATTTTCTTGAGCTATTTTGCTAAAATTCTTAACTGCATTTATCGCTATTTTTAGATCTTAAATGCTGCATCTTTTCTTCTAAAATTAATAACTCATTTATGACTCTTGCATTTTGATATAAACTTGTCCTTGATATCTCAACTGCCCATCTTCATTTCATGACATTTTCTTATCATTTTTGTATTATTTAAAAGATATCTCAGACCTCTCGAAATAGTGAAGTTGCAAAGCATATTGCTACTTTGTTTGAATTTTTCAAGGGGACTAAAATTTTTAATCTGCATTTATTTGCCAAAAACCTTATTCACCCTCTTAAGGTTTTTCACTTTAGTTTTTGAAACTCTTCCCGCCAGTGAACTTGCTCTCAAATCTCCCTAACTCAAACAAATCAGAACTCTTGGATAGTTTGTTCATCTCAAACAACTGTACTCCTCTATCTCTAACATCAAAGATTCTGTTCAACATTCGGTGGTCAAATTCAAAATTTACAGCCCCAACCTGAGAGGTGTACCACTGCACCAAAAACCCATCCCCTATTTTCTTATATCTTTCTTTTCTCAGATTTGAATAAAATTTTCAGACTAAAGTCATGTACAATCATTCATTCATAGACAACAATGTTCCCTAGCTAATTGATTCAAACAAATTTAAGACATTTGTGAAATTTAAAAATGCACCCGCAACAACTCAGTATCCCACAACAATTGTTCTATTCCTAGATACCCAATCATTATAATCAATCTTATATTTTGAGTTAAGAAATCGGGGTACCTGAGTATCAGTGCTTTCCTCCTCTTGTATTTATTCCGATGAAGCAGTCTGAAAGGTGGGTTCATCGACTGCAATATCTTTATCCTTTTTCTTTCCAACTAATTGAGTGGCGGTGACTGATTTCTTTCCCACTATTTTACTTTTCTTGGTCTCTTTTGCTTTTAGTTCGGTCCCTTTGCTAGTTTTCGGAAATTTAGCTGTAACACCCCACGACTACGTACCCTAAAAGGGCGGGGATGTCGCCCCGTCCCGTAGGACAAGGGGCCTTTAGAACGAGGTATAAAATATAAAGGCAATCTCCAAAAGGATCAACTTAAATAAATAAAGAAATACTCTTATTACATTAGGCTCAATTTGGAGCAAAACGGAATAAAACAAAATATTGTTTTGAAGCATAAGCAACAAATGTCTCCTAGAACGGATAGAGAAAATAGCAAAAGCTTCAACTATTACATGCCCAGCTAACTCAGCACAGTCTATCCCCTAAACACATGATGTAAAACAGTGTGAGAATAAATCTCAGTAAGTCCTGTGTGTGCACATGGTGTTTTAAATAGTTCGTGTATGCAAAGTGTAAAACATTTGTAGAAATAATTTGGCAAGTCATAAACAATCTCTTTCCACAAGGAGTGGGTTTTTCTCATTGTCACACTTTGTACAAAATAAATTCTCCACTCGGATAAGAGTCATGTCACCACACGTTGGGCTCCATGAGAACAAATTGGCCAAGGCACCACGCTTTGTGCACCTTGTCCGGACCAGATTACCACACGTTGGGCGTTCTGATCAAGGTGAGTATACAGCCCACCGGGTGAGATACTCCTCCATCTTTACACCCAACAAAACCATCCGGGTGTCCATGCCGGGAATATAAATAATACCTTTCAGGTATAATGCTAGCTCGGACTGGCCTGACCAACCAACACTGTCGCCTTTTCAAGCAGAGTTTATCTTCAGGAGGTGGCCTCCTGCCAGAAGACGTACGCTAGCCCTCCAAGACTAGTATTATTAGCCTACCCTTATTGAGTACTCAACGAACATATCCATCAATTCCTGATTCAAAATATTTCCAAACCTTGGCTTTGTAAAACGTGGTTTTCTTTAAAAGAGATTTCTAAAAATTTAAGGAATAGAATAGTTTTCTTGCTAAAATCGTTAGTTTGACAAAACCGTTTAAAGAATAAATATCCACGTTTACAACCCAAGCAAACATAGTTTAACAATAGCTTTACAAAGCTTTACAACATGGACTTGCCATCACAACCTTTAACAAAACAGTTTATAAAAGGACTTACCATCACAACATTTAATAAAAGAGTTTATGCAAAGACTTACTTGATATGCCTCAGATAAATGCGATAAATTCGCAGTTGGCTTTCCTCAATTATCCTCCTAATCTAAACCATATAATATTATGATCAGGGTCTCAATTAATTCAAACATGATCTAATCCCATTTATTTTCACAACAATTCGCAATCCCCTATTTAATTCCATGTAAACTATTCAATCCCCAAAGATCATATACTACGACCACATGTTCATCTCGCTAATAAACACCATTAAACTTTACTTTCGACATCAAGGGAGGGTATTCCCTTACCTTGCAACTATCGGGTAATGAGGTCTCGATGCTCCAATGGTGATCGTCCCGAGTTCGCTTGAGAAGAAGAGAAAAGCTACCTCCTTTGCTCCTCTTGACCGAAAATTAAGGAAGAAGATGAAATCAGCCTCTATAGGGCGTGATTTAAGGGTAGAAGAAAGAGAAAAGAACCATTAGAGAAAACGGCATCAAGAGGTTGAAAGGATTTTTGCTTACCTTAAGGTGTGTTCGATTTTTGGTTTAGAATAGCTCTTGTGTTTTCGAAAATTTTACAGAGAGAATTTGCTGGAAATTTTGTGTAGAATGGAGAGGGTAGACGGTGGCTATGATTTAAAATTGGAGAAGATTGGTTAGGGTTAGATGGTGATATTTAGATAGACTCCTAATGGCTTTAGGTTTCTTGGATAGCAAAGGCAAAATTTCAGCTTGCGTGTGTCTCCTTGCTGCCGGTTTTTAGGTGAGTTTTATGGAGGAAAAGATTCTGCAATTTTGCTCCTTTATGCTGGCCGAAGTACTGCCCAAAGGAAGGCTGAATGTGTTCAGGATTTTGACCAAACAAGGAAGAGTTTGAATGAGTTTTGATGACTGAAAAATCCTGTGCAAGTGCTGCGAAAATTCTATGCAAGTGTAGCACGGTTTGGACTGTTTTGGCTGCTGTACTTCTACCGAAATTTTCAGAGGAAAATTAGGGGTTTTGGGCACTGAAAATAGCTTGTTCAGCTGGGATTTTTCAGTGAATTATGTGTGCAGAATTTCGGTTGAAGTAGGAACACAAAGCTGGCTGAATATCCTGCACAAAGCTGACCGAATTTTCTGTACATAAGCTGGACGAATTTCAGTATTTTTGTGTGAATAAAATTCTTGTTTTGTGCAGCTAAGGTACCCTGAATTAATAAGGAATGTTTAGGTGTTTTGAGCTAGGTTTTACAGAGTTGGACTGTAGCTAAGAAGCTGGAATTCTCGGACAGCTTATGTTGATACAGAGCTGCCGAAATTCAGCTAGGAAAAGGAAGAAAATCCTAGTTGAATTTGGATTGAAATAAAATATGATTTTATCAAGGATTTGGATAGGATTTCCTCTAGTCCTAGAAGAGTTTGGATTGAGCTAAAGGTGCTCCAAGGTGGCGGACAAAATTTGGAAAAATTTCCAGAATTTTTCCAGCTTATGGTTTCCGAAAATTCAAGGGAACAAAAGCTGAAAATAAAACAAACTTTATCCTTATCTAAAATCCTTGAACTTAGGAGTTAAATATAGAGTCTTATTCCTATGGAAGTGGTGTTTAAAACCAAAGAAAATATCTAAGACTTTAGTTAAAATATTTCTCTAAAACAATTAAATAAATAAAAGGATTATGGCTAGAATTCTTGATGAGGTAAGATAAGATTTTCCCTAATATATTCCCTAACTCTAATATTCATCAAGAAGAGTTTTATACCACTTGAAATTCTTCAAAGTGGCACCTAGCTAGGGGTTTTTTCGAAATCCTAAGGAACACAAGTTGAAAATTAAAGATGAACTTTATTCACATCAAAGTCCTTGAATTTAGGAAATAAATATAGAGACTTATTTCCTTGGAGTAAAAATACTAAAAGTTCTCTAGGATAGCTAGGTTCTTTTTCGGCCAAGACAAGAAATGGTCTAAAGAAAAGAATTTCAAGAAGAGAAACTAACTTCACAAAAGGTAGGATTCGAACTCGGGTCACCAAAGGAAATCACCAACCTCCCCGCTATTCCAAAACAACTCCAATGCTGATTTTTCTACAAGAAGTTCTTACCACCCCAATACTCATCCTTCCAAATCTTCGACCAAACCACCCTTAACCAAGTCTTTAACAACATAACTATTTCACATCAATTAATTCAAATGCAAGAGCAATGGAAAAATTCACATGCATCCATGCAAATAAAATTATTCTAGCTACCACATAAAATGCAAGATGCTATGCAATGCATAACTTTTTCCCATGGTCAAAGGTCGTTTTGGGCGGGGTATTACATTAGCCATGGCGGATGAAATTTGAATAGTTTAGTTTCTGTAGTTTTGGCGTGATATCGATGTTTAAAGGAAAGAGAAAGATGACGCCTTCAAATTTTGAAAAAAAAAAGGAAATAATGCAAATGGGTTTGAAATCCTTTGGACTTTACAAGGTATTGAGTAGATAAGTACAATCAAGTACATTGAAAAATATGATATTTCAGAGATTTGAAAAGATATTTTGATGGAGAGAGAGTGTTTGGGGCTGGAATGGACAAAATGTGTAGATATTTAGAGTCAGTAAATTTGAAAAGTTTGAGCATAGAAATTGTCCATCCAATTTCCCTGTCCAAAACATGGATCATATATGGCTATAGGATGTTGCAATTTTTTATTGGGAGCTCAGTCCAAAATGCCCGTCTGATTTTGTCATAAAGTATTTTTATTTGAGAGATGGTTATAGTGAGGGGTTTTGGGATTCACTTCGTCCAATTTTAGCATCCAAAATCAAATTTCTTCAGGAACTTGCACGAGTAAACAACTAACTCCAGCAAAACAAAAATGTTAGTTATATAATCGGGAAATTCCCAAGCTTCTCCTTAGATGATTGAATCTATCTTTAGCCAGTGGTTTGGTGACTATATCTGCAAGTTGATCATTAGTAGGAATATATTCAACACTAACATCACCTTTAAGCATATGATCTATAATAAAATGACGTTTAATCTCAATGTGCTTAGTTTTTTAGTGTTGAACATGATTTTTGGTTAAATTTATAGAACTATTGTTGTCATATAGAATGGGAACACACTTGAAATCAAGACCAAAATCAAATAAAGTATGTTTCATCCATAAGATTTGAGCACAACAACTTCCTGCAGCTATATATTTTGCTTCGGTTGTCGAAAGAGACATACAAACTTACTTCTTATTGTACCAAAAGACTAATGAATGTCCAATAAATTGAAAATGTCCACTTGTACTTTTTCTTTCAACTTTACAACCTGTATAATCTGCATCTATATATCCTATGAGATCAAAAGAGTTAGTTCGAGGATACTATAGACCATAATCATGTGTTCTAACCAAGTATCTAAAAATACATTTTACAGCACATAAGTGTGACTCTTTGGGACAAGATTAGAATTTTACACAAAGACAAACTGAGAATATAATATCAGGATGCCTAGCAGTGAGATATAGAAGACATCTAATCATGAATCAATATCTTGATTTATCTATCTTCTTACCATTTTCATCTTTGTCAAGCTTTAATGAAGTGCTCATAGGTGTACTGATTTCCTTTACTTGGTTCATTTCAAACCTTTTAAGCAATTCTTTAGCATACTTAGCTTGATTTAGAAAGATCCCATCCTTGGTTTGCTTAATTTGTAAGTCAAAAAAGAAGTTGAGTCTCCAATCATACTCATTTCAAAATCTTGTTGCATAATTTTTGCAAACTTCTTACATAAAGACTCATTAGTAGCTCTAAATATGGTGCCATCAACATGTATTTGACAATTAAGAGGTCATCAAATGTTTCAGCTTTTATGAACAATGCAGTGTAAATCACATCTCTTGAAAAACTTTTTGAAAAGAGAAAGCCACCAAATCTTTCATACCAAGCACGAGGAGCTTGTTTTAAACCGTAAAGAGCTATGGAAAGCTTGAAGACATGATTTGAAAAATGTTTATGAATAAAACCAGGAGGTTACTCCATGTATATTTCTTCTTCCATAAAACCATTTAAAAAGGCACTTTTAGCATCCATTTGATAGATCATAAAACCTTTGAAAGATGCTCAAGCAAGCAACATTCTAATGGATTCTAGTCTAATAGCGAGTGCAAATATCTCATTATAATCAATGCCCTCCTCCTGATTGAATCCTTGGACAAGAAGTTTAGCTTTGTTTCTAATAACAACACTATGCTCAACAAGTTTATTTCTAAATACCTACTTGGTACCAATCACGGGATGGTTAAGTGGTCTAGGAACAAGTTTCTAGACTTGGTTTATTTTGAATTAATTCAATTCTTCTCGCATGGTTATAATCTAAAAATCATCACATAAAGCCATATCAATACAATCAAGTTCAATACTTGAAAGTAAGGTGAAATTATCAATAAAGTATCGTCTGGTTTTGATACCACAACTCAGATCTCTAATAATTTGTTATTTTGGATGTCTCAGTTTGTATTTCTATTCTTTTGGTAAACTATGATCAACATGATCTTTAGCTCTTTGCTCACTCTTTTCAGCTTGTTGTTCTTCCAATTCTTCTTCTTTAGTGTGGTTGTTAAGTGATGGAGCTTTGTGATGTTCTGTGACATTTTCCGTTGAAGTACCTACATCATCATCATTTTTCTAGAGGAATATATGTTAGATTCATCAAACACAACATATACGGATTCTTCTACACATAGAGTTTATATATATATATATATATATATATATACTCTATATGACTTTTTGTTGGAAGAGTATCCAAGAAATATAGCTTTATCCATTTTGCTACCGAATTTGCCAAGATTGTCTCTAGTATTGAGAACAAAACATTTGCATCCAAAAATTTTGAAATATGAAATGGATGGGACTTTATCAAACATAAGTTCAAAGGGTGTTTTCCTAAGAAAAGGCCTTAGCATAACTCAGTTTACAATATAGCATGTTGTATTTATAGCTTCTGCCCAGAAATATTTTGGAAGAGAATTTTCACAAAGCACCGATCTTACCATTTCTTGCAAAGTCCTATTTTCCATCTCGACTACCCCATTTTGTTGAGGAGTTTTTGCAGCTGAAAAATTATTAAAACATCATTCTCATCACAATTTTTTGTAAACTCATGGTTGCAAAAATCTCTACTATTGTCACTTCTAATTGAAATCAATTTTTATCCAAGAGAATTTTGAACACGATTGAGCAACTTTGAAAATTCAGAAAATGCTTCATCCTTAACAAAGTCCAAGTAAATCTCAAAAAATCATCTACTAATACATAAGCATACCTCTTACCACCATGGCTAGTGGTCCTTATGGGTCTAAATAAATCCATATGAATAAGTTCAAGTGGTTTTGATGTTGAAATCATTTTATTGGGTTTAAAGGATGTTTTGGTTTGTTTTTGAAATTGGCAAGCATCACACAATCTGTGTTTATTCATTTTGGACAGTCGTCTAACAAGCACTTTTGAAGATAATCTATTTAGCAAATCAAAATACACATAGCGTAGCCTTTGATTCCAAAGGTAGCTATCATCATTCATGGAAAGGCATTTTATATCATGAGCAACAAGATATCAAGATATAATACATAGACATTACCAATATGATTTACAACAAAGATGATTTCATTACAAGAATTATCAATGATAGTGCATGAATCTTTTTTAAATTTGACTTTACAACCATTATCACATAATTAGCTAATATTCTGTAAGTTGTACTTCAATCCATCAATCAACAATACTTGCTTAATAATAGTGGAGGATCCCTTACCAATATTACCTATACTGAGTATTTTTCTCTTTTTCTTGTTTCCAAATATAACAAATCCATCATTTGTAACTTGAATATCCTCTATTAGTGCATTTCCAGTTATATATCTACAGCATCCACTATCTAAGAACCACTTTGTAGAGCTCATCTTTTGTGGCAAATGTACCTATACACAAGATGGAAGAGTGACTTTTGGTACCCATTCTTTCTTGGGTCCATGGGGGTTAGTAATAATTTACTTAATTCTCCACACCGTTTTCACACCGGGTTCCACTTTTTTCCTAACATGATTCATAGATGCATTGTGTCCACCTTTACCACAATGTGTGCAATAACTATGAGTTATATATAAAGAACTAGCTTTCACAAAATAAGATATGTAATTTCTAGCTTTATTCATATGACTATACCCGAGACCATTTCTGTCTCTAGCTACACGTTGCATTCGAAGAAATCTATTTAGATTGTCTTTACCATTTGTGAAATTTTCAATGCATGTAGTAAGATCACCAACTCTCTTTTTCATGTCATCAAAATCACTAAGCATAATTTCAAAGGATATTACTTTGTCACATAAGCATTTGTTCTGAAGTGACATACATTGCAAAGAAGTTAAGATAACATCTTTTTCAATATTTGAACAATTAATGGAATCAAGTAGAGCTTTGTTCTTACTCAACAGCTTAGCATTGTCATCTAACAAGGAATCAATCTTCATTTTTATTTCATTATTTCTTCTAGACAGCTTTTTGAGTTCATAGAACATGTTAACAAGAATCTCACTCAGATCATTAGAATTTTCACAAGCAAAATCATGTAATTCAAATATAGAATTAGAAGGAGTATGATTTACCTTTTCTCCCAAGGCCATGAAGCATATATTGGCTGTTTCAATTTCAGATTCACAATTTTCTTCAGTTCCAGATCCTTCTTAATCCCAAGTCCTGACTAGCCCTTTCCTTTCTTTGCTTTAATGTCATATCTTTTCTTTTTGTTCATATTGACCTCCCTTTTTTTAGCTTTTAGATAATCAACAACAAAGTGTTCCGTGCTTTTGCACTCATAACATTGAGGTTTGAAAGATGAAGTTCGTCTCTTCTTTTTAACAAATTTCTTATCCTTTTTGAAGTTACTTTTTTTGAACATCTTCTTGAATTTTCTAGCAACCATGGCTAATTCTTCTGTGTCTAGATCAGCGCCATAGTCACTTTCGATTTGTTTACTGTTAGTCTCATCATCAGCATCTTTTAAGGTAGATCCTCTGTTACCTCTATCATCATCATGATGTTCTTGAAACATTTTGAGTTTCATTTCATGAGTCAAGAGAGAGCCAATTAGTTCTTCGATTGGTAGATTATTTAAGTCTTTAGATTCTTCCACAGCCAAGGTCTTAGGCTACTAGCTTTTTGGCAAGACATCAAGTATTTTTCTATTTTGCTCTTACAGGGAATATATTTTCCTATATGCCTTTAATCCATTCATAATGTTTGTGAATCTAGTAAAAATATCAGTTATATTCTTATTTAGTTTCATGGTAAACAACTCATAGTCACGGACCAGGAGTCCTAACTTTGATTCTTTTACTTGATTTGTCCTCTCATGGGTGACTTTAAGTAATTTTCACATTTTATAAGTTGGATCACAACCACTAACCTGGTTGTATTCATTTGCATCAAGGACACAACACAGTATATTCATTGCCTGAAAATTCAAGGTTATTTTCGAAGTATCCTTACTATTATATTCATTATTCTGTTTAGGCACTTTTCTACTTTTGATGGTTTTGAATGGAACAAATGATCCTTTTTCAATCAGATTCCATAGGTCAAAGTTGATTGAGCATACATAAATCTTTATTATGTTTTTTTTCCAAAAGGTATAGTTGCTTTTATAGAAAAATGGTGGTCTGTGAAACCCCAATTAAAACCAACCTTAAAGTAAGGGGGTTGGGATGCATATCATATTTTATTACATGCTTAAATATATTTTTATATATGATTTTATGTGCTTTAGATTTGTGGTCTATGGCCTAGATGGCTTATTTGTACTTGTTGAGTAAGAAGGGCAAAATGGTAATTTTTGCTTGAGGTGAAAATAGGGAGATAGCTTGAGGATTAAATAGGAAAAATATTTTGGAGAGAAAATGAGAACAAGAGTGTGGTGTAGTGGTTAGAGCTTTGGAATTAATTCTGGAGGTCTTGGGTTCGAAATCCATCATTTGAGTTTTTGCATGATTGAATTTAATTTTTGTTTAGGAAGGATATTTTTGACCCTGTATGCTTTAGGGAAGAGTAGAGGGTTGTCCTAAGGGAGACATGATAGGAGTATCCTAATCCTACTCTTGTGCCCTACAAAAATTTCCAAGGGAATTCACACCCTTCTTTATCCTTAGTTTTTCTTACTTCTCAATTCATTAAGTTGTTCAATTTATTCAAGCCAATTTTATTCCAAAAAAATTCTAGCAAAGTGTTGTGGCTTTGAAGGTTCAAAATTTCTAAGTGTAAGACATCTTATAGACCAAAAATGGGTAAGAGTTGGAGGAGGTTCCCAAGAGAATTAATCTCCATGGTTGAACCTTCAAAACTCCACCCTAGCTATGTTCATTTTCTTCATGAAGTAATCTGGAATTTTTCCAGCTTCTTGTGCATTCAAAGTGTCGAAATTTTCAGCCATCATTCCCTCCCAAATGTTGACAGAAAAATAGCCCTCTTGTCCAGCTTAAAGTCTGAAATTTTATTGCCAAAATCGGACTGCACAAATGCTGTGCAAACCAGAAAATTTTCTGGGCAAATTCGCAGCTTTGGTGAGCCTAAACCAAGCTATTTTCTTTCAGTTTTCACACAGCATCTTAGCCACGTTTTTCTTCCATAAAGAAGGCTGAAAATCAACTTTGAAAGACCTCTAAATACCCCTTCAAATCTTCTACAAGTTGGCTGGAAAATGGCAGCAAAAGCAGCCTAGAAATTTCCAGCAACTAGCGAAAAACCTATACACTTTGCAGCTTTCTTCCTTCTCTAGCCCTGACCAAAACTTCACCATTTTTCTATTCAAACTTCTCTTCAACAGCCATGAACTGAGCTCCATTATCTTCCCCAACCTTCTGCTTGAAAAACCTGTCCATGGTTGCCCTAAAATATCTCTAACAATTACTCCAATCAAGCCATTGATTGAAGACCAAAATTTCAGCAAATATGTTTAGTAAACTTCCATAAAACATCCCTTAAACAACCGGACATTCCTACACCATTGTACTCCTTCTTTTCAGCCACCATTAAGCCCCTTCAAACAGCTTTCATCCAGTAAAAACTCTAATCTAACCAGCCAACCATTGGAGCTTCCAAAAGCTCTCCTCCATTGAAGATCTTCTTACAATATTTTGTTTCCTAAATTGATTCCCTAAAATATTCTTTTAGGATTTCAAACAACCAGCCTTTTCTTTTCCTCTCAAACCAAACAATTCAATTGCCAAAACCTCTCAAACAATTCGGCCACTCCATCCTACATAGAATTTCGGCTAGCCTCTCTCTATTCTCTCCATTCTCTTCAACCTTTAAGAGCATCAGGAACACCTACTCACCTTCTCTCGCCTAAGGCCACCAAAACCACTTCAATCTTCTTAAAAAAACATTCCAGATTGCACCTACTCACTTCCGGGAATCCATTCATACCACTTTTAACATCAAGCTCCAAAATCCAACTCTCTTTTTTGGATTGAAAACTAGTATTTTTATGAAGGCTCAAGAACACCTTCAAGGTAAGCATGTTCAATCAACTTCATCTTCACTCATCTTCAACCTCTAATGAATATATATGTGTATAATCATACTAATGGACTCTCTCTCTCTCTCTCTCTCTCTCTCTCTCTCTCTCTCTCTCTCGGTTGAATGCTCTCTCCCTCTTAGCTGAATAGTGACTTCAATCATGGCCATATTTTCTTCATCTCTCTTGGGCAGATTTAGTCTCCTAGGAGTTAGGATCCATTCGAAACTACTCCAAGGTACTCATCAACCAAGTAAGCCTCTTCAACCCTCTCTTTAATTTCTAAATTCATGTCTCTAGGTTGATATTGGAAGAAGATGGATTATGATTGGGGCTTGAGCATGTGTTGTTGTGTTGAGTTGAGATTGAAGCATGAATAAATGTGTATATATGATGGAGATGGGATTTATGCATGAGTTGATTGTCTTGGTTGATTGTATGGCGTTTTTAGGGTTTAATGCATGTCTCTATGTCGTGAGTGGTATATGTGATCAAGCATGTTAGAGATTATGTCACTTTTGGTGAATAGGATTTATGTTCATTGTTAAAGCCATGATTATGTTTATGCTAGTAGAGGTTGGATCATGTCTTAGTAAATTTAGATCTATGCCTTTATTCATGATTTGGATGATTTGATGAATTGAAGTGGAGTGTATGTTCATGATTGTAGTTAGCAATGGAAATATAATCATGATCTAGTTGTCCCTATGCTAATTTTATTTCATCAATAAAATAATTAATATTATAATTTTTGCTAGTAAATTTCAAAAACCCCGAGGAAGGGTAGATTTGGATTATTATATATAAAATAAGGATATTTTAGTCAAATAAATGATAGCTTTCATTACAGAAATAAAATATATAGATATTATATATAATAATAATATCAAATAAAGCCTTTTATATAAATAATCATAATAAGTAAAATATTAATTTTGAATGTCTTGTATTCATAAATACTATTAAAATTTATTTATTATCTTTCAATCAAGACCCATTAAAATTTATTTTCAACTAATTTTAGTTATCAATTATTTTCTAACAATTAATTATTAATAAATCATTATTTTACCTAATGCCACTTGGGACTCTTCGTCAAATAAACTCTAATTTATTTTTAGCAAAATTTAAACCTTCAGCTTATTAGTACCTATTTCCCAAAACCCTAATTATTTTAATATTAAACTAGACTTAGCTTATAAACCCTTTTGTTTATTATCCGGCTTTAAAGCTTGGGACACTAGGATCATGGTTGAAGTAAGTTGAGCTAGTTTTATTTGTAAAAGTGGATTTTGACTCGAGTTTAATTATGGCTTGTATTTACCCCAGGTGGGGTTAGGTCAGCTGTTGAAGACCTTTATTTTATCTCAAGCTAAGGATCAGGTAAGCTCCTGCATAAAACCTGATTGATGCAAAATGGTTCTATGGCAAGCTAATTGTGGAGTGCATGGTCACTCATTTCTGTAAAGACAATTGAGGATTATCTCCTTTCTCATTTCAATCAACCAAATTATTTGAAAATCAATAAGCAGATTTGCTCAAACTCTAAACTTTTTCTAAAACCAATTTTGTCTCAAACTTTGGAAATCCTTAATTGCCACTTTTAAGTGGAGCTATGTTTATTTCATTTTTCCCCAAGTGGGATGACTTACGTTGAGTACTCAATAAGGGTAGACTGCTAGGACTAGTCTTTAAAGGGTTAGGGTAAGTCTCTCAATAGGTGGCCACCTTTGAGGGATGAGTCCTTCCCGAATAAGATGTCAGTCCAGTAGGTCATGCCGGTCCGAGCTAGCAGTTTTCAATCAAGTGGATTGTGTGTTGCCAGAATGGATAACCAATTTTGTTTGGGTATAGAGAAGGAGGAGTATCTTGCCCGGTAGTCCGATTATCTACTTTTGTCAGTCTGCACAAAGTGTGACATTCTGACTGTTGTATGGTTATAAGGCCCAACATGTGGTAACCCATGACCACCTTTTTTTTTTTTTTTTGAGAGGTTGATTTATTTGATCATGTATGAATGGAAAAGACAAAACACCACTCTTGATTTTGACTATTGATTATTACTTGCTAGTATTTCTCTTACGAAGATTTTATACTTTGCATCCACGAACTATTTTCACTGGACACTCAAAGCACACAGGGACTTACTGAGATTTTTATCTCATCACCCTTTTTACCATGATTTCAGGTCGATCTTGCTGTGGGGATGAGTAGCTAGTTGTTGCCTGCCTTGGAAGATTTTTCTGAAATTTATTTTGTTTAATGCTTTGGGAGTTGAGAGTGAACAATTTTTATTTTGGATTTGATTTGAATTCTTGGATTGTAATAAGTTTTAAGCTTAAAGTATTGTTTTTATTCTATTATTTTAATTGTGTGACCTAGTTATAAAAACCCCTTGTCCTTTGGACGGGGCGACATCCCCGACCCTGTCGGGCTTAGGTAGTAAGGTGTTACATGGTTTGTTTGTTGAAGACCCTTCAATGTATAGTAGAGACGAAGTGTTTGCCATCTGAATCTTTCTTATGAGGCTATTAGGCCGAAAATAATATAAACGAACGCTTTGATATCAATTGATAAACCTTAGAGGGGGATGAATATGGTTTATGGGAAACAAATACAAATTTTCAATGGCTTTGTAATATCTAGAGATAAATAGTAAAATACCAGTCATATGATTTGAAATAATTGCAAGAGAACCAACATAAAGATTTATAGTTGTTCGATCAACAAATGATCTACATCCACTACCTTAAGCATGCATTTAAGGATTCTAAAACCAGTCACTAAAACCTTTTTCCCAAATCAATGGTGATAGGCAAACATCAATCTTACAATAGAGGGTCACCACACTTTATTTTACTCTGAGCCTCTATACACTCAACAATCAAAGCTCACTCCAAATGGGTTTTACTTCTTAAACCTTGATACGATTCAGATTAAGAGAGAACAGATAAATAGATCACAGATTTGAGCAAATATACACCAACTAAAGCAGCTTTACCTCTTTACCTTTAGAACAATAGATCTCATTTTGACACACACTATAGATGAGGCATTTTTATTTTTCAAGTGTCTTAGGATGTTTCTGAAAGTGTTTGTACGAATCCTTACTAAAAATCATGTTTAAATGGCTTTAATAGGGGGCAAAAATCAAAGTTACAACGGCTAGTTGCTACTTTCAGCTTTTACAAGATTTTTTACTCACAGAATAAAAAATTGTGCATCCAAAAGGTGCATCTAAAACAACACTTTTTGCCACGAAGTATGTTTTGAACAAATTTAAATTTAGACACTTTAGAAATAGACTTTGGAGGGGCATTTTGGATTTAGAAGTCTGTTCAAAAAATGACTCAACTAAAGTCTGCAAAAAAAAAAAACAAAAACTTTTCTTTTAAAATTCTTTTTATAAGGAAAACCTGGATAAAAAAAGTACCATCTTTTTAAAATAATTTTGAGTGCTTCAATATGAAATAAATTAAATTTAAGGTAAAGAGATATAGGAAATAGAAATAATACCTTAACTATATTTTCCTAGTCTATAATTCTTCAAGAAGTCTGCATGGTATGCAACTTCTTTAGGTAGGATCTTGACTTGCTCAATCCTTCTTGCACTTCATTATCTATAAGTTGCTTGGCAATCCTTTTCGTAAGACTTAAAGAATCATGGTCAAACATGTCATAATCGAAAAGTCCTATCACATACAAATCACACACGTTAGTCTACATCAATTGTTTGTCATTTATTAAATTAAGGGAGAAAGCCCTTTAGGTTAACAATTCATTCCCGAAGGAATTCAAATAAAATATTTTTCGGGGCCAAAAATATTGTTTTCCAAAGTTAATCTCATATCGAGAGAATGATTTCCAAAATCATAGTGACAAAGGATAAAAAATCCTTATCGCACCATAAAATGTTCCAATCAGGGTATTTTCATCATTTTGAGAATACCTAATTCCAAAAGAGGTATGATTTGGGAATTCTAGAATTCTAATCCTATAAGAGAATCAAATTCAAGAAATTCCAATTATGCTTTCATAAAATCCATAATTCACATATTCAAAAATCATTTCCATAAAAAGGAGTATTTATGCTTTCTGAGAGTAAAACATTATTTTGTCTCGTAATTATTGAAGAAGAAGCCTTTCAGGTATACATTTATACCTAAAATTTATTCATAATTTAAGTGACCCAAAGTCATTGTAGAAAATATTGTTTCCTAAGGTTTCTAATAATTCTCCATTTAGAGAATCCATTTCTCATTCAGGAAACTATATTTTCCTTAGAAAAGCATAAAGGTTCGTTAACCTTATTATGAATAGACTTTAGGAAATTGCTCGCGAATTATAAATATTTCCATTTAGGAAAATTCTCATTTTCATCGAAGCTTATTATGGCATATTATATTTTCTCATAAGGAAAACCAAACTATTCATAAAGTATTACTTTATGAAATGAACATTCATTAGCATTTATTGCTTTTCAAAATTAAAAAGGGACTCATCTTGTGCCTTATATCGACTTAGCTGCAAGTGTAATGTCCGTAGTCCTTTTCCCAAGCCTTTAACATAGAAAGCCTACATTAAAGTTCAATTCATTCTCAACTTAATAAGTATTATCTAAAATAATGGATTTCTAGGGTGAAAATGAGGAAATTATTAATTTCCAATTTTCCCATTTCCAAATAAAATGAAACATTCTTTCCAAAATAACCAAAATCCATTATTTATTTCTTCACCTTTTTCCTACACATAAGCTAAGGTCCTCATATAATCTTTCACCCTTTTATATTCTCCCATTAGTGTAAATAAATTCAATCCCCTGAATTTATTTCATCCAAACAAAAGCTTAAAATTTTTTGCTTTAACACCTGATTTTGTTTTTAACACAACTTTTGATCCACAACTCCGATCAACTTTTATTTTATATCAAAAAGCTTGTAAGACCTTCGATTTTATTATTATGGAACCTAACCACACAGTCTCTGAACCATGGCAATAGTGAGATGAAACAATCTTAGTATTTCATGCTTTCTTCATTTCCTTCACAAAATAACCTTATTAATTCATTCTTCTTCAACCCAAATATTTTCATAACATTTAGTCCATCCCAAACTTCATCATATCAACCTGTAACTCTCTGATTTTCAGATATATTTAACCCATAAAATCATATTTTCCAACATCAAGTTTAGCAATCACAAACAACAACAATAACAATTCATTTTCCTCTAACAATTAAACTAGATTTCCTTCCTATTTCACATAATTCTTGTGCAGCCATGAACCACCAATAAAACAACCATCAAAACCCCCCTTAACCACCATATAAAAATATGGTATATATTCCCCTCTTGCTGTTGGCGCACACAACACACACAATCACTTGAAGAACATAGCTAAATTCTAAGAAAAATCATAAAAATCATGGATTTTCTCAACATAATTTATACCAAAATGATCCTCATGCTTCAAAATACAATTTTAATTCTTTAAGCTTGAATATTTACCTTGTTTATAGTTTGTTGTTTCTAGAAAATGCCTCAAGTTCTTCTCATTTTCTTCAAGAATTCCTTTCTCTCTCTTTTTTCCTTTTTCTTCCTATTTTTCTCCAACTATTCTTCCTTTTTCCTTTCTTTCTTTCTTTCTTTCTTTCTTTCTTCTTCTTCTTCTTCTTCTTCTTCTTCTTCTTCTTCTTCTTCTTCTTCTTCTTCTTTGATGCTATTTTCTTTAGCAGAAATCTATTTCCACTACTATTCCCTTGTGACCAAGTCAACCATTATTAATTACACTATGGGCTATCCATTTAAAGCTTAGTTCTTATTAGTTGATTTAATTTTAATTCCATAATTCTTAAACTTCTTTAATAAGGTGCATGAAATACATAAATATTTCATGCATCTAATGATATTCGAACACTTCTTTTGCCCATAAATCACAAAATACCACTTGGTTCAATTTCGACCATTCTTTAAAATTCTCTCAGAAATAAACTACAATTTAGGTTAGTAAATATTCCAATGGGGAAAACTTTTTATATCACTAACAGAATCTACTCATTTTACTGATTGTCATGGTAGGAGTCAAAATTTTGAAATTCTTTCTCAGTTTTTCTCTATTCGTGGTCAAAATTACAATAATACCACTAGAAACACAATTTATACCAAAATGTTCATCTCTTTGCACTGATCAACTTTAATTCGGAGTGTACCCCCCAAATTCTCACTCTATTTAAAGTAGTCATTGACTGAAATATAAAAGTTTGGGTAGAACAAATTCAAAATTTCTTCTAGGTCCCTAAAATTTATATCATGCAAAAATAATCATCTTATTACACTGATCATTTCTTGTTCTAATTCTTGATACAAATTCTCATTCTATCAATATTAGTCACCCGTCAAAGTATAAAATTACAAGGTATTGTATAAAGTCTATTTTTAATAGAATGATTTGAACTTGAGGCAACAAAAGTAGATAGAGTTCTTGGACGAATACAGGTGCCTTATTGATTATCACCCCAGGATGCCCAATGTGGTGGCAGATACTTTCAGTCAAAAAGTAAAGATGGCAAGATTGAGGGTATAGGAGGCTTAGATAGTATAAGAAGTGATAGATCTGGAGGTGAAAGTGCAAGAAGGAAAGATTTATATAAGTAACTTGAGAATGATGCCAGATCTAAAGCAAGAAATTGTCAAAGTTCAGCATGAAAATGTAGAGTTTCAAGCTTTTAAGGATAGGGGGCTTAAACAAGGAAATAGTGATTTTTAGTTAAATAAATTAGGAGTGTTGCATTTCCAAGACTGTATGTGCATGCCTCGAGAGTTGAAGAAAAAGATTTTAAAGGAGGTGCACAAGAGTAAGTATACCATTCATCAAAGTGAGATGAAGATGTATTAGGATCTGAAGAAAGCCTTTTGATGGCTTAGAATGAAGAAAGATATTGTATGATATGATTTTACATGCCTGACATGTTAAAAAGTCAAGGCAGAATACAAGAAGTCAGTCGGGTTACTCCAGCTGTTACTAGTATCGGAATAGAAATGGGAGGAAGTAACAATGAATTTCATTATTAGATTACTTATGTCAAAGTCACAAAAAGATTCTATTTGGATTGTGGTTGATAGATAGATAAAGGCGGCACACTTTATTCCAATAAATGTTAGGGATTCGATGGAAAAGTTAGCATAAATATATGTTTGGAAGATAGTGAGATTACACGAAGTGCCCTCGAGTATCATAACTGATTGGGATTCGAGGTTCATATCTCGATTCTAGAATAAGTTCTAAGAGTCTATGGGATGTAACCTGAAGTTTAGTACATCTACACATCCTCAGACCAATGGGTAGTCAGAAAGAGTTATTCAAATACTGGAAGATATATTGACAGCATGTATATTAGACTTTGGTGATTAGTGGATCGAACGTGTACTTTATGCTAAGTTGGCCTACAACAACAATTATCAATCTTGTATTGGCATGGCTCAATATGAGGCACTGTATGAGTAGAAATGTCAAGCACCGTTATATTAGAGCTGGACAGAAGAGGGACAAATTAAAATATCTAGTGAGGTTTGTGTTCAAGAAATAGTAGATAGAGTGAAAATGATAAGAAAAAGGCTGAAGGCGCCCCAAAGTCAGCAAAAAAATTATACAGATAATAGGAGGAGAGAATTGAAATTCTAGGTGGGAGATTAAACGTTCTTAAAGTTGACTCCTAGAAGAGGGATCTTGAAACACCTGAAAAGAGGCAAGCTAAGTCTAAGATATTTGGGACTGTTTCCCGTTATCGAATAGATTGGCCCGGTCGCTTATAGGTTAGACTTACCATATGGGTTAACGGGGATCCATGATGTGTTTCATGTGTCACAGTTGAAAAAGTATAACCCCAATCTAGAACATGGTCTAAATGACGAGCTATTGATTTTGCAACCCGACCTGAATTATTTGCAAAAGCTGAAGGATCACAGGAAAAATAAACACGTAACGGAAATAGTAATTTAAAAAACTTTTCCGAGTCAAAGTCTAGGAACAATAAATTGAATAACCAGAGTCATATTCGCGTTTGACAGCACTTCTTGAATTGGAACGTCTACTTGTTTTGCGGGTATACCAACTAACCGTTAGCTCCTAGCATCAAATACTTACCATGTTTGCTAGCTCTTAACCGTCCTGAATATTCTCGAACCTTCTATGGACTTCTACCGGTGAAAGCAAAACTATGGTGAAGAAGATTGGAAGAAAAACGGAAGAGTTAAATGTTAAAAGAAAAAATGAAGGAAAAATAACGAAGGAAAACAACGGCTTGGTTTTGTTTAGGAAGAAGATGAAAAGATATTTCTGTTTGTGAAATTCAGTCAACCTACTTCATAGACACACGTGAAGTTATATATATGAAAGCCTCCAGTTGTTCTTTTCCTTTACAAACACAAGACCAGCTTTTCTATTTTCTTCTTGTTTCTTTTTTTTTTCTTTTGTCATGTGGTAGCTATCTTAGGTTACTAAAACCTTCTAGCCGCCACACCCAAACCTTGGTGGGCTATGGCTTTTCTTAATTAGTCCAACAACAATAAATAACAATAACAACAAACTAAGCCTTAATCCTAAGTAACTTGGGGTCAGCTACATGAACCAACGTCAGGCAACGTGTGGTCATCCACATGAATCCTCTCTCGCCACTACCTTCTATCAAACGTCATACTTTTATCCAAATCTAATAAAGACATATCTCTCCTAATCACTTCTATCCATGTCGTTTTAGGCCTACCTCTACCTCTGTCTAACCTATCCTGTCTCATTCTTTCTATCGACCTAACAGGAGCTTTCCTCGGTCTTCTCTGAACATGTCCAAACCAATACAGACGACTTTCTCTCATCTTTTTCTCAATAGATGCCACGCCTACATTTTCCCTAAATGGTATCATTTCTAACTCTATCATTTCTATTATATCTATACATCCACCATAACATACGCATCTCAGCTACTTTAATTTTTTTAATATGACACATTTTAGCTGCCCAACATTCCGTACCATATAACAAAGCTTACGACTGTCCTATAGAACTTTCCCTTTAGATTCAATAGTACATTATGATCACATAGAATACTAGTCACACTCCTCCATTTCAACCAACTTGCCTTAACTCAGTGTGCAACGTCACTATCAAGCTCTCCGTCTTTTTGAATAATAGAGTCTAGATATCAGAAGCAATCAGCTAACGGTATATCTCTACCTTCCAAAGTTACACTCTGGACTATGTTTCTACTACCACTAAACTTACATTCCATATACTCTGTTTTACTCCTACTAATTCTAAAGGCCTTGATTCCAATGTTTGCCACCACAACTACAATTTAGCATTTACACTGACTCTAGTCTCATCAATCAACACAATATCATCTGCAAACAACATACACCATGGCACAGCCTCTTGTATAGTGCAAGTCAACTCATCCATAACGGCTACAAAGCGGAAAGGGATAAGTGCTGATCCTTGATGCACCCCAATAGTAACAGGGAACTATGCAGTCACTCCAGGCGCAAGTCCTTACACTTGTAGATGCTCCCCTATATATATCTTTAATGAGAGTAATATACTTTATTAATACACTTTTCTTGGCCAACACCCACCAAACTACTTCTCTAGGCACCTTGTCATAGGCTTTCTCCTGGTCAATAAATACCATATGTAAATATTTCTTTCTTTCCCTATAATATTCAATCATCTGCCATAATAAATGAATTGCCTCTGTAGTGGACACCCAGGCATAAAGCCAAACTGATTATCTAAAATTTGTATAATGCCCCGTAACCTCTGTTCAATCACTTTCTCCCAAAGCTTCATAGTACGACTCATGAGTTTAATCCCACGGTAATTGGCACAATCTTGAACATCCCCTTTATTCTTGTACAGAGGAATTAGAGTACTCTTCCTCCACTCTGTAGGCATCTTATTAACTCTATATATCTTATTGAATGGACTTGTCAGCCACGTAATACCTATCTTTCCAAAATACTTCCAAACCTCGATTGGTATACCATTTGGTCCTACTGCTTTTTTTGGACTCATACTTTTAAGGGCATCTCAGACTTCATACTTCTGAATACGGTGAATCCACGCACGGTTAACCTCTTCATTCAAAATCGCCAGGCTATCTACACTCGGAACTTGGACTTGAATCTTGTTAAATAACTTATCAAAATACGATTTCTATCTCTCCTTTATTTCTTCCTTCTTAATTAAAACTTTGTGGTTGTCGTCCTTTACACATTTCACCACTCTATATCTCTCGTCTTCTTCTCCCTATAACACGCCAGTCTATATATATTCTTCTCCCTATCTTTAGTATCTAACTTTTTATATAAATCCTTGTAAACTATGGATCTTGCTTTTTTTAACAACTTCTTTAGCTTTTTTTCGTGCGACCTTGTATTTCTTAAAATTCTCATCATTCCTACACTACCCTAAGTTTCTATAGTACTCTTTTTTACTCATTAAGACTTCTTTCACATCGTTGTTCCATCACGATATGTCCTTGTTTAGAGGTACTTTTCCTTTAGATTCCCCAAACACTTCCTTAGCTACTATCCTAATACATTAAGCCATCTTTCTCCACATAGTATCTGGATCTGAAACCATATCAGAAAACCAGTGATCCACCTCAACTACCTTATTGACAAAGGCTATTCTTTCATCCCCCTAAAGCTTCTACCACTTGATCCTAGGGTCAACTCGAAGATTCCGCGACTTACTCTTTTTCCTAAAATTAAAATTGAGGACTAATAGCCTATGTTGCGTAACTACACTCTCACCTAGAATAACTTTACAATTTGTACAACCACTACGAAACCTACGCCTCATAATAAAAAAGTCTATCTGATTGGCATTTAATCCGCTTCTAAAGGTCACTAAGTGAGAATCTCTATTCTTAAACCAGGTGTTTGCTATGGTCAAATCATAAGCCAAGGCAAAGTTAAGAATAGTAGTTCCTGCTTCGTTCCTAGCTTCAAAACCCGGACCTCCATGAACACTCTCAAACTGGCTCTGATCAATACTCACATGTCCGTTCAGATCACCATCAATGAAAAGCTTTTCTGCACACGGTACACTCTTAACAATCTTATCTAAATCATCCCAAAACCATTACCTAACCGAATCATCGAGTCCCACTTATGGCGCATACGCACAAATAACAGTAGTAATCTTGTAACACCCCATTACGTAGGCCCATTAGGGCCGGGGATGTCGCCCAATCCATATGACAAGGGGTCTTTATAACTAGGTCACACAAAATAAACTAAAAAAAATACTTCAAAATTAAACTTATTACAACCCAGCAATACATGAACAAATTCAAGAAAAAAAAATAATTGTCTGCTACTGTCTCTCAAAAGCAATACATAAGAAAAATAATAGAGTGCCTTCAAAGCATAGGCAACATTCTAGCTAATGACCTTCACAGCAAGATCGACCTGAAAATATAGTATAAAAGGTGGTGAGATAAAAATCTCAATAAGCCCGTGTATACTTTGAGTGTTTCAAGTAAAACAGTACATGTATGCAAGTTGTAAAGGTTTCATAAAAGAAAGTGTTGGCAAGCATTAAATAAATGTCATAAATAAAGAGTGGTGTTTTGTTTTCCAAGACATACATGCACACAATAAATACAACCACTCAAAAGAGGAAGCCATGGCACCACACTTTGCCTACCATGATAATATAACAATTAGAATGCTACACGTTGAGCATACTGACACAAGGTAAGTGTACGGCCTACCGGGTGAGATACTTCACCATCTCTACACCCCAAACTTACCGGTTGTTCACTCCGGAAACAAACAGTCCACTTGATTGAACTTGCTAGCTCGGACCGGTATGACTTACTGGGCTGGCATCCTATCCGGGAAGGACTCACCCTTCAGAGATGGTCACCTACTGAGAGACTTATCCTAATCTTTCAAAGACTAGTCTTGGTAGTCTACACTTATTGAGTACTCAACGTTGTTTGTCCCACTTGGGAGAAAAATGATCATACAATGATTTACTTGAAAATAGCAATTATGGTTTCTAAACCTCTTGCCGAGTTGGTTTTATGAAAAGTTTAGCATTTTGTGTAAAATCGTTTGGTTAGTTTTAAATAGCTTGCTTGATTGAAAGAAAAGGAAAATTGTCCATAATTGCTTTACAACGCAAATTCTCGTAGACAATGAATTGGCTTGCCACATTTGGTCTTCAAATGACTCCATGCACGAACTTACCTAATCCTTTGCTCTTCTTGAACTCAAAAAACTCCTCCAAGATCAACCTAACCCCTCTTGGGGTAAACACAAAGCATAAGATAACCTTCATACTATATCTGCCTTACATAAATAACTCCTAGTTCAACTAGTCACAACCACAACTCACGTTGACCATAATGTCTTAGGCTTTAATACTAGTTGACAAAGTATTTTATAAAATAATCTAGCTTGATGAGTTAAAATAACTAGGGGTTCTAAAATAAATACAAATAAGTTATAGCTTCAAAAAATAACTATGGGTATTATTGCTAATAAATAAACTAGTGTTAAATATTGAATAATACTAAGTCCTAAATAATATTGGTAAATGGTAATATTTAAATAGTACTAATATTTGAAATAATAAATTACACTATAATTTTTAGTTCACAATTAATAGAAAATAAATTACCAATAAAATTAATAATAAACAAATTATACTTAATTTTAATTATTAAATAATAAATAAATTTTAATATAAGTAATATTTATAGATATAGGTAAAAGTTTTAGTAAGGTTAATTATTATGGTCTACAAGGTCATTTGATATTAATTAATTCTAATATTATATATATATATATATATATATTAATAAAACATTTTATTTATTTAACTAATAAAGATATTAATATTTTATTTAATATTCAATTTCCAAACCTTCCTAACAATTTCGAATCTCATAGAGAAAATATAATAGTAATTCTAATTAAAGTAATAAAATTTGTTAATAAAAATAATCTTAGAATTAACAAAGAAAATAATCTTTTACCACGATTTCCTATTGTGAGAAAAGATTCATGAACACATTCCGTAACATCAAATAATAAGCTAATCCATTCATGAACATACACTTGAACTAACACCTACTAGCACATGGCCAATCTCCTACTAGGCATAATCGTCATTCATGGCTTCAATGAAGATTAAGAACATAAAGGCCTAATCACCATTGGTGTCAAAACATCTAGCATGCATTAAACATTCATAAATCTCCTAATCATGACAAGCATATATTGGTTAATGTGTTTGAATTTGGGTATAAATATCATATAAAAATAAGCACATTTCCAATAAAGTTTAAATTAAAACGTTAACCCTAAATTACACATACGAGCAAGCGTACTCATCATTAAGCATAGCATAGGATTTAAAACGAGTGTTGATTCTCAAGGAACACGTATGCCTTAATCACTTTTCTTTCATTGTTTAACTGACTCAATAAAGTGAAAACAATAAAAAGGAAAACAAAATAAAATAAAAGAATATATACATGTCAAGGATGGAGAATTATGTAACTCAAACCATTATTTTGACAAACATGAACTTACAGTACCTAATCGTTATCATAACTAATCATTCTCTTGGAATCATGAAGGATTAAGATATATTCACTTCTTTTTCAATCCATGAAATCACTATCTTTTAGACAAATTAGAATAACATATTCTGTCTCAACTAATTCACCTAAAAGATGCATTAAACACAATCCTTGATTTAATCTCCATATCCTGTCAAACTTAAAACATGAAATTAACCAATGAATCTATATTTTGGTAGACATCAGTTAATCTTTAATTACCCAGTTCGTAACAATTAACCCATTTTTCATGCAAGTTAAGATACAACGAATATAAAATTAATGAATTGAAACCACCATCAACCCCTTTTCCAATCAAGTAAATAGAAGAAACAACAAATTAATCTCATAATCAGCATAAGTAATTAAATACCAAGAATAACAATCAATTAATCAAAAGATTAAAGTAACTCTAAAACTTATGAATACCGAAAACAATGTCAAATTATATTAAAACAATTAATACATCATTGTTCAAGAAAAGAAAACAAAGTTAAAAAGAAAGCATTCAAAGACAAGCTTCCTTCTATAAGTGAGAGAGAGAGAGAGAGAGAGAGAGAGAGAGAGAGGAATTAGAATAGAACATTAAAAGTTAAGTAGAAGAGAAAGAACAAGATGGTTGTTCTTGTTTTACCTTTTGATGTTCTTGGAACCTTCAAAAAAAAAACCGATTTTGATCCGTCCGAAAATTCTGGTTTACGTGATTTCACATTATAAAAACAAGAAATGAAGACTAGGGATTAAATATGAGTGATCTGGAGTATTTGGGAGTGATTGGAGATGTTTTGGATAAGTTTAGGCTTGAATGTGTAAAGTGTGTGTTCTTGGTGTTCTGAGAGAGTTTGAGAGAAAGTGGCTTGCGAATTTCTGGAATTGTTGCTGGCCAAATGGTCTTGTGTAGTTAGCAGTTTCAGTTTTAACAAGAAGGAGAGAGAGTGTTCAGTTTTTTTAAAATTCAAATGGAGGAAAATGAAGAGTTGTTTAAGGTAGAGGATTAGTTAATGCTGGTTGTTCATGGGAGGTCTCTTGCTCTTCACTGGTATAAGACTAAACAAACTAGGTTTAATGCAAAGAATGGAGAGTTGTTCAACTTATAATGCTGGCCGAAATTGGTCTCTACTGGTAGAGAAATTTCTGATTTATTCACTTGCTACAAGAGTGTTTTAATGGAGCAAAAAATCTAGAATTAGTTTGAAGTTCAAATGAGTTTTGGATAGAGTAACCTTAGTAGTTTTTGAGGTGTGATCATGGAGTCTGAGCACTCAAGGTTAGTGTCGAGGTCAATGGTGATCAGTCCATGGCTGAACAAGGTCTAATTTTCAGAGGCTTGGATGGTGCTTTTTCGGCCCTTGCCTTGAGGAACCAAGCTGGAAGTTTTCTGGTTCTAATGTTTCAAAAGTACTTAAGATGGTGGTGATTTTGGTGCAGAATTTTCTGCTTTCTTTGGCCCAATTTGCGACTGTATGGAAGATTTTTAATGGTAGTTTTCCAGCCTTCTTCCAGAAGAAAAATAGAGGATGTTCTAGCTGTTTTTATGACCAAAAAGTGGCTTCAAATCCAGCTTCAAAGTAGCGAATTTGCTAAAGGAAAATTTCTTGTTTTGGACCGATTGAACTGTTCCGAAAATCCACTGTTTTCCCAGCCTTCAACCTTACATGAAATGACCATTTTTCTGGCAGCAAATGGGATAAGAATATTGGCTGAATTTTTTGAAAACCATCTTGCAAAAATTCTGGAAAATTTCCTGATTTCCCTTTAGCAAGACATGAACAAGATAAAGGTTGAGTTGAAGGTATAACTATTGTGATTTATTTTTCTTGAGAACCCTTCTTCCTATTTTCGGCCATTCCCTATGCTCAAGGGCTGATTTTCAAATTCCAATTGCTAGGGATTTATCACAAAATGTTTTGGGATTAAAGATGGATTAGGGAATTAAGGATAGTTTAAGTTTCAAAAAGGTTAGGACAAGGCTAGAGAAATTAAAGGGGACAAGAATTCCTCTAGAATTCTTTTTAGGACATGATCACATGATCAAGACATTATCTTCATGTCTCTCCCTTAAGACAACATTCCTATCCTTAAGCAATGTAAGGAAATAAAAAATTCAAACATAGCTAAGATAATCATGAATAAAACATAAGTGATGGGATTTGAACTCATGACTCTAGAGATTAATTCACAAAGCTCTAACCACTTAACCACACTAACTCTTATTCTTATTTTCTCACCCAAATATTCTTCTTATCTAAACCTCAAGCCATCTTCCTATTTTGACCTCAAGCAAAATTACCTTTTCACCCTTTCTACCTAACAAGCATAAATAAGTCATTTAACCTATAAATCATAATTTTAAGGCATATGAAATCATTCAACTAGTATATTTTTATGCAGAATAACATGATATGCATCCCATCCCCCTTCTCTAAGGTTGGCTTTAGGTGGGGTTTCACATCCTCCCCTCTTTAGAAGAATTTCGTCCCGAAATTCTGGCATACCTTTATCTCAGATCAGATACTTTCATTTTACCCACTCTTCCCTTTCCCATATGGCATCTTGCCTGCCATGATGCTCTCACTATACCTTCACCATAGGAATTTGGTTGTTCTGAAGAATCTTGATACATCGGTCTAAAATTTTCATGGGTTTCTCTACATAGCTCAAGTCAGGTTGCAAAACCATCGGTTCACTATTCAAAACATGACCAGGGTCAGCATTGTACTTCTTCAACTGTGACACATGAAACTCATCGTGTATCCCTGTCAACCTATCTGATAAATCCTGTCAATATGCTACTGGTCCAATTCTTTCCTTTATCAAAAATGGTCCCAAATACCTCGGATTCAGCTTCCTACCTTTCGGATGCTTAAAAACTCCTCTATTCGGTGTCAACCTTAAGAACAAACAGTCTCCTACCTGAAATTCCAACTCTCTCTCTGCCTATTGTCCGCATAACTTTTTTGTTGGCTCTAGGCCGCTTTCAACCTTTCTCTGATTAGCTTGACTTTATCCAATATTTCCTGAACGTAGACATCTCCAGACTTGCTTATGTGGCCATCCTCCGACTAACTCCAGTATAGAAGTACTTGACACTTACATCCATACACTGCTCCATATAGGGCCATTCTAATCGAAGACTGATAGCTATTATTGTACACCAATTCTGTATACGGTAGAAATTCAATCCACTTATCCCCAAAATCCAATACGTAAGCTCTTAACATGTCCTCTAATATCTAAATAATCCTTTCTGACTAACCATCAATGAGCGGATATGCCGTTGTACTAAACTTTAGACTAGAACCCATTAATTCTTGAAACTTGCCCCAAAATTGGGATGTAAATCTCGGGTCTCGGTCGAACACAATACTCGAAGGCACTCTTTACAATCAGACTATTTCTCGCACATAGGTCTGAGCTGACTTCTCCATTGAATCCCTTACATTCACCGGTATAAAATGCGCTGACTTTGTCAATCGATCTACCACAACCTATATGGTGTCCTTTTGAGTCCTTGCAATAGGAAGTCCAGTAACGAAGTCCCTGGTTACTCGTTCCCATTTCCACTCAAGTATTGGTAACGGTTGCAACAATCCTACTAACTTTTTGTGCCCCGCTTTGACTTTCTGACAAGTCAGACACGTCGAGACATACTTAACCACGTTCCTCTTCATTTCGGGCCACCAATACCCCCTTTTTAGGTCTTGATACATTTTCACCTCTCCCGGATGAATTGCATACTTGCCTTTATGCACTTCCTCCAAAATTCTATCCTTCAACTGGTGCTCATCGAATACACAAAGACGGTCTCAAAAATACAGAACTCCTGCTTCGTCTTAACGGAAATCTCTGCCTTGTCGTTTAAGCTCTTTCTCCTTGAAAAGTTGAAGTTTCGTATTACTTTGTAGAGCTTCGACGATTTCCCACCTTAGATCCGGCATCAACCTCGTATTGCTAACAATAATCCTCTATTCTTACACATTTTCTCTTCTATCCAGCACATCTTGTACTGCTTGGATCTCCTGCATTCTCAGCTTGGCTATTTTAATTTTCTGGCTCAGGGCATCAGCAACGACGTTAGCCTTCCCGGGGTGGTAGTTGATATGACAACGATACTCTTCCAAAAATTCCACCCATCTCCGTTGCCTTAAATTCAAGTCCTTCTGGGTAAAGATGTACTTCCAACTCTTGTGATTAGTAAACACTTCATACTCAGCTCCATATAAGTAATGCCGCCATTTCTTTAAAGTAAGTACAATGGTTTCCAGCTCTAAATCATGAGTGTGATTATTGACTTCATGAGGCTTCAACTTTCAAAAAGCATAGGCGATCATCTTCCTAACCTACATCAATACTGCTCCTAAGCCTTCCTTCGAAGCATCAGCATACAAAGCATAAGGCTTATCTCCCTCTGGCAAACTCAACATGGTGCTGTCATTAACCTCTGCTTCAACTCTTGGAAACTCTTTTCATATTTTTCATTCCAAACAAATAGTACGTCCTTTCTTAGCAGCTGGGTCATAGGCGATGCTAGCATTGAGAATCCTTTAATAAACCTCCTATAGTAGCCGGCCAATCCCAAGAAGTTTCAAATCTCTGTGATGTTCTCCGGTTACTTCCAATCCAAAACTGCCTCGCCTTTTGCTGGGTCCACGTTGATTCCATCATTGGTTACCACATGGTCAAGAAATGATACACTATCCAGCCAAAACTCGCACTTGCTAAACCTGGCTTAAAGCTTGTGCTCTCTTAACTTTTCTAATACTAGCCTCAAATGTTCTGCATGATCCTTAGATTTCTTGGAGTATATGAGTATATCGTCGATGAAAACCACCATGAACTTGTCCAAGTAGGGTTGGAAAATTCGATGCATAAAATCCATAAATACCGCTGGTGCATTGGTCACTCCAAAATGCATCACTATAAATTTGTAGTAACCGTATCTTGTGTTGAAGGCCGTCTTGGGAATATCCTCCTTTTTTGTCCTCACTTGATAATTTCCTTGCCTTAAATCCAATTTGGAATAACAACTGGATCATTGCAACAGGTCGAACAACTCGTCAGTTAATGGTAGAGGATACTTATTCTTGATGGTCAAGTTGTTCAACCCCTGGTAGTCATTACATAACCTCAAGGTCCCATCCTTCTTCTTCACAAATAGCACTGGAGCTCCCCAAGGTGATGTGCTAGGTCTTATGTAACCTTACTTCACCAATTCCTCTAGCTGCTCCTTTAATTCCTTCAACTCTGCCGGTGCCATCTGATATGGGGTTCGAGATATTAGTTCTGCTCTTGGAACTAGATCAACAGTAAACTTACCGAGTGAGATACTCCTCCATCTCTACACCCAAAAATTACCGATTGTCCACTCTAGAAACATACAGTCCACTTGACTGAACTTACTAGCTCGGACTGGTATGACCTACTGGACTGGCATCCAATCCAAGAAGGACTCACCCCTCAGAAATGGCTACCTACTATGAGACTTACCTTAATCCTTCAAAGACTAGTCCTAGTAATCTACCCTTATTGAGTACTCAATGTTATTTGTCCCACTTGGGAGAAAAATGATTATACAATAATTTACTTGAAAATAGCAATTATGGTTTCTAAACTTTTTACCGAGTTGGTTTTACGAAAAGTTTAGCGTTTTGTGTAAAATTGTTTGCTTAGTTTTAAATAGCTTACTTGAGTGAAAGTGATGTTTTTGGATTTGGGTATAAAAATCATATAAAAATAAGCATATTCCCAATCAAGTTTAAATTAAAACGTTAACCCCAAATTACACATATGAGTAAGCGTACTCATCATTAAATATAGCATATGGTTTAAACCGAGTGTCGATCCTCAAGGAACAAGTATGCATTAATCACTTTTTTTTTATTATTATTTAACCAACTCAATAAAGTGAAAAAGAAATAAAAATAAAATAAAAGAATATATACATAGCAAGGATGCAAAATTATGTAACTTAAACCATTATTTTGACAAACATGATCTTAAAATACATAATCATTATCATAATTAATCATTCTCTTGGCATCATGAAGGATTAAGATAGATTCACTTCTTTTCCAATCTATGAAATCACTATCTTCTAGACAAGTTAGTATCACATGTCCTGTCTCAACTAATTCACCCAAAAAATGCATTAAACACAATCCTTGATTAAATTTCCATGTCCTGGCAAACATAAAACATGAAACTAACCAATGAATCCATGTCCTGGTAGACATCAATTAATCTTTAATTACCCAATTCTTAGCAATTAACCTCTTGTCCAAGCAAGTGAAGAAACAACAAATATGAAATTAACGAATTGAGACCACCATCAACTCCTTTATCCAAGCAAGTTAATAGAAAGAAACAATCAACTAATCTCGTAATTAGCATAAATAATTAAATACTAAGAATAATAATCAATTAATTATAAGATCATAGTAACTCGAAAAATCATGAATACTGTTAACATTGTCAAATTACAATAAAATAGTTAATACATCCTTGTTCAAGAAAAGAAAACAAAGTTAAAAGAAAGCACTCTTAGACAAGCCTGCTTCTTCTTTCTTCGTGGACCCTTTTGTACAATCCTCCTTGATTTGAAGAATTCCTCCTTTAATTTGAGTGATTTTCTGTTTTGATATGTGAATCCTCCCTTTTGGCTTGTGTTTTCCCTCTATTTATAGGCTTTAGAAGTGCTAAAATCCATCCGTCCAGGGTTTCTGGCCGATTAGAAGTAGGGAAATACTAAAACTCCTCAAATTGCCAAAAAATGTGCACGAAAATTGATGCACCGCCTCAGTGGCAGTGCACAATCGGCTCCCCCTATCCTGCCTTGGGCTGGCGTCGATTGTGGTTGTTTCTTTGTTTGTTAGGCCTATTTTGCTTGATTTTCACGCCACTTTTTCCATACTGTAGCCGGTGCCACCTCTAAGCTCTCAACCAGTGCCAGGTGTGTTCTATTCAGCTCTGTTTCACCGATTTTCTATCACTTCAAAGTACGTGCTAGTAGCACGTGGCTAGCACCACCTGTTCTATCCTGGCTGGTTCCGCCTCTATTCTATTTAGTGATATTTTTGCCTTATTTTACTCCTAAAATCTGAAATAATGCACAAAATACATTTTCAATTGTAACATCTCAAATATCAAGGAATATGACCAATTATTGTACAAAATGTATCATAAAATAGCCTCAAATAACTAGAAAATATATGACTAATTTTGGCCCTATCACATTCCCCCACACTTAGTTCTTTGCTTGTCCTCAAGCAAAATATCAAAGACAATTAGAAAAAAACAAGTTTTCATACAATCACTCAATTAATTTCAAAATAATATTTCCAATGCTTTCTTTATTCAATATAACAAAACATATGCTACTATACCTTTCATAACAAATGCAAGACTTGTGTAAGTAAAGAATGACTAGTAGAACCATCCTAATACTTAACATCATTCTCAAACTATTGGGAAGAAGTTATTTCAAAAGAAATATGCATTCTATAAGCTTACTTTTCATACACTCTCTTCACTAATCCAAAACATATCACGATTCTACTTAGGTCAAGTAGGACTTGTAAGCTTGTAATGTAAGGCTAAAGGGTTTGTAATATAGCTGTCAAATGAAGGATATAGAAAATCAAATATCAAAGAAGATGAGAGTTTGCAAGAAAAGGATAAACAACATGTACCAATAAATTCCAAACTTTTCTTACTTTCCTATCACCAAACCAATTAAAAACACATAACCTTGTATAATAATCATATTAAAGTTCACACAAATCTTGCATTCTTTTCCTCAATAATTCTTAACTTATCATTCATATTGCACAAGATCATAAAAAATTTCAGCAATTTTTATTCCAGCTCTCTTCCTGTGCTCTTCTTTTCTTCCTCTTTTAGCTTTTCTTTTTCTTTTTCTTTTCTTTTCAAATGCTGCTTTTTTTTATTTCTCGATTTTTTTCTTTCAACATTTTCTAGTAGCTTTTTGTTTTTCTCAATTTTTCTTCCTTCCACCTTTCTTCCTCATTTCTCCTTTTACAACTTCAACTCAATACATGATGCATGACTGAAAGTAACAAGCCATGACATTTACACCATTATTTTCCCTCACAATTCATCTACTTGTACTTTTATCCATCAAGAGAAATTAAAGATTTGGAAGAATTATCAAACTCTCAAAAAGAAGTAATGGACAAAGTATAAGAAAGAAATTAATAATTTAGGCTCAAAATAGGCACTAGGGATAATATAAAATAGGTAGGCTTGAAAAGCTCAAACTATCCAAACAAGGCCTATTACCGTCATCCCTAAGTTAAATCATGAGTGTCTCTCTTATTTCACCTCGAGAGGTATTCAAGTAAGTTCTAGAATGCTTAATAAATTTTAGCAGAAAAATAGGTTTAAAAATAATGTAAAGCATTTGATCAAGAACTACTTAGTCCAAGTGCGTGTAAAAAGTCATGTATAAGCCACAAATGATATAGAACATATGCTCTATGATCTAACACAAAGACATGCATTAAAAATACATCTTGAAAACTCACAAAATCAGAAAAAAAATTTCAAGATTTGCTCAAAGGTTCAAAGAAGAATTTCAAGAAGAATGAAGCATAGAAGAATTCTCATTCTAACCACTCCCCCACACTTAAACTTGACATTGTCCTCAATGGCCAAACAAATAGAGCAATGAAATAATGCCATGGGACCAAAAATAAAGGGGAAAAGATAAGAAAGAAAATACTTCCATTACCGTGGACCTTCTCCTACACAAGAGAGTTGAATTCCAGTAGAAAGGAGCATTGTCGAAGTACCTAAAAAGAAAAATAAAAAACACACCAAAGCATATAACTAGAAAAGAAAATTCAACAAAAAGTAAAGAAGATAGTACAAAAAAGAAAAGTACAAGAAATAACTAAAAAAGGTCATGAAAATATAAAGGAAAAGAAAAAAAAAAGAGAAAGTGACAAGTAGGAACAAGTGTAGAACAATCAGCTCAATCCTCCCCATCATCATCATCATGTGCTGAAGTGCCCTCACCACCATACGGTCCTAAAAAACGCTGCATCCACTCAGCTCATTGCTGCTCCATAGTAGTCTGCCGCCGGGTAATGTCATCAATAGAGTCCCACATGTGTAGCAACATCTCCATTTACTGGGCTAACTTTCCCAGCACCATAGTCAAAAAGTCAATCCTTAATTGGGACTGTGAACTACTGGCTCATGCTCATGATGGTGGTGGTGGGTGCTCCTCTTCCACAGGTAGTGGCTAAACCTAGCCAGGATATTTGACCTCATAGGGAGTTAGCCATTTCTTCATCTCCTGGCTATACTTGTACCTACAGCTCATCAATGTTTGCTCCGTGACCATGTCATGCTCAGTGATAGTCTCCATCAATTCCCCCTCAGTACTAATACCAAAGTCTCTCAAAATTTTCATGATGACTAGAGGGAAGACGAAGGCTTTAGTAGAGAGACGATGATGAACTACATCCCTAATAGATTGTATGATCAATGGAGTAAGAGGGATAGGCTGAGTGGTCATCATCCTATGTAAGATGTACATATCAATAAAGCGTGTCTCATTGAATCCACTGGCCCGGGGTACAACATTAAAACTAAACATGTATACTAGAGCCCAAAAGTTGGCATCAAGATCATTGCTAGAGTAGAAGCTATTGGCTTGGAAAGCATTGTGCTTATGCAACCCTAGAGTAGTTCTAGTTCCACTGGCATCCTATTTAGGGTTAGAAAAAATCTTTTGACTATTAGTATCTATCCTTTGCCGAGAATCATCATCATTTACTTGGAGAAGAGTAGCTAAATGGTTTCATGTAATGATAATGGGAGTTCCCTTCACTCTTGTCTCAATGTGTGGAAGGTGTTTATTGCCCTTTTCAACTATGTTGGCATAAAATTCTTTTACGAGCACTGGACAATAATCCCCCTTAAGTTGTACTATGGGTCCCCACCCTAGCCTCCTAAACATTATTCCTAGTTTAATGACACGGTCTAGGGTAGGTGCAAAGGTATGCTCCATAATAATTTTATTTGAAGCCCTCCTATTGTACCACTCCTTATATGATGGATCAATGAACTCTGCTGGCCTAAGGAATAGGGGGTCTATAGATGAAGGGGCTGAGGAAGAAGAAGCTCTAGCCCTTTTGGATGATTGACCCCTACTCTAGACATATTAGCCAGTAGGTAGTAGTGAAGATAAGAGGTTAAGGACTGGGAAGCTCAAAGATTTCTGAAGAATAGAATCTCCTCTGTTTCAAACACAATGCACAATACCCACTCAACTCTCAACCAGCTCACACTCCAATGCCCAAACTCTTTAAAGTATACCTCACACTAAACAACAACCAATTCAATCTCCTCCAATCAATCCACCACAATTTACAACACAACCTGCAAGAATAAGCATAAAAGCTCAATGTAAAGCATAAATGTGTTAAACAAACCCAATGTATCTAGATGCTCATAACATGATCATGTGAATTATAAAATCATCGTGTTATTATAGTAATTTAGTGTAAGATAAGTCAAGGCTAATGTGCACTAGTTACTCAATCATCATAATAGCCATAATCATACCCTTAAGCCAATACATAAACTCCCTCATGATCATGTGAATGAATAAAGTACTCAAGAATTATCAACTCATAATATATCCAATGTCATTAAACTCACTAGTTGATTCACAATGTAAGAGAACATTAAATATCCCAAATTTCGGCAAAAAATATACCCAAAATTAAAAAAAATATACCTACAATATTTTAACCATAGGAATTCAAGAAAAACCATACTTTTATGTTCTCCTATGCATGGGCAAGCACAATATGCATCACTTTTTCAGAAATCAAAGCTCTTTAAAGGAAGATTGAAGATGGGGCTTTTGTGAAAAATGGAAGATTTAGAGAATTTTGATCCATAGAATCAACAAAAGAAGGATAGATTGATACTTCAGAAATGTTTGGGAAGTGAAAAATCAAAACTTGAGGGGTTTGGAAGATGAATCCGGCATGGGTTAGAGAGGATTTGAGTGGGAGTTGGAGAGTTTGAAAGAAAAAATGGCCAAATTGGCCTGTTTTAACACATCCCCCGACAAGAGTCAGCGCCAGTTCTAGGCCTAACCGGTGTCGGTTACATTTTGTCTGGGCTCCAAGATTTTTTTTTTTTTTTGAAAAACGAAATAAAAATGATGAACATGTAGCAATGATGGGTAATGCAATTTAGTTCATGAAGAAATAAATAAAAATGAAACAAAATGATGAAAATAAAAATTGTCCCAAATCACAAAATCTTAAAGCAAAAATGAATTCAATGCTTTCCACGACCTTGATCCCATGGATTTTCTTTGGTGTTCCCTGGTAATGTCCCTACTTGATGATCCCCTAGTAATTTAGCTAGTTGGCCAATTTGGCTTTCCAAGTTACATATAGAGGCTTCTAAGTTCCTTGTTGTAGCATCAATCCCTTAGAACTTAGTCTCTGTTGTGCTTACCAATTGGCCAATCAATTCCTCCAATGGTGGCTTGGAAGATGCTGAATTGTTGTTTAAAGGAGATTGGTTCCTTTTATTTCCCCCAAAGTTGAAAGAACCCTGCCTAGGTTGGTTTCCATTGCTCTAAAAGAAGTTAGGGTAATTTCTCCAACTAGGATTGTAAGTAGACCTATAAGGATTGTTACCTGGACGGACATTACCTGCAAAGGCTTCTTGTTCCGTGGCTTCTTGGAATGAACCCATATTTTGGCACTCATGATTTGGGTGCCCTTTTCCACAGAAATCACAACTTACATTTAACACTTCACCTTGAGGCATCACCATTTGTTCCATTTTTTAAGTCAAAGCTTCCACCTTAGCCTTCAAAGCTGCCACAGCATCCACTTTGTGCACTCCTTGTACACGACCTTTAGACCTTGTACTTCCCTAAGAATAGTTATTAGAACCCAAATTTTCAATCAGATCGAATGTTGGGGATATGCCCTAGAGTCAATTTGTACTTATACAATTGTCATTATGTTTTATATAATAATATGAGGCTTCCCTTTCCATGAATAGTGAGTTTTGTTTTGTTGGTCATCAAGTACGTGACTTGATAGTAAAACCCTACAATGAATACAATGACTATTCTAAAATTGTCCCTGATCGATTATTATTATTGGAATAATAATAAATTAAGATTAGTATGTTTGTGACTTGATGGCTATGTTTTACTGGCCATGGATATTTGTGATATCGAGTCAAGATATAAATAAATGTTAGAGAACATTGTATTGGACATGACCCACTGTGAGAGTACTTCATGGAATATGTCATAAGTACTTTCTAGCCATAATAATATTGAAAGTCCTTCGACCTAAATTCATCATAGTTTCTTACTTGATAAATTCTATATTTTGACATTGTCTAAAGTTGTCTTTAACCAGATAATAAATTAGACTACTGTTGGATATAGAATAAATCAAGGAGAGGAATATGATTGATTGTGAAGGAATTTGTCCCTCTCAGTTATGGGAGAGATATCCATGGGCCCCTTGATAAGTTAGACTGTTAAAATGCATGGCCGTGCTCAAATATATCAATCTAAGATATTGATATCATTTGTTTGAACAGTCTACTATGAAATCAAGAAATAATTGATTAAGCTTAATAAGGATGACATGCTCCGTGCCTTATGCTTAATGCTGGATATCGTGTGACAAAAGGACTAAATATAAAATTATGGTTTGGTTCAAAGAGATCACCGATCTTCATTTAACCTGGATAGTTATAATGTTTTGCTAGAAACCGCTTATAACTTGTGGGCCTTTTAAATATGATTTAGGCACGCTGCCAGTGTTAAATGAACCTATAGGGTCACACAATAAGCGAACTTGTTAGGATATTTTTCTGGTGACCAGGTTCGATGAATCTGGATGATATCCAGATTATAAGAATCTGACTCGGTAAAATAATTAGTTAAATTACCGAGATAATGGCAGAATCTTATCATATCAGTTTTAATTTAATTTGAATTTAAATTAGAATATGATAAGATATTATTAGGGTTGGACTCTAAGAGGTTCGAGGGTTTTTTAAGAAAACCCTAGCCGTCTTTCAATAGTCCAATTTTTCGGTTGAGAACATTCGTACCATTCTCTATCAGAGAAAAAAAAAACCTCTCAAACCCTAGGCGCTAGCACTCCCCGGGTATCGAGTGAGTTCGCGGTGTGTATCCGATAGAGGACGTTCGCATACTTGCGGCGTACGGTGATTGTTCGGGTTGAACGTACAACAGCGCAACCAGAATCGAAGGATTTCGATTACAGCAACTAGAGGTAATTCTTAAAGCTTAGATCTTCTTAATCGTTTACTTGGGTTCTCGGGAGGGATTCATAGATGTTTTCCGCGTTTAGGAGTCCACGAATCCCAACAGTGGTATCAGAGCAACTTACTAAACGATTAGGTTGATTTATCTGTATTAATCGTATTGTTGAATACATGTATAATATGTATATATGAACTTAACGGGTATGTATCAGCATGTTCGCATGATTATGATTTTAGAATACTTAGCATGCAGACTGCCTGAATTAGGTTTAATGTGTGCATCTTAGTCGCCTGATCAGACCAGATTAGTTGCAGATTGTCTGTAAATTGGTCTATTTTAATATGATATGGTATCGTAAGCATGTTATCCGTCGTTCTATATTTGCGAATTGCTTTTATTAATCGGACATGATAATATGTTATCTGTATAAATATGATTAAAAGAACGCATATTGTCTGTAATATGAATTTTCACGGCGATGGTTATTAAGGGGTCCGAACGTTAATTTGATTAATTTTCGGAAATCGGAAGGCAAAATCTCATTCAATGAGAGTAGGAAAAATCGTTTTTCCTTCCGGGGGCGCTGCCCCATTGACCCCCGCCCACAGACCGGCCAGCGGGACCTCCGCTAGGGGCGCTGCCCCTTCACCCCGCCAGGGGCGTTGCCCCTTGGAACCCCAACTAACTGTTCGTTGTGTGTTATTCGTCAATGTTTTTGATTGTAGTTGTGGATTACTTTGAATAGTGCATAGCATGGCCCGTTTTATCCCAATGTGATTGGCTGGTTACATTATGGTTGTTTTAAGTTGTAATTTTTTAAATACGGCCTGCGTGTCGTTTTTCATTGTTGTAAAATTGTACTGCTTTCCTAGAACAGGAATTATTTTAATTTTACTATCCAATGTAAAAGAAGATGGCAGCCGACATTTACAACCAAGGAGGAGTATGCTCAAGGCATTAGAGAATGCTTAAGGAGTTCATATACCTAGATTGACCACCTTGATCTTCACTTTGCTCGTGATGATCAACATAGGTTATGGGCCATGCTATGTCACTTTTATTTATGTCTTGCATGCATATTTGATATGTTTATTTTCTGCTTACTACAATCCAATCAAATTTTTAAAGAAAAAAAAATTTAAGTGTTAAATGCCTTCCAAAATCAAACACTTGTTATTACTTGGATCATCATATGGTCATTCCTACCAAAGTAGGATGCTTTTGATTATCTTGGTGAGATAAGATGGAAAATAGTTTTCCATATGTTTGATATGGTTTGACTTAACTGGGCTATCAAAATGGTTTTGGGCCTAGGGCATTTTATGAGATATTTTTAGCCGGGACATTTGATGTCTATCTCATTTAAAATTAGAATTTTTTTTAATTATAAGATTAAAGCCAAAGCTTGCTTATGATTAAAACAAAATATTTTTCCCCACTACGAAACATCAAAATGTTGAAGTTTCAAAAAGTTTAAATGTTTTTTAGTTGGAGTTTTTCATTAGAGTCTCAAAAATTAATTACTTTGCATATTTTTTGTATGTAGATAATGGCAACAAACAGTTGGAATAATTCATTACGATCTGTGCTTGAGAAAGACAAGCTTAGTGGGACTAACTTTCTTGATTGGGCACGAAACTTAAGAATTGTTCTTAAGCAAGAAAAAAGGCTCTATGTTCTTGAAAATCCTATTCCCCCTGCTCCAGCGAATAACGCCTCAAAAGCTGAAAAAGATGCTTATAGTAAGCACAAAGATGACTCCAACGATGTTACTTGCCTCATGCTAGCAACCATGAACTACGAACTTCAAAAACGAGTTTGAAGAAGCGAGAGGCATATGACATGATTGTGCATCTCAAGGAAATGTTCCAAGAGCAAGCACGACAAGAGAGATTTGAAACTCACAAGGCGTTAAATGCATGTAAGATGGTTTCTGGCACCTCGGTAAGTGCTCATGTCCTTAAAATGAAGGGCTATCTAGATCATCTTGATAAGCTTGGTGCTCTTGTTAATCATGACATGGCCACGGATTTGATCTTGGGCTCTTTACATGCTTGAGTATGACCGGTTTGTCATGAATTTTAACATGCATAATATGGAGAAATCCATTACTGAATTGCATGGGATGCTAAAACAAGCTGAACTGAACATTAAGAAGAATACTCCAAGTGTTCTAATGGTTCAAAAAGGGAAAGGCAAAAAGAACAACCAAAAGGGCAAGGTCATGGCTAGTAAGGGTAAGGACAAGGCAAAGTCCAAGTTCAAGCCCAAACCTAAGGCCAAGACACCAAAGGAGGAGCTTGCCACCATTGTGGAGAACAAGGACATTGGTTAAGAAATTGCAAGCTCTATTTGGAAGCAAAGAAAAAGAAGGGCGGTGAGGCTAGCCGCTCGGTATTTATGTTATTGAAATTAATTTATCTACTTCGATTCATGGGTATTGGATACCGGTTGTGGATCTCACATTTGTGTAAATGTGCGGGGTCTAAAAAGGAGTAGAGCCTTGGCAAAAGGCGAGGTGGACCTACGAGTTGCGAATGGAGCAAAAGTTGCTTGCGATGAGTCTGTAGGAACTTTTGAATTAATTTTGCCCGAGTGGGCTTGTTTTAGAAGCTGAACAATTGTTTTTATGTTCCTGCTATGAGTAGGAATATTATTTCAGTTTCTTGTTTGGATTTAGAAGGTTTTGAATTTGTTATTAGGAATAACATTTGCTCCATTAATAAAAACGGCATTTTTTATGGAGATGCTTCATTATCGAATGGGCTTTATATTCTAAATCTTCGTGGATCTTGAGACATGTCTATCTATAATATAAATACTAAGAGATTGAAATCCAATGATTTAAATCGAGACTTACTTACGGCATTGTCGTTTGGGCCATATAAATGAGAAACGCATAACAAAGCTTCATAATGATGGGCTTCTAAAATCGTTTGATTTAGAATCTTACGAGAACATGTGATTCTTGTTTATTAGGCAAAATGACTAAAGCGCCTTTCAAGAGACAAAATGAAAGGGCAAGCTGATTTATTGGGCCTAATACATACTGATGTATGTGGACCAATGAATTCACTCGCTAGAGGAGGATTTCGATACTTCATTACATTTATGAGATGATTTCAGTGAGATATGGCTACCTGTATACGATGAAACACAAATCTGAATCGTTCCAGAAATTCAAAGAATTTCAAAATGAAGTACAAAATCAACTTGGCAAAAGTATCAAAACACTTCGATCGGATCGAGGTGGTGAATACTTAAGCCACGAGTTTGACGAGCATCTTAAAAATTGTGGAATTATTTCCCAATTAACTCCACCGAGGAACACCTCAATGGAATGGTGTATACGAACGGAGAAATCGGACTTTATTAGATATGGTTCGATCAATGATGAGTCAAAGCTGATCTTCCAATCTCCTTTTGGGGTTATGCCACTGGAGAGCTGCTGCATTCATACTAAATCGAGTTCCATCTAAATCGGTTCGAGAAAACGCCATATGAGATATGGATGGGAGACAACCTAGTTTGTTATTTACGAAGATTTGGGGTTGTGAAGTTTATGTAAAGCGTTTATTATCCGATAAACTTGCACCTAAATACGATAAATGCATATTTGTGGGGTATCCTAAAGAAACTAAAGGATATCAATTTTATCTCCCAAAAGAAAATAGAGTAATTGTTGCTCGAAATGGATTCTTTCTTGAAAAGGAATTTATTTCCAAAAGAATCAGTGGGAGTAAAATACATCTTGATGAGATTCAAGGACCACGAGTTAGTGCCTGAACCTCATCAAGATGAGATTCAAGAGCCACAATTAGTGCCTGAACCAAATAATGAATCTCGATTAGATGGCTCACAAGTCCAAGATGAGCCTACATCTATAGAACAAGGACCTCGAAGATCCGATAGGGTTCGTCAACAACTCTGAGAGATATGGATTTCTCATCACCGACGATCACAATGTGGAGCTTATGGTTAATGATGAGCCCACTTCCTATCAAGAAGCCATTAAGAGTTCGACTCTAGAAAATGGTTAGAGGCTATGAAGTCCGAGATGCAATCCATGTATGATAACCAAGTTTGGACTTTGGTTAACCCACCTAAAGGTTCAAAAACCATTGGGTGTAAGTGGGTTTTCAAAAAGAAAACAGACATGGAGGGAAATGTGCATACTTACAAAGCACGACTGGTAGCAAAAGGTTATAGACAAACTCATGGTATAGACTATGATGAAACCTTTTCACCGGTTGTAATGCTTAAATCTATCAGAATTCTTCTTGCCATAGCAGCATATTATGACTATGAAATTTGGCAAATGGATGTCAAAACCGCGTTTCTTAATGGAAACTTACTCGAAGATGTGTACATGACACAACCTGAGGGTTTTGATGATCCTTTGAATTCTAATAAAGTGTGCAAGCTTCAAAGATCCATTTATGGATTGAAGCAAGCATCTCGAAGTTGGAATCTTCGTTTTGATGAAGCAATTAAAGAATTTAACTTTATCAAAAATGAAGATGAGCCTTGTGTCTATAAGAAAACAAGTGGGAATGCAATAGTCTTTTTGGTACTTTATGTTGATGATATCTTACTCATTGGAAACGACATCCCAACTCTACAAAGTGTAAAGACATGGTTGGGAAATTGTTTCTCAATGAAAGACTTAGGTGAAGCTGCCTATATTCTAGGTATAAGGATCTATAGAGATAGATCTAGAAAGCTAATTGGACTAAGTCAAAGTGCATACATTGACAAGGTACTGAAAAGGTTCAGTATGCAAGACTCTAAGAGAGGATTCTTGCCAATGTCACATGGCATTAAGCTCAGCAAAACTCAAAGTCCTTCTACGAAGGATGAAGAAGAGCGCATGAACAAGATACCATACGCTTCCGCTATAGGGTCTATCATGTATGCCATGTTATGTACTCGACCCGATGTATCATATGCATTGAGCATGACAAGCAGGTTCCAGTCAAATCCTGGAGAGGCACACTGGACTGCTGTCAAGAACATACTAAAGTACTTAAGAAGAACTAAAGATATGTTCTTAGTTTATGGAGGACAAGAAGGCGAGCTAGTTGTAAATGGTTACACTGATGCTAGTTTTCAGTCCGACATAGATGATTATAGATCGCAATCAGGTTTTCTATTTTGTTTGAATGGAGGTGCTGTAAGCTGGAAAAGTTCAAAGCAAGACACCGTGGCCGATTCTACTACAGAAGCTGAGTATGTAGCTGCCTCAGCTGCAGCTAAAGAAGCAGTTTGGATTAAAAAGTTCATTACAGAACTAGATGTAGTTCCTAGTATTGTGAACCCAGTGGATCTCTATTGTGACAACAATGGAGCCATTGCACAAGCTAAGGAACCAAGATCACATCAGCGATCCAAACATATACTTAGACGTTTTCATCTCATTCGAGAAATTGTTGATAGAGGAGATGTCAATGTATGCAAGGTGCCAACTGATGACAATGTTGCAGATCCACTGACAAAGCCTCTCCCATCGTCTAAACATGATAGTCATACCAGAACAATGGGATTACGGCTTATGCCAAATTGGTCTTAGTGCAAGTGGGAGACTGTTGGGGATATGCCCTAGAGTCAATTTGTACTTATACAATTGTCATTATGTTTTATATAATAATATGAGGCTTTCCTTTCCATGAATAGTGAGTTTTGTTTTGTTGGTCATCAAGTACGTGACTTGATAGTAAAACCCTACAATGAATACAATGACTATTCTAAAACTGTCCCTGATCGATTATTATTATTGGAATAATAATAAATTAAGATTAGTATGTTTGTGACTTGATGGCTATGTTTTACTGGCCATGGATATTTGTGATATCGAGTCAAGACATAAATAAATGTTAGAGAACATTGTATTGGACATGACCCACTGTGAGAGTACTTCATGGAATATGTCATAAGTACTTTCTAGCCATAATAATATTGAAAGTCCTTCGACCTAAATTCATCATAGTTTCTTACTTGATAAATTCTATATTTTGACATTGTCTAAAGTTGTCTTTAACCAGATAATAAATTAGACTACTGTTGGATATAGAATAAATCAAGGAGAGGAATATGATTGATTGTGAAGGAATTTGTCCCTCTCAGTTATGGGAGAGATATCCATGGGCCCCTTGATAAGTTAGACTGTTAAAATGCATGGCCGTGCTCAAATATATCAATCTAAGATATTGATATCATTTGTTTGAACAGTCTACTATGAAATCAAGAAATAATTGATTAAGCTTAATAAGGATGACATGCTCCGTGCCTTATGCTTAATCTGGATATCGTGTGACAAAAGGACTAAATATAAAATTATGGTTTGGTTCAAAGAGATCACCGATCTTCATTTAACCTGGATAGTTATAATGTTTTGCTAGAAACCGCTTATAACTTGTGGGCCATTTAAATATGATTTAGGCACGCTGCCAGTGTTAAATGAACCTATAGGGTCACACAATAAGCGAACTTGTTAGGATATTTTTCTGGTGACCAGGTTCGATGAATCTGGATGATATCCAGATTATAAGAATCTGACTCGGTAAAATAATTAGTTAAATTACCGAGATAATGGCAGAATCTTATCATATCAGTTTTAATTTAATTTGAATTTAAATTAGAATATGATAAGATATTATTAGGGTTGGACTCTAAGAGGTTCGAGGGTTTTTTTAAGAAAACCCTAGCCGTCTTTCAATAGTCCAATTTTTCGGTTGAGAACATTCGTGCCATTCTCTACCGAGAGAAAAAAAACCTCTCAAACCCTAGGCGCTAGCACTCCCCGGGTATCGAGTGAGTTCGCGGTGTGTATCCGATAGAGGACGTTCGCATACTGCAGCGTCTGGTGATTGTTCGGGTTAAACGTACAACAGCGCAACCAGAATCGAAGGATTTCGATTACAGCAACCAGAGGTAATTCTTAAAGCTTAGATCTTCTTAATCGTTTACTTGGGTCCTCGGGAGGGATTCGTAGATGTTTTCCGCGTTTAGGAGTCCACGAATCCCAACATCGAATACCTGTTCCGGGGTCTTATGATTGATGGAACCCCCCTGTAAAAGAGTCCACCACTTATCGTGTTGCAAACGTAAAGCCATTAAGAAAGATGAGAATCTGCATTCCTAGCTCAAATCCGTGGTGTGGGCACTTTCTCAACATTTCCTTAAACCTCTCCCAACTTTCATACAAAGGTTCAAAATCTAATTGTTGGAAGGCAAAAATTTCATTTCTAAGTTTAGATGTCCTAGCTGGAGGAAAATATTTGGCAAGGAATTTTTCAGCTAGGGCATTCCAAGTAGTGATGGAACTTGTGGGTAAAGACTTTAACCAAGATTTGGCTCCATCTCTCAAAGAAAAAGGAAAAAGTCTTAACTTTATAGCATCTTTAGAAACACCATTCATCTTAAAGGTATCACAAATTTCAAGAAAACTAGCTAGGTGGGCATTGGAATCTTCTTCAGGTAGCCCATCAAATTGGACCATATTTTGGACCATCTAGATGATATTGGGCTTTATTTTAAAATTATTTGCATCCACCCTAGGTCTAGAGATACTCGAGCCCATGCCCGAGATTGCAGGTTTCACAAAGTCATCCATGACCCTCCTGTTGTTTCTAGCATTGTTGTTTTGAGCACCATCCATGTCTGTGATTAAGTTCCTTTTGATTGTCTGGCGGATTTTTGACAACGTCCTTTCGATTTTAGGATCAAAATCTACTATATCATCTTCAGATTGTAAGGCTATATACTAAGGCTAGCACCTAGAAAATAAGAAAGTAAGAGAGCAGAATTCACAATTCAAACAAAATTAAAAGAACAATTTAGTCAATTAAACATTAGTCAAGGTTAGTGAATTAGATTACAAAGATACACAAGATACAAAAGATAGCACCTTTCTGCAAAAAGAACAATTGTACAAATTTACATATTTACATATTTACGTATTTACATGGTTAAATCAACAAAATCCAAGCTTTCATGATATTGTTCCCTAGCAACGACATCAAAAAATTGATGTGTTTGGATTTGGATATAAAAATAAGCACATATTTTTATTACACATATGAGCAATCAAGTTTAAATTAAAACGTTAACCCCAAATTACACATATGAGCAAGCGTACTCATAATTAAGCATAGCATAGGGTTTAAAATGAGTGTCGATCCTTAAGGAATAAGTAAGCATTTGTCACTTTTCTTTCATAGTTTAACCGACATAATAAAGTGAAAAAGAGATAAAATAAAATAAAAGAATATATACATGGCAAGGATGGAAAATTATGTAACTCAAACCATTATTTTGACAAACATGATCTTAAAGTATCTAATGATTATTATAACTAATCATTCTCTTGGCATCATGAGGGATTAAGACAGATTCACTTCTTTTCCAATCCATGAAATCACTATCTTCTAGACAAATTAGCATCATATGTCCTATCTCAACTAATTCACCTAAAAGATGCATTAAACACAATCCTTAATTAAATTTCCATGTCCTGGCAAACTTAAAACATGAAACTAACCAATGAATCCATGTCTTGGCAGACATCAATTTATCTTTAATTACCCAATTCTTAGCAATTAACCCCTTGTCCAAGCAAGTTAAGAGATAACAAATATGAAAATAATGAATTGAGACCACTATCAACCCCTTTGTCCAAGCAAGTTAATGGAAAGAAATAATTAACTAATCTCGTAATTAGCACAAGTAATTAAATACCAAGAATAACAATCAATTAATCAAAAAATTAAAATAACTCTAAAAATCATGAATACTGAAAATAATGTGAAATTAGAATAAAACAATTAAAACATCATTGTTCAAGAAAATAAAACAAAGTTAAAAGAAAGCACTCATAGACAAGCCTCCTTTTTTTTTTCTTCGTAGACCCTTTTGTACAATCCTCCTTGATTTGAAGAATTCCTCCTTTAATTTGAGTGATTTTCTATTTTGATATGCAAATCCTCCATTTTGGCTTATGTTTTCCCTCTATTTATAGGCTTTAGAAGTGCTTAAATCGGTCCCTCTAGCGTTTATGGCTGACTAGAAGTAGTAAAATACTAAAACTCCTCAAATTGCCAAAAAATGTGTGCAAAAATTGAGGCACCACCTCAGTGGTAGTGCACAGCTGGCGCCGGTTGTGGTCTGTTCCTTTGTTCATTCATCGATTTTTCTTGATCTTCGCACCACTTCCTCCAGACTGTAGCCGACACCGCCTCTGAGCTCCCAACCGGTGCTAGCTGTGTTCTGTTTAGCTCTATTTTACCGATTTTTCATCGCATCGAAGTGCGTGCCAGCAACACGTGGCCGACGCCGTTTGTCCTGTCCTGGTCGGTGTCACCTCTATTCTATTTTGTGACGTTTTTGCCCTATTTTACCCCTAAAATCTGAAATAATGCACAAAATACCTTTCCAAGGGTAAAATCTCAAATATGAAGAAATATGACCCGTTATTGTGCAAAATGTATCACAAAATAGCCTCAAATAACTAGAAAATAAATGACTCATTTAGGCCCTATCAGAAAGAAAAGGAAAATTGTCCATAATTGCTTTACAACGCAAATTCTCATAGGCAATGAATTGGCTTGCAACATTTGGTCTTCAAATGACTCCATGCAGGAACTTACCTAATCCTTTACTCTTCTTGAACTCAAAAAATCCTCCAAGATCAACCTAACCCCTCTTGGGGTAAACACAAAGCATAAGATAACCTTCATACTATATCTGCCTTACATAAATAACTCCTAGTTCAACTAGTCACAACCACAACTCACGTTGACCATAATGTCTTAGGCTTTAATACTAGTTGACAAAGTATTTTATAAAATAATCTAGCTTGATGAATTAAAATAACTAGGGGTTTTAAAATAAATACAACTAAGTTATAGCTTCAAAAAATAACTATGGGTATTATTGCTAATAAATAAACTAGTGTTAAATATTGAATAATACTAAATCCTAAATAATATTGGTAAATGGTAATATTTAAATAGTACTATTATTTGAAATAACAAATTACACTATAATTTTTAATTCACAATTAATAGAAAATAAATGACCAATAAAATTAATAAAAAATAAATTATACTTAATTTTTAATTATTAAATAATAAATAAATTTTAATATAAATAATATTTATGGATATAGGTAAAAGTTTTAGTAAGGGTAATTATTATGGTCTACAAGGTCATTTGATATTAATTAATTCTAATATTATATATATATATATATATATATATATTAATAAAAGATTTTATTTATTTAATTAATAAAGATATTAATATTTTAATTAATATTCTATTTCCAAACCTCCCTAGCAATTTTAAATCTCATAGAGAAAATATAATAGTAATTCTAATTAAAGTAATAAAATTTGTTAATAAAAATAATCTTAGAATGAACAAAGAAAATAATCTTTTACCATGATTTCCTATTGTAAGAAAAGATTCATGAACACATTCCATAACATCAAATAATAAGCTAATCCATTCATGAACATACACTTGAACTAACATATACTAGCATATGGCCAATCTCCTACTAGGCATAATCATCATTCATGGCTTCATTGATGATTAAGAACATAAAGGCCTAATCACCATTGGTGTCATAACATCTAGCATGCATCAAACATCCATAAATCTCCAACCCATGATAAGCATATACTGATTCAAAAGAAAAATCCATAAGACCAAATCATACATTTCAACTCTTATGTCGTAACTCTATCCCCTTCATCCACATACATATACTCAACCCCTATTTATATTCAATCTTCCTATCAACATCTAAGAGACAAGAATTCAGAAATTAAAAGGAAGATTTAAGAAGAAATACTTGATAGATGATCACTTGATGAAGGTTTCTTGATTAGTGAAGGTCCTCGTGTTTGATTGCCATTAGTTGTCCAAAAAAACAGCCATGGTTGATCATCCCATTTCGGCCGAGAGAGTGAGAAAAAGAGAGAGAGAGAGAAAGAGAGAGCGAGTGAAATATGAAGGGCATTAGAATAGAAGATTAAAAGTTGAGTAGAAGAGAAAGAACAAGAATGTTGTTCTTGTTTTACCTTTTGATATTTTTGGAACCTTCAAAAAAAAAAAAAAAACTGATTTTGATCCATCTGAAAATTCTGGTTAGTGTGATTTCGTGTTGTAAAAATCAGAAATGAAGACTAACGATTAAATATGAGTGATCTGGAGTATTTGGGAGTGATTGGAGATGTTTTAGATAGGTTTAGGCTTGAAGGTGTAATGTGTGTGTTCTTGGTGTTCTGAGAGAGTTTAAGAGAAAATGGCTTGCGAATTTCTAGAATTGTTGCTAGCCGAATGGACTTGTGTAGGTAGGAGTTTCTATTTTAGAAAGAAGGACGAATGGACTTGTAATTCAAATGGAGGAAAATGAGGAGTTGTTTGAGGTAGAGGAGTACTTAATGGTGGTTGTTCATGGGAGGTCTCTTGCTTTTCAATGGTGTAAGACTGAACAAGCTTGGTTTAATGCAAAGAATAGAGAGTTGTTCAGCTTATAATGCTGGCCAAAAATTGTCTCTACTGGCAGAGAGAAATTTCTGATTTATTCACTTGCTACAAGAGTGTTTTAATGGAGCAAAAAATCTGGAATTAGTTTGAAGTTCAAATGAGTTTTGGTAGTAACCTTAGGAGTTTTTGAGGTGTGATCATGGAGTCTGAGCACTCAAGGTTAGTGTCGAGGTCAATGGTGATCAGTCCATGGCTGAACAAGGTCTAATTTTCAGAGGCTTGGATGGTGCTTTTTCAGCCCTTGCCTTGAGGAACCAAGCTGGAAGTTTTCTGGTTTTAATGTTTCAAGAGTACTTAAGATGGTGGTGATTTTGGTGCAGAATTTTCTGCTTTCTTTGGCCCGATTTGCGGCTGTATGGAGGATTTTTAATGGTGGTTTTCCAGCCTTCTTCCAGAAGAAAAATAGAGGAAGTTCCAGCTATTTTTATGACCAAAATGTGGCTTCAAATCCAGCTTCAAAGTAGCGAATTTGCTAAAGGAAAATTTCTTGTTTTGGACAGATTGAACAGATCCGAAAATCCACTGTTTTCCCAGCCTTCAACCTTACATGAAATGACCATTTCTCTGGCAGCAAATGGGGTAAGAATACTGGCTGAATTTTGCAAAAACCATCTTGCAAAAATTCTGGAAAATTTCCAAATTTCCGTTTACCAAGACATAAATAAGATGAAGATAGAATTGAAAGTATAACTATTGTGATTTATTTTTATTGGGAACCCTTCCTAACCCTTCTCCCTATTTTCGGCCATTCCCTATCCTCAAGAGCTGATTTTCAAAGTCCAATTGCTAGGGATTTATCACAGAATTTTTTGGGATTAAAGATGGCTTGGTGAATTAAGGATAGATTAAGTTTCCAAAAGGTTAGGACAAGGCTAGAGAAATTAAATGGGACAAGAATTCCTCTAGAATTCTTTTTAGGACATGATCACATGATTAAGACATTATCTTCATGTCTCCCTTAAGACAACATTCCTATCCTTAAGAAATGTAAGGAAATAAAAAAAATTCAAACATAGCAAAGATAATCATGAATAAAATTTAAGTGATGGGATTTGAACACATGACCTTAGATATTAATTCACAAAACTCTAACCACTTAACCACACTAACTCTTATTCTTATTTTCTCACCCAAATATTCTTCTTATCTAAACCACAAGCCATCTTCCTATTTTGACCTCAAGCAAAATTACCTTTTACCCTTTCTACCCAACTACTATAAATAAGTCATTTAACCTATAAATCATAATTCTAAGGCACAAAAAATCATTCAAATTGTATATTTTTATGCAGAATTTCATGATATTCATCCCATCCCCCTTTCTAAGGTTGGCTTTAGGTGGGGTTTCACATCCTCCCTTCATTAGAAGAATTTCCTCTCGAAATTCTGGTGTACTTTTATCTCAGATTGGAATACTTTCATTTTACCCACTCTTCCATTTCCTATGTGACATCTTCCGTGCCATGATGCTCCCACTGTACCTTCACCATAGGAATCTGCTTCTTCCGAAGAATCATGATACTTTTGTATAAAATTTTCACGTGTTTCTCTACATAGCTCAAGTCGGGTTGCAAAACCAATGTATCACTATTCAAAATATGTCCGGGGTCGGCATTGTACTTCTTCAACTGTGACACATGAAACAAATCGTGTATCCTTGTCAACTCGTCCGGCAAATCCAGTCGATACACCACCAATCCAATTATTTCCTTTATCGAAAACGGTCCAAAATACCTTGGATTCAACTTCCCACCTTTTAGATGCTTCAAAATTCCTCTATTCCATGTCAACCTTAACATCACACTGTCTCCTACCTGAAATTCCAACTCTCTCCGCCTATTGTCCGCATAACTCTTTTGTCGGCTCTGGGCCGCTTTCAACCTTTCTTTGATCAGCTTAACTTTATCCAACATTTCCTGAATGCAGACTTCTCTAGACTTGCTTATGTGGCCGTCCTCCGACTAACTCTAGTATAGAGGTACTTAACACTTACGTCCATACAATGCTTCATACGGGGCCATTCCAATCAAAGACCGATAGCTATTGTTGTACGCCAATTCTGTATACGATACACATTCAATCCACTTATCTCAAAAATCCAATTCGCAAGCTCTTAATATGTCCTCTAATTTCTAATTAATCCTTTCTGACTGACCATTGGTTTGTGGATGCTCCATTGTACTGAACTTTAGACTGGAACCTATTGATACTTAAAACTTGCCCCAAAATTGGGATGTTAATCTCAGGTCTTGGTCGGACATAATACTCGAAGGCACTCCATGCAATCTAACTATTTCTCGCATATAAGTCTGAGCTAACTTCTCCATTAAATCCCTTACATTCACCGGTATAAAATGCGCTGACTTGGTTAATCGATCTACTACTACCCATATGGCGTCCTTTTGGGTCCTTACTATAGGGAGTCCAGTAACAAATTCCATGGTCACCCTTTCCCATTTCCACTCAGGTACTGGTAACGGTTGCAACAATCCTACCAACTTTTTGTGCTCCGCTTTAACTTTCTGACAGGTCAAACACGTCGAGACATACTTAACCACGTTCCTCTTCATTTCGGGCCACCAATATACCCTTCTCAAGTCCTGATACATTTCACCTCTCCCGGATGAATTGCATACTTACTTTTATGGGCTTCCTCCAAAGTCCTATCCTTTAATTGGTGCTCATCGGGTACACACAGATAGTCTCAGAAATATATAACTCCCGCTTCGCTCTGTCTGAAGTCACTGCCTTGTCGTTTAAGCTCCTTCTCTTTCAAAAGTTGAAATTCCGTATTACTTTGCAGAGCTTCGATGATTTCCCGCCTTAGATCCAGCATCAACCTAATATCACAAACAATAATCCTCTCTTTTTGCACCTCTGCTCTTCTATGCAGCACGTCTTGGACCGCTTGGATCTCCTGCACTCTCAGCCTGGCCATTTTAACTTTCCGGTTCAGGGCATCAACAACGACGTTAGCCTTCCCGGGGTGGTAGTTGATAGGACAACGATACTCTTCCAAAAATTCCATCCATCTCTACTACCTCAAATTCAAGTCCTTCTGGGTGAAGATATATTTCAGGCTCTTGTGATCAGTAAACACTTCATATTTAGCTCCATACAAGTAATACCGCCATTTCTTTAAAGAAAATACAATGGCTACCAGCTCCAAATCATGAGTGGGATAATTGACTTTATGAGGCTTCAACTTTTGAGAAGCATAGGCGATCACCTTCCTATCCTACATCAATACTGCTCCCAAGCCTTCCTTTGAAGCCTTAGTATACAGAGTGTAAGGCTTATCTCCCTCTAGCAAACTCAACACGAGTGCTGTCATTAAGCTCCTATTCAGCTCTTGGAAACACTTTTCACATTTCTCATTCCAAACAAATGGTACGTCATTTCTCAGAAGCCAGGTCATAGGTGATGCTAGCGTTGAGAGTCCTTTAATAAACCTCCTATTGTAGTCGGCCAATAGCTTCGAATCTCCGTGATATTCTCCAGCTGCTTCTAGTCCGAAATTGCCTCGACTTTTGCTGGGTCCACCTTGATTCCATCCTTAGTTACCACATGGCCAAGAAATAGTACATTATCTAGCCAAAACTTGCACTTGATAAATTTGGCATAAAGCTTGTGCTCTCTTAGCTTTTCTAATACCAGCCTCAAATGTTCTGCATGATCCTCGGGATTCTTGAAGTATATGAGTATGTCATTGATGAAAACCACTACGAACTTGTCCAAGTAGGGTTGGAAAACTTGATGTATAAAATCCATAAATACCGTTGGTGCATTGGTCACTCCAAAAAACATCACTACAAATTCGTAGTGTTCATATCTTGTGTTGAAGGCCGTCTTGGGAATATCCTCCTCCTTTATCCTCACTTGATAATATCCTTGCCTCAAATCCAATTTAGAATAACAACTGGATCCTTGCAACTGGTCGAACAGCTCGTTAATTAATAGTAGCGAATACTTATTCTTGATGGTCGGGTTGTTTAACTCCTGGTAGTCGATACATAACCTCAATGTCCCATCATTCTTCTTCACAAATAGCATGGGAGCTCCCCAAGGTGATATGCTTGGTCTTATATAACCTTACTTCACCAATTCCTCTAGCTGCTCCTTTAATTCCTTCAACTCTGCTGATGTCATCCGATATGAGGTCAGGATACTGGTTCTGCTCCTGGAACTAGATCAACAGTGAACTCAACTTCTCGGATAGGAGGTAGAGAAGTGAGTTTCGTACCACCTCAGTTTCTTCGAGGGTGCACTGATCCTTCGGCTTATTTATCACATAGGCCAAATATCCTTCACATCCTTGCTTCAACAATTTTCAGGTTTTTGCTCCAGCTATCAAAAACTTCAACTCTTTTACTCTCATGCCATTAAATTCCAACACGTCACATCTTGGTCTAATGAATTGAACCGACTTATTCTTATAGTCTACTCTAACCCCATGCTTAGCTAGCCAATCCATACCCAAAATCAAATCATAGTCATCAATGGCTATGACTATCAAGTCTCCCTCCAAGCTTTCTCTACCCATTTCAATCTTATAATTCTGCACATACTGATCCGTTTGCACCATTTTCCCCAAGGGCGTAGTCACCAACAAGGAAAAAGGTAGTTCTACTCCATCCCAACCCAAACGATATGCACAATTCTTTTTTAAATAGGAATGGGTAGATCCAGGGTCTGTCAATACATTAACAGAATGACCTTGGATAGGAAACATACCTTCTACTACCACTGTATCTGCTCTAACCTCCTCCCGATGAAGCGAGAAAACCTTTGCTTTCACCTGCAGCTTTTGAGTTCCACTTCCGGAGGCTCCTGCTACATTGGCTCGATTGGCTCCCGCTATTTGAGCTGGGTTTCCTTGCCTAATTCAAAGAAGTTTAGGATAGGTATTTCGCAGATGATTCAGGTCTCCGCAATGGTAGTATTTCCGCTCAACTCCCCGGGACCAATAATTTTTCTCTATATGGCCCATTTTCCCGCAGTGTTGGCATAAAGGAAGATTTTGTGCATGATATGATCTTGTGTGGGCTTTTTCTTGGTGTTGTGAGTGGTTTAGTTGGTTATGTGTTCAACTCACTCAATGAGACCAAAAACAGAGATTCTTCTTGGGACAAAAAGGAGAAAATGAAATAACAACCTACCCTCTATTAAACCCTTGAAGAACTAAGCTTCAAAGACCCTCAAGAATAGTAGAAAGTTCTATTATAATCTCACCCCAATATCCTTGAAGCAACAAAGGCAAACAAGAACAAATAGAATATAGAAAATAGGCACCCAACTAATGGAATTCAAACAAACCTTGGAAGAACAAAGCAACTAAGACCTATTCAAAGAAACCACATTGGATTATCCAAAAGATTTATAGACTCATTCATATGAAGGACTAACCCTTAAGCATGGTCTTGAACAAGATGAACAAGGAAGTTAGGGCCCCTCAAGATTCTCTCTAAAATTTAAATTGAAGTGTGTGAATCCTGTTGTCAAATCAATAAGGTTCTATTTATACTATCCTAACCCTAGCTAAGTAATCCCTAAGGTTCTATTACAGTTTAGGGTCTTAATAGTCTTTACAAACACTTAAAATTGGGGAAAACCCGGAGAAAACATCAAAAACGCAGGGCAGCCGTCGGCTGCAGCTGGCGCTGATTTAGACACTACAGCTAGCGCCGGTTGTAAATTGTCTTCGGGCGGTCAATTGCCAAAATGAAGCCATTGTTGGGCAGATTGAACCCGGCACTGGGTCGTCTGCTTGGGGTGGCACCGACCATCCTCTCGAGGCCTCCTTTTTGGTCGAGTTTCGTCTATCTTTGTTGCTGGCTTGAGTTCTTGTTGGAGTCATTCTTGGATAGTTATCAAAGTGAACTCTTGACTAGCTTCCTCAACCTTCCAACCTTCTTCCAACCTCAAGTACGGTACTATGAGCAATTGCAACTCATCTTAAAGCTTCTTAGGCTTAAATTTTGTCACAAGTCCTTGTCTTTGCATGGTCACTGCATCCATGGCCCCTAAATAGGTCGTTGGTGGAGAAGGTGCCAATGCCCTTCTTAACTCCTGCCTCAATCCCTTGACAAATTGCCTTGTTCTGTTCTGCTCGGTATCTACTAGCCTTTTGCAGTATTTTGATAACTGAGTGAAACGTGCCGCATACTATGCCACTGTCATGCTCCCTTGCTTAAGATTTTAGAACTTGTCTTCCCTTTTCTCTACTATCCACTGAGGGATATATTCAGCTCTGAATGCCTCCACGAAGTTAGCCCACGTCCAATCCCAATCGATCATCTTCCAGTCATCTTGGACTCGTTGCCACCATGCCCGAGCAGGGCCCCTTAATCGAAATGCAACAAATTTCACCAATCGCTTCTCAGTGTATTGGAGCATAGCGAAAATGTCCTCCATCTGTTCCACCCATTGTTTTACTTTTCAATCTTGCTCAGCCTCTACCAGAAAGGTGGGAGGTTGAAATTTCAGAAACCTCTCCAAAGCTTTATCTTCCCCCTTCGAATTCCTTCGTTCAGTTAGAATTTGCAGAATCTCAGTTATTTTGTGGAACGGTTACCCCATGGTTACACTGATAGGTTCTTCCGATCTTGTTTCTGGCACTAGTTCATTCTTATTTCCTCGATTTGGTGATGGCATTTGAGTTGTATCAAACTCCAGTGTCACGGCCTTTGCCTCAGGAACCCTTCTGCTGGATGTGGCTGCACAATGCTTGGGTGCCATTCTAAACCATGCCCTAGATAATGAGTTTATGCATCAAAGTTTAAAACATTTAAATTGAGCATGCCTTCACATTCAGCTTTAAGAAAAAGGAAATTAGATGCAAGTTTTGTATAAAGAATTGCACATAGATTTTTTTTTTCAAGATTTAGATTACACTAGGTACTCTTATTTGCATAAAATTTTAAAATAAATTAATGAACATAAATGGACTCCTAGCACAGGAGTTTATTGAAAACTGTAAATAAAATGTCTTAAGCATAGCAAAACTTAGCCTCTCTAATCTTCATCAGAGTCTTCAAAGTCAACATCATACAACCATCCTCCAAAATTCCTAGAAATCACAAATGAGCACAATTGAGCCTTCTAGACTATAAATCACAAATTCAAAGCACATAAAATTATTCAAAAATATATTTATGCATGCAAGAAAATATGATATGCATCCCGACTCCCTTACTCTAGGGTTGGTTTTAGTTGGGGTTTCACATCCTCCCCTGCTTAGGAGAATTTCGTCCCGAAATTCAAGCGTACCTCTATCTCAGATCGGGATACTTCTGCTTTACCCACTCTTCTATTTCCTATGTCGCATCTCGTGTGCAATAATGCTCCCACTGCACTTTTACCATCGGTATCTGCTTGTTTCGGAGAGTCTTGATACTACGGTCTAATATCCTCACGGGCTTCTCCACATAGCTCAGGTCAGGTAGCAACACCAACGGCTCATCATTCAAAACATGACTAGGATCGACATTGTACTTTTTCAACTGGGATACACGAAACACGTCGTAAACTCCTATCAGTCTATCCAGCAAGTCCAATCGGTACCCCACCAGCCCAATTCTCTCTTTTATCGGGAACGGCCCCAAATACCTCGGATTCAGTTTCCCACCTTTCAGATGCTTCAAAATCCCTCTATTCGGTGTCAATCTCAGGAATACACTATCTCCTGCCTAGAATTCCAACTCTCTACACCATTTGTCTGCCTAGCTCTTTTGTCAGCTCTAGGCTACTTTCAACCTTTCCCTGATTAACTTAACCTTGTCTAACATTTCTTGAATACAGACTTCTCTGGTTTTGCTTATATGACCATCTTCTGACCAACTCCAGTATAACAGTACCTGACACTTGCGTCCATGCAGTGCCTCATACGGAGCCATTCCAATCGAAGCTTAGTAACTGTTATTAGACAACAACTCCACATACAGCACATATTCGATCCATTTATCTCTAAAATCTAAAACACACACTCTCAGCATATCCTCTAGTATCTGTATGACCCTTTCTGACTGCCCATCGATTTGCGGATGCACCATCATACTGAACTTCATACTCGACCCTATTAATTCTTGGAATTTGCCCCAAAATCGAGATTTAAACCTCGGGTCTCGGTCAGACACAATACTTGAAGGCACTCCATGCAGTCGGACTATTTCTTGCACATAGGTCTGAGCCAACTTCTTCATGGAATCTCTTATATTCATTGGTATGAAATGTGCTGATTTGGTCCGTCGATCCACCACTACCCATATGGCATCCTTCTGGGTCGTGACATAGGAAGTCTGGTAATAAAGCCCATGGTCACTTTCTCCAACTTCCATTCAGGTATTGGCAACGGTTGTAACAGTCTCGTTGACTTCTTATGCTCTGCTATATCCTTCTGATAGGTGAGACATGTCGAGACATACTTAACCACGTCCCACTTCATTCCGGGCCACCAATATGTCCTTTTCAGATCCTGGTATATTTTAACTTCCCCCAGATGAATGGTGTACTTACTCTTGTGCGCCTCTTTCAATATTCTGTCCTTCAATTGATGCTCTTCGGGTACACACAACCGATCTTTAAAATACAAAACTCCCGCTTTATCTTGTCGGAGTTCACTGTCTTGCCGTTTGAGCTCCTTGTCCTTAAAAGGTTGAAATTCTGCATTGCCTTTCTGGGCTTCAATAATTTTTCGCCTTAGATCTGGTATCAACTTCAAGTTGCTAACAACAATTTTCTCCCCTAGCACTTTCGTTCTTCTATCCAACACATCCTGAACCACTTGAATCTTCTACACTCTTAGTCTGGCCATACTAACTTCTATGCTCAGGGCATCAGCAACAACGTTGGCCTTCCCGGGATGATAGTTGATTGGGCAACGGTACTCTTCCCAAAATTCCATCCATCTTCGCTATCTCAAATTCAAATCCTTCTAGGTGAAGATGTACTTTAGGCTCTTGTGGTTAGTGAACACTTCATATTCCTCCCCGTATAGGTAGTGTCACCATTTCTTTAAAGCGAACACAATAGCAGCCAACTCTAAGTCATGCGTAGGGTAGTTGACTTCATGAAGTCTCAACTTTCGAGAAGCATAGGCGATCACCTTCCGGTCTTGCATCAACACGGCTCCTAAACCTTCTTTCGACGCATCGGTATATAGCGTGTAAGGCTTATCTCCCTCTGGCAGGCTCAACACTGGTGTTGTCATTAATTTCCGTTTTAGCTCTTGAAAACTCTTCTCACATTTCTCACTCCAAGCAAATGGTACATCTTTCCTTAGCAGTCGGGTCATAGGCGATATGAGCGTTGAAAATCCTTTAATGAACCTCCTATAATAGCCAGCCAATCCCAAGAAGCTTCGAATCTCGATGATGTTCTCCAGCTGCTTCCAGTCTGAAACTACTTCAACCTTCGCTGGGTCTACCTTGATGCCATTCTTGGTCACCACGTAGCCAAGAAATTCCACACTATCTAGCCAAAACTCACACTTGCTAAACTTGGCGAAAAGCTTGTGCTCTTTTAGCTTCTCCAATACCAATTTTAGATGTTCTGCATGCTCCTCTAGACTCTTGGAATAAATTAGGATGTCATCAATAAAAACCACCACGAACTTGTCCAAATAGGGTCGGAACACTCGATGCATCAAATCCATAAATAATGCTGGAGCATTGGTTACCCTGAATGGCATTACCACGAACTCATAATGATCATATCTTGTATTGAAGGCCGTCTTTGGAATATCCTCCTCTTTTATCCTCACTTGAGAGTATCCTTGCCTCAAATCCAGTTTGGAATAACAACTGGATCCTTGCAACTGGTCGAACAGCACATCAATCAGTGATAGTGGATACTTATTCTTGATCGTCAGGTTGTTCAAGCCCCGATAGTCAATACACGCCTCAAAGTCCCATCCTTCATCTTCACAAACAGTAGAGGTGCCCCCCAGGGCGACGTGCTAGGTCTGATGTAGCCTTGCTTTACTAACTCTTCTAATTGCTCCTTTAGTTCTTTTAGCTCTGCCGGTGCCATCCGATATGGAGTTCGAGATACCGGTTTTGCTCCTGGAACTAGGTCAATGGTAAATTCAACTTCTCAGCTGGGAGGTAGAGAAGTGAGTTCGCGGGGAACACGTCAGGAAAATGCTTTACTACCTCGATATCCTCCAGATTACACTGGTCCTTCGGCTTGTTTATCACATAAGCCAAGTATCCTTGACATCCCTGCTTCAGCAATTTTCGAGCCTTAGCCCCAGCTATCAGATACTTTAACTCATTTACTCTCTTACCGTTGAATTCCAACACATCACACCTCGGTCTAATGAATTGAACCGGTTTATTCTTACAATCTACTCTAGCCCCATGCTTCGCTAGCTAATCCATTCCCAATATCAATTCATAATCATCAATATCTAGCACTATCAAATCTCCCTCCAAGCTTTCTCTCCCCACATCAATTTTACAATTTCACATATACCGATTTGCTTGCACCATCTTCCCCAAAGGGGTACTCACCAATAAGGTAAAAGGTAGCTCTACTCCATCTCAACCCAAATGACATGCACAGTTCTTGTTTAAATAGGAATGAGTAGATCCAGGGCCTATCAATGCATTAACGGAACGTCCTTGGATAGTAAACGTATCTTCCACCACTACCGCATCAGCTCCAACCTCCTCTCAGTTGAGAGCGAATACCTTTGCTTTCACTTAAGGCTTCGGTGCTCCACTCCTGGATGCTCCCGTGGTATTAGCTCGATTGGCCCTCGGGTTCTGAGCCGAATTTTCTTGCCCGACTCGGTGAAGTTTAGGGCAGGCGTTCCATAGGTGGTTCAGGTCTCCGCAATGGTAACATTTCCGCTCACTTCCTTTGGACCAACATTTCTTCTCTATGTGGCCTTTTTTTCCACATTGCCAGCATAACGGAAGATTCTGTGTAGGACCATTCGGTGCTGTCCGAGCTTACTTTCCCCGATTCTGCCACTACTGGTTAGCGGGGTGCTTGTTGGGTTGCTGCCTCTGGAAAGGTCCTTGCAATTGCCTTGGCGACTGGAAAGGTCTTAATGCCATTCTACTGCGGTCCTTATTTTTTGTCCAAGTGGCTACGTCTATGGCCCCCGAATAGGTCGTTGGTGGAGAAGGTGCCAATGCCCTCCTCAATTCCTACCTCAGTCCCTTGACAAACTGCCTCGTTCTGTTCTGTTCAGTGTCTACCAGTCTCTTGTAGTACTTTGATAGCTAGGTAAACCGTACTACGTACTGGGCCACCATCATACCCCCTGCTTTAAATTCTAAAACTTATCTTCCCGCTTTTTCACTATCCACTGAAGGATATACTTAGCTCTAAATTCTTTCACAAAATTGGCCCACGTCCAGTCCTGATCAATCATCTCCCAATCGTCCTGAACCCGCTGCTACCATGCCCGGTGTGAAACCCCAGTCGAAACTAACCTTAGAGTAAGGGGGTTGGGATGCATATCATATTTTATTTCATGTTTAAATATATTTTTATATGATTTTATGTGCATTGAATTTGTGTTTTATAGTCTAGAGGGCTTGATTGTGATTATTGAGTAGGAGGGCAAAATGGTAATTTTTACCTAAGGTGGAAAAAGGGAGATAGCTTGAGGATTGAATAGGAAAATATTTTTAGAGAGGAAATAAGAACAATAGTTGTTGTGGTGTAGTGGTTAGAGCCTTAGAATTGATTCTTGAGGTCTTTGGTTCAAATTCCATTATTAGAGCTATAGCATGATTAAATTTTATTTTTGCTTGGGAAGTTTCATTGTCAGCCTTAGTGGTGTTTGGAGTAGGGTAGAGATGTTGTCCTATGAGAGACATGATAGGAGTCTTCAAATCCTACTCTTTTGCTCTACACAAAATTTCTAAGGAGAATTAATTTCCTCTTGATCCTTAGTTTTTTCTAATTCTCAATTCATTAGTTTGTTCATTGTGTTCAAGCTAATTTTATTCTAGAAAAATTCCAGCAATGTGTTGTGGCTTTGAAGGTTCAAAATGTCTTAGTAAAAGACATCATATGGACCGAAACAATGGATGAGGTGGAAAGATTTCAAGTGAATTAAGTTCCTTAGTGAACTTTCTAAAAATTCACTCTAGCTAGGTTCATTTCCCTTTGTACATAGAACTGAAATTTTTCCAGCTTTGTGTGCCTTCAAGGTGTCGAAATTCTTGACGATTATTCCCTCCCAAATGCTGCCAGAAAATGGCCCTTTTGATTAGCTTAGAATCTGGATTTTTATGGCTATTTTGGGACTGCACAAAGATGGTGCAAAACCAGAAAAAAAATCCTGTACAAATCGTAGCTTTGGAGGTCCAAAACCAAGCTGTTTTCTTCTAGTTTTTGTACAGAACCCTAGCCATGTTTTTCCTCCATGAAGTAGGTTGGAAACCAGCCTCTGCAAATCTCCTGGAAAAGGGCAGCCGAAAACTGCCCAGAAAATTCCAGCCTTGCGAAAATCTGTGCAGTGGTTTTTTTTCCAGCTTTGTTTCCTAATTCTCTCCTAGCCGAAACTCCATCCTTTTTTTCTGAAAAAACCACCCTTAAACCTCCATTAACAGAACTCCATTGTCCTCCCAAAGTTCTGCACGAAAATCCAGCCATGGATGCCTAAAAGATTTCCAAAAAATTTCTGCAATCATACCTTGATTTGGATACGAAAATTCCAGCCACCATGATTTAACAACTTTCCATAAAATATACCTCAAACAACTAGACCTTCTCTTCACCATTATACTCCATAATTTCGGCCACCCTAAGCCTCCTTCAACCAGGTTTCATTCAGCCAAAACACGGCCTAGAAATTCGTCCATGGCAGATTTCCAAAAGCTCTCCAATAATCAAAGATATTCTTGTGATATCTAGTTTCCAAATTGCTTCCCAAAAATATTCTTCAAGGATTTTAACAACTAGCCTTTCCTTTTCCCTTCCAAACCAGAAAAACCTCATCCAAAACCCTACAAGACAATTCAGCAGCCCTAATATCCTCAGAATTTCGGCAGCCTCCATCCAAAAGCTCTCTACTCTCTTCAACCTTCAAGAACACCTACTACTTTCTTTCATCTAATACCTCTCCAAATCACTTCAAACTACCTCTAAAAATTTTAGATTTCATCTATTCATTGTTGTGAGTCCATCCGTACCATTTTTAACATCAAACTCCAAAATCCAACTTGCACTTTTGGATAAAAAAACCAGAAATTTTGTGAAGGCTCAAGAACATCTTCAAGGTAAATTTACTCTATCAACTTCATCTTCTCCAAACATGATCTCTAGTGAGAACCTATGTGAATAAACATACTAATGATCTCTTCTCTCTCTCTCTCTCTCTCTCTCTCTCTTGGCCGAACCTCCCTTCTCTTGGCCGGATGGCTTCTCCTTTCATGATCATGTTTTCTCCATCTCCCTTGGACAAAGTTAGACATCTAGGAGTTGAGATCCATTCTAAACTCCTTCAAGGCATTCATCAAACAAGTAAGTGCCTTCCATCTTTCTTTTAAATTCTAGATTCATGTCTCTAGGATGATGTTGATAGAAGATGGATTGCGGATAAGGTTTGAGTATATATTGTTGAGGTTGAAGCATGAATGTATGTATGAATATGAAGGAGATGGGATTTATGCATGGATGGATTATCTTAGTCGATTGTATGATGATTTGAGATTTAATGCATGTATCCATGTCATAGGTAGTATTTGTGATGAAGTATGCTAGAGATTATGTCACCTTTGGTGAATATGATTTATATTCATGTTAGATTGTTGAAGTCATGATCATATTTATGCTAGTAGGGGTTAGATCATGTTTTGATAAATTGAGATCTATGCTTGTATGCATGATTTGGATGATTTGATGAATTGAAGGGTTGTATATATTCATGATTGTGGTTAGCTATAGGAATATGATTATGATCTAGTTGTCCCTAAGCTAAATTTTATTTCATTAATAAAATATTTAATAATATGATTTTTGTAGTAAAATTTTGAAAACCATGGGAAAATGTGGATTTGGTCTTTTATATAAAATAGTGATATTTTAGTCAAATAAATAATAGTTTTTGCTATGTATATATATATATATATATATATATATATTATTTAAAATAATAAAATCAATTAAAGCCTTTTATGGAAATAATTATAATTAATAAAATATTTATTACTAAAAATTTAATTATTATCTTTTAATCAAAACCCATTAAGGATTTGCTTATTATTTTTCAAGCAAGACTCATTAAATTTATTTTCAACAAATTTTAGCTATCAATTATTTTCTAATAACTAAATTATTAATAAATCATTATTTTACCTTATACCACCTTGGACCCTTTTCCAAATAAACCATAATTTATTTTTAGCAAGATTTAAACCTTTAACTTTTTGTACCTATTTCCCAAACTTTAGTTATTTTAATATCAAACTAGATTTATTTTATAAACCCTTTTTATTTATTATTGAGCCTTAAAGCTTGGGACACTAGGGATATGATTGTAGTAAGTTGAGTTAGTTTTATTTGAGAAAGTGAGTCTTTGGCTTGAGTTTGATTGTGGTTTGTATTTACCCTATGCGGGGTTAGGTCAGCTGTTGGAGACCTTTGTTGTGGGCAAGGATCAGGTAAGCTCCTGCATAAAACCTGTTTGATGAAAAATGATTTTTTTATGGCAAGCCAAATGTAGAGTGTATGGTCACTCATTTCTGTAAAGGCAATTGAGGATTATTTCCATTCTCATTTCAGACAAATAAATTATTTGCAATTCAAGGGGCGATTTTACTCAAAACCTAAAACTCTTTCTAAAACCAGTTTACCCCAAACTTTGGAAAACCTTAATTGCTATTTTCAAGTAGAACTGTGTTTTGTTCATTTTCTCCCCAAGTGGGATATGTTACGTTGAGTACTTAATGGGGGTAGACTGGTAGTGCTAGTTTTGAAGAGCAAGAGTGAGTCTTTTGGCAGGAGGCCTCCTCCAGAAGATGAACTCAACTTTGAGAAACGTCATTACTACTTAGTCATGCCGGTCCGAGCTAGCAGTTTTTATTTCAGTCAAATGACTGTGTTTTGCCAGAATGGACACCCGGTTGTTGTTTGGGTATAGAGAAGGAGGAGTATCTTACCCAGTAGACCGATCACCTACCTTTAGTCAGTCTGCACAAAGTGTCGGCATTCTGACCAGCAGTATGCACAAAGTGTCGGCATACTGACCATCCGGTTATGGGGCTCAACGTGTGGTAACCTATAATCCTTTCTTTTGAGTGGTTAATCTTTTAAATTATGTATGGCTGAAAAAGCCAAAACGCCACTCTTGCTTTTGACTAATGTTTATTGCTTGCCAATATTCCTCTTATAAAGTTTTTATACTCTGCATCCACGAACTATTTCCACTGAACACCCAAAGCACATACGGACTTACTGAGATTTCTGTCTTATCACCTTTTCACCATGATTTCAGGCCGATCCTGCTGTGGGGATGAATAGCTTGTGTTATCTGCCTTGGAAGACAATGTTGTATTTTATTTTTATGTATTTCTTTGGGGAGTTGAGAGTGGATGATTTTATTTAGGATTTGTATTTCTTTTGGGAATTTATGGTTTTATTCATGGATTTATTCCTGGGTTGTAATAAATTTTAAGTTAAATTATTATTTTCATTTCACTATTTTAATTGTGTGACCTAGTTATAAAGACCCCTTATCCTTTGGACGGGGCGACATCCCCAGCCCTGGCAGGCCTAGGTAGCGGGGTGTTACACCCGGGCTGGGCCCCTCAAATAGAATATAGCAAACTTTACCATCCGCTCCTCAGTGTACTGGAGCGTAGCAAATATGTTCTCCATCTACTCTATCCATTGCTCAGCTTTCTGATCTTGTTCAACTTTGTCTAAAAAGACAAGCGGTTGAAATTTTAGAAACTGCTCCAATGCTTCATCCTCTCCCTTGGGGTTCCTCCGCTTAGTCAAAGTTTGTAGAATCTCGGCCATCTTGCTGAATGCTTGCCCCATTATCACTTCAGCAGGTGCTTCTGATCCTATTTCCAAATCTGGCTCACTCTCAATTCTTGGGTTGGGTGACGGCATTCGGGTCGTTTCAACCTTTGGTACCATAGGTTCTGCCTCCGGAACTCTCCTTCCTGATATAGCTACACAGCGCTTAGGTGCCATTCTAAACCATACGTAAATGATGAGTTTATGCATTCAATGATTAAATCATTTCAGTTGAGCATGCATTCATAGTCAGATTTAAGTAAAAGAAAATCATATGCAAGTTTTGTCTAAAGAATTGCTCATAGATTTCCCTCAAATCTTAGAGTACTCCGGTACTCTTATTTGCATAAATTTGAAATGAAAGTAGTAAATAGAAAGGAAATCCTTAACATGAAAGTTCATGGAAGCAAAAAATAAACAATATTGATCCTAACAGCTCTTTAGCTCCTCTAGTCCTCATCAGAATCTTCAAAGTCGACCTCATATAACCATCCCCCAAAATTTTTAGAGAAGTCTATCCCAACCCCACTTGCAAACCCCTCAATTAGCTCTTTCCCAGGTTGCCTAGAACTCTCCCCAGTCTCAATCTGGCTGGGTGGAGGTATGAAAGAAGGTCTGGGTGGAGATTCATAATCTATCTCCCCCGAGTTGTCACTATCAGCTGACAAATCATCTATAGGATTAGGAGGGTGGGGAACATATTCCATATAAATCTCCTCATCTTCACTATCAAAACTCAAGTCTATCACAGGTATTGGGGGTGGCTCATTAATCAGGACCTCATCATCACTGCTATCTTCTAAGGGAATAACTGGCTGTGATGCAAACTAAGGCACTGGTAGGTCTTCTGGGTAGATAGGGATAGGAGGATACTATTGCTGCCCTTTCCTTACGGTTCTAAGCATTCTAACCACCCTACAGCACAAACAAAACAGGTTAGATAAAATATTTAAACTTAATAAAATAGACCATATACTATCAATATTTGCCTATAACCTATTCTCTGATACCACTTGTAACACCCCACAGCCTAAGCCCTACAGGGCCGGAGATGTCGCCCCATCCAAAGGACAAGGGGTCTTTATAACTAAGTCACACAAACGAAAATAAAACAATTCTTTGAAATTAAAAACTTATTACAACCCAAAAATTCAAGAACAAATCCAAAATAAATTGCTCACTACCATCTCTCAAAGCAACATATAAATTAAATAACAAAGAGTCTTCAAGAAGGCAACATTCTAGCTACTAATCTTCACAGCAGGATTGCCCTGAAAACATGACATAAAAATGTGATGAGATAAAAATCTCAGTAAGTCCATGTGTGCTTTGAGTGTTTCAGGTAAAACAGTTCATGTATGCAAGCTGTAAGAACTTCATAAGAAAAAGTATTGGCAAGCATTAAACAATGTTAAAAATAAAGAGTGGCATTTTGCTTTTCCAACCATACATGTGCACCATAAAATCAACCACTCAAAAGGGCGGCCATGGTTTACCACACGTTGTGCCCCATAACCATACAATGGTCAGAATGCCACACTTTGTGCAGACTGACAAAAGATAGGTGTACGGCCTACCGGGTAAGATACTCCTCCTTCTCTACACCTAAACAAATCGGTTGTCCACTCCGACAACACACAGTTCATATGACTGAAACTTACTAGCTCAGACCGATATGACTAAGTAGTACTGTCGCTTCTCCAAGTTGAGTTCATCTTCTGGAGGTGGCATCTTGCCAGAAGACTCGCTCTTACTCTTCAAAACTAGTACTACTAGCCTACCCTTAGTGAGTACTCAACATTGTTTATCCCACTTGGGAGAAAATTGATAAAACATTACTTTACTTGGAAATGGCAATCAAGGGTTTCTAAAGTTTGTGCCTAAGTTGGTTGTAGCAAGAGTTTAGTGTTTAAGTAAAACTGCTTGTTGAATTTCAAATAATTTGTTTGACTGAAGCAAGAAAGGAAACAGTCCTCAATTGCATTTACAAAATGAGTGTTCACACACTTCGCGTTTGGCTTGCCATGGTAACCTTTTGTCATCAAATAATTTTTATGCAGGAGCTTACCTGATCCTTTGCTTGAGCTAATTCAAAGATCTTCCAAAGCTGACCTAACCCCGCCTGAGGTAAACACAAGCCATAATTAAACTCAAGCCAAATTTTGCTTCTATAAATAATCATAGTTCAACTTACCACAATCATGACTCTAATGTCCCAAACTTTAAGGCTAGATGATAAAAGGATTTTATATAATAAATCTAGCTTGATAATAAAATAACTAGGGATTGTGAAATAATTATTAATAAGTTATAGGTTCAAATATAATCTTTGTTATTAATAAATAAACTATGGTTTATTTGATGAAGGTCCTAAGTCCTAGATGATATTAAAATAATAAATTATTACTATTCTCTTAATTAATAATTAATAGTTAGAAAATAATAAATAAAATTAATAATAAGTAAATTTTATTTTATTTTGATTAAAAGATAATAAACAAATTTTAATAGTGTTTATGAATATATAACTTATAAGATTAATATTTTACCTATTATGATTATTTATATAAAAGGCTTTATTTAATATTATTATTGTATATAATATTTATATATTTTATTTTTAATAAAAGATATCATTTATTTAGCTAAAATATCACTATTCCATTTAACAATCCAATTCCAAAGCTTCATAGGGTTTTCGAAATTATTGGAAGAAAATATAGTTCCAATTTTTATTAATGTAATAAAATTGGCTAACTTAAATAGTTTAGGATCAACAAGGTCATGATCATAATTCTCCTATTGCTAACAATAATCATAAACATAAACTCTAACACCAATCAACAAACCATTCAATTCATGAATAAAGGCTTAAATCTATATCTACCATCACATGATCCAAACTTCACTAAACATAATCATATTCATGGCTTCAACAAGAATACAAGAACATAAAACCCTATTCACCAAAGGTCACATAATATCTATCATGCTTAATCATTCATACTAACTCACGACATGAAGAGCATGCAACAACTACAAAATATCATAAAACTCAATCATGACAAAACACCCTCATGCTCCAATCCCAATTCCTTCATACAAACACATACTCAATCTCCAATCATATTCCATCCTTTTCTAACTACATCCAAGAGACATAATTTTAGAATTAAAGAGAGGGTCAAAGAGACATACTCGAATGATGACTTCCTTGATGAAGTCTCAAGAGAGTCCACACGCTTGGAAGACTTGATTCGACCAAGAAGGAAAAAGAGAAAATGGCCATAGTTGTAACAACCATTTCAGTTGAGAGAGAGAGAGAGAGAGAGTATTAGTATATTATATTAAAGATTGAAGGGGAAAAGAGATGAACATAATTGTTCTTGGTTACCTTGAGAGAGTTCTTGAATCTTCAAGAAAAAATCTGGTTTTGTTCTGTGAGCAGAATTTTGTTTTCAATGTTTGACGTTATAAAGGACAGAAATGAATTCTAAAGGGTGAGTAGACGTGATCTGGAGTTTTTTTGGGAGAGATTGGAGGTGTTTAGAGTGGTATTTGGCTTGGAGAGTGGTGGTGTGTGTTCTTGGAGAATTGGAGAGAATGGAGAGAAACTGGACGAAATTTGCTGAATGGGGTTGGCTGAATGGCTAGAGGAATTCTTGTGATTGAATTTTTAGATTAGGGAGAAGAGGGAAAGCTGGTTGTTTGAAATTCAGAAGGAGTAATTTAGGGAGTGAATTAAGGTAGAAAATATGGTAAGAATGGCTTGGTTGATGGAGGTTCTTGGAGCTGCTATGGCCGACTGAAATTTGCTGAAGTTTTGCTAAGATGAATGAGGTTGAAAGAGCTATAAGGTGGCTGAAATGTGGAGTGCAATGGTGGAGGAAATTTCTGGTTGGTTGAGGCTTAATCCATGGGAGTTTCATGGAGTAATTTGCTGAATTTTTAAATTCCAATTGAAGGCTTGATTGCAGTGATTGAAGGAGTGATTTAAGGAGTGGCTATGGTGTTCATTTCGTGCAGATCAATGGAGGAGGTGATGAAGTTCAGTTCAAGGCTGACTAAGTTTGGTTTTACAGAAAAATGGGAGTGAGTTTCGGACAAGGTTGAAGAGGGAGAAAGGCTAGAATTTTTGGTAGTTCATTCAAGAGGTTTGCTGGAATTTTTGTGCAGATTTTTCTGCAATGTTCCAGCCGACTTGCAGAATGTTTGAAGGGGTATTAGAGGGTCCTTTAAGGCTGGTTTCCAGCCCTCTTTATGGAGGAAAGACAGAGTTAAATGGCTGGTTTGAAAGGTGGAAGAAACAGCTTGGTTTTTGGCCTACCAAGCTACAAAATTGCCCAGGAATTTTCCTGGTTTGCACAGCTCTTATGCAGTCCGATTTTTGGCCAATGATTTCAGTCTTCAAGCTGAAAAAGTTGGCTATTTTTCTGGCAGCATTTGAGTAAAAAAAAAGGGCTAAAGTTTTCAAAAGTTGAACTGACCAAGAAGTTGAAAATTTTCCAGATTGTTACATGATGAAGATGAACACTTATAGAGTGGAGTTTGAAGGTTCAACCATGGAAATTAATTCTCTTGGGAACCTTTCTTAACTCCTTCCCCATTTTCAGTCAACATTCTATCCTCAAGGAGACATTTTCGAAATTCCAAGATCAGAGAACCTTGCTGGAATTTTCTGGAAAAAAAATATGGATTTGAATAATTGAACAAGCTTAATTGATGAATAATTTAAGGTAAGCTAGGGAACAAAAAGGGCGTGAATCCCTTAAGAATTTTTGTAGGGCACAAGAGTAGGGTTAAGACATTTCCTTCAAGTCTCCCTTAGGACAACACTCCTACTTCTACTCATGGCATGCAAAGCCAAAATATCCTACCCTATAAAAATAAAATTTAATCATGATAAAACTTGACTGAGAGGGGGGGGTTTAAACTCAAGACCTTAGAGATTAATTTCAAAGCTCTAACAACTAAACCACAACAACTCTTGTTCTTATTTTCTCTCCCAAATATTTTTCCTATTTAATCCTCAAGCTATCTCCTTATTTTCACTTCAAGAAAAATTACCATTTTGCCCTTCCTACTTAATAAGCACAATTGAGCCTTCTAGACTATAAATCACAAATCCAAAGCACATAAAATTATTCAAAAATATATTTATGCATGTAAGAAAAATATGATATGCATCCCGACCCCCTTACTCTAGGGTTGGTTTTAGTTAGGGTTTCACACATTAGGAGAAGAAGAAGTTTATGTGGTCAAATTATAAATAGTTAATGTTTACGGGCCAAATTATGATTATGAGAACTTGTGGAATCTAATCATAATTATAAATTCCTATTTTGTTTAGGATTTTGAGAAGGCATATAGAGAGATGTTTATTTGGTAGACATGCTGCGTTTTTTGGTGTGTGCGAACAACAGAAACACAGAAACGGAAAAATGCTCTCTGGCTTTTTCTTCTTCTTTCTAAAAAACCCTAGCCGCCTGTACTACTTGCTAGCACCAGATTAAGGTAGTTCTCGGGATTTATTCCATGTGTGGATTTCTGTCGGAGGCTATTCTACTCTTAAATCGCAGTGGTTTTGACCAAACAGAAAAACTTACTCATTCGTTTATTGCTGGATCGTGCTTTCAAGAGAGAAGAAAATTTTTGTTCCACAGAGGTGGCACCTAAGGTATTTTCTTTCTTGGTTAATGCATACAAGTGAGCCTCTCCATTTGGAATTCCTATTTTTCATCCGCAGCGCGGGCTTCATTTCCATGTGGAATTCTTATAGTGGTATTAGAGACCATACGTTTTAATAGCTCTGAGTTGTTGTGAAATTGTTTCACGTATGCATCTGTGTTTTACTATTGTTACAGAAATGGTTTCTATGCTTGGTCCTATATGAAATCGTTTCATATTTTGTCTCTGTTTCTGATGAAATCGCTTCACCGAAGTTACTGCTTCAGTGAAATTGTTTCGACTGTTTTTGTGAAATTGTTTCATGAACTCAGGTCTCTACTGTATTTTGAATACACTGGTTTCTGTTTTTAACAAATTGCTATATGCGGTTTATGGATCTTTGTTTTCTGATGAAATCATTTCATGTTTGTCTCTACTTTTTGTGAAAGCTGTTTCACGATTGTTTGGGTATTCACTATGTTTCTTGAAAACACTTGGTCTCTGAAAATTGTTTCCAGGACCGAACTTATTTTGAAATCGTTTCATGAACGATGGTTTGGGTTTCTGAAAAATGTTTTCAGTAAGGTCGCTGTAATTGGTTACAGAAGTTCTGTGAGAAACTGTGTATGTGTTTAGAAATCGTTTCTTGAATGCATCTGGGTCTGAAAGTTGTTTTCACGGGTTGTGTTTTGAAGTTTATATTTACAAAGAAGTTTTCAAGAAAAATGGTTTTCTGGAAAGTTTTCAAATACTGGATATTTTACAAAAATTTGTTTCTGTATATTTCTTTCAACGAAGAAGACATTCTTAGACCGAGTTTTGATGTCTAAAAAAATAGAGTGTTTGTTTATTAGAAAGAAAACCGAAGTCTGAAAGATTGTTTTCTTTGGCGCTTAATGGAGGAATTTTCTTCTGGAATCGCCGAAGAAGATAACGGAAAAGAAGGGAATTGCGAAAGAGAAATATTACTATCTTGGGCCAAACCGCGACTGGATCCACATGAACCGGCCACTGCTTAGGCATGTTTTGTGCCCAAGCAACGACTGGCTTTGGATAGGCCGTGGCTGGCTTGGGCTATGTCCAAGCTGCGGCCGAATAATGCCAAGCCCGCCTGGGCGTGGCGTTTTTTTAATAAAAAGGAAATTTTCTTTTGTTTTTCTAGCTTTTTTATTTTTGATAAAGGCACACAAAAATTATTTTTTCTAGAAATCACCCCAAATGTTTTCCCAAATTTTGATTTTGGGACTAGAGAATTTATTTTTCTAAAATTTGATTTTAGAAATTAATATATTATCTAAAATATTTATTTTAGATTATATATTATTTTAATTCATAAACTATGATTTTAGCAATTAATATTTTTTCTAAAATATTAATTTTGGGACTAACTATTTTATTTTTCCAAAATAATGATTTTGAAGTTTATATTTTACATAAATTTATCTGAAAATTTCCAAATTTTGATTTTGGAAACTTTTGTTAGTTTCTAAAATTTGATTTTAGAAGTTAATATATATTTTTTAATTCTGATTTTAGATTTTATTTCTAAAATAGTGATTTTGGAATTGTATGCTACGTTATATTTTGCTTAATGTGTTTTGAGCATGATATTAGCATGGTGGAAGGTTATGGGCTAAGACCAAATATATCTGCTCATGCATTATTTGTAGTTTTAGTTTTAATGAAATAAGACTTGCGTGTCCTGCCTTCTTTATTATTCTTGTGTAATTTATGTAACTAGATTATATAGGTTAGATAGAGTTAGAAAAATTGTTTACAAGACAATAAAGATGGCGACCAAATAAGGCGAGATGGTAAGACCTTCTACTTATATCATGTATGAACACATAATGTTAACCATATTAATTTTCTTCATGACTCGAGAAAATCAATTTAGGAAAAGTCCATAACCATACCACGTAATTATGTTTTGTGCCATGAATATATGATGATATTATGCATTCTTTGTATGAGATCACTAATATAACAAATCCCTCAATTAATATTAACCTAATGCCTTCTATTATTAATATAGCAGGAATGAGAGCTTTTTTTCGAGACCAGGTTGTTAGGCTAACCCAAGCCTGCTTAACATCGAGTATGTTCAAGCTATGGAATTTTAAATTCCTAATTAATGTGTTGGGTTCAACTAATTTCTTTATCTCGGTTGGGCTAACTCAAGCATAAAGAAAATTAGAGGCAAGATTAGGTTAGCTTAAAGGCTTTAAGATTAAAAAATATTAATCACCTAATGATCTAGTAATTATATTCGATGTAATTGGTATTGGATACCTACTATTGAACATAAAGATGATTTGTTGGGCAAACTCAAGGTCATTCTTAAAGAATTTGAATACCAGACTATTAGGAAAACTTCTAACGGGCTCTCTCGGATCAATAGTAATGGCTATTCGTTTGAATAAAAATGCACTTAATTAAAGATCTACGGGCTCTCTCGGATCAATAGTAATGGCTATTGGTTTGAATAAAAATGTACTTAATTAAAGATCTAATTATTTGCATTATATATTCATATACATTTCACTAATTTCCTATCTTTACATCATTTGTATCATGACAACAAACTTGAACTTACATAGCATTTTGGAAACGAACAAACATACCAAGTCAAATTTTCTGGACTGGTATAGAAACTTGAGAATTGTTCTCAAGTCGAAAAAGTTGCTCTACGTGCTAGATGCTCCTATTCTGCCACAACCAGTGCTCATCCTGATGAGCATGTTGTCCACAAAAAGCACAAAGAAGATAGTGACATAACATCCTGTGTGATGTTGGCATCAATGACCCCTGAACTGCAAAAACAGCATGAGCATATGAATGCATATTCGATCATTTTACATCCTGAAGAGCTATTTGATGCCTAAGCCAGAACGGAGAAATATGAGATCTCAAAACAAATATTCCGTTTTAAGATAATTGGGGGTACTTATATGGCCACTCATGGGCTTAATTGAGAAGCTTGGGTCTCTTGGGTTTGTAATGGACAATGAGTTAAGTATTGACTTAATTTTGCAATCTTTGCCAAGTAGTTTTTTATAATTTGTGATTAACTACTAGATGAACAAAATTGAGTCCACAATACCCAAGCTTATCAATATTCTTAAGATTGTGGAATCCTCTATGAAAAAGGAATCCAATGCAATCATGATGGTAGAAGTAGATAAATAAATTTTGTAGCCGAGTACAGACGTTTCTTTCCTCCCCACATGGATAGAAATAGATAAATGGGAATTAATTCTAACTCCCACATGATGAAAAAAAGTAAAAGGTCGCAAGAAGAAAATTATCCTATTTGACCACTGTACATTGCTAACATCAGGGAATGAAATAATCGAGAATCTTGAGTAACAGGCCAAGCTGATAAAGTAGCTAGGGTAGTGACGAATCTCGTTAGTAAAATGGGTCCTATAGAAAGTCAGAAGAAGAAAAAGGCTCCTCCTAAGCCCAAAGGTGGCATTAAGAAGAAGAAAATAGCTACCAAAGACCCATGTCATCATTGTGGAATGTAGGCCATTAGAGCGCAACTATAAAGCCTACTTATAGACTGTTAAGGATAAGAATGAGAAGGGGAAGCTTGCGAGCACTTTTACTTATACTCCTGGTATGTTTTGATTAAGATAAATACTGCCTTTAAAAATGAGATATAGGTATTAGATATCGGATGTGGATCCCATTATGTAATAACTTGCAAGGACTAAAGGATCGTAGAATGCATGAGAAGGGTGATGGGGACCTACATGTTACAAATGAAGTAAAGGTTGCTGCACTTGCAATGGGGACTTATGACCTACACTTGCCAGTTTTATTACAAAATATTATCTCAATTGCTTGTTTAGACTTTTATAGATTCTATTTAATTTTTAAGAATTAATGTTATTTTTTTTCTTTGAATGATATCCATTATAGCTCTGCGACTTTAGTTAATGGTTTATATGTTATAGAGATGGATAATCCAATTCTCAACATAAACAATAAGAAGCTAAGGATAAATAACTCAATCTCATCTTATTTACGGCATTATCATTTAGGCCATATAAATGAAAATCACGTTTCTAAGTTACAGAAGTTTGGTGACTTATGGTCATTTGATTATGAGTCATATGGCATGTGCGAATCTTGTTTACTTGATAAAATGGCTAAAACTCATTTTTTTTTAAAAAAGGAGAAAGAGCCAAAAAGTTATTAGAACTCATACATATTGATGTATATGGCCCAATGGCGATACAAGCAAGAGTTCATAACCTTTATTAATGATCATTTACAATACGAGTATAGAGACAACATTTCTTATTACCATAATGGCGTATCTAAGAGAAAGAATCAAACCCTTTTAGACATGGTACGGGCCATGATGGCTTTTGCAGACTTACCAAAATTATTTTGGGGGTATGCACTAAAGACTTTTGTTTATATTCTAAATAAAGTTCCATTAAAAATGATTAATACTATCCTATTTGAGTTTTTTTTTTTTTTTTTTGTAAGAGACCAAATTTATCTCACATGAGAATATGCGATAGTCCTACCTTTGTCAAAAGGCAACAGTCAGACAAACTTGAGAGTATGTCTGACAAGTGTTTATTTGTTGGATATCCGAAAGAGTCATTCAAATATTACTTCTATCTCGCTTACGAAAACAAAGTGTTTGTTTCGAAGCATACTGTTTTCTTAGAGAAGGAGCACATGCTCAAAGGAGACAAAAGGAGTAAAATTGGACTTAGTGAAGTTTATAAAGAACAAACAAATATAGATCAATCGTCAGATCCCATATTTATTAAGAGAATAGATAAAACTTCGTCTACACAAGAACCTCGTAAATCAAGTAGGATACTTATGGCGCCTGAGAGATATGGATTTCTCAATAGTGACCACAATGACGTATTACTCATAGATGAAGATAAGCCTACTACTTACAAGGATATTCTGAATAGTTTAGAATATGACCAATGACTTGAAACTACGAGGTAAAAAATGGATTCCATGTATAATAATCAAGTATGAACTTTGGTTGATCCGCCCAAAGTAATCAAACCTATTAGGTACAAATGGGCTTTTAAGAAAAAAACCAACATAGATAGTGTTGGGTATCTCATGTGTATCTCATACGGCGCAGCGAAAAAATAAAAACAAGATACCATCCAGGATCTGCATATGTGTGGAAAACAAGACACACACACACACACACACACATAACAAAGAAACAAAGATAACAACTTTTACCTTTCTTTATTTGTGTGGAAAACAAATTTTTCCTTCTTCGAGTAAGATAGTTGTGGTGCGATCCAGCAATCCTCTTGAAGAATCACCACAAGAGTTGTATATCCAACCAATATAATCACAGTGTGTGATTATCTCTAACAGAAATCCACACAGAGGATCTCACACAAGCACCAAGATTTTCTGTGCTAACTAAAAACTACAATGGTGGCTAGAGTTTTTATTTCTTGTTCTACTTCATAAGCAAAACAGAGAAAAGAAGAGTCTTGGATTCCTTCTTGGAAGAAGCCACACGAGAGAGAGAGATGTACAAGAGAACATGAAGATCATATCTCTATTATTCTCTTGAGAGGATGGCCCCACGCACATTATTTCATGTGTGTTGATAAAAAGGAGCATTCCCACCCATTCCTTCATGTGTGCCCTTTTGTTTGTTTTGTATGACTTCTTGCTCAACAATAAAACCACTTTGATTATATCTCATATAACCAAAAGCCTCTACAAAAACCACATCTGAGAATTCCAAACAATTCTCCAATTGCAATTAGAACCCATCAAGTTCTCAGAATTATAAATTGGCCTATCAATTATAACTAATTATAATTTGGCCACATCAACCTCTCTTTCTTGTAATAAACCCTACTATGTTATCAAATAACATCTTGAGTATATATTCCTCTTTTGTGTGTGACCTATTAGGTTTCCCGGTTAATTGGTAGCGAACATGAATTAATCCAAATGTCTTTGAAATTAATAATCCTTAATTAATTAGAATTAATCCTATTAATTCTAATCAGGATTGGTTTATTAATTCATCAATTAATAAACCCATATTCCCATATCATGAGCAGTATCTAGCAACACATCATGACCACCCAAGAGTCCAGGAAGTCAAGTGGCTTGACATGAACCCTTCAATAACAAATTACAGTGCAATTAACTCATTTCACCATACAATATCTCATTCGATTTGGAGTACGAAATTAGTACCAACTCCCTCCAGAATATGTACAAGGAACCCACTACTCTCAATGTGTCTCAATTGGAACCCTTTCCAATACACATACGCCTTGGCCAAGGACTTATGAGTAGTAATTCCTACAAGTGGCCATGAGATATTCGCCCCTACTATTAGGAATGGTAAATCCTTTATTGACCCTCTCAACTACTTTCGTTTACCTCACAATGTACCTAATATCCATCTCATAGGCGGCCCTTGATCAAGCTCTAGAGATTGGAATCAAGGCACAAGGCTCAGCAAACAAAGTACCTTGGAGATCTCAAATGTAAGGATACTTACACGTTTGCTATATTGAGATTATATCACTGGCACTAAATAGTTATCCATGTGATTATCTCAAAGTTAGGTCATCAAATGAACTTGTTCCATTAACAAGAATCCATGTGTTAACTTTGAGTATCTCAATACTCACGGTTATGAGAACCACCGCCTGATCGAATCAGGAAGTCTAACACATGCTAGTCTTAATGCATTAATGATGTCCTGTTTCGTTAATACTACGACTAGGGACTATTTAAGTACTAACATCATCTAGTGTAGTAGGAATCTCATATCATGATCTCTATTATGATTTTCTTAATACAGTGTTGTACTAGGGACTTTATCGAACAGTTATATTACTTAAAGTAAACAAAAGAAAATATAAGATAAATAATGCATTTTATTAAAATAAAATGTGTCATATACATTATACAAGTGATTGCCTCTAGGGCACAACACTAATAGATGGTAATATAGTTACCTATAAAGCACGGTTGGTTGCTACAGGTTATCGTCAATAGCATGGTATTGAGTATGATAAAACCTTCTTACAAGTTGCTCTGCTGAAATCTATAAGAATACTCCTAGCACTTGCCACTTAATATAATTATAAGGGGTCACAAATGGATGTGAAAATAGTTTTCCTAAATGAAAACTTAACTGAGGAAGTGTATATGACACAACTTGAGAGTTTCGCATCCAATGATAGCACAAAAGTGTGCAAGCTGTAAGGTCCATTTATAGATTTAAGCAAGCTTCTAAGAGTTGGAACATCCGTTCTGATGAAATAATTAAAGAGTTTGGTTTCATTCAAAAACACAGATGAATCTTGTGTATGTTAGTAGGAGTGCAATTGTTTTGCTTTCACTTTATGTAGATGACATATTGGTAATTGTCTCTATTCTTCAATAATTTAAAAAGGTATATAGACACCAGTTTCCATTTTGATAATAATGACTACAGGTCATAATCAGGCTATGTGTTCAATTTGAGGGCTATAACTTGAGGGCTACTACTTGACAAAGATTATCACTATTTCATAAGCTTTATCAATGATTATTCACAATATGTGTATTTGTATTTTTTAAAATACAAATATGAGGCCTTTGACAAGTTTAAAGACTTCAAGAATGAAGGAGAAAAGTAACTTTGGAAAAGTATCAAGAATCTAAGATTTGATCAATGAGGTAAATACTTAAGCTAAAAGTTTCAAGGTTATCTCAGAGATAATGGGATGCTATCTCAATTGAGTCAACCATATACATCTTAACATAATGGCGTATCTAAGAGAATGAATTGAACCCTTTTAGGCATGGTACGGACCATGATGGCTTTTGTAGTCTTACCAAAATCGTTTTGGGGGTATGTACTAGAGACTTCTATATGTATTCTAAATAAAGTTCTATTAAACATGGTTAGCATTATCCTATTTGAGGTATTCTTTGGTAAGAGACCAAATTTATCTCACTTGAGAATATGGGGTAGTCCTGCCTTTGTCAAAAGACCACAGTCAAACAAACTTGAGAGTATGTCTAACAAGTGTTTATTTATTGGATATCTAAAATAGTCATTCAGATATTATTTCTATCTCCGTTCCAAAAACAAAGTGTTTGTTTCGAAGCGTACTGTCTTCTTAAAGAAGGAGCACATGCTCAAAGGAGATAGTAGAAGTAAAATTGAACTTAGTGAAGTTCATGAAGAACAAACAAATACAGATCAATCATCTGATCCCATATTTAATGAGAGAATAGATAAAACTTTGTCTACACAATAACCTCATAAATCGAGTAGGATACGTGTGGCGCCTGAGAAATATAGATTTCTCAATAGTGACCATAATGATGTATTACTCATAGATGAAGATGAGCCTACCACTTATAAGGATGTTCTGAATAGTTCAGAATCTGATGAATGGCTTGAAGCTATAAGGTCAGAAATGGATTACATGTACAACAACCAAGTATAGACTTTGGTTGATCAGCCAAAAATAATTAAATCTATTATGTGCAAGTGGGTTTTCAAAAAGAAAACCGACATAGATGGTGATATAGTTACCTATAAAGCACAATTGGTTGCTAAGGGTTATCGTCAATAACATGGTATTAACTATGACAAAACTTTCTTACTGGTTGCTCTGTTGAAATCCATAAGAATACTCCTAACACTTGCCACTCGTTATAATTATTACGGGTCGCAAATGGATGTGAAAACAACTTTTCTAAATGGAAACTTAACTGAGGAAGTGTATATAACACAACCTGAGAGATTCACATCTTATGATAGCACAAAAGTGTGCAAGCTGCAAGGTCCATTTGTAGACTTAAGCAAGCTTCTAGTTGTTGGAACATCCATTTTGATGAAACAATCAAAGAGTTTGGTTTCATTAAAAAACGTGGATGAATCTTGTGTATATAAGAAGGTTAGTGGGAGTGCAATTATTTTGCTATCATTTTATTTAGATAACATATTGTTAATAGAAAATGTTGTCTCTATTCTTCAATAAGTTAAAAGGGTATATAGATACTAATTTCCTTTCTGATAATAATGACTACGAGTTATAAACATGCTATAATAATGACTACGAGTTATAAACATGCTACGTGTTCAATTTGAGGGCTATCACTTGATTTATGAAATCATTGATAGGAAAGATGTAAAAGATAGAGAGCGTTCGCACAGGTAAGAACATAACGGATCTGCTGACTAAGGCACTACCCCAGAAGAAACATGATAGATAGTTGAGTTATTCGACATTCAATACATGAATAATTGACTCTAGTTCAAGTGGAAGTTTGTTAGTGATATGCCATTGAGGCAATTACATGTATTTTGTATATTGCATATTTGTTTAATAATGTAAGGCATTCTTTATCTTTTAGTTTGTTTTATATATACTTTTGTGTGAATATAATTGTTAGATAAAGTTGCAAGTGCAACACATAATTAAGAAAATAATGATAGAGATCATGATATGTGGTTCCTACTATACTGGATAGTGTTCATAATAAAATTATCTCTAGTCATAGTATTAATGAAATAAGATATTATTAACGCATTAAGATTAGAACATATTATACTTTTTGATTTGATCAAGCGATAGTTCTCACATCCGTGAGTTTTGTGACACTCAAAGTAAACACATGGATGCTTGTTACTTGAACAAGCATTAGATAATCTAGCTACAAGATAATCACATGGATAAGTATTTAGTGCCAGTGATAGAATCTCGTTATAGTAAACATACAAGTATCCTTTGACTTGAGATCTCCAAGGTACTTTATTGGCTGAGCATTGTACTTTGATTCTAATATTGGGGTTAGATCGAGGGCTGCCTATAAGATTGATATTGGGTACAATGTGAGGTAAACGAAAGTAGTTGAAAGGGTCAATAAAAGATTCACCACTCCTAATAGTAGGAGCGAATATCTCACGACCACTTATATTACTCACTACTTGAGAAGTCCTTAGCTAAAGTAACTGTGTATTGGAAATAATTTCAATTGATACACATTATAAGTAATGGATTCTGAGAATAAGTACTAAAATATTTAAGCCAAAATTAACTAATATTCTGGAGGGAGTTGGCACTAATTCCATACTCTAAAACAGAATGAGATATTGTATAGTGAAATGAGTTTATTGCACTGTTATTTGCTATTGAAAGGTTCACGTCAAAACACTTGACTTTCTAGACTTTTGGGTAGTCATAATGTATTTCTAGATATCGCTCATGATCTTTCGAATATAGATTTATTAATTAGAGAATTAATAAATTAATCATAATTAGAATTAATCGATTAATTCTAATTATCAAGGATTGTTAGTCCTAAAGATTTTTGGATTAATTTGTATTTTGCTACCAATAGATCAAGAAACCTAATAGGGCATATACAATAGAGGATCAAGAACTCAAGATGTTATTTGATGACACTAATGGGTTCAATGTGAGAAGGAGAAGTTTTTATGGTGAGATTATAAATTGTTATAACTTACAGGCCAAATTAAGATTATAAGAACTTGTAGGTTTTAATCATAATTATGAATTCCTATTTCATTTAAGATTCTGAAAAGGTGTACAGAGATGTTTATTTGATAGACATACTACATTTTATGGTGTGTGCGAACAACAGAAACACCGAAACAGAAAAAGGCTCCCTAGCTTTTTCTTTTTCTTCATAAAAAACCCTAGTTGCCTGTACTATTTGCTAGCACCAGAGTATGGTAGTTCTCAAGATTTCTTTCTTGTGTGGATTTATATTGGATGAAATTCTACTCTTGAATTGCAATGGTTGTGACCAAACGAAAAAACGTATTATTTCGTTTGTTGCTGGATCGTGCCTTTAGCAGAGAAGAAAAATTTTGTTTCACAAAGGCGGCACTGAAGGTATTTTCTTTCCTGTTCTTAATATGTTTTAATTCATACAAGTGATCCTCTTCGACTGGAATTCCTGTTTTTCTTCTACTGCACGTGCTTGATTTACATGTGGAATTCCTACAAGTGTAATGATGAAAATACCCCTCTATACAATACCCATAATGGAGATAAGAAAAAAATACACTAACACATTTCTCAATAACATCTATCATCCTTTGATAGCTAGTCCAATAATCCATGACTTCTAGTATATATTCACTCATCATAAGGAGCTACCCAAAATTATACATAATTAGTTACATTTTGATATGAATTCATCTAAACAATATGCCAAAGCTAAAGAAGAGGGATAGAACAAAAAGCCACACTTCATGGCATCTTTGAAGAATCCAAGACATGGGAGCTTACAGGGGAGGAATTCAAGCAAAACCAACTAACAAGCCAAGGGACATGAAGAGTGTGAAGAAATGGATACCAAAGAGAAGGGCAAAGAAATATGTATTTGCACAACAATTTTTATAAAAGGCCAAAGAAGCACAAGAGAAAGGTTGAGGACAAGAAAAATGAATCGGCTGTGAAGAACAGTGTTTACCCGGCGCCAGCCCCAACAAGGCTACCTGGCACCAGGTCTACTCGGCCTATTGGCCAATTTTTTTCAATGCACACCCAGTGCCAGGCCCAACAAGGCTACTTGGTACCAAGTCAATTCGGGCCATGACCTTTTTTGCTCAATTTTTCTACTTTTCTTTTGTTTGTTTCCAATTAAATTCTCACGACTTTTATTATGTAATATAGATATTTTGGACCTTTAAATGGCTGAGATTTCATCTCACCTTAGTTAGGTTTTGATGACCATATATATGGTATTACAACATTTCAAATGTAACTTGGATATTATTATTAAGATCAAAAGACACTCTTGAGAGAGTTCTTTGAGGGTTCTTCCATGAAAGCCAAGACTAATCTTCGGATTCCATTCCTTGCCTTTTATTTGAGTCTATAAACTTATAAGGATAGATCAAACTAGCCTATAAAAATAGAATCTTAGTTTTTTTATAAGCTAAGGGTATAGAGTAGAGGTTATCTTTAGTTGCCTAGTTCATCTATTTCAATTGTTCTTGACTACTAGTTGGATTAAGGATTCTGGTGTATAAATTATTATACTTGATTCTCATTTCTAGAGTTCTAACTTCTTTAATTTGGCTTAAGGTCCTAGTATTTGAAATGGGTGTCTTGTTTCTTCATAAATTTCACTGTTTTGAGCTCTTAGAGGGGTCTTGCATTTTACCTCAAATTTAGCTACGAAATTCATTGTGAAATCACCCTTCTAAGATCATATCAAATAGTTTGGTATCAGAGCAAGAAAGCTTTGATGCTCATCGAAGCTTAAAGACATTGAACAAAGCTTCAAAATTGACCAATCTCGTAACTCAAAATTGTCTTACAAAAAGGTTAAGTTTTCTTTGATTTTTGTTGTGTTTTGTATATTCAACTTGTGCCTTGTTGATAGTATAAACATTGGGGATTGCATACTTCTTGTTGTTTGTTGATTTTGGAGGCTAAAGTTGCTTAAAATTTCTGCTATATCTTAAGTTCTGAAAATTGCCTATAAAATGTTTGATATTTTGCTTGAGTGAACTTTTCACTTGAAATTGTGAATAAAACTTTTGTGAACACATTCTATAGTTGATTATCTATCATTTCAAGTATTTTGGGGACATTACTTATCCATTTGAGATCTACTTAGTTGATAAATTTTTGCACTTGCTCTTGAATGCTATATTCCTTGAACTCTTAGTGTTATATTGAAAATTTTTGTTAGGTGTTGTCCATTCACCCATTCCTTATTCAATTTTGTTGAGCTTCTTGAGTTCATCAAATTTCCTTGATTTATATAAATTTCTTGAGGCTCATTGTTGTGTGTTGATCAACTTTCACCGTTAGTCATCTAGTTGGTTATCCTTAGAGAATTAGTTGACTTGTCAAAGTTTGAACTAATTTCTAAGTAATTGGGGAGACTTTTGTGGGAAGAACTTGTTGAACACTTGAGTGAATTAAAAAAGGCAAGAAAGTGAGCCTATTTACATAAAAGCTAAAGAGAGGTTAACACAAGGGTGAGTGCAAACACGTAAGGGAGTGCTTGTGAGGAAATTACTTCTTCAATCTAAACCTTCCAAGTAAAATCCCAACAAAAATCCCAAGACTCTTTTGATATTCAAGCTGCCTTTGAAATTCTCAATGCAAAAATAGATGAGATGAGGAGACATATAACTAAATTGCAAACCAACCAAGGCCAAACCTCAATTGTTGCACAAAGAAGGGATTATAGGGAACAAGATAGGCCTAGGCTAAGAAAGGGAAATAATGTCACACTGCCATTGTATGAGCAATGAGAGGATTAGGATAAGGATTGTGTAAGAAGTCATACACCTACACTATTAAGGGGAGGTAGGTAAGGGTTGAGAGGAGGAAGAGGTAGAATGCAAGATAAACATAATGGACAAAATGTGAGAGGGAGTTTGAAAGAGTGGAAGGTTGGGATGAGGGAGTCCATGAGGAAGATTATGGAGGATAAAATCAAAAAATGAGGTTAGAGTAAGAAGGTGAGATGAAGACGAGGGAGATAGAGAATTGAGGCATATCAAAATGAAGGTACCCCCTTTCTAACGTAAAAGTGACTTGAAGGCTTATTTTGAATGGGAAAGGAGAATGGAGATATTGTTTGAGTTCCATGAATATAGTGACCGAACCAAGGTTAAATTAACCATTTCAAGTTTCCTTGAGTATGCTTTAGTGTGGTGGAACCAAGTCGCATCCCAAAAAAGGAGAATAAGGGATCAACCGATTACCACTTGGGAGTTGTTAAAGAACTTGATGAGAGAGAGGTTTGTACCCTGATGTGTATAGATTTGGGTATAAAAATCATATAAAAACTAAGTACATTCCCAATCAAGTTTACATTAAAACGTTAACCCCAAATTACATATATGAGCAAGTGTACTCATCATTAACATAGCATAGGGTTCAAACGAGTGTCGATCCTCCAAGAACAAATGTGCATTAATCACTTTTCTTTCATTCTTTAACCGACTCAATAAAGTGAAAAAATGAAATAAATAAATATATATATATATATATATATCTATATATGTCAATGATGGAAAAGTATGTAACTCAGACCATTGTTTAGACATACATGATCATAAAGTATCTAACCATTATTATAACTAATTATTCTCTTGGCATCATGAAGGATGAAGGTAGATTCACTTCGATGGTCAATCCATGAAATTACTATCCTCTAGATAAATTAGCATCACTTGGTCTATCTCAACTAACTCACCCAAAAAACACATTAAACACAATCCTTGACTAAATTTCCTTGGTCTGGCAAATTTAAGACATGAAATTAATCAATGAATCCTTGGTCTGGCAAACATTAATTAACCTTTAGTTACTTAATCCTCAGCAATTAACCTCTTTGGTCTAGCAAGTTAACAGCCAATAAATATGAAATTAATTAATTGAAACCATCATCAACCTCTTTGGTCTAGCAAGCTAATGAAAAGAAATAATTAATTAATTTTGTAATATGCCCAAGTAATTAAATACCAAGAAGAACAATAAATTAATCAAAAGATCAAATAACTCTAAATATCATGAATATCTGTAACAATGTTGAATTACAATAAAACAATTAATATATCATTGTTCAAGAAAAAAAAAACAAAGTAAAAGAAAGAACTCATAGACAAGCCTCCTTCTTCTTCATTTGAAGACCTTCTTGCACAACCCTCGTTAAATTGAAGAATTCCTCCTATGATTTGAGTGATTTTTTGTGATGATCAATGAATTCTCCCTTTTTCCTTTGTGTTTTCCATCTATTTACAGGCTTAGGAAGTGTCTAAACTCGTTGGTGCAATGTTCTTGGCCGAGTAGAAGTAGGAAGATACTAAAACTCCACAGATTACCAAAAATCGCGTAGAAAAATCACAATCCCGCTTTTCCCTCAGAGCACAGCCGGCGTCGCCTTAGCTCTTGGAGCTGGTGCCGGTTGTGTTTTGGTTCTCTACTCATTCGCCGATTTTTTTTTTCCGAATTCCGCACAATGTAGTCTAAAATGCAGCCGGCGCCGCCTTGGCTCTTGGAGTCAGCATTGGTCCCACTCTGTTTTGATAATTTTTTATCACCTCGAAGTTCGTATCATCAGTTCATGGCCGGCGCCGATTAGCCAGCACCGCCTCTCTTCTGTATTACGACGTTTTGTTTCATTTTACCCCAAAAATCTGTAATAATGAACAAAATACCTTTTCAAGGGTAAAATCTCAAATATGAAGGAATATGACTAGTTATTGAATAAAATATATCACAAAAAAGCCTCAAATAACTAGGAAAAATATGACTATTTTAGCCCCTATCATATTCCCCCACACTTAGCTCTTTACTTGTCCTCAAGCAAAGTATCAAAGATAAGTAGGATTAACATAAGGTTTTCATCAATCACTCAACCGATTTCAAAATAATATCTCTAATGCTTCATTCATTCAAGAATATAAAACACATGCTACTACATCTTTCACAACAAATGCAAGACTTGTGTAAGTGAATAATGACTTAATAGAAGCATCTCAAGAGTTCACAATATTCTCAAACCATTGGAAAGAATTTAGCTAAAAAAGACTATGCATTCCATTAGCTTACTTTTCATACACTCTCTCCACTAATCCGAGACATATCATGATTCTACTTAGGTCAAGTAGGACTTTCAAGCTTGTAATGTAAGGCTAAAGGCTTGTAATGTTGCTTATCAAATGAAAGATATAAGAGAATTGATGCATTCAGACTTGGGTATAAAAATCTTACAAAACTAAGTACATTCCCAATCAAGTTCAAATTAAAATGTTAAACCCAAATCACACATATGAGCAAGCGTACTCATCATTTACTGAATATAGGGTTAAAACAAGTATCGATTCTCAAGGAACAAGTAGACATTAATTACCCTTCTTTCATTTTTTAACCGACTCGATAAAGTGAAAACAAAATAAAAAGAAAATAAAAATAAAAATTTGTATATGTCAAGGATGTAGATTTATATAACTCAAGTCATTATATAGACAAACATGATCTTAAAGAAATTAACCATTATCATAACCAATCATTCTCTTAGCACCATGAAGGTTGAAGGTAGACTCACTTTGATGGTCAATCTATGAAATCACTATCTTCTAGATAAATTAGAATCACTTGGTCCATCTCAACTAATTTATCCAAAAGATGCATTAAACACAATCCTTAATTAAATTCCCTTGGCCTCGGCGAATTTAGAACATGAAATTAATCAATGAACCATTGGTCTCAGAAGACATTAATTAATCTTCAATTACCAGTTCTTAAACAATCAACCCCCTTTGGTCCAGCAAGTCAATTGCCAACAGAGTATGAAACTAATAAATCGAAACACCCATCAACCCCCTTTGGTCCAGCAAGTCAATGGATAGAATCAACTAACTAATGTCGTAATAAGCATAAGTAATTGAACACCAAGAATAATAACCAATTAATTAAAAGATCAAATAACTCTAGAAATCATGAATATCTAAAACAATGTCGAATTACAATAAAATAATTAACATATCATTGTTCAAGAAAAAGAAAACAAAGTAAAAGAAAGAACTCAGAGACAAGCCTCCTTCTTTTTCATTTGAAAACCTTCTTGTACAACCCTCCTTGAACTTTGAAGAATTCTCCTTCGACTGAGTGATTTTCTATGATGATCAATGAATTCCCCATTTTTTCCTTGTGTTTTCCATCTATTTATAGGCTTAAGAGGTGCCAAAACATGTAGGTACAAAGTTCTTGGCTGAGTTGAAGTTGGAAGCTGCTAAAACTCTTCAGATTTCCAAAAATGCGTAAAAAGATCGCAGCATCACCTTAGGGACAGACCACAGCCAGCGCCGCCTTGGTCCATCGGAGCCGGCGCCTCCTTGGTTCTATTTCTCTACTCGTCCATCGATTTTTCTCCGAATTGTGCGCATACGTTCTCGAGTGCAACCGGCGCCGGTTCCAACCTTGCAGCCGGTGCCACCTCTACTCTGTTTTGTGACAGTTTTGCTTTGTTTTATCCAAAATCCTGAAGTAATGACCAAAAATACCTTTCTAAGAGTAAAATCTCAAATATGAATGAATATGACCAGTTATTTCACAAAATGCATTACAAAAGAGCCTCAAATAACTAAGCAAAGTATAACTAATTTAGCTCCTATCACATTCCCCCACACTTAACTCTTTGCTTGTCCTCAAGTAAATTATCAAGAACAAGTAGGAAAAATACAAGGTTTTAATCACTCAATCAATTCCACAACCATATCTTCAATGCTTTCTTTATTCATGAACATAAAACATATGATACTAAATCGTTCACAGCCAATGCAAGACTTATGTAGTGACAAATAACTTAGTAGAACCATCTCAATACTTTACAATATTCTCAAACCATTGAAAGAAGTTAGTTCAAAAAGAGTATGCATTCCATATGCTTATTTTTCATACACTTTCTCCACTAATCCGAGACATATCATGATTCTACTTAGATCAAGTAGGACTTTTAAGCTTGTAATGTAAGGCTAAAGGTTTGTAATATGGCTTAGCAAACGAAGGATATAGGAACATCAAAAGTTAAAGAAAAATTGAGAGTAAGCAAGAAAACGATAACCAAAATAAACCTATAATTCCCAACTCTTCTTGCTCTCCTATTCCACGAATCAATCAAACCATAACCTTATATAACAACCCTTATGTATTTCAAGCAAATCCTGCATTTTTCTTCTTTTTCTTTCAACTCTTCTCATCATCAACTATTTTCCTCACAAGATTACATAATTTTTCCAACAATGGTGTCAAGTGTTTTATTTGAACTTACTTTTACAATTCACTCACCATCCCTTTTGTGATCTTTTCCATTCTTTTTTTTTTCCACTGCATTTTCAATCTCTCTCTTTTTCTTTTCACTGCTGTTGTTCTTTTCTTTTTCACTCACTTTTCTTTCTAGTAGCTTGTTGTTTTCTCTTTTCACTTCCTCTCTTTTCTTTTCTTCTTTCTCATCTTTTCCAGCTCACCATTCTTTTCTTTCTCAATTTTTTTCAACTTCTTCCTTCCATTCCACTTCATTTCTTTTCCTAGCTCCACTTGTAATTGATTCATGACTGAGAGTAACAAGTCATGATCTCCATCCCTGCATTTTTTCCAACATACATATACTTTCATCCTTCAAGAGCATAAAGATTTAGAAATTATACAAACTCTCAGCACAAGGTATGGACAAAATATCGTGACGGGTTTTAAAGAAAGAAATCACCAATTTAGGCTCAAAATAGGCACTAGGGATAATATAACAATAGGTAGGCTTGAAAAGCTCAAACTATCCAAAGAAGGCCTATTACCGTCATCCCTAAGTTAAATCATGAATGTCTTTCTTATTTTGCCTCGAGATGTATTCAAGTAAGTTCTAGAATATTCCAAGAATTTTAGAGAAAAACAAGTTTAAGAATAATGTACAGTATTTGATCAAGAACTACTTTGTCCAAGTGAGTGCAAAAAGTCATGCATAACCCATCAATGATATAGAACATATGCTCTATAATCCATCATAAAGACATGCACTAAAAAAAAAAAAAATACAGCTTGAAATTGAAAAATTTTGAAAAATTTGAAAAAAATCCCGCATACAAGAATATGTATAGAAGAATTGTCAATCAAACCACTCCCCCACACTTAAACTAGACATTGTCCTCAATGGCCAAATAAATATAACCAAAACAACCAATACTATGGGACCAAGCAAAATAAATGAGAAGAGATAGGAAAAACAAACTTCCATTCATTGTGGCATACAAGAGCTGAATGCATGAAGAGGGAGGCAGCATCACGTACCTAAAAAAAATACAAAAGAAAATACCAAAGCATAACAATTAGAAAAGAAAATAAAGCAAAGACAAACGAAATAGAGAGACAACAAAAACAACCGCTGCTTGGGAAACCACACATTTTCTATGTGGATTCGTCAAAGAGCATGTCCACCTGTTCGAGATGTGGAAGACTACCACCCGCATAACGTTTCACCCTATGACTATTGACTTTGAAAGTGCCCCGAGTGGGGTGAGTGAGTTCGAGAGTGCCAAAAGGGCCGATCTTACTTACCGTGAATGGTCCCAACCACCAAGATTTCAACTTTTCGGGAAAGAGTTTTAAATGAGAATTGAATAATAGTACTTGCTCGCCTGGTTCAAATTCAGGTTGGCAAGTGATATGCTTGTCGTGCCACCGTTTTGCTTTCTCCTTGTACCGTATGGAATGATCATAAGCATCATTTCGCAATTCCTCCAAGGCTGTGAGTTGAAGTAACCTGGACTTCCCAGCTAACTCAAGATCGAGGTTAACTAGTTTTATTGCCCAATAAGCCTTGTGTTTAATTTTAATGGGTAAGTGACAGGATTTACCATAAACTAACCGAAACGGAGTTGTACCAATTGGTATCTTAAAGGCTGTTCGGTATGCCCAAAGGGTATCATCTAATTTTATGCGCCAATCTTTCCGAGTATGATTGACAGTTTTTTCCAAAATTCATTTGAGTTCTCTATTAACCACCACAACCTGTCTACTTGTTTGCGGGTGATATGGGGTAGCCAATCTATGGTGCACACCTAGGTGTGTGAGAACTTTTTTCATTTGTGCATTGCAAAAATGAGTTCCCCTATTACTAATGAGGACCTTAGGCACACCAAAACGAGTGAAAAGTTTTTTTAGAAATTTAACCACCACTATTGCATTATTAGTGGGTAAGGCTTGGGCTTCTACCCGTTTAGAGACATAATCCACTGCCACTAAGATATATTTATTCTCTAAAGAACTAGGAAAAGGTCCCATAAAGTCTATGCCCCAACAGTCAAATATTCACATGCTTGAAAATTTTGTAATGGCATCTCATTAGATTTTGAAAGGTTACCTGTGTGTTGACACCTATCACAATTTTGGACAAACTTGTGGGCATCTTTAAACAATGAGGGCTAATAGAATATGGAGTCTAGCACCTTTCGTGCAGTGTTATTGGCTTGGTAATGGCCTCCAGCAAGTCCTTCATGACAATGTCGAAGAATATCTTCCCATTCCCTAGAATCCACACATCTCCGAATGATTTGGTCCGCACAACACTTGAACAAATATGGATCATCCCAGAAGTAATGTCGTACGTCGGAGGAGAATTTCTTCTTTTGATGTGTCATGAGGTCTTTTAGGGTAATTTCTGCAGCCAAGTAATTAGCAAAGTCGGCAAACCATGGTGGGGTTTGGATCTCACCTTCTATGAGCAAGAGTTGCTCATCCGGAAAAGCGTCATCAATGTCTTCGTCTAGCAAGGATTCCAGGTTTGGATTATCTAATCTTGACAGATGATCGGCAGCCAAGTTTTCTGCCCCCTTTTTGTCCCTAATCTCCAAATCAAATTCCTGCAATAATAGAATCCATCTTACCAATCTTGGTTTGGAATCATGTTTGGTTAGTAGGTACTTCAGGGCCGAATGGTCCGTATATACAATAACTTTGGACAAAATAAGATAAGAGCGGAATTTATCAAAGGCAAACACTATGGCAAGCAACTCTTTCTCTATTGTTGTGTAATTTTCTTGTGCATCCGTTAGAGTCTTGCTAGCATAGTATATCGGTTAGAAGTGCTTGTTCTGTCTTTGTCCCAATATTGCACCAATTGCAAAGTCACTTACATCACACATTAGTTCAAAGGGAAGAGACCAATCCGGGGCAATTAGAATGGGTGAATTAATCAATTTTTCTTCAAGTATGGTAAAAGCGTTGAGACATTTATCATCAAAATTAAACACAGTATCATTTTCAAGTAAAGAAGTAAGAGGTTTCGAAATTTTTGAGAAGTCTAAGATAAACCGCCTGTAGAAACCTGCATGACCAAGAAAGCTCCTTATAGCTTTTACCGAAGTAGGAGGAGGTAGCTTCTCGATTGTTTCAATTTTTGCTCTATCGACCTCAATACCCTTCTTTGAAATTTTATGCCCTTCAATTTTAGTTTAAGTTAGGTTACACAGTTATACAAGAATACACGAAATATAAAAGATAGCACCGTTTTGCAGAAAGAACGAATATACATATTTACCTATTGACTTAGTTACATATTTACATGGTTAAATCAACAAAATCCGAGTTTTCATGCTATTGTTCCCCGACAACGGCAACAAAAACTTGATGCGTTCAGACTTGGGTATAAAAATCATACAAAACTAAGCACATTCCCAATCAAGTTCAAATTAAAATGTTAAACCTAAATCACACATATGAGTAAGCGTACTCATCATTAACTGAATATAGGGTTAAAACAAGTGTCGATCCTCATGGAACAAGTAGACATTAATTACCCTTCTTTCATTGTTTAACCGACTCGATAAAGTGAAAAATAAATAAAAATAAAATAAAAATAAAAATATGTATATGTCAAGGATGTAGATTTATATAACTCAAGCCATTGTTTAGACAAACATGATCTTAAAGAACTTAACCATTATCATAACCAATCATTCTCTTAGCACTATGAAGGATGAAGGTAGACTCATTTTGATGGTCAATCTATGAAATCACTATCTTCTAGATAAATTAGAATCACTTGGTCCGTCTCAACTAATTCATCCAAAAGATGCATTAAACACAATCATTAATTAAATTCCTTTGGTCTCAGCGAATTTAGAACATGAAATTAATCAATGAACCTTGGGTCTCGGAAGACATCAATTAATCTTCAATTACCAGTTCTTAAACAATCAACCCCCTTTGGTCCAGCAAGTCAATTGCCACCAGAGTATGAAACTAATAAATCGAAACACCCATCAACCCCCTTTGGTCCAGCAAGTCAATGGATAGAATCAACTAACTAATCTCGTAATAAGCATAAGTAATTGAATACCAAGAATAATAACCAATTAATTAAAAGATCAAATAACTCTAGAAATCATGAATATCTAAAACAATGTCGAATTACAATAAAACAATTAACATATCATTGTTCAAGAAAAAGAAAACAAAGTAAAAAAAAGAACTCAGAGACAAGCCTCCTTCTTCTTCATTTGAAAACCTTCTTGTACAACCCTCCTTGAACTTTGAAGAATTCTCCTTGGACTGAGTGATTTTCTATGATGATCAATGAATTTCCCCATTTTACCTTGTGTTTTCCATCTATTTATAGGCTTAAGAGGTGCCTAAACATGTAGGTACAAAGTTCTTGGCCGAGTAGAAGTTGGAAGCTGCTAAAACTCTTCAAATTTTCAAAAACGCGTAAAAAGATCGCAGCACCGCCTCAGGGACAGACCACAGCTGGCGCCGCCTTGGTTCTGTTTCTCCAATTGTCCACCGATTTTTCTCCAAATTGTGTGCATACGTTCCAGAGTGCAGCCGACACCGGTTCTAGCCTTGCAGCCGGTGCCACCTCTACTCTGCTTCGCGACAGTTTTGCTTTGTTTTACCCCAAATCCTGAAGTAATGACCAAAAATACCTTTCCAAGGGTAAAATATCAAATATGAAAGAATATGACCAATTATTTCACAAAATGCATTACAAAAGAGCCTCAAATAACTAAGCAAAATATAACCAATTTAGCTCATATCAAGAATCAAATATCAATGAAGCTGAGAGTTAACAAGAAAAGGATAAACAAAATGTATCCATAATTTCCAACTTTTCTTGCTCTCCTATTCCAGAATCAATCAAACCATAACCTTATTCAGTAATTACAACTCAACTTAAGCAAATCCTGCATTTTTTCTGTTTTTTCTTCTTCTTCTCATCTTTTTACTTTCTTCATCAATTCTTCTCTTTTTTTTCACAAGATCACTTGACTTTTCAGTAATGGTGCCAAAGATTTGATATGAATTTAACTTTTACAGCTCAACCACCATTCCTCTTGTGATTTTTCGTCTCTCTTTTTTTTTTTCAATTTTCTTTTCTTTCACTCCTCTTTTGTTTCCACTGCTGCTGTTCTTTTCTTTTTCACTTTTTCTCTTCCCATTCTTTCTAGCAGCTTTTGTTTTTCTTTTCTTGTTTTCACTCTCTCTTTTCTCTTTCTTTTCTTTCTCCACACACTATTGATACATGACTGAAAGTAATGAGTTATGATCTTTCTCCAAGTATTCTCCCTCAATATTCTCCTACATATACTTTTATCCATTAAGAGCATAGAGATTTGGAAAAATTATTCAAACTCTCAAAAATAAGTAACGGACAAAGTATGATTATGGGTTTTAAAGAAAGAACTCAACAATTTATGCTCAAAATAAGCACTAGAGATAATATAAAATAGGTAGGCTTGAAAAGCTCAAACTATCCAAAGAAGGCCTATTACCATTATCCCTAAGTTATATCATGACTGTCTTATTTCGCCTTGAGAGATATTCAAGTAAGTTCTAGAATGCTCCATGAATTTTAGTAGAAAAATAGGTTTAAGAACAATGCAAAGCATTTGATAATGAACTACTTCGTCCAAGTGTGTGCAAAAAGTCATGCATAAGCCATAAATGATCTAAAACACATGCTCTATAATCCATCATAAAGACGTGCATTAAAAATACAACTTGAAATTCTTTTGAAATCTCAAAGAAAAGCAGAAAATTTTTGAAAATTTTTGCTCATGAAGGATAAAGTATATGCATAGAAGAATTGTCAATCAAATCACTCCCCCACAGTTAAACTGGACATTGTCCTTAATGGCCAAAGAAATATAACAAAGACTAAACCATACCATGGGACCAAAAATAGAAAAGAGAAGAGATAAGGAAAACAAACTTCCATTTATTGTGTATTGTGTTGTACAAGAGCTGAATTCTTGAAGAACGAGGTATTGGCAAAGTACCTAAAAAGAAAAATACAAAAGAGCACACCAAAGCATAAAAACTAGAAAAGAAAATAAATCAAAAACAAAAAGATAGAAAATATTACATACAAATAACCGCCTCACAATAAACTAAAAGTTTCTACGTGGTAGTGTCGAAGAGCATCTCCACCTGCTCGGGGTTGGAAGACCCTCACCCACATAGCGTTTGACGCGATTTCCATTGACTTTGAAGGTGCCCATAGTGGGGTGAGTGATTTCAAGGGTGCCAAAGGGGGATATCTTACTTATCGTGTAGGGTCCCCACCACCTTGATTTCAATTTCTTTGGAAAAAGTCTTAACCGAGAATTGAAAAGAAACACTTGATTGCCTTTCTTAAATTCATGTGGTTGAGTGATATGCTTATCATGCCATTTTTTGACCCGCTCCTTATATTGCATTGAACTATCATAAGCCTCTGCCCACAATTCTTCTAAGGCAGTTAGCTGAAGCGCCCTGGACTTACCAGTTGACTCAAGATCAAGGTTAACAAGTTTAATAGCCCAATAAGCTTTATGCTCAATTTCAACAGGTAAGTGACAAGCTTTACCATAAACTAACTAAAACGGAGTCGTGCCAATTAGGGTCTTAAAAGCTGTCCTATATGCCCAAAGCGTATCGTCTAATTTTCGACTCCAATCCTTTCTAGTATGGTTAACAGTTTTTTCCAAGATTATTTTGATTTCCCTATTAACCACTTCAACCTGTCCACTCATTTGGGGATGATAAGGGGTAGCAAACTTGTGGTTCACTCCTAAATGTTTGAGAACTTTTTCCATTTGTGCATTAAAAAAATGAGTCCCCCTATCACTAATGAGTACCTTAGGCACACCAAAACGGGTGAACAGCGTTTTCAGAAATTTTACCACAACCCTTGCATCATTAGTGGATAAAGCTTGAGCTTCTACCCATTTAGAAACATAATCCATTGCCACCAAAATATATTTATTCCTCAAAGAACTAGGAAAAGGTCCCACAAAGTCTATCCCCCAACAGTCAAATACTTTACAAGCTTGAAAAATATGTAATGGCATCTCATTAGATATACAGATGTTACCTGTACGTTGACACCTATCACAACTTTGAACAAACCTGTGGGCATCTTTGAACAATATGGGCCAATAGAATCCAGCGTCAAGCACAGCATTTGATTAGGTTAGGTTGATTAAGTAGAGATACCAATTAATTGAGCCTTTGGGAGGAAACTCATTAACTCGAGAGAAATTGAGATTTATTCTTGAAAACTCATACCAGTGCTTAAATTAGGATTTGATAAACGTAGTGGTGTACTTTTTACTTGACATATTTTAGGGAAATTTCTTCTTGTACATGGGCTTTCTCGTATTCTTACTCCCTGGCAATCCTAGTGACTTTTCTTGTATTGGTCCGATGTACTTTCTATTGTATTGGATTAGCATAGTTAGTTTTTATTCCTTTATCTTTATATTTATATTGGCTAGAGAATGAGATTAGAGCAAAGTAGTGGTAATTGCTAAGTTCCTGTGAATTTGATATATGCTATTCCTTATACTATGCGATGGGTATACTTGCCATATTGTGTGGTTTTGAGGCTTAGCATTTTAAATTCAAGACTTGATAATTTATGGTCTTTGTTATACTATTTCCTATATGTACGAAACCACCCATCAATGTTAGTATCCTATAATCTTCACCTTACTGTGAAAGCACAACCTAATCACGTAGATTACTTACTAATACATTTGAACCTTCATGTGCAATATATATGTAAACAAACAATCATTAAAGAATAAAACTTTTATTAATTTCTAAAATACAGAAATACATAAGTCATTTTGAGCATACATTCCAACAAAAGCCTGTCAAGATATTAGACCGAAGCTTCAAGATTCTTTGTAACAAATATATACCGATGGTTAAGATCTTATAAGAGCATCACACGAGACCTAAGATGCTACCTAGGAACGAAAGCTTAGGTGAAGTGGAAGTACCCCAACTTATTGTGAAGGTATGGTATCTTAAATTTTAGGTCAAAATTCTTTTAAGGATGGGAGAATATGAAACCCCGCCTAAAACTACCCTTATTATAGGGAAAGGGTTTACATTGCATAGCATAACATTTGTGCATTTGTTCATCAAAATAAATTTATATGTGCTTTATATTGCTTAACCCTATTTTGTTGGGTGTTTGTAATGATTAGGAATTTTTATTTTAAACGGGAAGGCTTTTGGATTATAATACATAAGGTTGGAGGTTATAGATAATTTTGGGTTTAGAAAAGAAGGGGATTATTTTAGGAAGCTACAACACAAGGATTAATGTGATATAGTGGCTAGAGCTTTGTACTTAATATTTAGTAATCTTGAGTTCGAATCTCACTAAAAACAATTTGTTTTGAATTTAAAAATATTTCTATTCTTAGTCGGGTTCAAACCTTTCTGTCACTAACTGGAAGTTTTGTTTAACTTGGAAAATGCCATGTTTTCCCATTGTAAATCTAACCAAGTTTTCTATTCTTATATTTCCATTGATCTTCAGTGTAATTTGGGGGGTTAAGACTCTTTTCTATTTTCTTTCCCTTTAATCAATCACAACTTTCCACAACTAGGGTGATTCCAGTTTTATTCCCCGGGCCACTAAAGTCTTACTCGGTTACTTCCCTTCCTTATTCCCTATTCGCTTAGACCCTCATATCTTTATGACACTAAACAGACCATTCTTCTTCAATCTATTTTCACTATGGAATAACCCTCTTCAACTCTCCTAAATTCTAGCTTAAAACATTGTAATTAAAATGCCTTAAAGCTCTTAACAATTCCCTACAAAACTTCACTCAATTAGGCTACAAGTAATTGGAAATTCCCGCTTTTAAGCAACTGGTTAGCAAATGAAAGAATTATTATTCTTGCCTTAAGTCACTCAAATTCCTCAGGCTTCAACCGAAGCATTATTCCATTTTCTCCCATGAACCAAGCTGAAATTCGGCTATCCTTGGACTGCCTCTAGAATCATTGCACCTTATTCCTCTCACATTTTCTGCCTTTTTCTTCTTCTACCCTTGGATTGCCTGGACCATTCATTGATCGCCTTGCCTTGCTATTTCCTCTCTTTTCCCTCTTAATCCTTGGACTGCCTATAACAAGCATTGCACCCCATTTCCCTTGTTTTTTCTCTCTTTTTCCTCTCCAAGCCTTGGACCGCCTTGTCCAAGCCTTAGATTTCCTTGCACTCACAATAATGAAGCCTTGGATAACCTTCAACCAAGCCATAGACTGGCTTTATCCTGAAGCTTAGTTTCTTCTTCCTTCTCCTGCCATGGCAACTGAGATAAACTCCTAGTTTTTCTCCATTTCTACTTTTGAAATTCAAGAATACAAACCTTAGAAAATCAGTGGAATCAGCTTACTCTTTGATCATTGAAAGGGTTAAAATCACCATTATTTTCACAGTTATTTGAGGTTGTTTTAAGATACATTTGCTATAATAACTAGACATATTCCTTTCTATTTAACATTTTACTTGTAAAAAGTATTTTTGGCAAATATGTACAGATTTGAGTTAAAATTGAGCAGAAAGTGTAAAATTTCAGAATGTACTTGGCGCTAGACCCAGTCAAGGGACCAGGCACCGGGTCCATTCTAGTGCAACAGAAGAATTCTAACAGCTTTTAGCACAAAAGCATAATAGACCTGGCGCTAGGTCTAGCAAATGTACCTGACGCCGGGTCCATTTTGTCTACCAAGGAGAAAAGACCAAAAATAGAACAAAAATAGAGGAAGAACAAAGTGCACCTAGTGCCAGGAGGCCCGAAGGTACCCGGTGCCAGTTACACTCTAGAAGGCGAATATTCTGTGCACGAAATTAAGAATTTTCCAATGATTTCGGTATTTTCTGAATCCTACTCGGCTACGACTTCCTTATCCACGAATTTAGCATCCAAGAGGCCTATAAAAGCAGAAGAAAACACAAGGATTGGGGATATACAAGGGAGAGAGGTGGATCCAAAAGAAAAAATTTCCAATAACTCATTGAAGGGAAGATTCATCCAATCAACAAGGATTGTTCAAGAGAGTTTTCAAGAAGGAAGAAAGAGGCTTATCTACGAGTGCTTTCTTTTACCTTTATTTTCTTTTCCATGAATATTCATGTATTCAATATTTCCATTGTAATTTGACATTGTTGTTATGATTCATGATTTATTGATTAATTTAGTCTCTTGATCAATTCATTGTTTATCTTGGGAGATGATTATTTATTTTTCTTATAGAGTTGCTTGATTGATTTTTGTTATTAGCTCGCTTGAAAAAAAGGTTGGTAGTGACTCCAATAATTAGTTTCATATTTGTTATCTCTTAACTTGCTTGAGAAATGGGTTAATTATCTAGAACATTGGTAATCAAAGATTGGTTGATGATTGCTAGAATATGGATTCATTGACTAATTTCATGTTTTAAATCACCTAGAATATAGGGGTTTATATGAGGATTAATTTTAATGCATCTTCTAGATAATTTAGTCGAGCCAGAATATATTCACTAATTTAACTAGAAGATAGTGATTCCATAGATTGCAAATAAAGTGGGTCTATATTAAATCCTTCATGAGACTAAGATAATAATTGATTGTGATATTGGCTACGTGATTCATTATTATGTTTTCAAAAGCTTTTGTCTAAATTGTATATTTTCACATCCTTAAGTTGTATATATTTCTTTGTTTTTCTTATTTTTATCTTACTACTTTATTTGATATTAAACAGTAAATGAAAAGTGATTAGTATGTACTTGTTCCTTTGAGAATCGATACTCGTTTATTCCCTATACTATGCTTGCGATGAGTATACATACTCGTATATGTATTTTGGAATTAATTTTTTAATTAAAAATTAACTAAGGGATGGATTTAAATTTGATGATTTTTATATATCCAAAATTTACGCATCAAGTTTTTTATGCCGTTGCAGGGGAACAATAACGTGAAAGCTTGGATTTTGTTGATTTAACTATGTTTATGTGTTGATATATCTATATGTAAATATGTGAATATGTATATATGTTCCTTGTATGACTATGTGCCATATTGTGTTTTCTTGTATACTTGTACTTTAATATTTCCAAACGTTGTAATTCCTTGTAACTTAATTTGTAAACATATCCTAACTGTCTAACTTGTCAGTTCCATAATCCTACTATTTTCTATCTTGTGTAGACTTTGCTCATAGTTTATAACCTGACGATCCAAAGCCAATATAGTCGACCTTAATCCGAAAATTGAGAGAACTCTCACCAAGGTCTGAAAGGTTATAAGAAAAAGGGTACGGAAAGAGATGGAGGTAAATCAGCCTAACAATGGTGGTAACAGTGGAGCTAACAGACAGATTATGAATGACTTTGTAAAACCCATAATCTCAGGTACGGGCTCTAGTATCACACGGCCTAGGAAAGAAGCCAACAATTTTGAGAAAAAACCCAACGTAATCCAAATGATCCAGAATATGGTCCAATTTGATGGATTACCTGAGGAAGATCCCAATGCTCACCTTGCGAGCTTTCTAGAAAAATATGACACAAAGATGAATGGCATTTTTTAGGATGCCATTAAGCTAAGACTTTTCCCCTTTTCCTTGAGAGATTGAGCAAAATCATGGTTAAAATCTTTTCCCATTAGATCCATTACTATCTGGAATGTGTTAGTTGAAAATTCTTAGCCAAATATTTCCTACCGGCTAGAACTTCCAAACTTAGGACTGACATTTTTGCTTTCCAACAATTAGATGTCGAAAACCATTATTAGTGTTGGGAGAGGTTTAAGGAAGTGTTGAGAAAATGTCCTCACCATAGATTTAAGTTGGGAATGCAAATAGATCTTTCACAGTGGGTTGAGTTTTGCTACGAGGTCATTAGTTGATGCATTTGCAAGAGGCTCCATCAACTCCAAAACCCCAGAAGAGGTATTTGATTTGATTAAAAATCTGGCTATGAATAACTATGCCTGGGGGAGTTCACGATCTAGAGCTCGTGTACATGGAGTACACAAGGTGGATGAAATGGTTGCATTAGAGGCAAAGGTGGGAGTACTCACCCAGAAAATGAATCAAGGATAGGTAATGAGTGTGAATTGTGATTTTTGTAGGGAAGAGCATTCGAACCATTAGTGCCAAAATATGAGGTCTTCACAAGAAGTATTGGAACAGATGGCATTTGTAGGTAATGGTTGGCAAGGTAATAATCCTTATAGCAATACTTATAAGTTCAGGTTGGAGGAATCACCCTAACTTTTCTTGGAATAATCAAAATCACCGTCGAGAAGCTTTTTCAAATTTTGGGATGCAAAGGACTCAACCACCACTGTTGTACAATGCCCCACCAACTAAACCATCATTGGAAGAACTAGTCGCCCAACTGGTAAGTGGAACAGAAACACGGTTCCAAGGAATTGATGCGATCATGAGAAATTTGGAGGCGTCCATGCACAACCTTGAGGGTCAAATTAGACAGTTAACCAAACTCTTTGGTGATCGTCAACCGGGATCACTTCCAGGTAACACGGAGACCAACCTATGGGACCAAGATCATGGGAACTGCTAATTTTGAACTGCTTTAGTTTTTTGCTGAACAATCTTTTTAATTCTCGTTTGTTTTCTTTTATTTGGCTGTGAGACTGTATGCTGCTTATGATTTCGTGTTCTTTTTCTTTGCTTCCATTAAATTCTAACAAAAGAAAAAGTTTAATTTTTTGCCAGAGCTGACCAGGCGCCGGGCCCAACCTGTGGCCCGGGCACTGGGCCAACACGGCCTGACAGTAAAACGCAGACAAAATAGGCCCGGAGCCAGGCCTGTTCGGCTGCCATACTAAAATCGGCCCTCTTGGCCATTTTTGTTTAAAAAACTTTCATCCCTCTCAAATTTTCTTTTAACCATCGCTGAGTTCATTTTCAAAACACCGCCAGATCACTTTATATACCTTGAAAACACTTCCAAAACATAAAATCCTTTCTTTGTTCTTGAAATTTTGGATTAAAATAAGGAAAAATCCAATATTTTCTCCCAAAACCCATTTTTCAATCATTCCATTGAGGACGCAATTTCTTCAATCTTTTTGCATACAATCATTGCCTATGCATTGGAGATAATTGTGGTATGAATTTTCTACACTTTCTATGGTTAAATTTTTTCTTATGAATTTTGGGTAGTTTTCTATGCATTTTTGGGCGAAAATTCTTGAATATTTTCTGATGAAGGATTTGACTGTTAAGATTGCTTTCTTTGAGCTTTCATTGGCATGAGAATATCATTGATACTACTTTATGATTAATGCCATTGATATTTTCCATCTTTTTGGAAGTGATTGAGCATGCATTCTTTGTGAGTAATTTTTGGGATAAAGGATACTTGTTCCTATTTAACTTAGCCTTGTACTTATAAGCTTTACATTGTAATAAAAATGATATGGCTAATTGAGCATTATGATTCGAAGCTACATATTGATCCATTGAGCACTATTTGTAATACCCCGCCTAAAACCACCTTGGACCTATGGGGGGAAAAGTCATGCATTGCATAGCATTTTGCATTTCATGTGTTATTTTAAAATTATTTTTGCATGGGTGCATGTGATTTTCAAGGTTGTGCTTGCATTAATTTGTTTAATGAGAAATAGTGGTGTTGCTTGCATTATTTTAGAATCGTTTTAAGTGAAATTTAGTAAAGGAGATAGAGGGATGAGAATCAGAGTGAAAGGAATTTCTTAGAGTTATATTAACACCGGAGTTGATTTGGAGTAATGGTTAGGTCTGGTAATTATCCCTTGGTGACTTGAGTTCGAATCTTACCTCTTGCGAATCTTAGCTTCCTTTTTGAAATTTTCTTCTAGGGTTTCCTCATGCTTTGGCCAAAAACCTTAGCTACTCTTTTGGAAATTCAGCCGCCATTTTCTTAGGGGATAAATCTCCATATTTATCTTCTAAACTCAAGGATTTTTTACAAGGATAAAGACTAATTTTATGCTAGCTTTTATCCTTTTAATTTTTGAAAATCTTAGCTAAGAACAATTAAATTCCAGCTTGTATTTAATCAATCAGATTTTATGTTAGTTAGCTTGAATTAAATCTATTATGTTCCTAGCAAAATATTTTGTTGATTTTGAGAATAAAACCCTAGCTAAAAATCTGGAAAATTCCAGCCTTGTTGCCGCCACCTTTAGGAGCAATCCTAGCTCAACTCAAACTCTTCCAATCTAGGGAAGTTGAAGGGGGGCGGGGGGAGGGGGGTGAATAAGGTTTTTGGCAAGCAAAAACAATTTTTTTGAAGAGTCTAAAATGCCTAACAAGGTTGATCACCAAGATACTTGGACTAACTTTATTGATACATTGAAAGCTATCCAAGCACTCATAGATGTGTATCCAGATATAGACAGTGAAAGAACATAAAAACAGTATAAGAACTACTAAATTAAAATGAGACAAGAGATGTATAGTGGTTCGATCACAATGATCTACATCCACTACATTAAGCCTCACACTTAAGGATTTTCAACCCTATTTCATTAACTTCACTTAATGAAACAGCCACATATAAGAGAGGATCACTATACTAGGTTTTACACAACCTCTCAAACACATCAAGGCTCACCCCTATGGGTTTTACACCACAACCTTGAACATACACACAACAAGGATTACCTCTATGAGTTTTACCACACAACCTTGAACATACACACAACAAGGATCACCCCTATGGGTTTTACTAAACAATCTTGTACTTACAACAACACAAGGATCACCCCTATGGGTTTTACCACACAACCTTGGACTTACAACAGAGAATTGAAAATCAACAGAATAGAGATAAGCTCACTTACTTGAGCAGATATTCTCTCATATACAAGCCACAAAATACTTTATCTTTGATACACAATGAACTCACTTTGAAGCTAAGATAAAAGGAGATTTTTGAAAATATTGAGCAATATTTTTTCTAAGATGAATGTTTCAAAAATCTTACTTGTAATCTTGCTTTAAAGGCTATTTATAGAGCCAAAAAGTGGAGTGCCAACGATCATAAAAAACGGCTATAAATTTTTCTGTTTAAACTCATCCGAGTTTTGGACCCGGGTTTTGGACGAAGATGCATCCAAAAGTTAAGTCCAAAATGGCACATCACTGACAGAAATTCTTCGACCCGGTTTACAGGATTTTGGATGAACCTTTTGAATTCAAACGGTTCCATCTAAAATTCTATGAATTTTAAAATCTTTGAGAAACATCTCATTTGAAGCTTTAAGGTGAAGTCAAATGAATCAAAAGATAAGAAGACATAGAAAATAATAGATATACCTTAATGATACTTCCTAGTCTAATATTCTTCATAAAGAACTTCCTTGATATATAACTCCTCATGCTGTGATTTTCGCATTTGATCTTCGAATCTTGAAATTAGTGTTGAAGGAGTTGCCAATAGTTCTTATCTGAAGAATTTAGAAGAATAAATGTCAAACATGTCCTATCACAATAAATTGACACGTTAGTCCATATCGACGTTTGTCATAAATCAAAACCTAAAAAAAAGCCCTTAGGGCTAACAATCTCCCCCTTTTTGAGTGATGACAAACATGACACAATTGATATGTAAATAGAGAGAACATGTTGAGTAAATAAATGTAATCTTATAGTATAGGTCTCATGGAGATCTTATGATAAAAAATATGTAAACAAATCTCAATGATCGTAAAGCATATCATATCTCTATATAAATATTCAGAGTAATTTGATAGAGATAAAATGCTAAAATGCTCCCTCTAAATATATACTTATATGATAATTTCGAGCATAAGAGGGATGAGAAGAAGTAACGATTTATTCATCCAGAAAGTGTATCCGAAATCGTTTTGGAAGAATGTGTGTTTTCAGAATATCATTTGGATAGGGCTTTTGGATGTCCAAAACATTTTTCAAAAGCTGCTTATAAGAATATTTGTTTTGGATATGAAGTTTTTGAGTCCAAAACTCCCCCTGACTCGATGCACCAAAAAATTTTATCATAGAATTTTGTTTCAATGATACAATTATCATTCAGAAATCTGTGTTATTGAATAAAATTGAACTTCACAAACTAAGGAATTTTTCAGAAAAATTTTGTGAACAGTGAATCAAAAAATTTCATCATAGTAATTTAACTGCGCAACTGTTCATATAAATAGTTCATGCAATTCATAACAGTTCATGCAGTTATTTCGGAATTTAATAACTATTTATACAACAGTTTTGTGATTTCAATTTCCATAGCAGTTACTTTGCAGATAAAAAAATCATACATTAACAGTCCAATTTTAGTTCATCAGTTATATTGAATTCATATCAAATTATTACGCAGAACCCATAACAATTTATTTTGGATATCAACATGTAGATCAAATTCATATACAGTCGTAACATACAGACTTTACATTTTCTATCAGTTACTGCATACCAACAATTTCATACAGCATATATGCAGACTATAACATTTTCAGACTAGCATATTTCTTTTTTCCTGATGAATGCAAACAACATCATGTCGACAGTTATACAGACCATAATATTTTCACAGACCAACATTCAACATTTTTACAGCAGTATTTTCACAGATTTTTACAGTAACTCCCCCTTAATATTCACTGTCATTTTCTCTCTCTTTAGATCATCAGACAATCCCATAATATTCTTACTGCCCCAATAATATCTTCAGACACATTTCTATTTCTCCCCCTTTGTCATCAATAAAAAAGAAGCATAGCAAATGGAGAAATATTATGCAGTTGATAGACATTAGATAGACAATAGGCAGGATAGAGAATTTAACTTAAACAAGTATTAGTAACTATCCAAAGATAGAAATGTAAATGATTGAAAATAAATTGTTCAACGGGTGCAGAAAGTAAGTTGTTTATCAGCCCATTGTGATGCCCAAGTAAATAATCTAGGAAATATTAATCATTTCAGGCTTGGATCCAGCCTCCTTCCTTGAAAATTGACCAGTAATTCTGTTAGACTTGCGCTTTACAACCACATGCTTTTGTCTTTTGCCAGAAGGTTTGGGCTTGGGAGAAGGAATAGGAATATCTGTCTTCTGAATGGGAGAAGGCTGTGGAGATTGTACAGGAGAGGGTTTAGGAGAAGGAACCTTGACATCTGCAGGCGGTTCAGCCTTGTCCTCTGAAGATTGTTCGTCCTTGTCATGATCAGATTTAGAGGCAGAAGGCTTAGCAGAATTTTCAATGACAGAAATTTTGTTCTCTAAGATTTTGATTTCTGAGCTAAGAGATTCTAATTTTTTTACAAAAGAACTGATTGCACTCAGAATACTCTCAGATAGGCCAGAGTCAGGAACAGTTTCTTCCTCATCAATTTTTCTTTTGGCCTCTGACTTCCCTTCTTCCTTGATCTTTATCAAAATTTCCCTTTCTTTTCCAATAGATTCTCTCAACAGTTTCCACGAATTTCCCTCCCTAACATACCCCATCTTTTCAAAGGAGTCATAGCTGTAAACATATGTTCTTGAGGGATCACAAGTAACAAAATTTAAATCAATATTGAAAAATTTGAAGACTTTGGTCAATAAATTTCCAAACGAAAGAACATTGCTAGAAGTATTTCTAGACTGCAACATTAACTTTGTTGCCAGAAATCCAAAGTTAATCTGTCTCCCCTCAGCTAAGGCTAACATGACCATATTTGAAGTATGCTAATAAAGGTCTTATGGCTGGAACTAGGTACAACAATGGTAGATACTATATGATGAAGGATTCTACCCAATCCGTTCAACCATTTAGAACTGCGATTTCCAGAGTTTTCAAAGCTTTTTCCACCAGTAAACAACTTCTCAAAATTTTTCAGATTAAAAATTTCATTTCCTTCAGGAAATTTGTTCAACTCAAAATAATGAAACCCAGCATCACGAACATCACATATTCTATTATCGAATTCAAAATCTTTTCCTTTCACCCTTGTTACATACCACCTAATCATGAATCCTCCCTCTGTTTCTTCCAGTTTACCCTTTCTCAAATTTGCATAAAATTTCCAGACTAAAGAAGTGTAGATTTTCTCATCAACTGATAGCAAACTTCCCCATCCGACATGATCAAACATATCCAGAATATTCGATAAGTTCAGAAAAGCTGAGTGGTTTACTCGATAACCAGAAATAATAGTTTAATTTCTAGAGACGTAGTCATTGTATTCAGATTCACATTTTGAGTCGAGAAATCGGGGTACCGGATTTGCAGAATTCAGTTGTTCGGAGGATGATTCAGACGAATCATAATGAGAAGCCGAGAAGTGAGGCTGAGGAGAAGCTTCTTTAGCTTTGCCCTTTGATGAACCGAAAGTCACTTTCTTTTTCACGGGATGATTTTTGCCCCTTCTTCGATTTTGGAATGGTAGATTTAGTTTTTGCCATTGAAAGATATAAGCTTTTTCAGGGCTTTTTCAAAGAAGAAGAGCACGGAGGATTTAATTTGGAAGAAGAACAGTTTTAAGGGTTTTGAATGAGAGAAAAACCAGAAAGCTTTGAATGTCTATGATAGTGTGAGAAACAAAGTGCCTTGGAAACATATGCTTTTCTGAGGATTTTTTAAAAACAGCGCAAACCATTTTTTGAAACTCGAAATTTGGAATAAAAGAATATTAAGCGTTGATTTTGGAACAAAACCAGGTCCGAAATCAACATCCAAAAGAGTGTTTTCCTGAAATGCATTTTAGATGTAGGAATTGGATTCTAGCACTACGTTTAAAACAAAGAACAAGGTATTTTGGATGTAGAACTTTGTTTCCAAAACCATTTCTCTTCACAAATCCTGCACAAGAAAGACTTATACCACATAGTTAGTTTTCAAATTCTTGTAATTCCCAAACCTCTTCTTAAGTGGTTGAATCTTTCCTTGGCTAGAGGTTTAGTGAAGATATCTGCTAGTTGTTCATCCGTTGAAACATATTCAACATATACATCTCCCTTGAGTACATGGTCTCGGATGAAGTGATGTTTGACTTCAATATGCTTTGTTCTCAAATGCTGCACTGGATTTTTTGTTAGATTGATAGCACTTGTATTATCACACATTATAGGTACACAATTAAAATTTAGATTAAAATCTTGCAGAGTATTCCTCATCCATAAGATTTGAGCACAACAACTTCCTGCTGTAATATATTCAACCTCAGTGGTGGATAATGATACGCAAGCTTGTTTTTTACTGTGCCATGATACCAGTGACTGTCCAAGAAATTGACAATGGCCACTAGTACTTTTTCTTTCAACTTTACACCCTACATAATCTGCATCAGTATATCCTACAAGATCAAAAGTGTTAGTACGTGGATACCATAATCCAAAATCACGTGTCCTAATTAGATATCAAAGTATGCGTTTAACTGCACTTAAATGTGATTCTTTTGGACAAGATTGAAATCGAGCACAAAGACATGCTGAAAACATGATATCTGGTCGACTAGCAGTAAGATATAGTAGACTTCCAATCATACCTCTATATTTTCATTCATCTACCTTCTTACATTTTTCATCTTGGTCAAGTTTTATGGATGTACTCATAGGTGTGCTGATTTCCTTTGCTTTATTCATTCCAAACCTTCTGAGCAACTCTTTGGCATATTTTGCTTGGTTTATAAAGATTCTATCTTTAGTTTACTTAATTTGCAGTCCGAGAAAGAAGTTCAATTTTCCCATCATACTCATTTCAAATTCTTGCTACATAGTCTTAGCAAACATCTTGCACAAGGAGTCATTAGTAGTGCCAAAAATAATATCATCATCATAGATTTGGACAATTAGTAAGTCACCAGAACAATCAGATTTGATGAACAAGGTATTATCAATTAAGCCTCTAGAAAATCCTTTTTAGATTAGGAAACCACTAAGCCTTTCATACCAAGCTCTTGGAGCTTGTTTTAACCTATAAAGAGCTATAGAGATTTTGAAAACATGATTTGGAAAAAGCTCATGAGTAAAACCAGGTGGTTGCTCAACGTACACTTCTTCTTCAATAAAGCCATTTAGGAAAACACTTTTGACATCCTTTTGATAGAGCATGAAATTTTTAAAGGATGCAAAGGCAAGTAACATTCATATTGATTCTAGTCTAGCAACAGGAGCGAATGTTTCATCATAGTCAATGCCTTCCTCTTGATTAAATCCTTGAGCTACTAATCTAGCTTTGTTTCTAATTATAGCCCCATTTTCATCAAGTTTATTTCTAAAAACCCATTTTGTTCCAATAACTGGATGATCATGCAGTCTAGGAACAAATTTCCAAACCTGATTTCTTTCGAATTGATTTAACTCTTCTTGCATGGCAATAATCCAAAATTTATCATGTAATGCAAAATCAATGCTGTTAGGTTCAATATTTGAAAGAAGAGCAAAGTTGTCGATAAAATACCGTAGAGTTTTAACTCCTTGGTTTAGATCTCCAATAATTTACTCATTTGGATGGCCAGATTTGTATTTCCAAGCCTTTGGCAATTGATGATTTGAAGAAACTTCAGTTTGTTTTCTCTCTTGTTCTTTCTGCAATTCTTCAATTTCCTCTTCTTTTGCATGAGTGTCTAATGATGGAGCTTTAACCTGATCTAACTTAACTTCATTTGAATTTTCTACATCATCGTCATCTTTTTTTGAAGTATAAATGTTAGATTCATCAAATACAACATGCACAGATTCCTCCACACAAAGTGTTCTTTTATTGTGTACTCTATAAGCGTTCTTGTTGGAAGAATATCCAAGAAATATAGCCTCATCGGACTTGCTATCAAATTTTCCAAGATTATCTCTTGTATTTAGAATGAAACATTTACATCCAATAACTTTAAAATAAGAGATAGAAGGAGTTTTGTCAAACATAAGTTCAAAAGGAGTTTTTCTTAAAAATGGTCTTAACATAACTCAGTTTATTGTATAGCATGCTGTGTTAACAGCTTCTGCCCAAAAGTATTTTGGAAGAACATTTTCACAAAGCATTGATCTAGCCATTTTTTGCAAGGTCTGATTTTTCCTTTCAACAACACCATTCTGTTGAGGAGTTTTAGCTGCTGAAAAATTATGAAAGACTCCATTTTCATCACAGAAGTGAGTAAATTCGCTGTTACAAAATTCTTCTCCATTGCCACTTCTAATTGAAATCAGTTTGCATCCAATCGAATTTTGGACGCGCTTAATTATTTTTGAAAATTCAGTAAAGGCTTCATCTTTTTGTCCAAGAAATAATGTTTAGGTAAATCTAGAAAAATCATCAACAATTACATATGCATATTTTTTACCCCCAAGACTGGCAGTCTTCATAGGTCCAAATAAATCCATATGAACTAATTCAAGTGGTTTTGAGGTAGAAATCATTTTCTCTTGTTTAAAAGAGGTTTTGATTTACTTTCCAAATTGACATGCATCACAGATTTTGTGTTTATCAAATTTCATTTTTGGAAGCCCTCTAACAAGTTCTTTTGAGGATAGTTTGTTTAACAAATCAAAGGATACATGACCTAATCTTCTATGCCAAAGATAGCCATCACTGTCATGTACGGATAGACATCTAATTCCATTAGCTACAAGGTCATTGAGATAAAACACATATACATTTCCCATGCATTTGGTAGTAAAGATGGTTTCAAGATTTTCACTATCAAGTATAGAGCAAGAATATTTTTCAAAAATAACTTTGCAACCATTGTCACAAAGTTGGCTAATGCTGAGCAGATTGTATTTTAAATCATCAATAAGTAAGACTTGCTTTATAAATGTTAAGGAACCTTTAACAATATTACCAATGCCGAAAATCTTCCCTTTCTTCTTGTCTCCAAATGTAACAAATCTTCCATTTGTTGTCTAGATATCTTCTAACAAAGTTGCATTTCCAGTCATATGTCTTGAACAACCGCTGTCTAAGAACCACTTGGTAAAGCTTAAAAACCGTGCCTATACATAAGAAGAATAGATGATTTTTGGTACCCACACTTTCTTGGGTCCATGAAGGTTAGTATCATTTTCTTTGATTTTCCAGAAGGTAGCTCCACTGGATTCCACTTTTCTTTTAACAAGACATCTTGAAATTATAGGTCCAGGTTTTTCACAATACTTGCATGCCTTGTATGTGCTATTAATAGGTTTAGCAAACTGAAACTTGTTTTTTTTGTAGTTATTCTTATGTTCATGTCCTAACCCACTTTGATTTCCCGTTAAACTAAATCTGGGCTTGCAAATTTTGTCTTTATCCTCATGTTTATATTCTAAGCCACTTCAATTTCTAGCATAAACAAATCTAGGCATGCAAGTTTTGTCATTATCCTCATGTTTATATTCTAAGCCACTTCAATTTCCAGCATAAACAAATCTGGGCATGCAAGTTTTATCTTTATCCTCATGGTAATGTCCTAAGCCAATTCGATTACCAAAATGATGTTGAGTTCAGAGAAGTTTTTCCATATTGCTTTTACCATTTGTGAATTTCTCAATGTAATTGGTAAAATCATTTACTCTAATTTTTATATCATTAAAGGTGCTAACCACGCATTCAAGAGTTTGAATTTTATCACATAGGTTTTTATTTTCCAGAGATGCATGATGCAAGACAGTCATGATCACATCTTTCTCAATTATAGCACACGTATGTGTTTCAAGAGATATTTCGTAGACGTTCAACAAAGCTTCATTTTCTTTCATCAGGCAATTTACCTTCAACTATAAATCTTTATTTTTTCTGGATAGTTTTTTTAATTCATAAAACATATCACATAACAACTCATTAGGATCAACATGCTTTTCAATCATAGATGTATCCGAATTAGACATGCATTCTGATGTTGAAAAGTTTACCTCATTTTCCAAAGCCATGGAGCAAATGTTGGCAGTTTCTTCCTTAGATTCTTCATCTCTAGATTCTTCATTTAAGTCCCAAGCTCCCATCAATCCTTTACCTTTCTTGACCTTCAAGTCTTTCCTCTTCTTAGACACTTTTCCTTCCTTTCCTTTTGCAACTGGATAGTCTGCAATGAAGTGATCCGTGCTTTTTCATTCAAAGCATTGAGGTTTGAAGCTGGAGGTATGTCCTTTCTTTCTTATAAGCTTCCTTCCTCATTTGTAGTTTCCTTTGAACATCCTTCTGATTTTTTTTGCTATCATTGCTAAGTCATCACTGTCCATTTCCATGCCTTTACTGCTTTCCGAAGAACTTGTATCTCCATCATCACTTTCAGCCTTTAGAGCAATCCCTTTTTTGCCTCTATCATGATCATCAGATTCATAAAACCTTTTAAGCTTCATCTCATGAATTAAAAGAGATCCGATCAACTCTTCAGTGTGTAAGGATTTCAAATCCTTAGATTCTTCTACAACAGTTTTAGGCTGCCAATTTTTTGGTAAAGCATCAAGAATTTTTCGATTTTGTTTTCCAAGGGAATAAACCTTTCCGTAAGCTTTCAGACCATTTGAGATATTAGTAAATCTTGTGAACATGTCAGTGATGCTTTTATTTGGCTTCATAGTTAATAATTCATAATCATGAATAAAAAGCCCTAGTTTTGATTATTTGACTTGATTAATCCCCTCATAGGTGACTTATAGAAATCTCCATATATCATGGGCTGAATCACAACCACCAACACGGTTGTATTCAGTCGCATCTAGAGTACAACACAAAATGTTCATAGCTTGAAAATTTAGAGTCATTTTCGCATTGTCTTCCACACTATACTCATCATTCTGTTTAAGTATTTTTATGCCATCAATCATCTTTGATGGAATAAAAGGACCATTCTCTATTAAACTCCATAACTCAAAGTTAATCGAACACACATAAATTTTTATTCTATTTTTCCAGAAAGTATAGTTGCTTCCATTAAACAAAGGAGGACGATTTGTTGAAGACCCTTCAACATATGAAAGAGAGGATGAGCTTGCCATTAATATCTCTTCTACAAGGCTGTTAAACCAAGAGTATGTAGCCCTCGCTCTGATACCAAATGAAAAACCTTAGAGGGGGGGGGGGGTGAATAAGGTTTTTGGCAAGCAAAAATAATTTTTTCGAAGAGTCTAAACTGCTGAACAAGGATGATCACCAAGATACTTGGACTGACTTTATTGATGCATTGAAAGCTGTCCAAGCACTCATAGAAGTGTATCCAGATTTGGACAATGAAAGAACATAAAAATAGTATAAGAACCACTGAATTAAAATGAGACAAGAGATGTATAATGGTTCGATCACAATGATCTACGTCCACTACCTTAAGCCTCACACTTAAGGATTTTCAACCTTATTTTATTAACTTAAGTTAATGAAACAGCCACATACAAGAGAGGATCACCACACTAGGGTTTTACACAACCTCTCAAACAGATCAAGGCTCACCCTTATGGGTTTTACACCACAACCTTGAACATACACACAACAAGGATCTATGGGAACATACACACAAGAAGGATCACCCCTATGGGTATTACCACACAACCTTGTACTTACAACAACACAAGGATCACCCCTATGAGTTTTACCACACAACCTTGCACTTACAATAGAGAATTGAAAATCAACAGAACAGAGATAAGCTCACTTACTTAAGCAGATATTCTCTCAGATACAAGTCATAAAATACTTTTATCTTTGATACAAAATCAACTCATTTTGAAGCTAAGATAAAAGGAGATTTTTGAAAATATTGAGCAATAGTGTTTCTAAGATGAATGTTTCAAAAATCTTACTTGTAATCTTGCTTTAAAGGCTATTTATAGAGCCAAAAAGTGGAGTGCCAACGGTCATAAAAAAACGGCTATAAATTTTTTTGTTTAAACTCATCCGAGTTTTGGACTCGGGTTTTTGGATGAATATGCATCCAAAAGTTAAGTCCAAAATGGCACATCCCTGACAGAAATTCTTCGACCCTGTTTACAGGATTTTGGATGAACCTTTTAGATTCAAACTGTTCCATCCAAAATTCTATGAATTTTAAAATCTTTGGGAAGTATCTCATTTGAAGCTTCAAGGTGAAGCCAAATGAACTAAAAGATAAGAAGATATATGAAATAATAGATGTACCTTAATGACACTTCCTAGTCTAATATTCTTCATAAAGAGCTTCGTTGATATATAACTCCTCATACTGTGATTTTCGCATTTGATCTTCTAATCTTGAAATTAGTGTCAAAGGAGTTGCCAACAATTCTTATCTGAAGACATTAGAAGAATAAATGTCAAACATGTCCTATCACAATAAATTGACATTTTCTCCATATCGACGTTTGTCATAAATCAAAACCTAAAAGAAAGCCCTTAGGGTAAACAGAAGCTTATCCTAAATCCTTTAGCAAATCAAATTTTATTTTATCTCCAAACAAATCAGATTAATTTTAGCTAAACAAACCATATTTTTGTTCTCTCATTTTCCAGAATTTCGACCAGCTTTGCACACACCAACACTACATAAAAATCTGCACTCCAAAACACACCAAAACTCTTTATTGATTTAGCCAAATTACAATGCCTAAAAGTCTCATTTTTCCTCTCTGAATTGCATCAAAACAGCAGCAAAAAATCAGTCCAGAACTTCACTCTTTTTCTTAATAATTTTTGCACAGCACAAACACATTCACTTGCATAGAATTTTGGTTGTCAAAGCTGCACAAACTCCTTCTGGTTTTGGTAAAAAGCTGAACACACATACAACCTATCCTTGTGCACTATTTTCGGCCAACCTAGGAGAGCAATTTTAGATTGCTTTCTTCTCTTAACCCTTCTCAATTTTGGCCAGCAAAAAGGTACAGCAAGCAGCTTGTTTTTGGCATTGTTGCTAAAGAAGTTTAGAACCATTATGAGTCCTTTATAGCATCATCTTCTAAACCCTAAATCAAACTCTCCTAACCCTAAACCAAAACAACCGTTTTTCCCCTTCTTGCTACACGAAAATTTCCAACAAAGTCTCCTCTACAATTTTTGAAAACCTCAAGAGCAATCACTAGGCAAAAATCAAAACACTCCCTAGGGTAAGCAAAAGTCCTCTCAACCTCTGGATTCCTTTCCTTCTATTGATTCTCTTCTTCTTCTTCCATTGAACCACGCCATATAGGGACTGATTTCATCTTTCTTTCTTAACTTTCGATCAAGAGGAATTAAAGAAGGCAGCTTTCCCTTCTTCTCAAGTGAGCTCGTGAAGATCATCATAGGGGCCTCTTGATCTTGTTGATCTGGTTGTTGTAAGTTAAAGGAATTCCTATAGTTGATGACGTAATTGAGGATTAATATGATTGATGATGTCTATGGAAGTATAATAGCATGATGAAGTGGTTAGTTGGGATAGATGAATATTTTGAGATGAGTATTGTGTTAAGCATGTTTAATGGATAGCGATGTTATGTTTTGTTATGATAATAATGGTTGTGAATTTTGATGGTTAAGTCGAGACCTTTTTGATATATTGCACATGTCTTTGATGGGTATATATTCATGATATATTTATTTCATGGAATAGGTGATTTATTTGAAGTTAGATGATAAGTCATGATGTTGAGCATATTATAAGGAATTAAGAATGTGGTTTAGTAATTTATACGGGTTAGGTACCAGACATGATTTGTTTTTGGGAATAAGTGAGTTTATATGCATGCTTGAGATGATTGAGATCCTGATCATGGTATTATGTGATTCTTGATCAGGAGGTTATTTGAAGGAAGCAAGTAGTTGATTTTTATCTTGTTTATCTGAGGCGTACCACGTAAGTCCTTGCATAAACTCATTTTGTTAAATGCTTACGGTGGCAAGTCAAATGTTGTAAGGCTTTGTGAAGCTATTGTTGAACTATGATTGCTTGGGTTGTAAACGTGGATGTTTATTCTCTAAATGGTTTTATCAAACTAATGCCTTTATCAAGAACTGTTCTTTCTCTTAAACGTTTTAGAAAACTTTTTTTTTAAAAAAAAAACCACGTTTTACAAAGCCAAGGTATGAATACATTGTGAATCAGGAATCGACGGATATGTTCGTTGAGTACTCAATAAGGGTAGGCTAATAATACTAGTCTTGGAGGGCTTGAGTGAGTCTTTTAGCAGGAGGCCACCTCCAGAAGATAAGCTCTGCTTGAAAAGGCGACAGTATTAATTGGTCAGGCTGGTCCGAGCTAGCATATATACCTGGTAAGGTATTATTTCCCGGCATGGACACCCAGATGATTTTGTTGGGTGTAGAGATGGAGGAGTATCTCACCCGATAGGCCATACACCCACCATTGATCAGAGCGCCCAAAGTGTGGTAATCTGATCCTGTCAATGTGCATAAAGTGTGGTGCCATGACCGTTCTCTTATCATGGGGCCCAAAATGTAGCGTCATGACTGTTTCTTCGAGTAGATGATTTATTTTGCACAAAGTGTGATAATGAGAAAACTCCACTCATTGCAAAGAGAAATTATTTATGACTTGCTAAATATTTCTGCAAATGTTTTCAGCTATACATTCACGAACTATTTGAAGTACCATGTGCACACACAGGACTTACTGAGATGTCAATCTCACACTATTTTTATATCATGTTTTCAGGAGAATGACACTGCTGGGCAAGCAGGATGTCTAGTAGTTGGAGCTTTTGTTACCTTATTTATGTTTGAGAGACAAATGTTCATTTTTGTTTTTTTTGAACCGATGTATGCATATGATTAGACTTAGTCAAGTTTGATCCTGATATATTAAGAGTTTCCCTTTATTTATCTAAGTTTCGACATCTTTGGTTCGACTTTATTCAATGTACCTTATTTTAAAGACCCCTTCCACTTGGGACGAGGCGACATCCCTGCCTTTTCTAGGTACGTATTAGGGGGTATTATAAGTGGTATTAGAGCCTAGGTCTAGGCAATTACTTGACTTGCTGAATTTTTATTCCTTAAGTATTTTGATCTGGTACTAATCTGTGCGTTTTGTTTATAGGATAGTCAAGAGAGTTGTATCAGGTATCAGAGACTGGCCCGCTGGTTGCGGGAATCCACCTGCCCCACTACCTGTGGAAAATCCACACTCATCTGATTCAGAGACAGAGCCTGAGGGAGGTTGGTTTCCGAGTAAGGACGAGATAGAGCATGAGCCGCCTATGCTAGATGACCCGGTTGTTAATGTGAAACCCCAGTCAAATCCAACCTTAGAGTAAGAGGGTTGGGATGCATATCATGCTTTATTTCATGATTAAATACATTTTCATATGATTTCTATGTGCTTTGGATTTGATTTTTATTGTCTTGAAGTATTGTTAGTGAGTATTGTGTGAGAGGGGCAAAATGGTAATTTTTGCCCGAGGTGAAAATAGGGAGATAAATTGTGGATTGAATAGAAAATAATTTTTCTAGTGGAAATAGAAACAAGAGTTGTTGTGGTGCAGTGGTTAGAGCCTTAGAATTAATTATTGAAGTCTAGAGTTCAAATTTCATCATAGAAGCTTTAACTAGATTAAATTTTATTTTTATTTGGGGGGAGTTAGTTTCGGCCTTAAGGGCCTAGATTAAGGTGGTGATAATGACCTAGGAGAGACATGTTAGAAGAATTCTCATTTCACTCCTTTGCTCTACTCGAAATTCTTAAAGGGAATTCATTCTCCCTTGACCTTTAGTTTTTCTTAATTTTCAACTCCTTAGTTGATCAAGGTGTTCTATCCTTTTTCTTTCCAGAAAAATTCAATAAAGTGCTGAGGTCTTATAGGATCAAAAAGTCCTAGTAAAAGGCTTCTCATGGTCTGGAAAAAGTGGATGAATTGTGGGAAATTCCAAGATGAAAATCCCTCTAGTAAGCTTACTGAAATTTCACTCTATAGCTAGTTCACCTTCCTTCTTGGAATGAGCTGAAATCTTCCAGCTTGTGTACCTTCAAAATGTCGAACTTCTTAGCTAACATTCCCTTCCAAATGCTGCCAGAAAAATGGCCTGAAGTTCAGCTTGAAACATGAATTATTTCTGCCATTTTCGGACTGCACAAAGACAGAGCAAAACCAGTGAAAAATTTTGGGCAAATTGCTACCTTAGAGGCTCAAAACCAAGCTGTTTTCTTCCAGATTTTGTGCAGCACCTTAGCCATGTTTTTCCTCCATGAAGAAGGATGGAAACCAGCCTTGAATACCCCTGAAACTCCCCTTCAAACTCACTGCATCTCGGCTGGAAGTGGCGGACGAAATTCTGCCCAAAAATTCCTGTGCAGCGAAATTTTTGTGCAGGAAAATTTTCCAGCTTGTTTCCTATTTCTCCTCCAGTTGAAAACACCAACCTACTTCTGTCAAAACCTCCCTTAAACCACCATTAACAGAGCTCCAACGGTTCCCCTGAGCTTCTGGACGAAAGGCAGCAATGGCTGTCCGAAAATCTATCCAACAAATCCCTGCAATTTAGCTTGATTGGTTTCTAAAATTTCAGCCATCTTGTTTAGCAACTTTCCATAAAATCTTACACCATTGACCAGACATCTTCTTCACCATTGTACCCCTTAGTTTCAGCCATCATAAGCCTCATTGAACCAGCTTTAATTCCTCAGAAAAGCTGCACATTCAGTCGGCCATAGGAGACTTCAAAGCTGTCCAAGAAAATCAAGATATTCTTAGAATATCTAGTTTCCAAATTCTCTTCCTAAAAATATTCTTCAAGGATTATAACAACTAACCTTTCCTTTCCCTTCCAAATCAGAGAAACAACTCCCTAAACCCTACAGAATTTCGGCAGCCCTAATTCCACAGAAATTTGGCAGCTCTCCCAACCTCCCTTTCTCGATTTTCTCTAGCCACCAAGAACACACACACTACACCAAGAACACCTACTACCTTCTTTCACCTAATACACCTTCAAACCACTTCAAACCCTCACGAAAATCTCCAGATTTGATCTACTCTTTGCTGTGAATCCATCAACACCATTATTAACATCAAACTCCACAAATCATCTTGCTACTTTGGATCAAAACCAGAAATTTTTGTGAAGGTCAAGAACATCTTCAAGGTAAACTTATTCTATCAACTTCATATTCTTCAAACTTGATCTCCAATGAGAACTTATGTGAATGAACATACTAATGATCTCTTCTCTCTCTCTCTCTCTCTCTCTCTCTCTCTCTCTCTCTCATGGCCCGAAATTCCCTCCTTTGGCCGAATGGTCTCTTTTTCCATGACCATGCTTTCGCCACCTCTCTTGGACAAGATCAGCCATCTAGGAGTTGAGATCTACTCTAAACTCTTTCAAAGCATTCATCAACCAAGTAAGTACCTTCGATCCTTCTTTTAAACTCTAGAATCATGTCTCTAGGATGATGTTGTTAAAAGGTGAATGGTGGTAGGATTTGAGTATATATTTAATGTTGAGATTGAAGCATGAACAATTGTATGATTGTGAAGAAGATGGGATTTATGCATGAAAGGTTCATCTTGGTTGATTGTATGTTGATTTGAGGTTTGATGCATGTCATAGGTAGTATTTGTGATACAGTATGCAAAAGATTATGTCACCTTTGGTGAATAGGAGTTATATGCATGACTAGAATATTGAAGCCATATTCATGTTTATGCTAGTAAATGTTAAGCATGTCTTAATAAATTTAGATCTATGCCTAGATGCAAGATTTGATGAATTGAAGGATTGTGCATGTTCTTGATTGAGGTTGGCCATAGGAATTGACCATGATCTAGTTGTCCCTAAAAGTAATTTTCACTTCACGAATAAAATACTCAATAAAATAATTTCCTAATATTTTCGAAAACCCTAGGAAGGGTAGATTTGGATTCTTATATTCATAAAGGATATTTTAGCCAAATAAATAATAATTTTGCTAGAAAGTAAAATAAATAAATATTATTTAAAATAAAGAAATCAATTTAAGCCTTTATGAAAAAGATTTATGCTTAGTAAAATATTTACTAAATCAAAACCCTTAAGGATTTACTTATTATTTTCCAAGAAAGGCTTATTCAATCTAATCTCAAATAGTTTTAGCTATCAATTATTTTCTAACAACTAAACTATCATTAAATCACTATTTTACCTAGTACCTCCTATGACTCTTGATCAAATAAACTCTAGATTTTTCTTAACAAGATGTAAACTTTCAACTTATTAGAATTTATTTCCCAAACCATTACTTATTTTAAATAACAAATTAAACTTAGCTTATACACCTATTTAATTAGTGTCTTGCCTTAAAGCTTGGGACACTAGGATCATGGTAGTAGTGAATTGAGTGATTTGAAATTGAGGAAGTGGATTGTAGCTTGAATCTGATTAAGATTTATATTTACCTATGTGGGGTTAGGTCAGCTGTTCGAGACCTTGTTGTTGTGAGCAAGAATCAGGTAAGCTCCTGCATAAAACCTATTAACGTGGAAATGTTTTCCTTATGGCAAGCTAAATGTAGAGTGTATGGACACTCGTTTATCTGAAGGCAATTGAGGGTTGAATTTGATCTTATTTCCATCACATAAATTATTTAAAAGTTACTGAGCAGATTTTCTAAACTTAAAACTCTTTCTAAAACTGATTGTTCCCAAAACTTTGGAAACCCTCAAATTACTAGTTTCATGAAGAGCAATGCTTTGTTCATTTTATCCCAAGTGGAAAATGTCGTTGAGTACTCAATAAGGGTGGACTACTAGGACTAGTCCTTGAAGGGTTAGGGTAAGTCTCTCAGCTGGTGGCCACCTCTGAGGGGTGAGTCCTTCCCGGATAAGATGTCAGTCCAGTGAGTCGTGCCGGTCCGAGCTAGCAGTTTATTTTCAGTCAAGTGACTGTGTTTTGCCTGAATGGACACCCGGTTGTTGTTTGGGTATAGAGAATAACGAGTATCTAGCCCAGTAGGCCGATCACCTACTTTTGTCAGTCTGCACAAAGTGTCGGCATTTTGACCGGTTATGGGGCCCAACGTGTGGTAACCCATATCCCTTTCTTTCGAGTGGTTGATTTCATTACTTATGTACAACTAGATAAGCCAAAACGTCACTCTTGCTTTGGCTAATGTTTGATGCTTGCCAATGTTTCTCTTGTAAAGGTTTCACATTTTGCATCCATGAACTGGTTTCACTAAACACCCAAAGCACACACAGACTTACTGAGATTTCTGTCTCATCACCTTTTTATCATGATTTCAGGATGATCCTGCTGTGGAGTTGAGTGGCTAGTAATAACTGCTTTGGAAGAGAATGTGTCTTTTGATTTTATGTATTGCTTTGGGGAGACGAGAGTGGATAATTTTATTTATGGTTTTGTTTTGGAGTTTCATAGATTTACTCTTGGAGTATATTGGGTTGTAATAAATTTTTAAGTTAAGTATTATTTTATTTCAGCAATTTTATTTGTGTGACCTAGTTATAAAGACTCCTTGTCCTTTGGACGGGGTGACATCCCCGGCCCTGGCGGGCCTAGGCTTTGGGGTGTTACAGTTAAGGCAGAGATGGAGGATTCCGTACCTGAGTCACCTAAGTCTGAGGTTAAGGGAGGCATAGGTGAGTATGACGGGGATGATGAGAGTGAGATAGATGAGCTTGTTAGTGAGGGTGAGGAAGATGAGGAGATGGCTGAGCTGGGTGAAGGAGAGACAGATGAGTTTGGGGATGAGAATGATGATGAAAGTGAGGGAGGGATGGATGGGATAGAGAAGGAGGATGAGGATGTGATGGACGCTCCTCAGACCTCACAGATAGGTGAGTTTAATAACACTCCTACTTACCATGACCTCAAGGAGTCCAGTGATGAGGGGCATAGGCAAAGGGACGGAGTTACCCTGGCAGTAAAGGGACTTAGGCAACCCGCATTAGGGATGGAGGAAAAGGGAAAAGGGAAGCTAAAGGAGGGTCCCAAGAGGAGCGGACTTCGATATGGACTGGGGGTAGATGCTAAGTTGAGTACAGAGGGATTGTTTAACTTATATGACTCGGAGGGTGGGAGGCCTGCACCTAAAGGTGTGATTAAATTAGTTTTGGATGAGTTTTATGAGACAGCTATGAGAGGTAGGAGGGACAATAAGGTTGATTTAGGTCAGCCAAGTAAGAGTGCTGATTCGATTGGTTTTGAGAGGAATTGCATGAGGAAACCCGATAGCTCTGTGGGGTGGCTCGTGGAACCAGCCTCTGAAGATCCAGATGCCTCTGCTGACTCTAGAGACGAGTAGAAGACTAGCAGCATTTACTCTCTTTCTCTCTTTTGGAATTTACGTTCTTTTGTTCATTTATTCTTTTCGTAGAAGCATGTTACTTGTAGGGTTTAATTATTTTACTAAATAAAAGGGTATTGCGTGTGGTAACCTCTTCTCCATGAAAGTATGACTTTTATGAAAAGCATGAGTTTTATTTATTACTTGGAACTTTTCCTAAATAATATCATCAAATTTTCTTTTGGAATAAGTAGATGTCATTATTATTATCTTATCATGTATCTGAGCATACTTTTTCCCCTTGGTAACTATCTGACTTTGAGTGAATGTGATCAAAGATGGCACCAAGACGCAGGACTATCGTCCATAGCAGAGCCATTCAGGAAAATGAGTCTTCAACTCTAGAATTTGAGCGATGTATTGTTCCACACCCGACGTGGAGGAACACTTGCAGCAGGAGCAAGAATTAGCTTCTGAGAGACCTCGGGTCGTGACTATGAGACAGGCTTTTGACAAGATGGCTTTGATCCTTCAGAATTTAATCGAGAGAGTGGACACCGGCCAAGAGATCACCACGGGGAGAGGATGAGGCCCTAGAGCGTTTTCTAAAATTCTAACCTCCCACATTTCAGGGGGAGGTGGAGCAAGATGAGAAGTCAGAACAATGGATCGAACAGATAGAGGATATCTTTGCTACTCTGCGATACATGGAAGAAAGGATGGTGAAGTTTGCTTCTTTTCGACTAAGAGGACCATCCGAGCATGGTGGCAACGAATACAGAGTGACTGGGAAAGAGAAGCACAAGAATGGATATGGGATAACTTTACTGAAGCTTGTTGTGTGGAGTACATTGCCCGGTGGGTAGCTGAAAAAAGGGAGGATGAGTTCCAAACCCTCAAGCAAGGAAGCATGACAGTTGCTCAGTATGCAGCCCAATTTACGCAGTTGTCCAAGTACTACAAATGCTTGGTCGACACGGAGCAGAAGCAAAGTCGACAGTTTGTGAAAGGGGTTAAGGCCAGATCTGAGGAAGGCATTGTCTCCATCGCTGCCAACGTCATACACTGCCGCCGTTAACGCAGTATCCCGGATGGAGAATGAAGATCGGTACCGATCGGTGAGCAGGCCTTTCCAACCGACTCGTCCACCAATGAGGCCTCCGAGTAACAAGCGACCTGCCGACCCTATGCAGTGGGAAAACTGGAGAAAGCAACCTCGAGTGTCTATGGCAGGTCCAATGAAAAGTAACCTCAATTGCCGACTCTGTGGGAAACGTGGCCACAACGAGAAGAATTACTAGACCAATGAGGGAGTAAGGAGGTGCTTCAACTGTGGAGACCCGGGCCATCTAAGGAACGTCTGCCCTAAACCTCTAAGGATTAGCCAGATGGCCCCGACTCAGCTGATTGGAGTCACCCGAGGTGTTGCTGCTACTGGAACAACTAGAGTAGGAGGTCAGAAACCCAAAGTGAAGGCTAAGGTCTTTGCCCTGAACCGATAAGAAGTTGGAGCAGATGCAGCAGTGATTGAAGGTAACCTTTCTATCCAAGGACGTCTTGTTAATGTTTTGATAGATGCAGGATCCACACACTCTTATGTGAGTAAAGTATATACATCACATTTGGGAATGGAAGGAAAGGAATTACCTTATACCTTAGTAGTAAACTCACCATTGGGAAAAGTAATAAAAGCGGGTAAATTAATGAAAAGCTATGAAGTTAAGGTAGGGAAGGAGATTTTGGAAGCAGATCTTATAATTTTGCCCATTGATGATTATGACCTAGTCTTGGGCATAGACTGGTTGTCGAAGCACGGAGCTCATGTTACCTGTAAGGTTAAGACGGTGCAATTTGTGAGACTCGGACGAGATGTGATTGAATTTGACGGTAGGCGGGCAAAGGAACTAAAATTCTTGATTGTTGGTACCAAGGCTCGGATGTTGCTTAAGAGAGGATGTATGGGATATTTATCGTATCTTCTGAACAAACCCAAGGATCAGTGTACCTTGGAGAGTACGGAGGTGGTGAAAGACTTTTCAGACATTTTCCCTGCTGAGCTCACTTCTTTACCCCCTAAATGGGAAGTTGAGTTTACCGTGGATTTGATTCCTGGAGCAGAACCCGTGTCAAGAACCCCATACCGGATGGCACTGACCGAACTGAAGGAATTAAAGAAGCAACTGGAAGAGTTGGTGAGGCAAGGCTATATTTGATCAAGTACGTTGCCGTGGGGAGCATCGGTGTTGTTTGTTCAGAAGAAAGATGGTACTTTGAGATTATGCATCAATTACCGGGGATTGAACAACTTAACGGTCAAGCACAAGTACCCTTTACCCTTGATCGATGAGTTGTTTGATCAACTTCAAAGCTCAGCTTATTTTTTGAAATTGGACCTGCGGCAAGGATACTACCAGGTGAGGATTAAGGAGAAAGACATTCTCATGACTGCTTTCAACACGCGGTATGGACACTATGAATTTGTGGTAATGCCTTCGGTGTAAGCAATGCACCAGCGGTTTTTATGGACTTGATGCATCGAGTTTTCCAGCCATATTTGGACAAGTTTGTAGTCATTTTCATTAACGATATATTAATCTATTCCAAGAATCCAGAGGATCACGCAGGGCACTTAAGGTTAGTTTTGGAAAAGCTGAAGAGATGCAAACTCTTTGCTAAGTTCAGCAAATGTGAGTTTTGGTTGAGCTCGATATCCTTCCTCGGCCATGTGATATCTAAGGATGGAATCCAGGTGGACCCTTCCAAGGTAGACGCCGTAGCAAATTGGAAGCAACCGGAGAATACTACTGAGATACTGAGTTTTCTTGGATTGGCTGGGTACTACCGACGTTTCATTAAGAATTTCTCTACTCTAGCTTCACCGATGACACGACTGTTAAAGAAGGATGTTGCTTTTACTTGAAGTGAGAGGTGCGAGAAGAGTTTCCAAGAGCTTAAAACAAGATTGGTTATAGTGCCAGTGCTAAGCTTACCCGAGGCCGACAAGCCCTATGCACTCTATACGGACGCATCCAAGAAAGGTTTAGGAGCTGTGCTAATGTAGGATGGGAAGGTCATAGCTTATGCATCTAGGAAGCTAAAACCGCATGAAGTCAATTATCCGACTCATGATTTGGAGCTGGCAGCCACAGTATTTGCCTTGAAGAAGTGGTGACATTATCCGTACGGAGCACAGTATGAAGTCTTCACTGACCATAAGAGTTTGAAGTATATTTTCACACAGAAGGACTTGAATCTTCTGCAGCGTAAATGGATGGAGTTCCTAGAAGAGTATAGGTGTCCCATTAACTACCATCCTGGCAAAGCAAATGTGGTGGCTGATGCTTTGAGTCGTAAAGTGATGATAGCACACTTGAGAATGCAGGAAGTGTTGGCAGTACAAGAAATCCTAGAGCATAAAGCAGAAGTTCAAGAGAGGAAGATCTGTGTAAATAACTTAACCATGAAGCCCGATCCGGAGTAAGAAATTGTTGCAACTCAGTAGGACAGTGGGGAGTTTCAGGTTTTCAAAGAAAAAGAGATTGGGAGAGGTGGTAAAGATTTTCGGACTGATGAGAAAGGGATACTATATTTTTGAGACAAGATATGTGTACCTGCCATCCAAGACTTAAAAAAGAGGATATTAGATGAAGCACACAGGAACAAGTATACCATGCACCCTAGGGAAGTAAAGGTGTATTATGACTTGAAGAAGAAATATTGGTGGGCTGGAATGAAGAGAGATGTGGTTCAGTATGTATAAACGTGCTTGACGTGCCAGAAAGTTAAGGTGGAGCACAAGAAGTCTGCAGGTCTATTGCAACCGTTACTGATTCCTGAGTGGAAATGGGAAAAGGTAACTATGGATTTTGTGACTGGCCTCCCTATGACCAAGACGCGCAAGGATGCGGTTTGGGTAATAGTGGACAAGTTGACCAAGATAGCACATTTTATACTGGTGAACGTAAGAGACTCTATGGAAATTGTAAGGTTACATGGCGTACCATCAAGTATCATATCAGATAGGGACCCCAAGTTCACTCCGAGATTCTGGAATAAGTTTCAAGAGTCTTTAGGTACTACGTTGAAATACAGCACCTCTGCACATTTGCAGACCGACGGTCAATCTAAAAGAGTCATTCAGATATTGGAGGATATGCTCCGAGCATGTATTTTGGACTTTGAAGATAAGTGGATTAAGTGTTTGCTGCATGTAGAATTGGCATATAACAACAATCATCAAGCATCGATTAGGATGACTCATTACGAAGCATTATATGGATGAAAATGTTAAGTACCGATATATTGGGGATGGACAGAAGAGGGGCATATTATGAGGACTGCTGAGGTATGCATACAAGAAATGATGGACAAGGTTAGGGTTATCAGAGAAAGAATAAGGGCAGCACAAAGCCGATAAAAGTGTTACGCAGATACTAGGAGGAGGGAACTGGAGTTTAAAGTGGGTGATTGTGTATTCTTGAAGTTGACTCCTAGTAGAGGAATCTTAAGGTATCCGAAAGGAGGAAAGTTGAGTCCTAGGTATTTAGGACCATTTCTGATAATGGAAAAGGTTGGGCCGATCGCCTATAGATTGGATCTACCCGACGGATTGACCGGGATGCATAATGTCTTCCACGTGTCTCAGTTAAAGAAGTACAACCCCGACTTAAGTCATGTACTAAACAAGGAACCTTTGGAATTGCATCCGAATCTGAGTTATATGGAGAAACCAGTCAAGATTTTGGAGCGGAGTATCAAGACTCTTCGAAACAAGCAGATACCCATGGTAAAAATACTTTGGGATCATCATGGAACGCAGGATGCAACGTGGGAAACTGAAGAATGGTTGAGACGGAAGTATTTAGATATGCTCTAGTGGTATGGAATCTGAATTTCTGGACGAAATTCTTTTAAGGGGGGGGGAATGTAATACCCCGCCCAAAACCACCTTGGACCTATGGGGGGAAAAGTTATGCATTGCATAGCATTTTGCATTTCATGTGTTATTTTAAAATTATTTTTGCATGGGTGCATGTGATTTTCAAGGTTGTGCTTGCATTAATTTGTTTAATGAGAAATAGTGGTGTTGCTTGCATTATTTGAGAATTTTTTTAAGTGAAATTTAGTAGAGGAGATAAAGGGATGAGAATTAGAGTGAAAGGAATTTCTTAGAGTAATATTAACATCGGAGTTGATTTGGAGTAATGGTTAGGTCTAGTAATTATCCCTTGGTGACTTGAGTTCGAATTTTACCTCTTGCGAATCCTAGCTTCCTTTTTGAAATTTTCTTTTAGGGTTTCCTCATGCTTTGGCCGAAAACCTTAGCTACTCTTTTGGAAATTCAGCCGCCATTTTCTTAGGGGATAAATCTCCATATTTATCTTCTAAACTCAAGGATTTTTTATAAGGATAAAGACTAATTTTATTCTAGCTTTTATCTTTTTAATTTTCGAAAATCTTAGCTAAGAACAATTAAATTCCAGCTTGTATTTAATCAATCGGATTTTATGTTAGTTAGCTTGAATTAAATCTATTATGTTCCTAGCAAAATATTTTGTTGATTTTGAGAATAAAACCCTAGCTAAAAATCTGGAAAATTCCAGCCTTCTTGCCGCCACCATTAGGAGCAATCCTAGCTCAACACAAACTCTTCCAAGCTAGGGAAGCTTATCCTAAATCCTTTAGCAAATCAGATTTTATTTTATCTTCAAACAAATCAGATTTATTTTAGCTAAACAAACCAGATTTTTGTTCTCTCTTTTTCTAAAATTTCGGCCAGCTTTGCACACACCAACACTACACGAAAATCTGCACTCCAAAACACACCAAATCTCTTTATTGATTTAGCCAAATTACAATGCCTAAAACTCTCATTTCTCCTCTCTAAATTGCGTCAAAACAATAGGTAAAAATCAGTCCAGAATTTCTCTCTTTTGCTTAATAATTTTCGCACAGCACAAACACATTCACATGCACATAATTTTGGTTGTCAAAGCTGTGCAAACTCCTTCTGGTTTTGGTAAAAATCTGAACACACATACAACCTATCCTTGTGCACTATTTTCGGCCAACCTAGGAGAGCAATTTTAGATTGCTTTCTTCTCTTAACCCCTCTCAATTTTGGCCAGCAAAAAGGTACAGCAAGCGGCTTGTTTTTGGCATTGTTGCCAAAGAAGTTTAGAACCATTAGGAGTCCTTTATAGCATCATCTTCTAAACCCTAAATCAAACTCTCCTAACCCTAAACCAAAACAGCCGTTTTTCCCCTTCTTGCTACACGAAAATTTCCAACAAAGTCTCCTCTACAATTTTTGAAAACCTCAAGAGCAATCACTAGGCAAAAATCAAAACACTCCCTAGGGTAAGCAAAAGTCCTCTCAACCTCTGGATTCCTTTCCTTCTATTGATTCTCTTCTTCTTCTTCCATTGAACCACGCCATATAGGGGCTGATTTCATCTTTCTTTCTTAACTTTCGATCAAGAGGAATTAAAGAAGGCAGCTTTCCCTTCTTCTCAAGTGAGCTCGTGAAGATCATCATAGGGGCCTCTTGATCTTGTTGATCTGGTTGCTGTAAGTTAAAGGAATTCCTATAGTTGATGACGTAATTGAGGATTAATATGATTGATGATGTCTATGGAAGTATAATAGCATGATGAAGTGGTTAGTTGGGATAGATGAATATTTTGAGATGAGTATTGTGTTAAGCATGTTTAATGGATATCGATGTTATGTTTTGTTATGATAATATTGGTTGTGAATTTTGATGGTTAAGTCGAGACCTTTTTGATATATTGCACATGTCTTTGATGGGTATATATTCATGGTATATTTATTTCATGGAATAGGTGATTTATTTGAAGTTAGATGATAAGTCATGATGTTGAGCATATTATAAGCAATTAGGAATGTGGTTTAGTAATTTATACGGGTTAGGTACCGTACTTTATTTGTTTATGGGAATAAGTGAGTTTATATGCATGCTTGAGATGATTGAGATCTTGATCATGGCATTATGTGATTCTCAATCAGGAGGTTATTTGAAGGAAGCAAGCAGTTGATTTTTATCTTGTTTATCTGAGGCATACCACGTAAGTCCTTACATAAACTCATTTTGTTAAATGCTTACGGTGGCAAGTCAAATGTTGTAAGGCTTTGTGAAGCTATTGTTGAACTATGATTGCTTTGGTTGTAAACGTGGATGCTTATTCTCTAAATGGATTTGCCAAACTAACGCCTTTATTAAGAATTGTTCTTTCTCTTAAACGTTTTAGAAAGCTCTTTTTTTTTTTAAAAAAGAAAACCACGTTTTACAATGCCAAGGTATGAAAACATTGTGAATCAGGAACCGACGGATATGTTCGTTGAGTACTCAATAAGGGTAGGCTAATAATACTAGTCTTGGAGGGCTTAAGTGAGTCTTTTGGCAGGAGGCCACCTCCAGAATATAAGCTCTACTTGAAAATACGACAGTATTAATTGGTTAGGCCGGTTCGAGCAAGCATTTATACTTGGTAAGGTAATATTTCCCGGCAGAGACACTCGGATGGTTTTGTTGAGTGTAGAGATGGAGGAGTATCTTACTCGGTGGGCCGTACACCCACCTTTGATCAGAACGCCCAAAGTGTGATAATCTGATCCTGTGAAGGTGCATAAAGTGTGGTGCCTTGACAGTTCTCTTATCATAGGGCCCAAAGTGTGGCGCCATGATTGTTTCTTCGAATGGTTGATTTATTTTGTACAAAGTGTGATAATGAGAAAACTCCACTCCTTGCAAAGAGAAATTATTTATGACTTGCCAAATATTTCTGCAAATGTTTTCAGCTATGCATTCACGAACTGTTTAAAGTACCATGTGCACACACAGGACTTACTGAGATGTCAATCTCACACTGTTTTTATATCATGTTTTCAGGAGAATGACACTGCTGGGCAAGCCAGATGTTTAGTAGTTGGAGCTTTTGTTACCTTATTTATGTTTAAGAGACAGATGTTCATTTATGTTTTTTTTTTAACCGATGTATGCATATGTTTAGACTTACTCAAGTTTGATCCTGATGTATTAAGAGTTTCCCTTTATTTATCTAAGTTTCGACATCTTTGGTTCGACTTTATTCAATGTACCTTATTTTAAAGACCCCTTGTCCTCGGGACGTGGCAACATCCCTTCCCTTTGTGGGTACGTAGTAGGGGGTGTTACACTATTGAACATTGTGGATTTGATCAAGCCTGCTAATATTATGTTTGGATTGGGATATGGCTATTTTTCTTGTAGGTTTGTTGGAGAAGGTTAAGTGGTGTTTTATTGGTTGTCTTGTGGTGTTTTGTGTTGAGTGGTGGTGGTGCTGAATGGTGTTGTAATTGTGAGATGGATGAGAGTTGAGCATTAGTTGTAAAGAGTGAGTTGAGAGCATCATATTTCTTTGTTCTACCATTTTTCTTCATCCTTCAATCATGTCTAGACGACCTAGAGGGTTAGCACCGGGGGCTACGGGAGCTCGAGATGCATCTTCATCCACACCTTCCCGAGCCTCTACCAACCCAACCTACTTAATTCTCTGATCTTATGTGTCAAATCAGGCATGACAGGCACCAACATAATAAGATTATAGTAGAAAAGTGGTATAAGACTTCGTTAGACCATTCCCTAGAGCTGTCTACTATGTTTAGGCGCCTGGGGTAGGAACCTATTATTAGAATGGAAGGTCCTTATTATCCTGTGCGTGTGAGAGAGTTTTATGCTAATATGCAGGACAAAAAGAAAAATAATCTCCAAGTCATCTCCACCATAGCCAAAGGAATCCCAATTGTGTTTGGCAGGGCTAGACTAGCTCGAATTTTGGGAGTTCCGGATGAGGGGCAATAGATAGTTGTGGACCATAATAACCAAAAGATCATCTCTGAGCCTACATGGGATGTGGGGGTTGTAAGGACTAGTTTTTTTATATGGAGAAAATATGAAATAGGTCAAAATCGTTACTACTCAAATAATGAACTTGAGGCTCAGTGGTGTGCCTTAGTCTATATCTTTAGTTTCAACGTCTATCCCAAGGCTACTGACTTCAATGATTCTAGGGTCTTTGACCTTTATATTCAGGATAAGATGAGGAACTGTGAGCCTATTCCCCTTGCTCCAATTATCATTCACTCTATGCATGAGGTTGTTTCCTCTAACATTACAGCCAAAGCCCTTAAATTCCCTTTAGTTATTACGCGCATTCTGAGAGACTTTGGAGTGTGGTTGGATAGAGAGTTGAGTGAGCCTACTACTGACCACGACCTAGCAATGGAGCATACTTTGATTTAGTGTAGGTATTGCTATGATGAAAGGGCCAAGAGGTAGAAGAGGCCATATGAGGTGCAGTACCCCGGAAGGGAGGAGCTTTCCCCAGATGAGGAGCCACCTACTAGACCGGCCCCTCATGCCACTAACTCTGATTCATGTGCTGATTTTGAAGCACGAATGGAGGCACAGATAGAGAGCTAAATGACTATCCTCCTCTAGCTTCGCGATTCCATTGTAGACTTTCGTCCCCACCAGGATGTTCAAGATCAAAGGTTGGCCACTTTAATCCAACAAGTTACTGGTGCATCTTCCAGTCACATAGCTGATGATGATGAGGATGACTCTTGACTTACTCTCTTATATTTTATATTATTTTATGTAATTTTTTTCTTTTAATTTTAATGACCTTTACTAGCTTTTAGGTGTCTTTTCTTTTATTTTATTTTCCCTTTCTTTTTCTAGCTTTATGTTTTTCTTTGTTTTGTTTCCTTTTTAGTAGGTACTCTTGTAATGGCCCTTCTTTGTGGTGGATTCAAACATGGTGGCACTACGATGTAATGGAAGTATCTTCTTTACCTTCTTCTTCTTTTTTATTTATTTTGGTCTTCTTAGTTGTACTTTTATTATTATATCTTTGGCCATTGAGGTCAATGCCCAATTTAAGTGGGGGAGGGGGTGTGGAGAATGAGGTTGAAGAAGTACTTTTCCATATTAGTGGTTTGTGAAAATTTTTCAAAAATTTCAGTGGTTTTCATTGTTAAGCAATGTTGTAATTCTTTTTCTTACTTAGATATAAGTTTTGTCATTCATTAGGTAGATTTTTTGTGAAATTATTTTGTTGGAAAGGATATTTCTCAATATTTGAGAATTTTGCTTAATCTTATTTATGCATTAGTGTTTGAATATTAGTTGACTCATCTAGTTGAAATATGGAGGATATGATGAATATTGGAAGAGTTCATTGGCTAACTTTTATATTTTAAGTTTAACTTTTGCTAGTTTTGAGTTATGATGAATAATATGAGTCGATAAAAGATCTATGAGATGAAAGATTGTGGAGAAGTTTGAAAAAAATTATTTGAGTTGAAAAGAAATAATGAGTGGAAACAATGCTACTGTTGTGTGATTTGAAAAAAAAAATGCTCTTTTTGATTATCAATGAAGACCTTTAGCTAAAAAGGGGGTCAATATGGGGAGAAGTAGCAAGTGAATTCTGTGTACTCTCTTGAGGCTATTCCGAAGGTAAAAAGGCAAGAAAGAGCAGAGAAAGAAAGAAAGATTTGGTGAGAAAATAAATGATGAGTGAAGATTACAAAAGGGGGCCAATATGGTGTATGAAGAGAAGTTCATGCACTTAAGGCTATCAATTCCCTAAGTCATTGAAAAAATTTTGAGAGAAAAAATTTTAGAGTGCTTTTCTTACATCATGACTTAAGTTGTGTAATTTTTAGATTTATAATGCTTGAGTTGGTAGATAGCTTGACTTTTATGATTCATATCTATATTTTAACAAGAAGGGTGAAATAATCTTCATAGACTAAGGAATACACTTGATTAATTTGACTTCAAGAGTTTTGCAATGTCTTATCAAAAGTTTCAAGGTTTCCACTGTTTTCAAAGGTTATGAATGACAAAAATTGTATCTAAAGTTTGAAGGGGAGACATAGTCTTTGCTATGGTGAAGAAATTTTTGAAGCAGAAAGAACTTGTATTTTCTAAATAATTTTTCTTGGAGTAAAGTGTTTTGCTTGAAGACAAGCAAATGTTCAAGTGTGGGAGAATTGATAGGGGTTAAAATCACTATTATTTTTCTAGTTATTTGAGATTGTTTTAAGATACATTTGCTATAATAACTAGGCATATTTCTTCCTACTTGACATTTTACTTGTAAAAAGTGTTTTTGGCAAATATGTGTAGATTTGAGTTAAAATCGAGTAGAAAGTGCAAGATGTCAACATGTACCTGGGATCAGGCCCAGCCAAGGGACTAGGCACCGGGTCCATTCTGGTCCAACAAAAGAATTCGAGTAGTTTTCAGCACAAAAGTAGAACAGACCTGGTGCTAGGTCTGGCAAGTGTACCTGGCGCCAGGTTAATCTCCCTGCCAAGGAGAAAAGACAAAAAACAAAGCAAAAACAGGGGAAGAACAGAATGCACTTGGCGCTAGGAGGCCCAAAGGTAACTAGCGCCAGGTATGCTCTGGAAGGCGAATATTTTGTTAATGAAATTATGAATTCTTCAATGATTTTGGAAATTTTCAAATCTTACTCAGCCAAGACTTCCTCAACCACGAATTTAGCATCCAATAAGCCTATAAAAGCAGAAGAAACCCCAAGGATTAGGGATATACAAGGGAGAGAGGTGGATCCAAAATAAAAAATTTTCAATCACTCATTGAATGAGAGATTCACCTAATCAACGAGGATTGTTCAAAAGAGTCTTCAAGGAGGAAGAAAGAGGTTTGTTTACGAGTGCTTTCTTTTTCCTTTGTTTTCTTTTCCTTGAACAATCATGTATTCAACGTTTCCATTGTACTTTGACATTGTTGTTATGATTCATGATTTATTAATTAATTTAGTCATTTGATCAATTCACTGTTTATCTTGGGATTTGATTGTGTATTTTTCTTATGGAGTTGGTTGATTGATTTTTGTTATTAACTTGCTTGAAAAAAAGGTTGGTAGTGACCTCAATTAATTAGTTTCATATTTGTTATCTTTTAATTTATTTGAAAATTGGGTTAATTATCTAGAATATTGGTAATCAAAGGTTAGTTGATGATTGCTAGAATATGGATTCATTGACTAATTTTATATTTTAAATCACCTAGAATATAAGAGTTTATATGAGGATTAATTTTAATGCATCTTCTGAATAATTTAATCGAGACAAAATATTTTTACTAATTTAACTAGAAGATAGTGATTCAATGGATTGCAAACGAAGTGGGTTTATATTAAATCCTTCATGAGACTAAGATAATAATTGATTGTGATATTGGCTAAGTGATTCATTATCCTGTTTTCGAAAGCTTTTGTCTAAATTGCATATTTTCACATCCTTGAGTTGTATATATTTCTTTATTTTTCTTATTTTTATCTTACTACTTTATTTGATATTAAACAATGAATGAAAAGTGATTAGTGTGTACTTGTTCCTTTGTGGACCGATGCTCGTTAATTCTCTATATTATGCTTGCGATGAGTATACTTGCTCGTATGTATATTTTGAGATTAATCATCACAACAGAGAAATCCTGAAGACTATAATAGGCTTTATTATTTCACTTGGAAACTGAGACATTATTTGATAATATTTAGTACTTATTATATATTTGTCATATTATTTATAATTCATTTTTATTATCTATTGAAAATTATTTGTAGTATTCATTTAGTATAATAAGTATTGAATATTAACGTTTTTTGTAGTTATTGCTAGAACTATTATCAATATTGAACTTTTGAGTGTGGTATACATGTTTGAACATTTAAAGTTGATGATATAGTTTTATTTTTGGCATGGCATGCTTAGGATGAAGATAATGTTTGTTTTGAAATATTTTGATATTATCTAAGTATTGAATAAGTGTAGTTGTGTAGTTGGTGACTTATTCCTTGTATTTTTCCTAAACGAGACTAGGTTTCTTTGATCAAGACATCGGGAGACTTTATCTGCGAGACAATAATAAAGTAAGTCCTTGTATAAAACTTATTTGCTAGACAAACGAAATATTGCAAGTCAAGTATGATTACTGCTATGAAATGGCAACGTGTATCTGGAATGCAACCATAGTTATTTGTTCACACACATTCTTTTGGTTGTTGAATCTAAACGTTTTGCTCAAACAAAAGTTTCTAACTAAAATACTCACTCTTTTAAATATAAGATTCAAACTAAAAATAGTTAACCATGATTGAAATTTTCAAAACGACAAAGCTTTTGTGAATTTTCCTTGTACAAAAACAGTATACATTGAGTACTTTAAGGTTAGCCTAGTTGGAAGTTGCTTTAGAAGGTTAGAATAAGTCTTCTAGTGGAGGCCTCCATCAGGAGATAATCTCTTTCTGGATAAAATGCTAGTTCTGATTGGTCAAGCCGGTCCAAGCTAGCAACTCAGTCCAAGTGGACTGTTTTCCCAGAAGTGGACAACCGGTAAGTTAAGGTATAGAGATGGAGGAGTATCTCATACAGTGGGCTGATTGCCCACTTGTATTGTGATTCAAGGTTTCACAATACATGGTCATATGGCAAGGTTTCATAGTTACCTTTATTTTAGAGTGGTTATTTCTTTTAAATGTAAAACACTATTCTACGTTAAAAAGCACAATGTTATGACTTGCAATCTTTTCCAGGACTTGTCGAAAGTTGCATACATGAAACATTTCTCAATTTGACATGAGCACATACAAGGCTTACTGGGAACTAATTCTTAGCATGTTTTGTATTATGTTTTTAGGAAGATCCTGCTTTGAAGGTTGAGATTGCCTTAATATTGAAGATTTTTATTTTTGTTTTAATGTATTGTCTTTCAAGTCTTTATTTGAATAATTTTGAAGGTTTGTAAAAGTATTGATTCAGTTGTAATGAGTTTTAAACTTAGTTTATTTCCTTTAATTTTCTTTTTACCTAGTTATAATGACCTTTGGGCCTATGAACAGAGTGACATTCTGACCTCTTTAGGTGTACGTAGGTAGTGGAGTGTTATAAGTAGCTCCCATATTTGAGGATGATAATTGATTTATTCTTTCCCATAACAATTATTGGTCATGTCTTGGTAATTTGGGAAAGCTACATTCCAATTATCATACCTCTTACTACAAGCATAAACTTCTGCTTACTATGCTACCATCCTATTATCATTTTAGCCCTCTTGTGATGATAGCCTTGGCTACATACTTCCCCATAAATGATTGCCCATGATGATGTTGTAATCTCGCGCAAAAAAAAAAAATAATAATAAAAAGTATATACAAACAAAACAAAAACACAATCAAGATAGATATAATCACAAACTACCTTAATACAAAATTAGTGGTATTTACAAATACAAAGAGGACTAAATTAACAAGACTCAATCTTTTCAGGCTATTGCCAATCCCCGACACTGGCACAAAAAACTTGATACATGCTTTTTAGTGCACGAAATATTACCAATAATGTCCACAATCAATTAAGTTTTAATTAAAATGCAAACAATAAAAATCACACATTTGGACAAGTATACCTATCATGTAAAGTAAGGAATAACAAGTATCATATCTAGAAGAACTTAGCAATTACCCTTACTTTACTCTAATCTCATTATTTAGCCACCAAATTAAATAGATAAAATAAATAAAACTATTACACTAGAGAATATGTCAAGTTTACCCAAGAAAAGTCACAAGGATTAATAAGCAGTAAGAATAAAAAGAAAAGACATGTGACGAAGAAATCATCTAATTCTATGTCAAGTAAAGAAAACACCTTTAAATCAGTTGATTCCCAATTCTAACACTGATATAAGTTTAAAAGGTGAAATTTACTCTATCTCAAGTTATAAAATTCCTATCATTTGCTAATTGAAGGGTATCTCTATCTCTCCAATTGAATCTAAAAAGCATTAAGATCAATTCAATTTTACTCAAAAGAAGTAACACCCCTATGTCTAGGTGACATCACAACCTCATTAATTACTTGGAAGAAACCAATGCCCCTATCTTTAGGTGACACTAAAATCTCAATGATTACTAGGTCTAATCCCCTATTAATCTCTCTTGAGTTAATTAGTAGATAACAAATATTAATTACTTTGAAATAACCAATTCAATACAATGAAATCAATTAATCAAATAATAGAAGTTGAAATCAATAGATCTAAAAAAATTTCAACCCAAGAGCATAAACTTTAGGGTTCATCCCTCAAATTCAATTAAAAGCATATGAATTCAGTATTGTCGAAGTAGAATACAAAGGAAAATGAAAGAAGCCACTTGATGCAAGCTTTTTAGTGTAGGAAATATTACCAACAATGTCCACAATCAATTAAGTTTTAATTAAAATGCTAACACTAAAAATCACACATTTGGCTAAGTAAACCTATCATGTAATATAGGGAATATCAAGTATCATATCTAGAAGAACTTAGCAATTACCCTTACTTTACTCTAATCTCATTGTTTAGCCAATCAATTAAATAGATAAAAGAAACAAAACTATTACACTAGAGAATATGTTAAGTTCACTTAAGAAAAGTTACAAGGATTGTCAAGGAGTAATAATAAGGAGAAAAGAGATGTAAAGAAGAAATCATCTAATTCTATGTCAAGTAAAGAAAACACCTTTAAATCAACTGATGCCTAATTCTAATATCTATATGAGTTTAAAAGGTGAATTTTACTCTCTCGCAAGTTATAAAATTCCTATTATTAGCTAATTAAAGGATATCTCTATCTCTATAACTGAATCTAAGAAGCATTAAGATCAACTCAATTATACTCCGAAGAAGTAACACCCCTATTTCTAGGCGACATCACAATCTCATTAATTACCTAAAAGAAACAAATACCTCTATCCCTAGGTGACACTAAAATCTTAATGATTACTAGGTCTAATTCCCCAATCTCTTGCTCAAGTTAATTAGTATATAACAAATATAGAATTAATTACTTTAAAATAACCAATTCAATATAATGAAATCAAGTAATCAAATACTAGAAGTTGAAATCTATAGATCTAAAAAACATTTCAATCCAAGAACATAAACTTTGGGGTTCATCCCTCAAATTTAATTAAAAACATATGAATTCAGTATTGTCGAAGTAGAATACAAAAAAAAAAAAAAAAAGAAAGAAAGAAAGAAACCACTCATAGATAAAAAAAAAAAAGAAAAAAAAGCATCATTTTTCTTCCTTGAGGTTTTCTTAAGTAACTCTTCTCTTCTCTTCCAATATTCTCCTTTGATCCTCCTCTTCTTAGTGTTTTCTTGAATTCCTTAAGAGTGCTTTAGGGTTTTCAAGCCTCTAAGACTCATTCTTTCCTTAGGGGTTGTTTCTTCCTCTATTTATAGGAGTTTTTCCTTCCAAAATCACTCATAAAACCTTTTTTGTGTAGATTTCCCGAAACCAACCAGCCCTATCTGAGTGGACTTAATGCTCTCTATGTTGCTCTCAAGTAGAGAACATCGGCTCCTCCATAGTAGCCGACACCGGTTCCTTCTTGTTTAACTCCAAAATTACTTTGTTCATCTCTATTCAAGTAACAAATGGGTAGCACTGGTTCCCATGCATTAAAGGCACTAGTTGCTCTTTGTTTTGCTCATTTTCACTATTTTTTTCACTTATTTCTTCATGTTCATCATTCTTTCAATTCTACACAAAAGAATGCAAAAAAGTAAGAATCAATAGCCATCTAAATATGAAATCATAATAAATATAGTATAGATGACTTAGAAAATAAAGACTAAATCTACCCCTATCAAGTATTGATGAACCAAGACATCACTAACCGATCTCATAAGCATTTCACAAAAATCATTAAGGGACTCTTACTTGGTCTTAGTTAAGAAGTCTGTTTTAACAGAGGAAATGTCATCTATATATTCGTCCAAATACTTCTAGCTAAAAGCATAAGCAACCAAATATTCCTTACCTGGCTTATGCACCTACTCGAAGTCAAACTCAGCTAAGAACTTTTGCCATCTAGCTTGTATTAGAGTAAACTTCTTCTGGGTTTGAAGTAGGTATTCACCACATTATTAGTCGCCATAGTGAACTTTGTTCCTAGCAAATAGTGTTGTTGTGGGAGTTTATGACATATAAAGTGTGGGAAATTAAAATGTAGGCATTATACAATAATAAATTTTAAACCCTACTCCTAAATATATAGCATAGTATAGTAGCGAGTAATGTATCAATTTGATAAGGAACAAGAGAAGTATACTCTGTAAGAAAAGTTACCCTCTTTTTTCTTATGAAATCTTCTTGTAAACATTTAACCTAATTAATTCTAATTATACCTTATGTATAAGTACATACAAGTAAATGGAAGAAATCAAATTAAGAAACTACTAAATTCCACTCCTAAACAAATTAAGAAACAAAGAAATAAATAGGAAACAAGTAAGGAATAAGAAATTTCAATACCATTTAAGAAATTACTAAGCTCTTAGGCATATGTCATGAATCAATTTAGAAACTTATCATTGATGTGATTATTTTGAGCAATTAGCTTTTTGAACCGGTCTTAATAACTTAAATTCATTTCCTTGCAAAAGTGTAATAACTTTCAATTAACATCTAAGTTAAAATCCTTAACTTTATTCTTAAATTAAAATAAATTGATTAACCTTTTCTTGATGACTTTAATATTCAATTAGTCAATGTCTTAGATCAAGAGAAAAATTGATGAGTATACAAATCATTACCAATATCAAGTTACATACCCAGATAACATCGAAAATATGTACTCAATCATTATACAATTCCCTACCAACTTAGTTAAGCCAGTTAACCTAAAAAGAAATTAAGTCAATAGATGTTATTTGGACAATTCATTCAAAAGAGAAATTATCTTAGCAATACAATCATGTGAATCATGAGGTTCTTAACCATACACAATCAACTCAACATAATTGATAAGAATGAAACCCGAAATAGTATAAATACTTGATAGGTAATTTTAATAATATCAAAGATAAAATTTTCAATACATGAATCTCAAAGTATTAAAATCAATATCAAAACATAGATAATATCTTTATTGTTTGAATACATAGAAAGCTAAATAATATATAACTTGGAAACAAGAAAAAAAACAAGAGAAGTTTGCAAGATAAAAGTTGGCAAGCCCATAATATCTATCTTCTCCTTACTTTAGGACTTCTTCTTTTTAGCCTTTCTTGATGCCTTACTTAAAAGAAATATGAAAGAATTATGTGTTTTGTGTTGTATATTATGTTTTTGCTCGTCTAAACCTTTATATAGAGCCTCTAAACTATCCTTGGATGATTTTAGGACTCTTGCATTGTCATTGAACTGAGTTAGAACTTTTCAAAAGCTTTAGGAATATAGTGTGGCATGCTCCACGATCGTGCCTTTAGTCGTGCAACTTTTTGGACAAATTTCCTTGGTTTTAGAATAGGGACATGCACAACTATGCTAGTAGTCATGCACTCTTGCACGGCTATGCCTTAGGTAGTACAGTTTGTATATATGCAATTTTTCATCTTTTTACAAACTGCTGAGAGCTAATAAATTTCCCTTATTTGGCATTGCATCTTTCTGGCTATGCCATCAACCATGCAAGGCTCCTGGAACTCTTTTCTTACTCTGTTCAGCATGGATTGATGTATAGCAGTGCATCATCATGTACATGTGTATTGAAACTCCTTTAAAGTCTATTTGAATCATGTTCTAAGGCCTCCTAAACTATCTAAAAAATATTTTTGTATGGAAGTACATCATTTAAGTCAATTTTGTACTTAGTTTTCATCAATATGACCTAGAAATTAAAAAAAAAAAAGAGTAGAAACCATCCAATATAACATAAAAAGTACACAAAAACTAAGAAAATGGGTATAAAAATATGATAATTTCATGCATAAAAAGTGCCTCAAAGTTTACAGGTAAAGAAAACTAATTATCATCTCCTTTTCATAAATAATGTACCTTTGCTCGCAGTCTTTCAGTTTCAAACTTTTTAATGTAATGGGATTACTTGTTTTGCACCAAAACCCCACCAATAGTATGACCTGAAGCATCAGAATGTACCTTAAAAGTTTAGCTGAAGTCTGACAGAGCAAGGACTAGTTTAGAAGCAACGGTTTCCTTCAATATCTGGAACACTGATTCAATTATTATTCTAGTCCTACTTATGGTCTTTCTTAAGTAAATCCATCAAAGGGGCCACCAACTTCGGGTATTCGTTGATAAATCAGCAGCAGTAATTTGCCAAGCCTAAAAATCTCATTTCTAACACTTACATCGGGGCAATCCAATCAATGATAGCAGATACTTTATTTTGGACCAGCTAGATTCTTCCTTGCCTAACAACATGTCTAAAAAAAGTAATCTGTTCCCGACAGAATTCGCACTTTTCTTTTTTTACATATAACTTGTGTTTCCTAAGCTACTAGAACACAAGTTTCAAATGTAATAAGTGTTCTTCTAGGGAATCATTGTAGATTACAATATCATCTAAGTAGACAACAACAAATTTGTCTAAGTAATCATCCAATACATCATTTATAAGATTATAAAATATTGCAAGAGCATTAATAAAACCAAACGGCATCATAGAAACTCGTAAGAACCATAACTAGTCAGAATCGTCATCTTTGCTTCATCCTCTTCAACTATATGTACCCACTAATAGCCTGACCAAAGGTTGATCTTGATGAAGTACCTAGCTTTGGTAATATAATCAAACAAGTCAGATGTATTAGGAATAAGATATTTATTTTTTACTGTTAATTTATTCAAAACTCTTTAGTCTACATAAAACTACAATGATTCGTTGATTTTTTTTTTTTTTTGAAATGCAACTGGGGAACCATAGGAAGCTTTAGAAGGCTGCATCAAATCCGAATCCAACAGTTCACTTAACTATTTCCTCAACTTTGACAACTTCTTAGGAGACATCCAATATAAAGCTTGAGCCAAGGGTATAGCTCTAGGAACAAAGTCAATCTTATAATTGGTTCCCCTTCCAGGAGATAACTCTTTGAACAATTTAGAGAGTGTACTGTATGTATACTTCCCCAACATCTTTGCCATAGTATTTGGTATCTCTTAGTGCATATCTGACTTGATTTCCACTAAGGTAGCCAAAAATATCATTTCACCACGTCTCAAATCATCTTTGAGTTGTATGGTGGACAACAACACTTATTCTTTGTTAACCCTATCAAATTGTTCAACAAAAGTTCTCAGTACAAATGTGGGACTTGTTTTATAACAAATCATAATCCCATCCTAGTGAGGTATTACACAAACTTTAGTAGAAAGTAGAAAGACTGCCTCGAAATTTCATCAAAGTTATCAAGAAGAACAACAGTGAAATTATAGTTACCTTCCCACGAGCCAACAGTAAGGGACACATCGGTTGTGAAGGCTAAAATGGCAAAACAGAACACGGAAGCAGTAAAAATGCATGCACAGTGGAAGAGGTTATACCTTTGCATTTTCAAAAAATTGGCCACAGATTAGATTGAACAGGAGTGTTCTCTTCTTGAACTACTAATTTTATCGAAGTTTTTGGTTCAAGTCTAGCAGTCTTCCTACTTCGTCTCATTCATGCTAGGCCTCTAATCATCTAAAATGTGGTCACTACCTGAATGGTCGATGAAAAACTAGAGGTATAAGGGAATATGATCTTTTACTTTTGTTGATTAATTGCTACAGTGCAATCATCAAACAAAGACGTCTTCTCTTCTTCTGATTAAGAACTAAATCGAGAAAAAAAACTAAAAAGAAGTGGCAGCTAGGTATTTTTTCAGAGAATGATGTTCTCTCTCTATTAGAGTTCATCCTTAGTATATAAATCCCTAATATCACAACAACCTCTCGTGCTATCCCAAAGATATAGAGCAATATCTATTTGGAAATTCAAAATACCCTAAACTAACTGCCTAACCCTGAAAACCCATACTCGTTTAACCCTTATTAGACTAGGAATAAACCATGGACCTTCAGTCCGTCTCATTGGGCTAACTTTAATTAACTAGACTAGGATTTATTAAAACCCAACATGTAATTAATTAATAAGCCTAAAATGGACCAAAATATTTTCTCAAGCCTTTTACCTAATTTAGACCAGTCCAACCTTAAGTACTCAATATGGGCTCAAGACCTGAATAATTAATTGACCAACTGAACCAGGCCAACAAATAAATCTCTCTTTGGATATTTTATTTTATTCTAGCCCAATAAATAAAGTAGGCTACCTGAATAAAATAAAATTTATTTTATTTAAAACCAATTCCTTAACCCAAATCCTTCAAGACTTATGGGCTATTCCGGGGACCAAAAGATACATCACCACGCTATTAAAATAACCAAAATACCCCTACTATAGAAATAGTTGTATTCTATATTTTAAATATTTTTTAATATCACCATAAAAAATATTGACCCCAAAGACAATGTTGCATTAGCAAAGTCTTCGACCTACAGGTGTAATAATAAATATACCACTCTATGTAACGACGTATATTTAGAGAGGAAGAGTGTACTAACACCACTCCAAATGACATCTACCATCGTTAGACCTCTAGTCTAATGATCCACGACTTCCTAGAATATTTTTATTTTCCAAGGAAGCTATCCTAAAGAAAACATCCAAGTTATGTTTCCTAGGGCCTTAGATATTTAGATCATTTGAACAGTAACAATGGACAATGTAGCGTAGAGGATATCTTGTACAAGTCTGTCTTGACTAACTGGTCACATATACTAAACATACCAGCATATTGGTCATATAATAGAATCCTAACAATAGTATAACAAAGTATACACTTCCAACTTCGCCAGACCACTAACCCATACTTAAGCCGTAGAGTTGAACTCCATACTATAGCAGTAGTAGTCTAGGTTTCTATGTATTTGAAATACACTTATGTTATGAAGTGAAAGGACTACTCACTGGCTAAAGGTAAGCTATTCCCCATTAGAAATTCATAACACAATAACCTTATCATGATCAGATTCATATTCTCATCATCTGATTAAGAATAATAATTTATGTATTAAGTAACTCATGATCCATACTTTACTGTAAAACACCTCCATTCACATGGATCCCTTACTTAAACACAATAGGTCCTTCCTAGCAAAAATCGTGCACAAAATCAAATGCAAAAAAAAAAAAAAAAAACACAAACACTTTATGAGAATAGAACTGTTATTAATTTAATCAAAATTATATCAGAAATACAGTCTTAGTGGGCATACAATCCAACAATCTACCACTTACATTCTAAGACTATGTAAGTCCATAGGCGCCCACCTCTTTGGCGTCTAAGTGTCTCTTAAAAACTCTTTCAGCTAAAGGCTTGGTGAATGGATTAGCTATATTTTTCTCCGAGACAATCTGTTCCACCATGACTTCTTGTCTCTGAATAAATTCTCAGATCAAGTAGTACTTTCTCTCTATATACCTCCCCTTATTGTGGTTCTTGTGTTCTTTTGATTGTGAGAATGTGCCTGTATTATCACAATATAACACAATAGGCTTGTCTATCTATGGCATGACTCCAAATTCTGTGAGGAACTTCCGGAGCCAAACAGTTTCCTTGGATGCCTCCGAAGCTGCCACATACTTAGCTTCCATGGTTGAGTCAGCAATATAAGATTTCTTAATACTCTTCCATGAAATAGCTTCTCCAGATAAGGTGAAGATATATCCACTAGTGGATTTTCTATCATCCTTATTCGCCTAGAAGTCTGAGTTTATGTATCCTATAGGAACCAAGTCATCAACCTAGTAAACGAATATATAATCTCTTGTTCCCTTAAGGTACTTAAGAATATACTTTACAGCTTACCAATAAACCTCCCTAGAGTTTGACTAATATTTACTAACTATGCTTACTTTAAAATAGATATCTAGCTAGTACACAGCATGATGTACATAAGACTTCCCACAGCCGAAGCGTAGAGAATCCTACTCATCTTGTATTTTTCTTCTTGAGACTTAAAACAGTCTTTTGAAGAAAGAAACAACCAATGTCTACAAGGGATTAGATCTCCCTTGCATGAGTCCATGCTGAACTTAGCTAATAGCCAGACCATATTGAGCTAACTATGTATATGCTAACACATAGTCACCAAGGAGAATTCTGCAATTTTAGCTAAGGGTTTTGTGCAGTCCAATCCAACAATTCATAAAACTTATCAGTTTTGAATAATAGCTACCCTTGGATTTTTGCTAAACAAGAGTGTTGGTTAGAATTCTCTCTATGCACATCAATCCTTAGTGATATTGTTGTTGATTAATTATGCTACGTGTGTTGCTATGAATGATTTGATGATCCAATTAGAAAATGTCATTAAAACTTAGAGAGGCTTAGACTTTACGATGATTTCCAACAAATTTTGACTGCTGCTACTTAGAGTAAAAGGTAAAAAAAACGATAGCAAAGAAGAAGAAGAAGAAGAAGAAGAAGAAGAAGAAGAAGAAGAAGAAGAAGAAGAAGAAGAAGAAGAAGAAGAAGAAGAATAAAAAGAAGAAGAAATTTCTCGCTTTTATTTTAATATCTGCAATCTACCTTCTAGAATAGTTAAGTTTGTTTGTGTTATGCTCTAGAGGCAATTACATATATTTTGTATATTAGCACATTTATTTAATAATACAAGACATTCTTTATCTTTCAGTTTGTTTTATTTATATTTTCATGTGAATATAACTGTTAGATAAAGTTTCAAGCACAACACTGTGTTAAAGTAATCATAATAGAGATCATGATGTAAGTTTCCCACTACATTGGATAGTGTTCATGGTTAAATTATTCGTAATCATAGTATTATTGAGATAGGACATCATTAATGCATTAAGACTAGTACGTGTTATACTTCCTGATTTTATCAGGTGGTGGTTCTCATATCTGTGAGTATGTGATACTCAATGTTAGCACGTGGATGCTTGTTAATTGAACAAGTATATTGGATGACCTAGCTATGAGATAATGACATGGATAACTATTTAGTACCAATAATATAATATCGCTATAGCAAACGTGCAAGTATTCTTAGACTTGAGATATCCAAGGTACTTTATTTGTTGAGCGTTATACTTTGATTCTAATCTTTGGAGTCAGATCGAGGGTTGTCTATAAGATTGATATTGGGTATAATGTGAAGTAAACGAAAATAGTTGAGAGAGTCAATAAAGGATTCACCACTCCTAATAGTAGGAGCGAATATCTTACGGCCACTTATAGGAATCATTACTCGAGAAGTCTTTGACCTAGGCGACTGTGTATTGGAAGTAGTTCCAATTGATATACATGATGAGTAATGGATTCTGAGAATAAGTACTAAAATATTCGAGCATTAATTAATTAATATTTTGGAGAGAGTTGATACTAATTCCATATTCTAAACCAAATAAAATATTGAATTGTGAAAGGAGTTTATTGTAGTGTTGCTTGCTATTGTAAGGTTCTTGTCAAGCCACTTAACTTTCTGGACTTTTAGGTGGTCATGATATATTGCTAGATACCACTCATGATCTACTGAATATGGATTTCTTAATTAGAGAATTAGTATATCAATCATAATTAGAATTAATAAGTTAATTCTAGTTATTAAGGATTATTATTCCTAAAGATGTTTTGAATTAATTTATATTTCGCTACCAATAGACCAGGAAACCTAATAGGTCATACACAATAGATGATTAAGAACTCAAGAAGTTATTTAATAACATTACTGGGTTTAATTGTGAGAAGAAGAAGTTATTGTGGTCAAATTATAATTAGTTATAATTTATAGTCTAAATTATAATTATGAAAACTTATTGGTTCTAATTATAATAAAGGAAATTCTTTTTCCTTTAGAATTCTGGAACCACACATGCATATATTATGGATATATGCTGCAAGGTTTCTGTGCATGTTTTTTCACGGAAAAATACACACAGAGAAACCGTTTCTTTTGTGTTTTGTTCTTCTTTGTCTACTCAAAACCCTAGCCGCCTATTGCTAGAACCAGAGTTAGGTGGCTATTATTTTCTTTCCTCGTGAGGATTACTACTAGAAGGAATCCTAATCTTGGATTCTAGTAGCTTGAACATGATGAGGGAAGAATTGTTCACAGCATGTCTATTATATCTTATCGTGATCCAACGCAAAAGGTGCTGGTTTGCTTGCTAGATCGCACCACACTTGTGATCTGACCTCAAAGAAAAAGTTTTGAATTGCATAATCAACACCGAAGGTATTTTCCTTGCCTTTTCTTTGATCTATAATTGGCATATAAGTGATCTTGAGAATGGTTTCTCGGTTTTAATTCTGCATGTGATATTGATTGCATGACCGAGTTAACTAACAGAAGTTTTCTTCAAACTTACCTCTTTCTTCTAATTGATATGAATTTCCTAATATGGAACATTAGATGCATTGCTAGTGCCTTTTCACTTAGAAGATTGAAGAAACTAATTAAAGTTCACAATTTAAATTTCTTTGTTGTGATCGAACCTATGGTTTCTTATTTGAACATTCAGTGGTGTATGAGAAAATTAGCTTTAATTGTTGTATGTTTAATCTGAGGGATAAAATTTGGGTATTTTGGAAGGACTTTATTAAGCTCTCGGTTGTTCTCAATGGAGGTACAAATTAGGTATGTTATGATTTATGAAAAATGAAGATTATGATCAAGATAGAATTTGTCCCTCTTATGTAACATGAGTGATATCTTGGGTCCCTTGATTGAGCGAGACTAATCTATATGGTCGTAAAAAAATTAGTCGTTATGGGATACCAATGTTATTTTAATTAGTTGACTCGGGAATCGAGAAATATAAAGATTAAACAATAAAAGTGTGATACATTCCATGACTTATTTTCAATCTAGATGTTAAGGACAAATAGATCATTTACTTGATAATTATATTACTTATTTCAAATAATCATTTATTTGTAATTTGGAAATGATGATGTATTACTAGATGCCGCTTATTATTTGCAACAAAGAGTTGTCATATTACAAGTACTTTTTAGGTCGCACTCTAAGATTAATTTAGGTTAGGCTTCAAAGAGTGTTTTCGGCTTGGTCTAGGTTTTTTTTATCAATTGGGCAAAATTAGTTTAGGCAATCAAATTAATTAAATTCAGTTTAGAACCAAATTAGAATGAATAAAAGCAAGATTTTTGAACTAAAGCGGGATCCTAATTCGATTGAAATCTTGATTAAAAATAGAATTAAAATCTAATTTGAAATCTATTTTTTGTTTGCACAGTTTTTAGACATACATAAATGAGCATGTAAAATATTGTCATACACTAACAAACTTGAATCTATCTTCTTAATACATAGTATTGGACAACAAGGTGTCGAACCCATAAGGAACTCAAAGAAGTATACTTTATAATATTCTTCTCTTCTCTCAATCTTATAAATAAAACCTTGAACAATTAAGATTAATTGTGAAACCCCAGTCAAGACCAACCTTAGAGTAAGGGGATTGGGATGCATATAATACTTTATTTCATGATTAAATATGTTTTCATATGATTTCTATGTGCTTTGAATTTGATTTTATTATCTTGAAGTCTTGTTGGTGAGTGACGTGTGAGAGGGGCAAAATGGTAATTTTTGCCCGAGGTGAAAATAAGGAGATAGCTTGTGGATTGAATAGGAAATAATTTTTCTAGTAGAAATAGCAACAAGAGTTATTGTGGTTTAGTGGTTAGAGCCTTGGAATTAATTCTTGAGGTCTTAGGATCAAAGTCCATCATAGAAGCTTTAGCTTGAGTAAATTTTATTTTGCTTGGGAAATGATGGTTTTGGCCTTAAGGGCCTAGATTAATGTGGTGATGATGTTCTAGGAGAGATATGATAGAAGTAACCTCATTCCACTCCTTTTACTCTTCTCGAAATTCTTATAGGGAAAATCATTCTTCCTTGATCTTTAATTTTCCTCAATTCTCAACTCATTAGTTTGATCAAGATGTTCTAGCCTTTTCCTTTCCAGAAAATTCAGTAAAGTACTGAGGTCTTTTAGGATCAAAATGTCTTGGTAAAAGACTCTTTATGGTCTGAAAAATATGGTAGCGTTGTGGGAAATTTCAAGAGGAAAAATCCCTCTGGTAAGCTTGCTGAAATTTTCCTCTAGCTTAGTTCATCTTTCTTCATAGAATGAGCTGAAATTTTCCAGCTTGTTGTATCTTCAAAAGGTCGAAATTTTTAGCTAAAATTTCCTCCCAAATGCTGCCAGAAAAATGGTCTTTAGGATAAGTTTGAAACCTGAAAGTTCTTGTCCAATTTCGGACTGCTCAAGCTGGAGCAAAACAGGAAAAATTCCTGTACGAAAATCAGTTTTGAGAGCTCAAAACCAAGCTGTTTTCTCCTAGATTTTGTGCAGCACCATAGCCATGTTTTTCCTCCATAAAGAAGGCTGGAAACCAGCCTTGAATACCTCTAAAATCCCCTTCAAAACTCGCTGCAAAATGGCTAGAAGTGGCAGTCAAAATTCTGCCCAGCAAATTCCCCGTGCAGCGAAATTTTGTGCAGGAAATTTTTTCAGCTTGTTTCCCATTTTTGTTCTAACCGAAACACCAGCCCTAATCTGTCGAAACCTCCCTTAAACCTCCATTAACAGAGCTCCATTGTTTCCCTGGAGCTTCTGCACGAAATTCCATCAATGGCTGTCCAAAAATCTCTCAAACAAATCCCTGCAATTTAGCTTGATTGGTTTCCAAAATTTCAGCCATCTTATTTAGCAACTTTCCATAATATTTTGCTCAATGGACCAGACTTCTTCTTCATCATTGTACACCTTAATTTCAGCCACCATAAACCTCCATAAGTCAGCATTAATCCCACGAATTTCTGCTCAAACAATCAGCCATGGCAGACTTCAAAGCTGTCTAAGCAATCAAGATATTCTTAGGATATTTACTTTCCAAATTCACTTCCTAAAAATATTCTACCAAGATTGTAACAACTAACCTTTCTTTTTCCCTTCCAAATCACAGAACCAACTCCCTAAACCCTACTGAAAATCGGCCAGCCCCTCTCTCACAGAAAATTCAGCAGCTGCAAATCCTTTCTCTCTCTCTCTCTCGCGATTTTCAGCAACCTCAAGAACACACACACACTACACCAAGAACATCTACTTCTTCTCTACACCTAATACCCCTCCAAACCATCTCAAGCCCTCATGAAAATCTCCAGATTGAGTCTACTCATTTCTGTGAATCCATCAACACCAATATTAACATCAAACTCCTCCAAACATCTTGCTACTTCAGATCAAAGCAGAAATTTCTGGACAAGAACATCTTCAAGGTAAATTCACTCTATCAACATCATCCTCTTCAAACTTGATCTCTAATGAAAACCTATATGAATAATCACACTAATGAATTCTTCTTCTTCTTCTTCTCTCTCTCTCTCTCTTTCTCTCTCTCTCTCTCTCATGGACCGAAATTCCCTCTCTTGGCCGAATGGACTCTTCTTCCATGACCATGCTTTCGCCACCTTTCTTGAACAAGATTAGCCATCTAGGAGTTGAGATCTTCTCTAAACTCCTTCAAGTCATTCATCAATCAAGTAAGTACCTTCAATCCTCTTTTTAAAATTTTAGAATCATATCTCTAGGATGATGTTGTGAGAAGATGATTGGCGATGGGATTGAGTATGTGATGTTGTTGATTGAAGCATGAGTATATGTATGATTGTGAAGGAGATGGGATTTATGCATGGAATGATTATATTAGTGGATTGAATGATGAGTTGAGGCTTGATGCATGTCATAGGTAGTATTTGTGATGAAGCATGCTAGAGATTATGTCACCATTGGTGAATAGGATTTATATGCATGATTAGATTATTGAAGCCATGGTCATGTTTATGCTAGTAAAGGTTAAGTCATGTCTTAATAAATTTAGATCTATGTCTATATGCAAGATTTGGATGATTTGATGAATTGAAGAATTGTATATGCTCATGATTATGGTTAGCCATAGAAATATGATCTTGATCTAGTTGTCCCTAAGCTAATTTTTATTTCATGAATAAAAAATTTCATAATGGGATTTTGCTAGTAATTTCTAACAAACCCTAGGAGGGGTAAATTTTGATTATTATATATAATAAGGATATTTTAGTCAAATAAAAAATAGCTTTTGCTAGAAAATAAAATATATAGATATTATATATAGAATGATAATATCAAATAAAGCCTTTTATGGAAATAATCATAATTAGTAAAATATTTATTACTAAAAATTTAATTATTATCTTTTAATCAAAACCCATTAAAAATTTATTTATTATCTTTCAAGCAAGACTCATTAAATTTATTTTCAACTAATTTTAGTTATCAATTATTTTCTAACAACTAAATTATTAATAAATCATTATTTTACCTAATTCCACCTAGGACTCTTCATCAAATAAACTCTAAATCTTTCTTAGCAAGATTTAAACCTTCAACTTATTAGTACGTATTTTCCAAAACACTAATTATTTTAAATATCAAATTAGACATAGCTTATAAACCCTTTTTATTTATTATCTGGCCTTAAAGCTTGGGATACTAGGATCATGGTAGTAGTGAGTTGAGTTTGTTTTATTTGTGAAAGTCAATTTTGGACTTGATTTTCTTTTGGGATGATCTAGAAAGTGTTGTAATTAATTTATATGAACTCTTTGATAGATTTAGAAGATTGTCAAGGGTAGGGACCAACCTACTAGAGTTCATACCCTAAGCTTAAGGATAAGGTAAGTTCCCTTGCATTCGGGAAATTGATTTTATTTTATTATCTTGGTTTGAAAGTAAGGTTGGTGAGTATCTTTTGCAAATACAAAATTTTTATCATGGTAGCTGATTTTGAAAACCTCTATATTTGGAACCTTCTTATTTTGGAAACTTTCTACATTTGGAAAACTTCTAATTTTAGAAACTTCAAGATTTATAAATTTTTAAAATGTGTCAGGCATAACTTAGGAGCCAAGCATCAAACATTTTGATTTGTTTTGAATATGCGAGAGATAAATTTTTGGGCATGCATCTAATTTTTGAAAATCACAGCATGACTTATTTGAGCATGTGGCTCCTCCACTATGAATTTGTGGAATAACTTATTGACTTAAAACCATGCCTTCTAAAATTTTTGTACGAGTTGAAAAATGTTGTTTGGAACTGTATTGAGCTAATTTTGTAGGTTCCACTATGGAGCCTTATGAATTGTGAAGATTGAATAACGTTGAGTACTCAATGGGGGCTAGGCCTTTGTACTAGCCTTTGGTTGGTCTGGGGATATCTCTCGGCAGGTGGCCACCTCCAAGAGGTTGACTCTTTTCGATTAGGGCGTCAGTATAGTTGGTTGAGTCGTCCTCAGCTAGCGATGGGGTTCTGGTAGAATCGACGACCAGAAGTGGGACAACCGGTTTGGATTGAGTGAGAGAGGGATGAGTATCTCACTCGGTAGGATGTACACCTACCAGGTGTTGGAGGTCAAGTGCTTCACAGAAGTGAGAGCCACCTCTGTGCCCTTTCACCAGGTGTTGGGGGTCAAGTGCTTCATAGGAGTGAGAGCCACCTCTGTGCCCTTTCACCACCGGTCGGGGGTCAAGTGCTTCACCTGGTGTGAGAGCCACCGCTGTGCCCTGTCAGATTAAGTTGGTTGCTTTAATTGTTGAGCTATTTTCGGGGAACTGTTCTAAAGTGTCATTGGAATTTTATTCAAAGCTCAAAATCTTTTAATTATTCATATCTTTCCAAACAGAATATTTTAAGAGCATTTTGCTCCATGACTTCTCACTACTATCTTCCAAGAAGTGAGAGTTAAATTTGTAAAGAAGGCATGACAAGCTTTTGATATACTGCTAGTGCATGCCTCATGAAAAGTGTTTTGTCTTTTTAGCCCAACTCACACACGTGGCTTACTGAGATTTCTGTCTCATCACTCTTTTTACCATGATTTCAGGTCGATCCTGCTGTGGGGATGAGTAGCTAGTGTTATCTGCCTTAGAAGAGAATGTTGTCATTTATTCTTATGTATTGCTTTGGGGAGTTGAGAGTGGATAATTTTTATTTATGGATTTGTGTTTAGAAATTCATGGATTTATTCTTGTGATATAATAAAATTTTGAGTTAAAGTATATTTTTAATCCGCTATTTTATTTGGATGACCTAGTTATAAAGACCCATTGTCCTTTGACAGGGCGATATCCCCGGCCCTGGTGGGCCTAGGTTTCCGGGGTGTTACATTAATGAATTCTAATAATGCCTAAAAACAAGGGGTAAACAAATACAAAACTAACTAATCTAAACATACAAGAATTAAGTAACTACTGAAAACAAGAGAAAGAAATAAGAGTACAAAACTAAACCAATTAGGAAACTAACAATTCTTTAAGCATATGTTTTGAAATTAATTTAGAAAATTTATCCTAGAAGTGATTACTCAAGAGCAATTAAATTAGAAACTCATGCTTAGTGCCACGAATTCCTATCCTTGCTAAAGTGGATTAATCCTTTCTTAGCACCTGAATTGATCCCTACTCCAGTTCTTAGTCTAATCTTACTTGATTGACTAACTTTTTAGTGTGTAAAATGAAGGAATTGAGGGAAACTATGAAAGGAAAAATGCAGCGGAAAATTTTTGTTTTTCGAGCCATATCTAGGAGAGGGTACTTACTTTTTTTTATTGGTCACAGATAAAACAACGAGGGGCCGGGTTGCACTGGAACCTCTTATGTTGGAAGGGGAGAAGAAGGCATCTGCTGGTCAATTGGAACTCTTGCTAATCTTCTACTCCTATGCATTAAGCGTCTCCAAGCTTTTGTCTTCTGGGGTATAACTTTACCTTACTCTAGATGTTAGCTTGGTAAGAGCTCCTTTCTTGGATAAAATCACTCTACCAGAGAGAATGAAGAGAAAGAACATGGAAGAGAAAACCAGAGGAGGTGGCACACTCTAATTAAAATTATACAATGCTTGTTTTTTTTCCTACATATTTTGGCAAGCCTTAGGGTTTCTAAAGCTCTAATGGCCGAAATCACCAAGCCCAATTGGGCTAGGTGTTGTGCCAAAAACAATAACTCAAGACTGGCCTAATCCACTTAATTAATTAATTATCTTTTTTGGGCCTCATTAAATACCCAAGACTAATTAATTAATTCTAATTGGACTTTTAATATATATCAACATATATCAGCCCAATTAATTAATTAATTCTAATCCAATTCTCTTAATTAATTAATTATCTATTCTAGGCCTTATCAAAACCCAAGACTAATTAATTAATTCTATTTGGACTCTTAGAATAAATTTTATTTCTCTTCCAAATAATTATCCATTAAGCCCAAATTGTGTCTAAATAACACCAAGGTAACTTGAGCTACTCTGAGGACCAAGAGATATATTATTCATAGCTATTAAAATGACCAAAATGCTCTTACTATTAATTAACCGCATTTTATCATTTTGAATATTTTAATTTATCACCATATGAAAATATTAACCTAAGAATAATATAAAGCAATATCTTCGACCTACAGGTGTAATGAAGCAATGCCTATAAAATTGATGAAAATAATTATCCATTGGACTCTTAGAAAATAAAAAGCAATGCCTCCGACCTACAGGTGTAATGATAGAAATATCCCTCTATGTAACACCCATCAATAAGACTGGATAAATGTACTAACACCCATCACAAACATATTTGCCATCCTTAGGTCTCTAGTAAGATAATCCATGACTCACTTGAATGTATTTGCTTATCATTGGAAGCTACCCAAAAGCACACATTCTCGAGTCACATTCCCAAGGCTCTGGATCATTAGATTATCCTGGACAATCATATGAGAGTGATTTAACCTTACTAAGTGAAGCATTGAAACTATATTGCATGTGTATATCTTAACCAACTAGAGTAATACACCCAACGTATAAGGATATAGATCTTACAAAAGAAATCTCACCCAACGTACATTAAAGTACAAAACCATAACTTCACCACACCACCAACTCATACTTAAATATGAAGGTATCCGTCTACACTGTAGCAATAATAGTCTGGTCTCTACAATTATATTACTTTAAGAGAGACCACTACTACAAATTCAGTTTTACGTATTCAAAATATACTTATGCCAATGATGTTAATGAATTAATCATTGATTTAAGGTAAACCATTCCTCATTAGAAATCATGGCATAATAGTCTTGCTTTGATAAAATGCCCAGTTCCATCAAATGACTAAGAACTCAATTTTACTTGTATGACAAGTACCCATGGTTTATACCTTACTGTGAAGAATGACCCAACACAAACCATTACTTGTCATACTTGGACCTTTAAATATGTAATAATATAAGAAGAAAACTAAATTGAATGAATAAATATTTTATTGTAATATGTTTACATATAATACATTATCTTTGAGGGCATACTTTTCGACAATCTCCCACTTTCACTACAAAGACTAAGAAAGTCCATAAGTGCCTACCCCTATGATATCTAAGTATCTGCGAAACAAATTTTCTTTTAAAGGCTTGGTAAAAAGATCTGCCAGATTGTTGACAGAGAAAATCAGATCTATCATAATTTTTCGTTTCTAGATGAACTCCCGAATAGGGTGGTATTTCCTATGGTTTCGAGGTTCCTTTCATTATGACACCGCTCCAGAGTTGTCACAATAAATTGTGATAGGCCTATCCATGTATTGTACTACTCCAAGTTCTATGAGGAACTTTTAGAGCCATATAGCTTCTTTAAAAGCTTCTAAAGCAAGAACGTACTTAGCTTCTATGGTAGAATCAGCAATGCAAGATTGCTTGATATTTCTCCATAAAATTGCTCCTCCAAGCAAAGTGAAGCCATATCCAGTTGTGGATTTTCTTTCATCTTTATTTGCTTGGAAGTCTGAGTCTGTGTAACCGGTAGGAACTAGATTATCAGCACAATATACAAATATATAATCTCTTATTTCCTTGCGATATTTTAGTATATGCTTTAGGCTTGCCAGTGAGCTTTTCCTGGGTTTGACTGGTATCCACTAACTATGCCTACTTCAAAGCAGATATCTAGCCTAGTACAAAGTATAGCATACATGAGACTTCCCACAGCCGAAACATAAGGGATCTTGCTCATTTTCTGCTTGTCTTCCTGTGTCCTAGGACACTGCTTGGAAGATAAGGATAATCCATGTCTAAAAAGTATAATAGCCTTTTATATTGATCCATGCTCTACTTAACCAATATCTTGTCAATGTAAGCAAATTGGGATAAGCCTAACATTTTTTGCTTCCTATCTGTAAGAAGCTTAATGCCTAGCTTCTCCCAAGTCTTTTATGATAAATTAATTAGATAGCCAAACCTTAACTAATGATAATGTCCCTACATTATTTTCAATTAGTAGAATGTCATCCACATAAAGTACCAAGAAAATCACTCTACCACTGTTTGATTTCCAATACACATATGGTTATCCACGTTTTGAATGAAACCATAAGCTTTCACCGTTTCATCAAACTGTATGTTCCATGCTCGTGACGCTTGCTTAAGTCCATAGATAGACTTCTTAAGCTTACAGACCATTTGTTCTTGACCTCTAGTAACAAAACCTTCTAGCTGGGACATATAGATGTCTTCGCTAAGATAGACATTTAAGAAGGTCGTCTTGACATCCATCTGCGATATCTCATAATCATAATGACATGTGATGGCTAAGAGAATTTGGTTAGACTTAAACATGGCTACTGGTGAAAAGGTTTCCTCATAATCAATCACTTCTTTCGAAGTATAACCTTTAGCAACCAACATTGCTTTATAGGTTTCAATCTTTTTATCCGCACCTCTCTTCCTTTTGTATATCCACTTACACTTAATGGGTTTTATCCCACTAGGCGTAGTGACAAAATCCCAAACCTGATTGAGGTACATAGACTCAATCTCGGCATTCAGGGCTAGCTACTATTTGTCTACATTAGCATCAACAATGACCTCCTCGTATCTAGTGAGATCTTGTTCCTAATGATTAGAAACTAGATCATAGATCTCTCCAGTCCACCTTTCTAGAATTGTTATGATCTTCCTTCTATGACAAGGCTTAGTTTGTATAGGAACATCTGGTAGTGTTTTTCTTGGTTCCTCAATCGGGGTGTTAAAAGTACCTGAAGTTGAATCAGTGACCAACTTCTCTTCTAACTGTATTCTGCTTGAACCCGTGGTAGAAGTAACTTGTTCATCCTCTAAGTGTCTAGAATTAGTACTAACAAATACTTTATGCTCTTGAGGATGATAGAAATATCCACCCCTTCTACCTTTTAGATACCAAACGAAGTAGCGTAACTTTGATCTTAATTCTAGCTTACTTCCTTTTGTCAGCACATAAGTTGGACAACTATATATCTTGAGATGTTTCAAACTGGGCTTTCGTCCTGACTTAAGATAAAGGTAAACGTTGAATTTCAGGACGAAATACTTCTAAAGAAGGGAGGATGTGAAACCCCACCTAAATATACCCTAGAATTAGAAGGATGGGATGCATTTCATGGCATATTGCATGAAAATATATTTACTGGATGAATTTATGTGCCTTAGAATTCTTATATGTGGATTATATGGTTTATTTGTGCTTGTTGAGTATTGAGGGTAATAAGGGAATTTTAATTAAAGTTGAGATAGGAAGAAGCTTGGGTTTTGAAAGGGAAGAGAATTAGATTGGAAGAAAAAGAATAGGAATTAATGTGGTTAAGTGGATAGAGCTTTATGGTCAGTTCCTAAGGTCTTGAGTTCAAATCCCATCAACTAAGTATTATTTTTAATTATCCTATCTAACGTTTGAATTTTATATTTTGCATTCCATGAAATTAGGAATGTTGTCTTGGGGAGACAAAATGATAATATTCTAACCATGTGATCTTGTCCCAAAGAATATCTAGAGGAGTTTTAATTTTCATTATTTTAGCAACTCATGTCCTAGCATATTTGAATTTAAAATATTCTTATTTCTTTAATTCTTTTAATTTTCTTATAAAATATCTTGGATAATCTTAGACTTGAATATTTGAAAGAAAATTCCAGCTCTTGAACTTTAGATGGCCAAAATTTAGGAGGGAAAATAGTTGGTTGTTTTCCAAGATTAAATCACCATGGTTTTTTCTCTAAAGAACTATATTTTGTTTGTTCTTGTTTTGGTGCAAAGATGGAATTATTTCAGCTCTTCCTCTTGGCTAAATTTCCGAAAAGGTGCCACAAAGTTTCCTTGTCCTTCCTAGCTATCAAACAACCATTTTGTGTGTGTAGAAAGCTGAAAATCCCTTGGAAATTCGGAGCTAACATAGCTTCACCAAACCCGGAAATTTTCCAACAAACCACAAAGTATTTTAGCCATAGGAGTTGAGCATTCAACCCATGCATTAGGTCAGCCAAAGTTCTCCTCCTTCTTCTTGAAGATGATGGCTGAAAATTACCATTAATAGACCTTGAAACACTCCTATTTTATAGCTGAAAATCCATTCAAAATAATTCAAACTTCTGCTAAGAAACCATCCTAGATTTTATGAGTTCTTTTGGCTAAGCTACCAGAATTTTTCCAGCCTTGTTAGCAAAGATAAAAATCAGTTTTCTCCTTCATTCTCTTCATCATTTTTGGCCACCTTGAGCACCATAGCAGAACATCTTATTTTCTTCACCAACCTTGGCCATTAGAACTCCATTAAATCACCTCAAACCTTTCCTAACTTCACTCCATTCAAAACATTTTGAACTTGAAAATTAAACTCCATCTTTTGCTCCCTTAAACACTCACCAATCTATTCTAGTAAGCCAGAATTTTCACTCTTCTTACATAGCTATTTTCGGCCAGTACTAAGGCTAGAAAGGTTCTCCATTTCACTACCAAGCTTAGCTAAATTGATAAACCACCACTGAAGGACTAGAGACCTTCAAGAAGAAATCACTATTAGCAAATCCTAAACCTCAAAAACCTCCAATTTTTCTTCATTTTGAAATTTGAATTAGCTCTAGACTCTCTCTCTCCCTTGGCATTTCCAAATCCTCTCCCCTCTAGCAAGGCCATTCAGCCATCACCCACCAAAGAACACTCTCCCTCTTCTCTCGACTTTCTCTTGTGTTCTTAAGAATAACAGGAACACCAAGAACACATACACTATACTTTTTCAAGCTTTAGCCACATCTAATCTTCCCCAAATCACTCTAAATCTCTTAAATGGACTAGGATTCAATCTATACTCATCCTTAGTACACTTCATAACACTAAAACAACCATAGTTGATCCTTCTTCCGGATCAAACAAGCCTTTTTTGTTCAAGACAAGAAGAACACCAAAAAGGTAAAATAAATTCAACCATCTCAATCTCCTTCTCTCATTTATCTTCTTTTCTTCATAATCTCAATCTCTCTCTCTCTCTCTCTCTCTTCTCTCTTGGCTGAACTATTGGTGGCCATCTTTGGACAACTTCAATCATTAAAGGACTCATGAAAGCACTCAAGGGCCTTCATTTGTCAAGACAACACCTTCGAGTCAAATGGTAAGCAAGCAAGTATTTTTTTTTTCCATAACTTTCTAATTTTTGAACTCAAGATTATTAGGAAGAAGAAATTGATGTGTTGATTTGATATTATTGGATAGAAATATGCATGTGGGTATGAAGGGAATAATTTTATGATATGAAGATTGAGATTGGTATTAAGGCTTAGGAATTATTGTTGGATTATGATTTGAGATTTAGTATTATTATATGTTCATTAGTAGATTGTGATTTGAGACTTTATATCACTAGTATGAGATGTTTTTATGAACGATGGTGATTTTACCACCATTGTTTTACTTATGCTCTTACATTGTTATTTCTGCCACCAAATACCTAGCTAACATTATTGTTGGTATAATACCACTCTTGTTTTGTTAAATGCTATTACAATTCTAATTTTGCACAAATTAACATTCTAGTTATTGAACATATGTATGTATGAATATATATATATATATATATATATATATATATATATATATATATACATGCATTTTCCTTTCTAAATTTTTAATACTAGTGGTATCACCATGGTCACTAAAAAAAATTATTATTAGTGTTACTTTTTACTAGTAGTAGTAGTAGTAGTTGTTGTTGTTATTGTATTAAATTTAATTTATTAATATTTCTATCAACATTAGTATTTTTTGAAATTAAAATTACTTTTAATATTATTATTTTATTAAACAAACAAATAGTAATATTTTTATTAAACATTATTACATGTAAATAATAATAATATAGGGGGATTAATTAGTATTAATATCTTTTTATATTAATATTGTTATTGTTATTAATAATATTCTTACTAATACTTTTATCTATACTTATTTATTATTTATGACACCTATCAATATTTTTATATTAAATTAATCTTATTCTATAAATTAATAATAAACCCTAAAATACCTTATCAATTAATTTTAGAACTCCTAAAATATTATTATCATAATTGGATGTTGTTGATTAGTTGAGTTTAAGCATGTTAGGTTATGAGTTATTTATTTGTATAGATGTTCCTTGGTTGTGAACCATTGGTGACTTATACCCTATGTTTACCCCAGGCGGGTCTAGATTGCCTTGAACCCAACTTGGAGGACTATTATGTCAGTGAAAGCAAGAGATCAGGAAAGCCCTTGCATAAAATTGTTTGCTGATTATAGTCATTTTGATAAGTCAAATGGTGCCATATACGTGGAAAAGTACTTTGGAATGCAATTATGGGCAATTTATTTTCCTTTTCTATTCTATTGAACAATTTCAAGTTAAGCAAGCAATTTAAAGCAAAAGGCTAAATTTTTTTCCTAAAAACTAATTTTAGCAAGAATTTTGTAAACCGTGATTGCTATTTCAAAGAAAACACTTTGGAGGACTCTTCTGTTCCCAAAGGGGACAACCTTAACGTTGAGTACTTAATAAGGTAGACAACTAGGACTAATCATTGAAGGGTTGAGATAAGTCTCTCAGTAGGTGGCCACCTCTGAGGGGTGAGTCCTACCCGGATGGGATGCCAATTCTGGTAGATCATGCTGGTCTAAGCTAGCATCAAAGTTCAAGTGAATTATTTATTTTCAGAGTGGACAACCGGTAACTTAGGGTGTGGAGATGGAGGAGTATCTCACCCAGTGGATCATACACCCACTTTGTATTAGAATGCACAATGTGTGGTATCCTGATCATTCTCTTGTCATGGTGCACAAAGTGTGGTGCCATGTCTGTTTTTAGAGTAGTTGCTTTTATTTTATATAATGTATGGCAATGGAAAAAAAAAAAACACCACTCTTCGCTTTGCGAAATTTATTTGTAACTTGCCAACACTTTTCTTGTATAAATGGTTCTCAACTTGCATACATGAACCACTTTTCCTGAAATATCCTGAGCACTTGCGGGCTTACTGGAAATTATTTCTCACCACCTTATCATATCATGTTTCATGTTGATCCTACTGTGAATGTTGATTGATTAGTGTTACCTTTCAATGAAGACTTGTTTTGATTGTATTTAATTTTTGAGATATTGTAGTTAACGTTTGTTTGTTTTGTGACTTGTGCAAGTATTGGTTTGATTTGTAATAAGTTAAATTCGGAGTGTTCCTTTCATTTCTTCTGTGTATCTTAGTTATAAAAACCTTTTGTCCTAAGGACGAGGTGACATTCGCACCCCTATTAGGGTACGTAGGTAGTGGACTGTTACAAGTGGTATCAGAGCCTAAGTTTAGGCAACTATTGATAAAATTTGATTTATTTCATTAAGATTTAAATATTTTGACTAATCTAGATTGTTTATGTTGTAGGATGGTTAGAATGTATAGAACTATAAGGAAGACCATGAACGGGTAGCCACGGCACCGACCAATCAGTATTTATCCAAAAGACTTACCTGAATCAAAGCCTGAACCATAACCTGCACATCAACCAGTAATACCCATAGAGGAGAGCAGTGATGATGAGGTTCAAATTATTGAGCCACCACCCATACCCATAGTAGACTTAATCTCTGATAGTGAGGATGAGGGTGTTGATATGGAATATGTCCTAAACCCACCTATCCTAGTGATTGATTTGACAACTGATAGTGATGATTTGGGAGAGATAGACTATAAGTCTCCAGCTGGACCTTCTTTTATACCTAAACCATACTGTGTTGAAACTGGGGAAAGTTCCAAGAGACTCGAGAAAGAATATATAGATTTTGGATTGGTGAGTGGTGCAGGGATAGATTTTTATAAGAACACTAGGGGTTGGTTGTATGATGCAGACACTAAAGATTTTGATGAGGATTAGGGATACGAAGTTTTTCATGTTTAGAAGACTATCATCTACTGCTTTCAACAAACCTTTGTGCTAGTGATTCATTTATATTTTATTGTTTTGTTTCAAAAGTTTTTGCAAATAAGAGTATCCTTGTGTATTCCAATCTTTGAAAAATATTATCATTTATTTTTACTCAAGCCTAAATGTTTATGCATTTTTGGATATATATATATATATATATATATATATTTAACCTTATTACATAACTTATTATTTGGGCACGATGATGTAGAATAGCACCAAAGCTTTGCGTTGCAGCAACTAGCAGAAGAATCCCTGAACTAAAACTCGTGACTCCTAAGTACAACGCTACTCAACTATCCATGCCAAATTAGAGGAATGAGAATGAACATGATCAAGAAGAGGAGTTCAAGGTGCTTACTGATGTAACCATAGGGTAGGAAATCCACAAGATGACCAAGAGACTGCAGTCTTTGACGGAGCGAAGGAACCTAAAGGACGGATGAAGCTCTAGAAAGGTCTTTGAAATTTCAACCTCCTACCTTCTTTGGTGAAGCTAAACAAGACAAAAAAGTAGAGCAGTAGGTAGAGCAGATAGAGGAATTTTTTGCTATATTCCAGTATACCGAAATGAGAATGGTCAAATTTACTACTTTTAGGCTAAAGGGCCCATCTCGTACTTGGTGGTAGTGGGTCTAAGAAGATTGGGAACTGATGGATCAAGATTAGACTTGGGCTAACTTTGTAGAAGCTGAATATATCCCTCGGTGGATAATAGAGAAAAGGGAAGACGAGTTTCAGAATTTAAAACTGGGGAGTATGACTGTGGCTCAGCATACTGCCCATTTCATTTAATTGTTGAAGTGCTGTAAAAGATTAGTGGATATTGAGAAGAATCGAACCAGGAAATTTGTCAAGAGACTGAGGCAGGAGCTGAGAAGGGCTTTGGCACTTCTCGGCCAACGACATACTTTGGTGTGGTAGATGTGGCCACACAAATGGAGAATAAGGACAGAAGCAGAATAGCACCAAAAAACTTTTCCACCACCACGGCAACTGCCACGACCTTTTCCGAGGCAGTAAACTAATAAGTGATCGGCCAACTAGCAATGGCAAGATAGAGGGAATCAAGCACGTACAACACTGACTGGTTCTACTTAGAATCTTCCAACGTGCCAACATTGTGGTAGAAGGGGACATGTGGAGAAGAACTGCTGGTCTAGGGGAGCTAAAAGGAAAATTTTCAATTATGGAGACCCGTTGCATCTTCGAAACACCTGTCCAAAACTTTTTCGAATAGGGAAAGAAAACCCAGCATAGACCGCGGAGCCTATCGGGCAGATAACACAAAAGCTTCAGGAAGTGGAACCCAGAAGCCACAAGTAAAACCAAAAGTTTTTGCACTTAATCGAGAGAAAATTGAAGCAGATACGATAGTGGTGGAAGGTATGTTTACTATCCAAGTTCATTTAGTTAATATGTTAATAGATCCTGGATCCACCCATTCCTATCTAAACAAGAATTGTGTATATTATTTGGGTTGGGATGGAGTAGATCTAACTTTTACTTTGTTGGTGAGTACACCCTTGGTGCAAGCATACAAGTATGTACAGAATTATGAGGTTGGAGTTGGGAAGGAGAACTTGGAGAGAGACCTAATAGTTTTAGCTATTGATGATAATGACGTAATTTGGGTATGGATTGGCAAGCTAAACATGGAGTTAAAGTAGATTGTAAGAATAAGTCTGTTTAATTCATTAGATTTGGTTGCGATGTACTGGAATTCAACGGCAAATGAGTAAAGGAGTTGAAATTTTTTGTAGTTGGAGTAAAAGCCCAGAAGTTGCTAAAGCAAGGATGCCAAGAATACTTGGCTTACATGATAAATAAGCCAAATGATTAGTGCACCCTAGAAAGTACTCAGGTGGTGAAGAATTTTCCTGATGTGTTTCCAGCTGAACTCATTTCTCTCCCTCCCGCTTCACCATAGATTTGATTCCAGGAGCAAAACATGTATCATGGACCTTATATCAGATGGCACTAGCAGAATTAAAAGAACTAAAGGAGCAATTAGTAGAGTTGATGAAGCAAGGTTATATAAAGCGTAGCACATCACCTTGAGAAGCCCTAGTGCTATTTATGAAGAAGAAGACGAGACCTTGAGGTTGTGCAATGACTATCGGGGGTTGAATAATTTGACTATTAAGAACAAATATCCACTACCTTTAATTGATGAGTTATTTGAAGAGTTGCAAGGTTCTAGTTGTTATTCCAAACTGGATTTAAGGTAGGGATATTACCAAGTCCAGATTAAGGAGGAGGATATTCTTAAGATGGCTTTTAACACTAAATATGGTCACTACAAGTTTGTATACACTGACAGTATTTATAGATTTGATGCATCATGTTTTTTAATTGGACTTGGATAAGTTCATGGTGGTATTCATTGATAATATACTCATATATTCCAAAAGCCCAGCTGATCATGTAGAGCATCTAAAGTTGGTATTAGAAAATTTGAGGGAGCACCATCTCTATGCCAAATTTAGCTAGTGTGAATTTTGGCTGGACAATGTGTCATTTCTTGGCCATGTGGTATTAAAGGATGGAATCAAAGTGGACCCAGCAAAAGTTGAAGCGGTTTCAGACTGAAAATAGCCAGAGAATATAACTAAGATCAGAAGCTTCTTGGGGCTAGCTGGTTATTACAGGTGGTTTATTAAGGGGTTTTTAACTTTGGCATCACCTATGATCCAATTGTTGAGAAAAGATGTACCCTTTATCTGAGGTAAGAAGTGCAAGAAAAGTTTCTAATAGTTGAAACGGAGATTAATGACGGCTCCAATGCTGAGTTTGCCAGAGGGAGATAAACCCTATGTTTTGTGTACTGGCGCATCTAAGGGGGGTTTAGGAGTGGTGTTAATGTAGAATAGAAAAGTAATAGCCTATGCCTCGCGAAAGCTAAATCCTCACGAAGTAAGTTATCCAATGCATGATTTAGAGCTAGCTTCTATTGTTTTTACTTCGAAGAAATGGTGACATTATTTATATGGAACTGAGTATAAAGTGTTCACAGACCACAAGAATTTGAAATATATTTTTACTCAAAAGGACTTGAATTTGAGACAGTGGAGATGGATAGAATTCCTGGAAGAATATCGTTGTCCCATCAACAACCACCTAGGGAAGGCCAACATATTTGTTGATGCTTTGAGTCATAAAGTTAAAATGGCTAGATTAAGATTTCAAGAGATTCAGGCAGTTCAAGAGGTGTTGGATAGAAAGATTAAGGTACAAAAAGGATGGATTTTTGTCACCAATTTGAGATTAATATCGGATCTAAGGCAGCAAATCATCAAAGCACAAAAAGTAATACTGAGTTTCAACTTTTAAGAGCAAAGAACTTAAGTGGGAAGGCAGTTACTTTAGATAAGACGAGGAGGGAGCAATGTACTACTAAGATTACCTATATGTGCTTGATGAGCAGGAGCTGAGGAAAAAGATTTTAGAGGAGGCACATCCAAGCAAGTATGCTATTCATTCGGGAGAAGTGAAAATGTATCAAGACTTGAAGAAAGCCTATTGGTGGCCTGGAATGAAGAAGGATGTTGTGATGTCTCTACATGCCTAACCTGTCAGAAGGTTAAAGAAGAACATAAGAAGACGGTGGGATTATGCAACATTTGCTAATACCAGAATAGATGTGGGAAGAGGTAACAATGGATTTCATTACTGGATTGCTTATGGCAAAGACCCAAAAGGATGCCATATAGGTAGTGGTTGACAAATTGACTAAATCAGCACATTTTATTAAGGTAAACGTAAGAGACTCAATAGAAAAGTTAGCACAAACATATGTACAGGAGATAGTTAGATTGCACGGAGTACCATCTAGTATCGTGTTTGATCGAGACCCGAGGTTTACATCATAATTTTAGGCTAAGTTTCAAGAATCAATGGGCTCTAATTTAAAGTTTAGCACAACGATACACCTACAAATCGATGGTCAGTCAGAGAGGGTTATTCAAATATTAGACTATATGTTGAGAGCTTGCATATTGGATTTTGGGGATAAATAGATTAATTGCGTACTATACACGGAGTTGGCTTATAATAATAACTACTAATCTTTAATCAGTATGGCTCCATATGAAGTGTTGTATGGATGCAAATGTCAAGTGCCTTTGTACTGGAGTTGGTTGGAAGACGGTTACATAAGCAAGTCTGGTGAAGTTTGCATTCAGGAAACGGCAGATAAGATGAAAACATTAAGTGAGAGATTGAAAGTTGCTCAGAGCTGACAAAAGAGTTATGCAGACAATAGATGGAGGGAGTTGGAATTCTAGGTAGAAGACAGTGTGTTTTTTAGTTTGACTCCTAGTAGGGGATCTTGAAGTATCCGAAAGGCGAAAAGCTGAATCTAAGATATTTGGGACCATTCCCAATCACGAAGAGAATTGGGCCTATTGCTTATAGATAGGATTTTCCAGATGGTTTGACAGGAATACATGATGTATTTTATATGTCATAACTAAAGAAGTACAATTCTGACCCAGGACATGTTTTGAACAATGAACCACTGATACTGCAACCCGATTTGAGTTACATGGAGAAATCGGTTAAAATTCTAAACCAAGTATCAAAACTCTCTGGAACAAGCAAATACTAATGGTGAAGGTGCAGTGGGAGTATCACGGCACCCTAGATACCATGTGGGAGACGGAAGAATGGATGAAACAGAAATATCCCAACTTGAGATAAAGGTACACGCTAAATTTCAAGATGAAATATTTCTAAGAAGGGGAGGATGTAAAATCCCACCTAAACCTACCCTAGAATTAGAGGGATGGGATGCATTTCATAGCATATTACATAAAAATATATTTACCTGATAAATTTGTGTGCCTTAGAATTGTTATATGTGTATTATATGATTTATTTGTGCTTGTTGAGTATTGAGGATAATTAGGGAATTTTACTTAAAGGTGAGATAGAAAGAAGCTTGAGTTTTAGAAGTGAAGAGAATCAAGTTGGAAGAATAAGAATAGGAATTAATGTGGTTAAATGGATAGAGATTTGTGGCTAGTTCCTATGGTCTTGAGTTCAAATCCTATCAACTAAGTATTATTTTTAATTATTCTATCTAACGTTTGAATTTTATTTCTTGCATTCCATGAAATTACGAATGTTGTCTTAGGAGACACAATGGTACTATTCTAACTATGTGATCTTATCCTAAAAGAAAATCTAGAGGAGTTTTAATCTCCATTATTTTAGCAACCCATGTCCTAGCATATTTGAATTTAAAATATTTTTATTTCTTTAATTCTTTTAATTTTTTTATAAAATAACTTAGATGATCTTGGACTTGAATTTTCGAAAGAAAATTCCAATTCTTGGAAGTTAGATGGCCAAAACTTAGCTGGGAAAATAGTTGGTTGTTTTCCAATATTAAATCACCATGGTTTCTTCTCTAAAGAACTATATTTTGTTTGTTCTTATTTTGGTGCAAAGTTAGAATTATTTCAGCTCTTCCTCTTGGCTAAATTTCCGAAAAGGTGCAGCAAAGTTTCCTTTTCCTTCCTAGCTATCAAACAACCATTTCGTGTATGTAGAAAACTAAAAATCCCTTTGAAATTCGGAGCTAACGTAGCTTCACCAAACTAGAAAATTTTCCAGCAAACCACAAAGTATTTTAGCCATAGGAGTTGAGCATTCAACCCATGCATTAGTTCATCTAAAGTTCTCCTCCTTCTTCTTGAAGAAGATGGCTGAAAACCACCATTAATAGACCTTGAAGCACTCCTATTTTACGGCTAAAAATCCATTCTAAATAATTCAAACTTTTGCGTACAAACTGTCCTAGATTTTATGAGTTCATGTAGCTAAGTTACCAGAATTTTTCCTGCCTTGTTAGCAAAGATAAAAATCAGTTTCTCGTTCATTCTCTTCATCATATTTGGCCACCTTGAGCACCATAGCTGAATATCTTACCTTCTTCACCATCCTTGGCCATTACAACTCAATTAAACCACCTCAAACCTTTCCTAACTTCACTCCATTCAAAACATTTCAAACTTGAAAATTAAACTCCATCTTTTGCTCCCTTAAACACTCACCTAACTGGGCTAGTAAACCAGAATTTTCACTCCTCTTGCATAGCTATTTTTGGCTAACACTACGGCTAGAAGGATGCTCCATTTCACTACCAAGACTTTGCTAAATTGATAAACCACCATTGGAGGAATAGAGACCTTCAAGAAGAAATCACTATTAGCAAATCCTGGCCCTCAAAAACCTCCACTTTTTCTTCATTTTGAAATTTGAATTAGCTCTAGCCTCTCACTCTCCCTTGGCAAAATTGAATCTTCTCCCCTCTAGCAAGGCCATTTGGCCATCCCCCACCAAAGAATAGTCTCGCTCTTCTCTCTAATTTCTCTTGTGTTCTCAAGAACAACAGGAATACCAATAACATACACTATACTTTTTCAAGCTTTAGCAACCTCTAGTCATCCCCAAATCACTCTAAATCCCTCAAATCTACTAGGATTCAATCTATACTCACCCTTAGTACACTTCATAACACTGAAACAACCAAAGTTGATCCTTCTTTCAGATCAAACAAGCCTTTTTTTGTTCAAGACAAGAAGAACCCCAAAAAGGTAAAATAACTTCAACCATCTCAATCTTCTTCTCTCCTTTATCTTCTTTTCTTCATAATCTCAATCTCTCTCTTTATCACTCACACTCTCTCTCTTGGCTGACCATTGGTGGCCATCTTTAGACAACTTCAATCATTAGAGGACTCCTGAAAGCACTCGAGGGCCTTCATTTGTCAACATAATACCTCTGACTCAAATGGTCATCAAACTAATATTTTTGCCATAACTTTTTTTTTTTTATCTCAAGATTATTAGGAAGATGGAGTTGATGTGTTGATTTGATATTTTTGGGATGGAAATATGCATATGGGTTTGAAGAGAATAATTTTATGATCTTAAGATTGAGATTGGTATTAAGGCTTATGAATTATTGTTGGATTATGATTTGAGATTTAGGATTATTATATGTTCATTTGTAGATTGTGATTTGAGTCTTTATATCACTAGTATGAGATGTTTTGATGAATGATGGAGATTTTACCACCATTGCTTTATTTATGCTCTTGCATTGTTATTTTTGCCACCAAATACCTGGCTAACATTATTATTGGTACAATACCACTCTTGTTTTGTTAAATGCTATTACAATTCTAATTTTGCACAAATCAATATTCTTTTTATTGAACATACGTACGTACGTACGTACATACATACACACATGCATACATACATACACATATATATATATATATATATATATATATGCATTTTCCTTTCTAATTTTTTAATACTAGTAGTATAACTATGGTCATTAAAAAATTTTATTATTAGTGCTACTTTTTACTACTATTATTTGTATTTGTATTTTTATTATTAATATTATGATTAATATTATTATGTTGTTAATAAATTTAATTTATTAATATTTCTATCAACATTAGTATTTTCAAAATTAATAATTACTTTTATTATTATTTTTTTAAAACAAACATATAGTAATATTTTTATTAAATATTGTTAAATATAAAATAATAATAATAAATTAGGATTAATTAGTATTAATATCTTTTTATAATAATAATATTATTGTTATTATTAATATTCTTACTAATACTTTTATCTATAATTATTTATTATTTATGACAGCTATCAATATTGTTATGTTAAATTAATCTTACTCTATAAATTAATAATAAACCATAAAATACCTTATCAATTAATTTTAGAACTCCTAAAACATTGTTATCGTAATTAGATGTTGTTGTTGATTAGTTGAGCTTAAGCATGTTAGGTTGGGAGTTATTTATTTGAACAGTTGTTGCTTGGTTGTGAACCATTGGTGACTTATACCCTATGTTTACCCCAGGCTGGTCTAGATTGCCTTGAACCCAACTTGGAGGACTATTTTGTTAGTGAAAGCAAAAGATCAAGTAAGCATTTGCATAAAACCGTTTGCATATCATAGTCACTTTAGCAAGCCAAATGGTGCCATATACGTGGAAAAGTACTTTGGAATGCAATTGTGGGCAATTTATTTTCCTTTTTTGTTCAATTGAACAATTTCAAGTTAAGCAAGCAATTTAAAGTAAAATGCTTAATTTTTTCGTAAAAACCAAATTTAGCAAGAATTTTGTAAACCATGATTGCTATTTCAAAGAAAACACTTTGGTTGATTCTTCTGTTCCCAAATGGGACAACCTTAATGTTGAGGACTCAATAAGGGTAGATAACTAGGACTAGTCTTTGAAGGGTTGGAATAAGTCTCTCAATAGGTGGCCAACTCTGAAGGATGAGTCCTACTTGGATGGGATGCTAGCTCTGGTAGATCATACCCGTTCGAGGTAGCATCACAGTTCAAGTGGGCTATTTATTTTCAAAGTGGACAACTAGTAAGTTAGGGGGTAGAAATGGAGGAGTATCTCACCCAATGAGCAGTACACCCACTTTGTATCAGAAAGCACAATGTGTGGTGTCCTGATCATTCTCTAGTCATGGTCCCCAAAGTGTGGTGCCATATTTATTTTTAGAGTGGTTGCTTTTATTTTGTATAATGTATGGCAACGGAAAAAAAAAAAAACACCACTCCTCACTTTGCAAAATTTATTTGTGATTTGCCAACACTTTTTTTTTTTATTTTTTATAAATGTTTCTCAACTTGCATACATAAACTATTTTTCCTAAAATATCCCGAGCACACGCGGGGCTTACTTGGAATTATTTCTCACCACCTTTTCATATAATCTTTCAGGTCGATCCTGTTGTGAATATTGATTGATTAGTGTTGCCTTTCAAGGCTTGTTTTGATTGTATTTAATTTTTGAGATATTTTAGTTAATGTTTGTTTGTTTTGAGACTTACGCAAGTATTGGTTTAATTTGTCATAAGTTTAAATTTGGTGCGTTCCTTTTATTTCTTTTGTGTACCCTAGTTATAAAGACCCCTTGTCCTGTGGACGAGGCGACATCCCTACCCCTATCAGGGTACGTTGGTAGTGGGGTGTATGATAGTGTCTATTAGATGAATCATGTCTTAGATCAAAAATCAAACTGATAAGAATCTCAAGACGTCACCTATGCCATATTACACAAAACAATAAGCTTCAATTACAATGCAACTTGAACCATACAATTCCCTATCAACCTAATTAGGTAATGAGTTGCAACTTAATTAAATTAATAAATGCTACTTGTAAAAAATTAATCCAAGATCAAGTATCTTAGCTATTTAATAATGTAATTCAAATCTATTGGCCAAACACAAGTGTAATCAACACAATTACTAAGAATGAAATTTGAAAATTTATAAATACTTAAGAGACAACTTAATAAGATCAAAAATAAAATCTCTAATTCAACAATCTCAAAGTTTGTTAATTGAATACTCAAAATAAGACCAAGAAAGAATCTAATTGTTTTGAACATAAAAAAATAACAACACAGGACATTCGAAAGCAAGAGAAAAATAAGAGATAATTTGAATGATAGAATTTGGTACACCAACAATCTTGAGTAATTCCTTACCTTTGAACCACAAACTCTCCTTAGAGCCTTCCTTTAGTGCTTTTTCTTCGAAAGGATGAAAGAAGAATGATAAATTCTATTATTCTCCAATGAATTCCAAAGATCACTTCTTAAGGACTCGTTAAATAACTTCTCCATTAACTTACGACTAATTTATTAAAATTTTTGAAGACCTGTATAGCTTCATGCATGGGCATGCATGATGCCATGCTAGCTTGCACGATTCAAAACACTGCCTCTAGTACAGCTTGTAGCATGGTCATGCACCATTCCATTCACGTGCACAGTATAACTTTCTAAAACTTTTCAAGTTACTTTCCAAAGCTTTTAGTAATCATCTTTGCTCCTAAATTCATCATTTTAGCCCATATTTCACTCATTTTTTATTTATTTATCAAGAATCGTGATAAATACATCAAGAACAACTATTTTTAGTCATAAGGAATTTAACGTCAGCTACATGAACCAATATATGATTACGTACGGTCACCGACATGAATCCTCTCATTCCACTTCTTTTTATATACTGTCATACTCCTATCCAAATCTAATAAAGACATATCTTTTCTAATCACCTCCATCCATACCTTTTTAAGCCTGCATTTATCCCTATCCAATCTATTATGCCTCTATCCCTCAATTATCCTAAAAAGGGCATCTCTCATTTTTTTTTTTTTTTTGTATATGTCTAAATTAAAGAAAGTAGTTTTCTCTCAACTTATCTTTAATGGATACTGCTCCCACTTTTTTCCAATTGATCTCATTCCTTAATTTGTCTTTTCTAGTATGCTTGCATATCTACCTTAATATAAGCATCAAATTTACCTTCATTTTTTGAATATGGCATTCTTTAGCTACCCAACATTTCATGTCATATAGCAAAGTAGGTCTTACGGCTGTTCTATAGAACTTTCTCTTTAGGTTCAAGGGTATATTATGATCACACAGAATACCAGTTGTACTATTCTATTTTAACCAATCAACCTTAACTCGAGTGTGTAATGTCGCCATCAAGCTCTCTGTCTTTCTAAATAATAGATCTTAGATATCAAAAGTAGCCATCTATTCAAATGTCTCTACCATCTAAAATTACACTCTGATTTGTATTTTTGCTAGTACTGAACTTTGTTGGAATATATGCCCGAAGCGTACTATGCTTCTCTGTATTTTGAAAATTAATAAAATATTTCATTCAATAATGGTTATTTATTTATATATATTTGCACATTAAAAATCAAACTATGTTAGTAAGTAATCTACATAATTGGGTCGTGTTTTCATAGTAAGGTGTAGATTATAGACTACTAACACATAAGCAAAAAAAATGTTCTTGATCGATTAATAAAGCTGGGCACTTTCTCAAAGTTTAGATCATTCTATTGTGGTTTCTAAAAAGGGAATCGTTTATCTTTAACTAGTGAGTAGTCCACTAACGCTAATAGTGTAAGCGTATTTTGGCATACACAGAACTAGACCACGCGATAGTAATCTTTAATGAAGTACTATAATAATTAAAGTTTGGTCTATCGCTGCTATTGTGTGGATGAGTACCCTAAGACTTAAGTATAAATTGGTGGTTTGGTGAAGCTTAACTTGTGTACTTTGAGGTACGATAGGTGAGGTCCTATTGTAAGGCTAATAACCTTGTACGCTAGGTATATGGCTCTAGTTAATTAAAATAGACTCATATAATAGAGTTTTTATGCTTTATTTTGTAAAGGTATCACCCCCTTGTGATTGTCTGGGATAATCTAACTAATCTAGGGCTTTGAAAAACGTGACTAAGTATGTATGCTTTTGGGTTGCTTCGTGAGATACGTGAGTACATACTGGAAGTCATGGATTATCAAACTAGTTATCAAATGATGGTTGATATCATTGAGAAATGTGTTAGTACAATTTTCCTATCTCAATGACGGATGTTACATATAGGGGTATTGATATGTAAATTTTGGGTATAAAAAATCATCAATTTTAAATCCATCTATGAATCAAGTTTTAATTAAAACATTAATTCTAAAACATATATGTGAGCAAGTATACTCATCGCAAGCTTAGTATAGAAAATTAATGAGTATCGATCCTTAAAGGAATAAATACACACTAATCACTTTCCATTCATTGTTTAACTGACCCAAATAAAGTAAGAAAATAATAAAAAGAAAAAGAAAAAAATATATACAACTCAAGGATGTAAGTTTATGCAATTTAGACAAGTATCCTAGAAAACATGACAATAAACTAATTAGCAACTCTCTCAGCTAATTATCATCTTGGCATCATGAAGGAACGCACAGTAAAATTCAATCATTTATCAAGCTATGAATTTACTTAGGTAAATTCCATGTCGTTTGTCAATCCATGAAATCCCATATTTTGATTCATATTAATAGATTTGTCAATCAATCTAACATAACCAAAACATACATTAAGCTCATCATTTATAACTTAATTCAATTAGCATATTTGTCAATCAAGCCATCCTAACCAAAACATGCATGAATCTCAATACTTTAAAAACATGAAATTAGTTAATAACCCTATGTCAAGGAGAAATTAACTTAACCTTCGATCACTTAGTTCTAAAATCCTAACTTCATCGTTCAAATCCATCAAGATTTAACAAATACGAAATCAATGCAATGAAACTCCTAACATCGTTGCGTCGAAGTCAATTAGAAGAACTTGCATCAATAACCAATGAAATCAAGTAATCAAACACCAAAGATGACAAAGAATTGATCAAATAACTAAATTAACACAAAATCATGAATCCCAAAATAATGCTAAATTATAATAAAAGTATTGAATACATTATTGCTAAAGAAAAAAAAGACAAAGAGAAAAGAAAACACTCATAGACAAGCCTCTTTCTTTCTCCTTGAAAAGTCCCTTTAACAATCCGCCTTGACTTGGGTGAACACTTCCTTCAATGAGAGAATTAGAATTTCTGCCCTTTAATTCACCTCTCTAAGTTGTATATCTTAAACCCTTATGTTCTCTTATACTTTTATAGGCCTCTTAGATGCCAATTTCATGGCTGATGAAGTCTTAACTGAGCAGGAGTACAAAAATACCAAAATCATTTGATAAGTCCTAAATCCACGTACAGAATTTCTATCTCCATAGCATACCTGGCACTAGGTACCTTCGAACCACCTAGCGCCAGGTTCATTCTATTCTTCTTTTGTTTTTAGCCATCTCTCCTTGGTAGACAGAATGGACTCCGTGCCAGGTACACTTGCCAGACCTGGCTCCAGGTCTGTTATGGAAAAACCCCAAAAGTTTGCTCGATTTCTACGGCTAGAGCATAATGGACCCAGCGCCTGGTCCACTGCCTGGGCCTGGCACTAGGTACATTCTTGTTCTATGCACTTTTTGCTCAATTTTAACTTAAATATGCACATATTTGCCAAAGCACATTTTATAAGCAAAATGTCAAATAGGAAGGAATATGCCTAGTTATTATAACAAATGTATGTTAAAACACATTGAAATAACTAGGAAAAGAATAATGATTTTAACCCCTATCAGGTTGATAGGGCCTAAATTAGTCATATATTTCCTAGTTATTTGAGGCTATTTTGTGATACATTTTATACAATAACTGGTTATATTCCTTTATATTTGAGATTTTACCTTTGGAAAGGTATTTTGTGCATTATTTCAAATTTTAGGGGTAAAATAAGGCAAAACATCACTAAACAGAATAGAGGCGGGGCCAGCCAGGATAGGACAGGCGGCGCCAGCCACGTGGTGCTGGCATGCACTTCAAGGCGATGAAAATTCCGTGAAATAAAGCTGAACAAAACACAGCCGGTGCCGATTAGGAGCTCAGAGGTGATGCCAGCTGTAGTCTAGAAGAGGTGGCGTGAAAATTAAGAAAAATCGACGAACGAACAAAGGAACAGACCACAACCAACGCTGGTCCTAGGCAAGACAGGTGGCGTCGGCTATGCACTGCCTCGATTTTCGCACTCGCTTTTTGACAATTTGGGGAGTTTTAGTATTTTCCTACTTCTAGTCGAACATAAACTCTAGAAGGACTGATTTAGGCACTTCTAAAGCCTATAAATAGAGGGAAAACACAAGCCAAAATGAAGGATTCGCATATTAATACAGAAAATCACTCAAATTAAATAAGGAATTCTTCAAATTAAGGAGGATTATACAAGAGGGTTCATGAAAGAAGAAGAAGGAGGTTTGTCTATGAGTTCTTTCTTTTAACTTTGTTTTCTTTTCTTGAACAATGATGTATTAATTGTTTTATTTTCATTTGACATTGTTTTTAGTATTCATGATTTTTAGAGTTACTTTGATCTTTTGATTAATTGATTGTTATTCTTGGTATTTAATTGCTTGTGCTAATTACGAGATTAGTTGATTGTTTCTTTCTATTAACTTAATTGGACAAAGGGGTTGATGGTGGTCTCAATTTGTTAGTTTCATATTTGTTATCTCTTAACTTGCTTGGACAAATGGTTAATTGCTCAGAATTGAGTAATTAAAGATTAATTGATGTCTACCAGGACATGGATTCATTGGTTAGTTTCATGTTTTACGTTTGCCAAGACATGAAAATTTAATCAAGGATTGTGTTTAATGCATCTTTTGGGTGAATTAGTTAAGACAAGACATGTGATGCTAATTTGTCTAGAAAATAGCGATTTCATAGATTGAAAAAGAAGTAAATCTATCTTAATCCTTTATGATGCCAAGAGAATGATTAGTTATGATAATGATTAGATACTTTCAGATCATGTTTGTCAAAATAATGGGTTGAGTTACATAATTTTTCATCCTTGCCATGTATATATTCTTTTATTTTATTTTATTTTATTTTTATTTCTTTTTTACTTTATTGAGTTGGTTAAACATTGAAAGAAAATTGATTAATGCATACTTGTTCCTTGAGAATCGACACTCGTTTTAAACCCTATGCTATGCTTAATGATGAGTACGCATGCTCATATGTGCAATTTGATATTAACATTTTAATTTAAACTTGATTGGGAATGTGCTTATTTTTATATGATTTTTATACCCAAATTCAAACACATCATAGGTATTTTCATTATTACACTTGTAGGTCAAAGACATTGCACTTGCAATATTATTGTTATGGTAAATATTTCTATATGATAATAAATAGAATATATAAAATGATAAAATATGACTATTTCTTAGCATGGGTGTTTTACTCATTTTAGTAACCTAGAATAATATGTCTTTTGGTCCCTAGTTAGCTCAAGCAGCCTTAGTATATTTTATTTATTATATGGACTTATTGGGTGAAATTAATATTGCAAGAATTATTCTAGAAGTGTAATTAATTTTTTATTTAGGCTAGAATAATTAATTAGGCCAATTTAATTAAATTCACCCATTAATTAATTGTCTTAGGTAATTTTATAATTGGGGCCAAGTGGATCAATTAATTAAGATGAGAGCTATTTATTTAGTCTTTGACTAATAAAGAAAACCCTTGCCTACTAGGGTTTGTTGAGATGGCAAAGGATTTAATAAGGAACGCTGATTGCTGCCTGAAAGGATGTAAAAAGGAAAAGAAAAAAAAAACAGAGGGGTTGTGTGTCTATACGAGAAAAAGAAACAGAGGCAGTTGACTCTGGTTGAGGCCATTTTTCTTAGTTGTTCACGTAGGACACGACAAAAGCATTTTTTGTTTTTTTGAACAAGCCACCATTTTTCATTTTCCTAAAAACATAGCTTTTCCAATTCTTCTTCCATTAATTCATTCTATTCTACTTTTATTGGTAGTGGTCTATAGAAGGTTTGAGAATACTCTAAAAGGCCAACAGCTCACAAATATGGTACGTGTTAGATGTGAAGGAGCCGATAGTTATTAGGAATTCCCGTAGAACAAGTGAATGTTCCTATACAAGAAGCTCCATCAAACCCAAATCCGCTACTGGTTGTTCGACCAAAGCATCCCAAAAGTAAGTATTCCAAGATTTTGGCCCGGGAAAAATTTAAATTTGCAAACTTTTGCTGCATTTTTATTTTCCCGTGATCCTTTAAATGATAATAGAGGCATGGTTATAATTTAGGAGTATGCTTAGGGTTAATAACTAGAAAAATAATTCCTTTATTAATAAAAAAAAATCTTTGTGATTGTATAGATCTCTAGTGGTTTTTGATATAGGTAGATGTTGTATACGCCTTACGCATAGAGGTATAGGCACCTGTAATTTATTGTTAATTACTTTCTGTAAAATTCATGTATGCCTTGTTTTGAAAGACATAGGTGATTGGGACTGTATTTAAATTCAATCTACTATATTTTTGCAATGAGATTGTTGCTAGATCAACACTAAAAAATTCCTTGAATAGAAGCTTGGAGGAAATTTGAAGAAGAAAAAATTGGAGCAATTCGAACAAAGGCCTTGGAGATTTTCCCTCACAAAAACGAGACCGGCATAAGGAGAATTGTGGCAGGTTGTTGGAGATAACCAAGTCGTGGCTGACTTTACTCGAACCGTGACCAGCTTGGGGAACTTTATTCCTCAAGCCGCATCCGATTTTGGGTTTAGCCACGGGCATATTTAACCACTTATAGTAGGTACAACTTACAGTTTTGGGTTCTAGTTATGTTATCTTGAACACAATTTTTTTTTCTAATATCCTTGTAATTTGTTTCTACTTTTGCAGTCCTATATCATACGAGGTTATTTTCTTACAATGCTTTATTTATGTTAATAAATAATTTTTCATGAAAATGGTTTGTAAAGGAGGAACCACCTTAGGATTAAACAAGAACGTTTTAATTTTATTATTATGATATTTAATTCACTATTTGGTCACATAAGAATTAAATGATAGAAATAACATGTAAAAAACATTTTTTTTAGCATGGCTATTTTATTTAATTTTGTGATCAAATGTACATGTTTTTGAGAAATTAATTTTTCTCTAGATAAAACAATTAAGGAAAACATTTTTTAAAGAGGAACTTAGGAATTTAAAATAAAATTTATGTCTTATTCTTCCAAAGGGTATTATCCATGACATGAAGAATAGTTTGAATTTGAGTATTTTAAATTTAGTTCCTATAAATGACTTTATTTAAAGAGTGAAAATTAAAATTTTGGGTTTATTCTTTTAAAGAGTATTATACTTGACATAGAGATTAATGTTGAATTTTTTTTTATTTTTATAAAAGAGTTAATGAAAACCAAATGTATTTTCAAAGTACATTTCTTCAAAAATCAAAAGATTAAGTGGGAGAGGAGTTCCAATGGCCCTGTAGCATTAATCACGAATTCCTGTTAGAGATTGTGGTTATCCTCGTACCATTTTGAGCATGACCACTTATAGAATGGATTTCATGAGAATCTAGAGCTAATAGAGGAATTGTAATTAACGCCATCTATATATATGTTGGTATCGACCAGCCTATGTCGGAGGTATTAATATTATATTATCCATAGGTAACGTGAGTAGTGGCCATCATATTGACAAAACTATCTATAGATTATTAACTATTAAGGAAGTTTAATTTGCTATGGTTATACACTTAACTTAAAAAATTGTTAACCTTTCTACAAAGTTCTATCAATGTTTCTAAGAGCCAAAATTTTCATATTTTTTATAGTAGTTTTAATAGGTTAACCATATAATGGATATAATATGATGTTTTAAAATGTGCATTTCTGATATGTTTTTCAATTTTTTTTTGAATGAAGTTTTTCTCCCAGTTAATAGAAATATCTGATTTTAGTCCCTTGTCCATTATTCTCAAGAAGAATAAGTTAACTACACCTAACTATATGGACTAGAAAAGGAATTTGAACATAGTGCTCATTGTCAAGAAGTATAAGTATGTTCTGACGGATCCCTGTCCTGAAACTAAGAAAGATTCCACAAACCAAGATCATGAGGTTGAGAAGGCATGGAAGGAAGATGATATAATGGCTAGATACAATATGTTGGCTTGCATGTCCAATGTTCTTCAGTGTAAGCATGAGAACATTCTTGCTATGTATGATATCGATATTTCATTACACACCGTGTTGGCTGACAAGAGCCAGTCCACAAAGCAAGAAGTTTTTAGAGTAATCATAAATACTAGGATGGCTGAGGGGGCATCGGTTTGCAAACATATGCTCAAAAAGATTGCTCATTTCAAGAAGGTTGAGGTCCTGGGTGCAACAATTGATCCCGAGAGCTAAAGTGACATGGTTCTTAAGACTTTGCTAGATTTGTACTCTCAGTTCAAGTTAAACTATAACAAAATAGGTTGTGTATGTCTTTGACAGAGTTGATTAAAGAACTTCAGGTAGCTAAGAAAAATATAAAGCCTATGTTAAAGGCTTTGGTTACTTATTCTGGTTCATTTTCTAGAATTAGGGCCCAGCTTAAAAAGTTCAAGAAGAAGAAGATCCAGAATAATGTAGGGGCTCAACCCAAAAAATCTAAACTTGGTCCATCCAAGCCCAATGCGAAATCCAAGGGTAAGTGTTTTAAGTATGGCAAGAAAGGACATTTGAAGAAAAATTGTCTGAACTTCTTGGACAAGTCTTCTTTAGGCATTGCTCTTTACTTAGAGTCTATTTTGATGATTGGATCATCTACTTGGATTGTTGATTTCGGAGCCATTGACCATATCTTTAACTCCTTCTAGGGATTTAGCATGATAAAATGACTCAATAGAGGAGAGCATAGACTTAGAATGGTAACAGAGCACAAGCATGAGCCGAAGCAGTGGGAGACTTAGAGCTTTTATTTGATTGTAATAGGATTTCAGTTTTAAAAAAGATTTTATATATTTCTAGTTTTAAACAAAATTTGATTTCAATTTCAAGATTAATTAATTAAGGATATTTTATTTCTTTCTATTTTGGTATTTTAATTAGTAGAGATGGAAAAATTATTTGTTCTGAAAACGTTTATGGCAATCTTTTCTATGTTAATCCTATTAGTCGTCAAATAAATAATACTCAGATAAAATCTAATAATAAGAAGAGAAAGGCCACATCAAATAACTTATATTTATGGTACATAAGATTGGAACATATAAATCCTAATTGGATTCAGAAGGTAATCCAAAATGGGTCCTTGGATTTATTGAAAATGGAGGAATAGCCTTAGTGTGAATCTTGTCTTATGAGTAAAATGACCAAAAGTCCTTTTACTCAAAAGATAGAAAAGGCCAAGAAAATATTAGAGTTAGCTCATACTGATGTTTGTGTTCCTATGTCTATACTTACTAGAGGTGGTTATAAATACTTTATCATGTTCACAGATGATCACACACATTTTGGTTATGTTTACTTAATAAATCACAAGTCTGACTTCTTTGATAAATTCAAGGAGTTTAAGGCTAAGGTGGAACGTGTAATAGCTAAACTAATCAAGAAGCTAAGATCAGATCATGGTGGAGAGTATTTCCATGGTGAATTTAAAGAATACATAACATATTAGGGAATAGTATCCTAGCTAACTGTGCTTGAGACTCCCTAATAGAATGGAGTAATTGAGAGAGGAAATAAAATATTGATGGAAATAGTCAGAAGCATGGTAAAAGTCATGCAACTCTTCTTATTTCTTTTTGGGGATATGTTCAAGAAATAATAGCATATACTCTAAACTTGGTGCCTTCCAAATCAGTGCCTAGGACACCTTATGAGATGTTGATTAGATGCAAACCCAATATGAACTATCTCAACGTTGGGGTGGTCCATCTTATGTACTGACTAAAGGAAGTAAGCTAGACCTTAGGTCAAAATTGTGCTACTTTGTGGGATATCCAAAAGATACAAGGGGTGGGTGCTTTTATCATACCTAAAAGCAAAAACTACTTGTGAGTACTCATGTTAGATATTTAGAGGATGAACAAAGTGTGTCCACTAAGATTTCGAGTAAGGTGGAATCAGAAGAGAAGTTGAATGATACTTCAACTTCTAGTACCCTAGTTGATGAATCAGAAAAGATACAACCAGATATTCATATACAGAATGAGTTACGTCGCAATGAGAGGATATCTAAGGTTCTAAAAGGATGGACTAGAGAGGTCTTTGAGATAGTCTCCGGCCATCAAGAATAGGATCCCACTAGATATGATGAGGTTATTGTTGATGTCGATAAAGATAAATGACAAATAGCTATTGATGCCAAGATTGAGTCTATGTATCTCAATCTTATCTGGGATCACTTGAAGGATTAAACCCACAGATTGCAAGTGGGTATACATGAGAAAGAAATGTGTTGATAGAAAGGTGAAAACCTATTAAGCAAGGTTGGTTGCAAAAAGTTATACAAAAAAATAATAATAATAATAAAAGATCGATTATGAAAGGACCTTTTCACCTGTTGCTATACTTAAGTTCATTTGCATTCTTTTGGCCATTGTATGTTACTATGACTATGAGATATAGCAAATGGATGTTAAGTTAGCCTTTCTAAATGGTTGTCTTAGTGAAGATGTCTATTTGACATAGTCTGAAGGGTTTATTGCGAAAGGCCAAGAAGATATAGCTTGCGAACTTAAGAAGTCAATTTATGAATTTAAGCAAGCATCGTGAGCATGGAACTTATGTTTTGATGAGATTGTAAAGTCTTATAGTGTCATACAGAGCGTGGATGAATCATGTGTGTATAGGAAGTTGGATGGGAATAATGTGTCATTTATGGTACTTTATGTAGATGACATTCTACTCATTGGAAATAATATAGGGATATTGCCATCTATAAAGGTTTAGCTATCAAGTTAATTTAGTAAGAATGATATTAGAGAAGCTAGCTACATTCTTGGTATTAAGCATCTTAGAGATAGAAAGCAAAGAATGAAAGTAGATCGGGAAAACATAATATCTTTAGATAAAACACATAGAAAAGAAGATGAGAGAGAGAAAATAATATTTTTTGATTTTTCCACTTACCACGAAAAATCTGAGAGATTAACTTATCTTACAATTTTTCAATAACAACAAACCTCAGGATCACCTCTACACATATATCTCCAGATATTATTATCTTATCTTCCACCAGAAGACATTCAACTAGGGTAAATTAGCTAAACATGGTTCTAGTCCGTAGACCTCGGTCTAGGTTATTTGATGAGACTCCACTTCATCATAAAGGTCAAGACCAAGGAGGGGGAGCTGTGACCATGCAAGGACAAGGGTCGGCAACAAAAATAGACGAAACTCGACCAAAAAGAAGGCCACCAGAGGACGATCGGCACCAGCTCCAAGCAACTAAACCGGCGCGGGCTCCAATCTACCCTAGCAGCCGCCTCAAATCACAACGAGACTGACTCGAAGACAAAACATAGCCAGCGCCGGCTGTGATGTCCAAACCGGCGCCAGTTCCACCTTGGGCAGCCGGCGACTGCCCCGCATTTTTAATGCTTTTTCTGGTTTTCTTCAATTTTAATTACTTGTAAAGATTTATTATGACCCTAATCTATAATAGAACCTCAGAGATTACTTAGTTAGGGTTAGGATAGTATAAATAGAACTTTTAGTGATTTGAAAACACAATACACTTCATTTTAATTCAAATTTGAGAAGAGAATCTTAAGAGGCCCTAGTCTCCTTGTTCATCTTGTTCAAAACCAAGCTAAAGGGTTAGTCCTCCTTTTGTAAGAGTCTATAAATCTTTTAGATAATCCAATGTTGTTTCTTTGAATGGGTCTTAGTTGCTTTGTTCTTCTAAGGCATTTTTGAAATTCAATATTTGGGTACCTATTTTCTCTATTCTATTTGTTCTTATTTACTTTTGTTGCTTCAAGGATATTAGGATGAGATTATAGTAGAACTATCTACTCATCTTGAGGGTCTTTGAGGCTTTATTTTTCAAGGATTTGAAAGAGTGTAGGTTGTTAGATTATTTTCTCCTTTTTGCCATAAGAAAAATCTCTGTTTTGGGTCCCATTTTTTGAACTGAACAGTTAGCCAACTAAAACACCCATAACACCAAGAAAAGCCACCAAGAATTCGTATCAAAGAGTTTGGTATCAGTGCAAGGAAAATCTTGATTCCCATCAAAGCTTGAAAGTAAGAAAATGAGCCCTAAAAAGTAAAGAAAAAGAAAACAGAGAAAAATCCCGTCACTCAAAAAATTGCTCCAAAAAGGTCTTGAAATTTTTGTTATATCTTGATTTTTCTGTTGGGAAATTGCTCCTTGATGTTCTTATAATCCTTAGAAACAAATTTATCTTGTGATTGTATTGAAAATTGGCTTGAATATGGGTTAAAATTCTGGTTGTTCTTAAGTGACGGGATTGAAGCCAAGGTGTTTGATAAATGTTCCATGAGAGTGTTTTTGGCTATAGTTGGGAACTTTGATTCTTCATTTTCATTCCTTGGGTTTTTGTGACTTAGTATGTCACTCTAATGTTGAATTCCATGTTCATTGAACTCAATTTTTCTGTTGCACACTTAGTGATCATCTTGTTATTCATCATCCTAGTTCTAGTCATTCTTGTTTCTTTGTTCTTGATAATTCATGATTGTTTCTTACTTAGAAGTGTTTCTTGTGCAGTTAGTGTTTGTTCTTATGTTGATTGAGTCCACTTTTCTTGAAATTCTTGACTCAAAACTTGTTTACTTGAGGTGCCCAACAAGTGTTTGTTGAAATTCCCCTAAGACCCCCTGATTGGAAAATTCTTTTAATTTGTGTGATTCATTAAGTTGGAATAAAATTTTAGTTATTGGGGAGAATTGGGCTTGAACAAGACGGCTTGAGTGTTGAGAAAAAGGCAAGAGGGTGAGCCTATCATTAAAAGAGCCTAAGAGAGCAAATACGAGCGTGGAGTGATAACCTTGAGAGCTAACACGCAAGGAAGAGTAGTAAGGATCTATTTTTCTTTCTAATCTCATTGTATTGCATGTATAATTAACCAAATATCCCATCGCCATGGCCCATGAACAAGAGATCTATAGGCCTAACCCAAGTGGACCTTGTAGACCTCAAGAAGATTAAATTGATGCTAGGGGTTTGCGTAAGAACTTGCAAGCTATGTTGAGGACTATGCAAAGTGAATTCCAAAAACATGACGAGAGAGTTGATAAATCATCTTGGATAATCTTCTATCGTTGCACAAAAGAGAGGCCAAGAGTGATTTGAAATGCCAAGTCCAAAAATGAGGGATGGTGATGTCCATACCCTTCCGTTACATGCCCAACAAGGGGAAGAATGTGATGAACACTCTATTGGGGGTATCCAACAAGCTCCTATGATAGGACAGAGATATGGCTTGAGATGAGGACGAGGAAAGGGCTAAGGAAGGAATGGAGGGATCATTATAAGGGGGCTAGAAAGAGAATTTGAGGGAGTTGATGAGTGGTATGAGGGGGAACAAGTTGAGGCCTTTGGGAAATAACATAGAGGATGGGGTAATAGAGGAGGAAGGAGAAAATGAAATGATATGGAAAGAGAGTTGAGCTATATTAAATTGAAAATGCTCATATTCTATGGCAAGACTGACCCCGAAGCTTATTTTGAGTGGGAAAGCAAAATGGAGATATTTCTAGAAAGCCATAACAATAGTGAGAGGTCAAAAATAAGGTTGGCTATTTTGGAATTTTCAGAGTATGCCTTGGTATGGTGGGAGCAAGTTAGTGCTCAAAGGAGACAAATGGGCGTGAAAACCGTGGCTAGTTGGAATTTATTGAAAGATATGATGAGGGCAAGATTTATCCCACACCATTATTACAACGATCTTTACCAAAGGCTCCAATCACTCAAGCAAGGGAACAAGAGTGTGGAAAATTACCATAAGGAGATGGAAGTTATGTTGATGAGAGCTCAAATCCATGAAGATCCTAGAGCAACAAAAGCAAGGTTTTTGGAAGGATTAAATAGGGAGATTGCTAATTTGGTGGAATTGCACCCCTATGATCGATTGGAGGATATGGTACATGCCGCTATGAAGATTGAGAGGCAATTAAAGAGGAGGGCATTCACTTGGCCACCACTTCCAAACCCCAACACTACTAGTAAGGTGCCAATTGAGAAGGATGAAGCCCCTAAGCCATTCCAAAGAGACTTTTACAAACTTAGAGAGGATTGAAAGCCAAGGGAGGATTGGAAACCTAGGGAAGGTTGGAACAAAGACGAGTGAGAAGCCATGGAGAGGCCACAAAGGAATATGGATATCAAGTGTTTAAAGTACCTTAGATATGGACATTCTTCTCAAGAGTGTCCAAGCAATAGAACGGTGTATACTAATCCCTATGGTGTGGATTCTACTGACAAAGAAGAAGAAGAAGAAGAAGAAAAAGAAGAAGAAAGGTACCAAGGAAAACAAGAGGGAAATGGGAATGAGAAAAGTGATGAAGGGAAAATTGTTAGACAAGATGTTAAGAAAAAATAAGAAATTGAGAGGAAAGAAAAAGAGAGGCAAGAAAAAAAGTTGAGAGATAGGATGGATAAACAAGTACCTTTGACAATCAAGGATAGGAGTGAGCAAGGACAAGAGAGGGGAGGTGAAAGAAGAGTGAATTTCTTTGCAAAAGAAAGTGAGGTCATAGAGACTATAGAAGCTAAGGAATCGGTTATTCTTCTTTTAAGCAAATGTTCTTATGTTTCTACTAATGATTTTTCATTATCTTTGCCTAATGAAAATATAGCTGTTTCTCAAGAATTTGAAGTTGTTTTTTCAAAGGAGGTGGTCAACCGATTACTTACCCAATTCTTATGGACTATAATCAAGAAGAACGTGACAAATTGAGAGGAATGCTAGCCACACCTTAAGTTTCTTTACAAAAGAGCTTTTCACTCTACCACTTCTCATTTTCCTTTTGAAATTGTCTATGGTTTTATTCCCCTAACTCCTTTTGAATTGATTCCCTTGCCTATAGGAACTAATGATACTTGATGGAGCTAAGAAAGCAGCAATGGTGAAAGCATTCCATGTAGATAATGGCAATGATTCAGAGACAAATCCTTTTCAAGAAAGGGGATATGATGAGACTCTGCTTCATCATGAAGGTCAAGATCAAGGAGGGAGAGGTGTGACCATGCAAGGACAAGGGCCGGTGACAAAGACGGATGAAACTTGATCATAAAGGAGGCCACCAGAGGACGGCCAGCGCCGGCTCCAAGCAACTAAACCGGTGTCGGCTCTATTCTGCCCCAACAGCCACCTCAAATCATAACAAGACTGGCCTGAAGACAGAACACAGCTGGCACCGACTATGATGTCCAAACCGACGCCGGCTCCACCCTGGGCAGCCTACAACTACCCCACATTTTTAATGTTTTCTTCAGTTTTCTTCAATTTTAATTGCTTATAAAGACTTATTATGACCCTAATCTGTAATAGAACCTCAGGGATTAATTAGTTAGGGTTAGGATAGTATAAATAGAACTTTTAGTGATTTGAAAACACAATACACTTCACTTTAATTCAAATTTGAGAATAGAATCTTGAGAGGCCCTAGCCTCCTTGTTCATCTTGTTCAAGACCAAGCTAAAGGGTTAGTTCTCCTTTCGTAAGAGTCTATAAATTTTTTAGATAATCCAATGTTTTTTCTTTGAATGGGTCTTAGTTGCTTTGTTCTTCTAAGATTTGTTTGAAATCCAATATTTGGGTGCCTATTTTCTCTATTCTATTTGTTCTTGTTTACCTTTGTTGCTTCAAGGATATTAGGGTGAGATTATAGTAGAACTATCTACTCATCTTAAGGGCCTTTGGGGCTTTGTTCTTCAAGGGTTTGAAAGAGTGTAGGTTGTTAGGTTACTTTCTCTTTTTTGTCACAAGAAAAATCTCTGTTTTGGGTTCCTTTGTTTGAATTGAACAATTAGCCAACTAAAACACCCATAACACCAAGAAAAGCCACTAAGAATTCGTATCACTATTGGGCAGACATTATTATTTATTTTTTCTTGGACTTCATAAGCCTATAAATAAATAATAAATCTTAATTATTTATTTTATTTTTGAACTAATAGAAGCCCGATAAAGAATAAAAAAACCCGAATAGACCAAGATTATTTCTCAAGCCTTTTTACCTAGTTTAGTCCTAGGTTAATTTCTAATTATTCAATTTGGGCTCAAGTCCTGAATAAATAATTAACCAATTAAACCAGGTAATTAATTAATCCTTCTAGACATTTATTTTATTCCAATCTAATAATAAATTAGACTGTTAGAAAGTATGCCCTCAAAGACTATGTATTCTGTGTGAACATATTACAATAAGATGTTTATTCATTCAATTTAGTTTGTTTATTATATTATTGCACACTTAAAGGTCCATGTATGACAAGTAATGGTTTATGTGTTAGGTCATTTTTCATAGTAAGGTATAGACCATGGATACTTGTTATACAAATAAAATTGAGTTCTTAGTCGTTTGATAGAACTAGACATTTCATCAAAGTAAGACTATTATGCCATGATTTTCAATGAGGAATGGTTTACCTTGAATCAGTGAGTAGTTCACTCACATCATCGGCATAAGTGTATTTCGAATATGTAGAATTAGACTCGTAGTAGTGGTCTCTCTTAAAGTACTATAATTATAGAAACATGACTATTACTACTACAGCGTGAATGGATACTTTCACACTTGAGTATGAGTTGGTGGTCTGGCAAAGTTAGGGTTTTTGATACTTTGATGTATGTTGGGTGAGATTTCTTTTGTGAGATCAATATTCTTGTATGTTGGGTGTATTACTCCAGTTAGTTAAGACGGACTCATGCAAAAGAGTTTCTGTACTTTACTTAGTGAGGTTAAATCACCCCCTTATGATTATCTAGGATAATCTAAATGATCTAGGGCTCTAGGAACGTGACTTAGAATATGTGCTTTTGGGTAGCTTCCAATGATAAGGAAGTACATTCAAGTGAGTCATGGATTATCGAACTAGAGATCTAAGGATAATAGATGTCTTTGAGATGTGTGTTAGTACATTTATCCTATCTCATTGATGGGTGTTACATAGAGGGGTATTTTTGTTATTTTACCTGTAGGTTGGAGATATTATTTTAAGTAGTATTACTCTTGGGGTCAATATTTTCATATGGTGATAATTGGAAATATTTAAAATGATAAAATGTGGCTATTTAATAGTAAGGGTATTTTGATCATTTTAATAGCTATAATAATATGTCTCTTGGTCTCCGGAGTAGCTCAAGTTACCTTGGTGTTGTTTAGACATAATCTGGGCTTAATAGATAATTATTTGGTGGAGAAATAAAATTTATTCTAAGAGTCTAATTAAAATTAATTAATTAGTCTTGGGTTTTGATAAGGCCCAAAAAAGATAATTAATTAATTGAGAAAATTGGGCTGAAATAAATAAATTAATTAGGTTGATATATGTTGACATATATTAAGAGTCTAATTAGAATTAATTAATTAGTCTTGGATATTTAATGAGGCCCAGAAAAGAAAATTAATTAATTAAGTATATTGGGCCAGTCTTGGATTGATTATTGAGCACAACACCTAGCCTATTAGGGCTTGATGTTTTTTGGCCATTAGGGCTCGAGGAAGCCGTAAGCTGGCTGAAAATATATAAAAGAAAAAAAAAAGCCAAGAGGTTTTGGAAGTTTTTTTCCTCTCCAGTGTATGTGTAACACCCCGCTACCTAGGCCCGCCAGGGCCGGGGATGTCACCCCATCCAAAGGACAAGGGGTCTTTATAACTAGGTCACGCAAATAAAATTGTTGAAAGAAAATAATACTTAACTTAAAATTTTATTACAACCCAAAAATGCTTCAAAACTGAATCCATAAATTGATAAAATAAAACTATAAGTAAAATCATCCACTCTCGTCTCCCAAACATTACATAACATAATAGTCAGAAAAATTCTTCCAGAGCAGGCAAAATTTAGCTACTCATCCCCACAGCAGGATCAACCTGAAATCATGATAAAAGGTGATGAGACAGAAATCTCAGTAAGTCTGTGTGTGCTTTGGGTGTTTAGTGAAAACAGTTCGTGGATGCAAAGTGTAAAACCTTTATAAGAGAAATATTGGCAAGCATCAAACATTAATCAACAGCAAGAGTGGCGTTTTGGCTTATCTAGCCATACATAATTTTTAAGATCAACCACTCGAAAGAAAGGGTTATGGGTTACCACACGTTGGGCCCCATAACCGGTCAGAATGCCGACACTTTGTGCAGACTGACAAAAGGTAGGTGATCGGCCTACCAGGCAAGATATTCCTCATTCTCTATATCCAAACAACAACCGAGTGTCCATTCCGGCAAAATACAGTCACTTGACTGAAATAAAACAAACTGCTAGCTCGGACCGGCCTGACTAAGTAGTACTGACGTTTCTCTAAGTTGAGCTTATCTTCTGGAGGTGGCCTCTTGCCAGAAGACTCACTCTTGCTCTTCAAAACTAGTACTACCAGTCTACCCTTATTGAGTACTCAACGTAACATATCCCACTTGGGAAGAAAATGAACAAAACACAGTTCCACTTGAAAATGGCAATTTATGGGTTTTCCAAAGTCTTTAACAAAATCAGTTTTAGAAAGAGTTTGAGTTTGAGTAAATCTGCTCATTGGCTTTTAAATAATTCAAATGTTTGAAATAAGAAAGGATTTAACCCTCAATTGCCTTTACATAAATGAGTGTCCATGCACTCTACACTTGGCTTGCCATAATAAATATTTTGCATCAAACAGGTTTTATGCAGGAGCTTACTTGAGTCTTGCTCACAACAACAAGGTCTCGGACAGATGACCTAACCCCACATGGGCAAATACAAATCTTAATTAGATTCAAGCCACAATCCACTTCCTTAATTTTAAATCAACTCAATTCACTACTACCATGATCCTAGTGTCCCAAGCTTTAAGGTAAAATAATAAATAAGTAGGTTTATAAGCTAAGTTTAACTTGTTATTTAAAATAATTAATGGTTTGGGAAGTGAATCCTAATAGGTTGAAAGTTTAAATCTTGCTAAGGAAAATTTAGAGTTTATTTGATCAAGAGTTATAGGTGGTACTAGGTAAAATAATGATTTATTAATAACTTAATTGTTAGAGAATAATTGATAGCTAAAATTAATTGAGAATAAACTTAATGAGTTTTGTTTGGAAAATAATAAGTAAATCCTTAAGGGTTTTGTTTTAGTAAATATTTTACTAAGTATAAATCTTTTTTTTTTTTCATGAAGGCTTTAATTGATTTCTTTATTTTAAATAATATTTATTTATTTTATTTCTTAGAAAAATTATTATTTATTTTACCAAAATATCCTTTACATATATAATAATTCCCAATCTACCCTTCCTATGGTTTTCGAAATTCTCTAGCAAAAATTATTATTAAACATTTTATTCATGAAATAATATTAGCTTAGGGACCACTAGATCATGATCAAGATTCTATGGCCAACCACAATCAATAACATGCACGATCCTTCAACTCATCAAATCATCCAAATCTTGCATATAGACATAGATCTAAGTTTATTAAGACATGACTTAACCTCTACTAGCATAAACATGATCATGGCTTCAATAATCTAATCATGCATATAAATCCTATTCACCAATGGTGACATAATCTCTAGCATGCTTCATCACAAATACTACCTATGACATGCATCAAGCCTCAACTCATCATTCAATCCACCAATATAATCCTTCCATGCATAAATCCCATCTCCTTCTCAATCATACATATACTCATGCTTCAATCAACAACATCACATACTCAATCCCATCGCCAATCATCTTCTCACAACATCATCCTAGAGATATGATTCTAAAATTTTAAAAAGAGGATTTAAGGTACTTACTTGATTGATGAATGACTTGAAGGAGTTTAGAGAAGATCTCAACTCCTAGATGGCTAATCTTGTTCAAGAAAGGTGGCGAAAGCATGGTCATGGAAGAAGAGTCCATTCGGCCAAGAGGGGGAATTTCGGTCCATGAGAGAGAGAGAGAGAGAGAGAGAGAGAGAGAGAAGAAGAGGAAGTCATTAGTGTGATCATTCATATAGGTTTTCATTAGAGATCAAGTTTGAAGAGGATGATGTTGATAGAGTGATTTTACCTTGAAGATGTTCTTGTCCAGAAATTTCTGCTTTGATCCGAAGTAGCAAGATGTTTGGAGGAGTTTGATGTTAATATTGGTGTTGATGGATTCACAGCAATGAGTAGACTCAATCTGGAGATTTTTGTGAGGGTTTGAGATGGTTTGGAGGGGTATTAGGTGTAGAGAAGAAGTAGGTGTTCTTGGTGTAGTGTGTGTTCTTGATGGCTGAAGAAAAATTGAGAGGAATGGTTGTTGTGGCTGCCGAATTTTCTATGGAATGAGGGCTGCCGAAATTCTGTAGGGTTTAGGGAGATGTTTCTCTGATTTGAGAGGGAAAAGGAAAGGTTAGTTGTTACAATCCTTGAAGAATATTTTTAGGAAGTGAATTTGGAAAGTAAATATCCTAAGAATATCTTGATTGCTTGGACAGCTTTGAAGTCTGCCATGGCTGATTGTTTGAGCAGAATTTCGTGGCATTAATGCTGACTTATGGAGGCTTATGGTGGCCGAAAGTAGGGTGTACAATGATGAAGAAGAAGTCTGGTCCATTGAGCAAAATATTATGGAAGGTTACTAAATAAGATGGCTGAAATTTTGGAAACCAATCAAGCTAAATTGCAGGGATTTGTTTGAGAGATTTTTGGACAGCTATTAATGGAATTTCGTGCAGAAGTTCAAGGGGATCAATGGAGCTCTGTTGATGGAGGTTTAAGGAAGGTTTTGACAGATTAGGGTTGGTGTTTTGTCTGGAAGAGAGATAGGAAACAAGCTGGACAAAAATCTGCACAGAAATTTCGCTGCACAGTGAATTTTCTGGCAGATTTTCGTCTGCCACTTCCAACCATTTTGCAGTGAGCTGGAAGGGGGTTTCAGGGGTATTCAAGGCTAGTTTCCAGCATTCTTTATGGACAAAAAACATGGCTAAGGTGCTACACAAAATTTGGGAGAAAACAGCTTGGTTTGGAGCTCTCAAAGCTGATTTTCGTACAAGAATTTTTCCTGTTTTGCTCTAGCTTGAGCAATCCGAAATTGGACAAGAACTTTCAGGTTTCAAACTAATCCTAAAGACCATTTTTCTAGTAGCATTTGGGAGGGAATGTTAGCCAAAAATTTCGATCTTTTGAAGGTACAACAAGCTGGAAAATTCCAGCTCATTCTATGAAGAAAGATGAACTAAGCTAGAGGAAAGTTTCAGCAAGCTTACTAGAGGGATTTTTCCTCTTGAAATTTCCCACAACGCTACCATATTTTTCAGACCATAAGGAGTCTTTTACCAAGACATTTTGATCCTAAAAGACCTCAGCACTTTACTGAATTTTCTAGAAAGGAAAAGGCTAGAACATCTTGATCAAACTAATAAGTTGAGAATTAAGGAAAATTAAAGATCAAGGAAGAATGATTTTCCCTATAAGAATTTCGAGAAGAGTAAAAGGAGTGGAATGAGGTTACTTCTATCATGTCTCTCCTAGAACATCATCACCACATTAATCTAGGCCCTTAAGGCCGAAACTATCCTTTCCCAAGCAAAAATAAAATTTACTCAAGCTAAAGCTTCTATGATGGACTTTGAACCTAAGACCTCAAGAATTAATTCCAAGGCTCTAACAACTAAATCACAACAACTCTTGTTGCTATTTCTACTAGAAAATTTATTTCCTATTCAATCCACAAGCTATCTCCTTATTTTCACCTCGGGCAAAAATTACCATTTTGCCCCTCTCACACATCACTCACCAACAAGACTTCAAGATAATAAAAAACAAATTTAAAGCACATAGAAATCATATGAAAGCATATTTAATAATGAAATAAAGCATGATATGCATCCCAACCCCCTTACTCTAAGGTTGGTCTTGACGGGGGTTTCACAGTATGTCATCTCTTCCCTCTCTCACTCTGGTTTTCGTCCTTCTCTTCCTTCTCTCTTGGAGAGTGTTTTGATTATCCAAGAAGGCGCTCTCACCAAGCTAATGCCAAGAGCAAGGTTGAGCTATACTCTGGAAGATGAAGAAAAGTAGCTTGGAGACGTGTGATGCGTAGGAGTAGAAGATTGGTGGGAATTCCTGTTGAACAACAGGTACCTCGTTCTCCCCTCCTAATGCAAGAAGTTCCAGTGCAACCCATCTCCACGTTGGTTAATCTGTGACCAGCAAGAAAAAGTAAGTATTTTCTTCTACATGTGGCTCAGAAAATTGAAAAATTTTATGTTGCGTTCATTCTAATGTTTTCTATGATCTTTCAAGTGATATCAGAGATAGGTTTTCATCTAGGAGCATGTCCTAGGGTTAAAACTAGAAAAGGTGGTTCCTTTACTATTTAAAAAAAAATGAATCTTTTTTGATTTCATGTGATCCTTCATACATTGGTTTCTAGAGTTCATATATGCCTCGTGGTTGAGGCATAGGATCCAATTTTTTCCTATTATTTTTCTTGGTTTTAAGTAGATTCGATGTACGACTCGTGGTTAGAGGCAAAGACGCTTGTAAAGGTATGTTCTTTAAGCCTGTTTTTTCCCATTTCTTTGTATTTCTATAATCCGTAAACTTTGGGGACTGGAAGGACGTGATTACTATTTTTGGGGGTGAAAGGTGGCTGTAAAGCTAGAAAGTTCTGAGTAGTTTTGTGGCTAGATTTTCAGCATTTCGGTAGCTGCTATGTGCAGAATTTTTTTGTGCAGATGCTGAATTTTTTCTAGTAGTTGACGAACTCTAGAGTGCAACTGGTGCCGGGTGCGGGAGTTAGACCTGGTGTAGGCTCCTCTTAGACAACAAAAGCTGGTGAACTCCAGAGTGCAGCCGGCGCTGGGTTTGGGAGTTGGGCCGGTGTCAGGTCATCTCGAGAATGGCAAAATGGGTTTGAAATGTAGAGTAAAATAGGGTATAGTTTGGCCCATTGTCCAAGAGATAGATGAGCAGTTGCTGAAGTTTTGTTCCTCAATTTTCCTTGATGTAATCATGTTTTGAAAACATTGTATGTGGTTAATTTTCTGCAATAGTTTTATTTATCTATGGATGAATAATTTGCTTGAAAATGAATAGTAAAGGATGGAACCACCTTAGGATTAAACAAGATCATTAATTTTTAATTCATGATGTTTAATCCATTATTTGGTCACTTAGGAATAAATGAATAGTTTGAGCATGGAAAAAAGTTTACTTTTGGTATCATGCTTATTTCGTTTTTGTGATCAAATGCACAAGTTCTTGTGTGACCAAAGTCTCACTAGATAGGACGGGTTTTGATAAAACGTTTTAATCTAAAAACTTTAAAAATAAAAGAGTTCATGGTTAATTCTCTCAAAGGATTTAATCCTTAACATAGAGAATAATGTTGAACTTAAGGTTATTTAATAAAGTTTTATTTGGTTATTAAATTAGAAAAGTAAAATAAATTCATAGTTAATTCTCTCAAATGGTATAATCCTTAACATAGAGAATAATATCAAATTTTAGATTTTTACTAAAGTTAATGAAACCATAAGATTATAGAAAACATTCTTTGGGCATAAAACTCTATTTTCAATAAAAGACTAACAGGAGAGGGGTTCCCATGACCCCATGGCTTCCATCACAACTCTCATTAGAGATAGTGGATCTCCTTGTGTCATTCTGAGCATGGCCCCCCTATAGGATGGATTTTCACAAGTATCTAGAACTAATAGAAGAGTAAAATTAAAGCCTAGGGTATTTGTTAGGATCAACCAACGTACGTTGGAGGTTTTAGCATTATATTAACCCATAGGTGGTGGGAATTAGGGGCCATCCTATCGGTGGAACATTTTCTAGACCATTACCAATTTTAGGAAATTTTCATTTATGATGGTTATACACTTAACTAAGGATGCTATTAATCTTCCTATGAAGCTCTATTAGCTTTTCTAAGAGCCAAACTATTTATATTATTGATAATGGTTTTAAGAGTTATATATTATCAAAGAAATAATATAAATAATGTACATTTTTATTTCTCACAAACTAAATGAATATTTTTTGCAATATTTCAGAAATGTCTGGTTTCAGTCCATTGTCAATCATTCTTAAGGATAATAAGTTGACAGGTTATGCATTAATTTTGGTTGTATAAAAATCATCAAATTTAAATCCATCCGTTAGTCAAGTTTTAATTAAAACATTAATCCCAAAATATATATACGAGCAAGTATACACATTGCAAGTATAGTATAGGGAATTAACGAGTATCGATCCTCAAAGGAACAAGTACACACTAATCACTTTTCATTCATTGTCTAACCGACCCAAATAAAGTGAGAAAAGAATAAAAAAAATAAAGAAATATATACAACTCAAGGGTGTGAAAATATGCAATTTAGACAACTATCCTAGAAAACATGATAATGAACCAATTAGTAATTCTATCAACTAATTATCATCTTGGCATCATAAAAGAATGTACAGTAAAATTCAATCATTAGTCACATAATGAATTTACTTAGATAAATTCCATTTCATTATCAATCCACGGAATCCTATATTTTGATTCATATTAACAGATTTATCAATCAAGCTAACATAACCAAAACATGCATTAAACCCGATTCCTTATAAACATGAAATTAGCTAATAACCCTTTACTTGAGGTGAAATCAACTAATCTTTGATTACTTAGTTCTATAATCTTAACTTCGTCACTCAAGTCCATCAAGATTAGACAAATATGAAATCAATGTAATAAAACTCCTAACATCGTCGTCTCAAGTCAATTAGAAGAACTCGCATCAATAACTAGTGAAATTAAGTAATCAAATACCAAAGATGATAAAGAATTAATCAAATAACTAAATTAGCACAAAATTATGAATCCTAAAATAATGTTAAAATACAATAAAAATACTAAATACATCATTGTTACAGAAAAAGAAGACAAAGATAAAAGAAAACACTCATAGACAAGCCTCTTTCTTCACCCATGAAGACTCTCTTGAACAATCCTCTTTTATTTGGGTGAACTCCTTCAATGAGAGATTGAGAATTTTTGCTTATGAATCCACCTCTCTCTATGTATATCTCCAAACCCTTGTGTTTTCTTGTGCTCTTATAGGCCTCTTGGATACTTATTTTATGGCTTAGGAAGTCTTGGCCAAGTAGGACTAGGAAAATACCAAAATCATTGGAAACTCCCTAATTTCGTGCATAAAATATTCGTCCCCAAAGAGTACCTGGCACCGGTACCTTAGACCCACCTACTGCCAGGTGCACTCTATTCTTCCTCTGGAGTTTTGCTCTGTTTTTGGTCTGGTAAACAGAATAGACCCAGCTCCAAGTGCACTTGCCAGACTTGGTGCCAGGTCTGTTCTGGAATTTCCCTTGAATCTTGGCCCGAATTCTTCTGGTAGACCAGAATAGACCCAGCGCTTGGTCCATTAGTTGGGCCTGGCGCCAGGTACATTCTGGAATTTTTCACTTTCTACTCGATTTTAAATCAAATCTGCACAAATTTGCTAAAAACACTTTTTACAAGCAAAATGTCAAATAGGAAAGAATATGCTTAGTTATTATAATAATTGTATCTCAAAAAAATATCAAATAACTAGGAAAATAATGTTGATTTTAGCCCCTATCACATACCCCCATACTTAAACATTTGCTTGTCCTCAAGCAAAACACTTTTGTCCAAGAAAAATTATTATGAAAACACAAGTTCTTATTCATTCAAAAATTTCTTCACCATAGCAAAGATCATGTCTTCCCTTCAAGCTTTAGATACAATCCTTGTCATTCATACCCTTTAAAAACAATACAAGCTTTGAAACATTAGACAAGACATCAGAAAACTCTTGAAGTTAAATTAATCAAGTGCATATCTTAATCTAAGAAGATTATTTCACCCTTCCAGTAAAAATATAGATAATATGAATCACATAAGTCAAGCCATCTACCAACTCAAGCATTCTAAATCCAACACTTGCACAACTCAAGTCATGATGTAAGGAAAGCACTCCCATTTTTTTTCTCTCCAATTTTTTTTTTCAATAACTTAGAGAATTTATAGCCTCATGTGTATGGATTCTATTCACACACCGTATTAGCCCCTTTAATAGTCATCACTCATCATTTTTTTCCCCCAAACAATGCTTTCTTTCTTTCTCTACTCTTTATTGCCTTTTTGCCTTCAGGATAGCCTCAAGAGTGTGTATCGAATTCACTTGCTACTTTTCCCTAAATTGACTACTTTTCAGCTAAAGGTCTTCAACGATCATCAATAAGAGCATTTTTTTTTTTCATTTCACACAACAATAGTGTTGTTTCCACTCATTATTTTTTTTTTCAACTCAACTATTATTATTATTATTATTATTATTATTATTATTATTATTATTATTATTATTATTATTATTATTATTTTTGGCATAATTTGCCAAAATCTTTCTTCTCAAAGATATTTTATAAAGTTACATTATTCATCATAACTGAAAGCTAGCAAAAGTTAAACTTATAATACTCAAGTTAGCTAATAAACTCTTCCCATATTCATCATATCCGCTATATTCAAACTAGATAAGTCAAATAATATTCAAACACCAATGGATAAACAAGATTAATCAAAATTCTCAAGTCTTGAGAAATATCCTATCCAACAAAACAATTTCACAAAAATTCACCTAATAAATGACAAAACTCATATCCAAGTACGAAAAAGAATTAAAACCTTTCTTAATAATGAAAACCATTGAAATTTTCAAAAAAAAAAAATTCACAACAATTGATATTGAAAAGTATTTATTCAACCTCATTCTCCCCCTCCCCACCCCCCCCACGCACACTTAAATTGGACATTGTCCTCATTAGCCAATGACAATAACAGTACAGCCAAGAAGACCAAGATGAATAAAGAAGAAGAAGAAAGTGAAGAAGATACTTCCATTACATCGTAGTGCCACCATGTTTGAATCCACCACAAGGACGTGATACAAGAGTACCTACTAAAAAAACCAAAGTCCATACTTGGTTGTCTTCCATGGAATCCATCTTTGACTTTATGGCCTCAAGCCATTTGCCAGATTCTGAACTATTCAGAACATCCTTGTAGGTAGTAAGCTCATCTTCATCTATGAGTAATACGTTATTATGGTCACTAATGAGAAATCCATATCTCTTAGGTGCCACACGTATCCTACCAGACCTACGAGGTTCTTGTGTAGTAGAAGGTTCATCTATTCTCTTACTAGACGAGGATCAGACGATTGATCCTTGTTTATCTGATCTTCTTGAACTTCACTAAGTTCAATTTGATTCCTACAGTCCTCTTTGAGCATGTGCTCCTTCTCTAAGAAGATTGCATGCTTCGAAACAAACACTTTTTTTTCAGAGGGTAGGTAGAAGTAATATCCGAAAGATTCTTTCAGATATCTCATAAACAAACACTTGTCAGACTTACTATCAAGTTTGTCTGACAGTGGCCGTTTGATAAAGGTAGGATAACTCCATACTCGCAAGTGAGATAACTTTGGTTTCTTACTAAAGAACATCTCAAATGCGTTAGAATCAACCAATTTTGTTAGAACTCTGTTTAGTATATAAACAAAAGTCTCTACAGCATACCCCCAAAATGATTTTGGTAGGTTTGCAGAAGCCGTCATAGTCCTTACCATGTCTAGGAGGGTTCGATTCCTTCTCTCAGATACACCATTATGTTGAAGTGTATGTGGTGGAGTCCATTGAGATAATATCCCATTATCTCAAAGATAACTCAGAAACTCTTGGCTCACATATTCTTCTCTTCGATTAGATCTTAATGTCTTAATACTTTTGCCAAGTTGTTTCTCTATTTCATTCTTGAAATCTTTGAACTTATCAAAGGCCTCGAATTTGTATTTCATTAAATACAAATACCCGTATCATGAGAAATCAGTGATAAAGGTTTTGAAATAGTTATAACTTCCTCTTGCTTGTATTGATATTGGGCCACATGCATCAGAATGTATGAGTTCTAATGACTCCTTGGCCCGTTCTCATTTTCTTGAAAAATGAGTATTAGCCATTTTACCTAGCAAAAATGACTCACATGTGCCATATGATTCATAATCAAATGACTCTAAGTCACGAAGCTTGTGTAACTTAGAAACACGATTTTCATTTATATGGCCCAAACGACAATGCTATAAGTAAGAAGTGTTAGAGTTATCTATTTTAGGTTTCTTATTATTTATATTAAAAATTAGATTATCTATATCTAGAACATATAAACCATTAACCAGAGTTGCTGAACCATAATGAATATCATTCAATAAAAAAGAACAACATTTATTTTTAAATATTAAATGAAATCCATTAAAATCTAAACACGCAACTGAGATAATTTTTTTCATTAAAATTGGTACATAATAACAGTTTGGCAATTCTAGAACTAATCCCAAAGGCAGGTTCAGCTCATATGTCCCCACAGTAAGTGCAGCAACCTTTGCCCCATTTGTAGTACGTAGGTCCACATTGCCTTTCTTTAACCTTCATTGCTTTTTAGTCTTTGCAAGTTATTACACAAATGAGATCCACATCCGGTATCTAATACCCATATCTCATTTCTAAAGGCAGTATTTATCTCAATCATAAACATACCCAGAGCAGAAATAGAAGTGCTTGCAAACTTCTCCTTCTGCTTCTTATCATTAACGGTCTCCGACAAGGCCTTGCAGTTGTGCTTCCAGTGGCCTATTTTGCTACAATGATGGCATGGGCCCTTGGTAGCAGCGTCCTTCTTCCTCACACCACCTTTGGGCTTCATAGGAGCCTTCTTCTTCTTCTTTTGAACTTTCTTCTTAGAAGAGAAAGATTCTACCATTAAAACTGCATTGGAATCTTTCTTCATAGAGGATCCTGCAGTTTTAAGAAGATTAATCAACTCAGAAATGGTGGACTCAATCTTGTTCATCTGATAGTTAATCATAAATTTTGAGAAACTATTAGCCAAATATTGCAGAATTAAGTCAATATTTAAGTCATGGTCCATTACGAACCTGAGAGATCTAAGCTTCTCTATTAAGCCCAGCATTTTTTGCCCATGAGTGGCCATAGAAGAACACTCTGTCATTTTGCATTGGAATAGTTGCTTCGAGATCTTGTATCTCTCAGTTCTGGCTTGGGCATAAAACAGCTCCTGAAGATGTAGTATAATCGATTGAGCATCCATATGCTCGTGCTGTTTTTGTTGCTTGGGAGTCATGGAAGCTAGCATAATACATGATATTGTATCACTATCCTCCTTGTGCCTTTTGTGGATCGCATGCTCATCTGTATGAGCATCTTGAGTTGCTGGTGGTGGAATAGGAGCATGTAGTACGTAGAGCAACTTTTTAGATTTGAGAACGATTATCAAATTTCTATACCAGTCGAGGTAGTTTGATTCATTTATCTTGTTGGTTTCCAAGATGCTACGTAGGTTTAGGTTTGTTGACCTGATACAAGTGTCCTAGATGTAAAGATAGAGATGATTAGCTATTGTATATGCACATGAAATGTAAATAATTAGGACTTTAATTAAATACATTTTTATTTCACTATTTTACTCAAACCAATAGCCCCCACTACTGACTCGAGAAAGCCCATTGGAAGCTTTCCTAATAGACCGGTATCCAAATTCCTCAAGAATAACCTTAGGTTTGCCCAACAAGCCACCCTTGAGTTCATTGGTAGGTATCCAATACCAATTACATCGTATGTAATTACCAGATCATTGGGTGATTAACAGGTTTTAATCTTAAAGCCTTTTGGGCTACCCCAACTTTTTCTCTAAATTTCTTTATGCTTGAGTTTGCTCAACCGAGATAAAGAATTTAGTTAAACCCGACCCATTAATTAGGAATTTAACTCCAAAGGAATTTAATTCCATAGCTTGAACATGCCCGATGTTGAGTAGGCTTGGGTTTGCCCAATAACCTAGTCTCGAAAAAGGACTCTCGTTCTTACTATATTAACGAAAGGAATTAGGTTTAATATTAATTGAAGGATTTGTTCCTTTTAGTGATTTCAATAAATGACATGCATAAAAATTAATAAATCACATAATTGATAATCATGGTAATAAAGCGATTACGTGGTATGGTTATGGACTTTACCCTAAATTAATTTCTTTGAGCCATAAAAGAAATTAATATAGTTAACCTTATATGTCCATGCATGATTTAAGTAGAAGGTCTTACCTTCTTTCCTTGTTTTGGTTGCCATCTCTAAAATAGAATAATTCTACTCTTATCTATCCTATGTAAACTAATTACATAATTTTCTAAAGCGAGAAAACCTCGAGTTACATTCGAGGGGAGTTAGATGAGAAGAGAATTACACAAAAATTCTAGAGAAGGCAGGACATGCAGGCCCTATTTCATAAAAAATCGAAACTGTAAAATGCATGAACAGATATAATTGATTTTAGTCCATAATCACCCACCATGCCATTAATCATGCTTAAGCAAAATAAACATATAATTTTTATTATTCCAAAATCACTATTTTGGAAAAATAAAACAAATTCTAAAATCAATATTTTAGAAAATATATTAATTTTAAAATTTTCAAAATCATTATTTTGAAAATAAAATTGTTTGTCTCAAAACTAATTTTGAGAAAATGCTTTTGAGTCCCGTCTCTCATCAAATGAGATTTTTCCTTTCAAAATTCTATTTCAAAATTTTTTTAATTGCTGGAACGTAGCGATACAGTGCAGAACCAGCGCCGATTAGAAGCCCGAGGCGGCACTGGCTCTAGTCTGGTTTTAAGAAAATTTTTCCAGAAACAATTTCTGAACATTGCGAAACAGCACGGAACTGATGCCAGCTGTAGTCGGGAAGCGGCGGCATTTTTCAGAAAATTTTTCAGAAATAATTTCTGGAGCCCTTATCTTCTGCAATAGTTTAGTGAGAACAATTCTCAGCAGAATTTTCTGTTTTGAAGCTCAAAACAACAACCAATTTGTTAGTTTAAACAAAACAAAATAGAAAATTAAATTCACAAGATGAAACAGAAGGTAACAAACATGTTCAAGAAAACGTTTTTCTGTAAAAACCTTTCAGCACATAAAGAAAACATTTTTCGAAATATAATGTAACTATTACACAAGTATATTGTGCTACAGACCCAACCCACAATGCTAGAAACAATTTTGACTCGTGTGAAAACAATTTTCACAGTGAACAAAGACATACGCGATTACATGAAACAACTTTCACGCAAGAAATAATGTCTACAAACCACACATAGCAAGTCTCTGATACCACTGTTGGGTATCTCACGTATATCATATATGGTGCAACAAAAAATAAGAACGAGATACCAACCCAGGATCCGCATACGTGTGGAAAACAAGACATAAAGAGAACAAAGGTAACAACTTTACCTTTCTTTGCTGTGCGTCTGAAAAACAATTTTTTTCCTTCTTCAAGTCGAGGCACGATCCAGCAATCCTCTTGATCAAATACCACAAGGGTTGAATGTCCAGCCACTATAATTATAGTGAGTGATTATCTCTAACAGAAATCCACACGGATGATGAAACTCAAGCACCAAGATTTTCTATGCTAGCAGAAAAACACAAGGCGGCTAGGGTTAGGGTTTACATTTTTTTCTTTGTTGAAGGAAAAATGAGAGAGAGATAAGAGAAGGTTTGGAGTTGTTATTTTTCGTTAATCCCTCTCTAGCTAGGGTTTCGTGTGTGTCTCACACATATCACGAAAAACCTGCTAGAATAACTCCATCTCAGGATTCTAAAACAATTAGAATTCCCTAATTGTAATTGGAAATATCAAGTTTTCACAATTATAATTTAGACCATAAATTATAACTAATTATAATTTGGCCACAACAACTTCTCTTTCTCGCAATTAATCCCACAATATTATCAAATAACATTTTGACAATATAATCCTCTATTGTGTATGACCTATTAGGTTTCCCAGTCAATTGGTAGCGAATATGAATTAATCCAAATATCTTTGAGATTAATAATCCATAATTAATTAGAATTAATAATATTGATTCTAATCAGGATTGGTATATTAATTCATCAATTAATAAACCCATATTTTGCCGATCATGAGTAGTATCTAGCAACACATCATGACCACCTAAGAGTCCAGGAAGTCAAGTGGCTTGACATTAATGCTTCAATAACAAACTACAGTGTAATTAACTCCTTTCAATATACAATATCTCATTCGATTTGGAGTATGGATTTAGTGCCAACTCCCGCCAAAATATATATTAATTCTGGCCCAAATATAATAGTTCTTGTACCAGGAATGCTCTACTCTAGATGTGTATCAATTGGAACTATTTCCAATACACAGTCGCCTTGGCTAAGGACTTCTTGAGTAGTAATTCCTACAAGTGGCCGTGAGATATTTGCCCCTAGTAGTAGGAGTGGTAAATCCTTTATTGACCCTCTCAACAACTTTCGTTTACCTCACAATGTACCCAATATCCATCCCATAGGCAGCCCTCGATTTGGCTCTAGAGATTGGAATCATTATATAATACTCAACAAACAAAGTACCTTGGAGATCTCAAGTCTAAGGATAGTGGCAAATTTTTTATAGCGAGATTCTACCACAGGTACTACATAGTTATCCATGTGATTATCTCATAGTCAGGTTATCCAATATACTTGTTCCATTAACAAGCATGCACGTGTTAACTTTGAATATCTCAATACTTACAGATATGTGAACCACCTTCTGATCAAATGAGGAAGTCTAACACATGCTAGTCTTAATGCATTAATGATGTCCTGTCTCATTAATAGTACGACTAGGGACTATTTAAGTATTAACACTATATAGCATAGTAGGAATCTTATATCATGATTTCCTTAACACAGAGTTGTACTATGGACTTTATCCAACGGTTATATTACACAAAGGTAAAAAAAAAGAAATTGTATGATAAATAATACCTTTCATTAAAATAAAATATGTCGTATACAACGTATAAGTAATTACCTCTAGGTCATAACACTAACAAGATGTGTATCAATTGGAACTGTTTTCAATACACAGTCACCTTGGCCAAGGACTTCTCAAGTAGTAATTCCTACAACTGACCGTAAGATATTCGCCCCTACTATTAGGAGTGGTGAATCCTTTATTGACCTCCTCAACTACTTTTGTTTACCTCACATTGTACCCAATATCCATCCCATAGGTGGCTCTCGATGTGGCTCCAGAGATTGGAATCAAAGTATAATACTCAGCAAATATAGTATCTTGGAGATCTCAAGTCTAAGGATACTTGCACGTTTGCTATATTGAGATTATATCGCTGGCACTAAATAGTTATCCATGTGATTATCTCATAACTAAGTCATCCAATGTACTTGTTCCATTAACAAGCATCTATGTGTTAACTTTGAGTATCTCAATACTCATGGATATGAGAACCACCGCTTGATCAAATCAGGAAGTCTAACACATGCTAGTCTTAAAGCATTAATGATGTCCTGTCTCATTAATACTGCGACTAGGGTCTATTTAAGTACTAACACTTTACAGTGTAGTAGGAATCTCATATCATGATCTCTATCATGATTTCCTTAATATAGTATTGTACTGGGGACTTTATCGAACAGTTACATTACATAAAATTAAACAAAAGAAACTATAAGATATATAATGCCTTTTATTAAAATAAAACGTGTCATATACAATTTACAAGTGATTGCCTCTAGTGCATAACACTAACATGATTCACCATCCAATGAGAGTTGTTTAAGAGAGTCTTCAAATGAGAAGAAGGAGGCTTGTCTATGAGTGTTTTCTTTTACTTTTGTATTCTTATTCTTTAACAATGTTGTATTCGATGTTTTCTTTGTAATTTAACTTTATATTGAGATTCATGGCTTTGTGTTAATTTAGTTATTTGATCAATTATTTATCATCTTTGGTATTTGATTACTTGTCATCATTGGTTATTGATGCGAGTTCTTCTAATTGACTTGGAAAACGATGTTAGGAGTTTCATTGCATTGATTTCGTATTTGTCAAATTTTAATGGACTTGGGAAATGAAGTTAAGATTAAAGGACTAAAGTGATCAAAGATTAATTCATTTCACCTGGAGCTAAAGGTCATCAGCTAATTTAATGTTTATGAGGAATTTAGTTTAATGCATGTTTTGGTTATGTTGGTTTGATTGGAAAATCTGCTAATTTAATCAAAAGATATTGATTCCATAGATTGGGAAAGAAGTGGAGTCTATATAAGTATATTCATTACTTGGAAAATGATTGAATTTTACTTTATATTCCTTCATGATACGAAGATGATAATTAATTGAGATAATAGATGGATGTTTCATTATCATGTTTTCTAAAATAGTTGTCTAAATTGCATATTCCTACATCCTTGAGTTGCATATGTATATATATATATATATATATATATATATATTCCTTTTTATTCTTTTCTCACTTTATTCGGTTGGTTAAACAATGAATGAAAAGTGATTAGTGTGTACTTTTTCCTTTGAGAATCGATATGCATTAATTCCCTATACTATGCTTGTGATGAGTATATTTGTAACACCCCACTACCTAAGCCCGGCAGGGCCAAGGATATCGCCCCGTCCAAAGGACAGGGGATCTTTATAACTAGGACACACAATCAAAATAGCGGAATAAGAGCAATACTTTAACTTAAAATATATTACAACCTGAGAATAAATCCAAGAATTCCAAAATCAAATCCATAATAAAACTTGACCATTCAAAACTCTTTCAAAAACTGATTTTGACAAAAGCTTTGGAAATCCTTAATTGCCATTTTCAAGTGGAACTATGTTTTGTTCATTTTTCCCAAGTGGGATACGTTACGTTGAGTACTCAATAAGGGTGGACTGCTGGAACTAGTCTTTGAAGGGTTAGGGTAAGTCTTTCAGTAGGTGGCCACCTCTGAGGGGTAAATCCTTCCCGGATAGGATGTTATCCAGTAGGTCATGCCGGTCCGAGTTAGCAGTCATTTCTTTCAGTCAAGTGACTGTGTTTTGCTAGAATGGACACCTGGTTGTTTTTTGGGTATAGAGAAAGAGGAGTATCTTGCCCGGTAGGCCAATCACCTACCTTTGGTCAGTCTGCACAAAGTGTCGGCATTCTGACCGGTTAGAGGGCCCAACGTGTGGTAACCCATGATCATTTCTTTTGATTGGTTGATTTTATTGATTCTGTATGGTTGGAAAAACCAAAACACCACTCTTGATTTTAACTAATGTTTATTGCTTGCCAGTATTTCTCTTATAAAGGTTTTATACTTTGCATTCACGAATTGTTTCTACTGGACGCTCAAAACACACACGGACTTACTGAGATTTTTATCTCATCACCTTTTTACCATGATTTTAGGTCGATCTTGCTGTGGGGATGAGTAGCTAGATATTGCCTGCCTTAGAAGATTTTTCTGATGTTTAATTTGTGTAATGCTTTGGGAGTTGAGAGTTGATAATTTTTATTATGGATTTGATTTTGGAATTCTTGGATTTATTCTTGGATTTATTCTCTGGTTGTAATAAATTTTAAGTTAAAGTATTACTTTTATTCCGCTATTTTGATTGTGTGTCCTAGTTATAAAGACCCCTTGTCCTTTGGACGGGCGATATCCCGGCCCGAGCTTTGAAAGACCTCTCGAATGCCCCTCAAACTCTCTCCAATTTGGCTAGAAAATGGCAGCAAAAGCTGCCCAGAAAAATTCCAGCAATGGCGAAATTCTGTGCAGGAATTTTTTAGCTTTGTTTCCTATTCCAGCCCTGGCCAAAACTTCATCCTTTTTCTGCACAAACCTCCATTGAACAGCTATGAATAGAACTCCATTGTCTTCCCCAACCTTTTGTACGAAAATCAGTCATGGCTGCCCTAAAATATCTCCAACAAATTACTGCAATCATGCCTTAATTGGAGACCAAAATTCCAGCAATCCTAATTTAGTAACCTTCCATAAAATGTCCCTTAAACAACCAGACATTTCCTTCACCATTACACTCCTTCTTTTTAGCCACCATTAACCTTCTTCAACCAGCATTCATCCAGCCAAAACACTGAACTTCAGTCGGCAGTAACAGCTCCAAAAAGCTCTCTATTGATCAAAGATATTCTTGCTATATTTTGTTTCCAAATTTGATTCCCAAAAATATTCTTTTCGGATTTCAATAACTAGCCTTTCCTTTTCCTTTAAAACCAGATAAATCATCTACCTAAACTACACAAACAGTTCGGCCACTACACACACACAGAATTTCGGCAGCCTCCAATCTAAAATCCCTCCATTCTCTTCAACCTTCAAGCACACATAGAACACCAAGAACACCTACTCACTTCTCTTGCCTAATACCTCTCCAAACCACTTCAAACTTCTTCAAAAAAAATGTAGAATTCATCTACTCACTGCCGTGATTCCATCCATACCATTTTTAATATCAAACTCCAAAATTCAACTATCTCTTTTGGATAAAAAATCAGTATTTTTGTGAAGGCTCAAGAACACCTTCAGGGTAAGTTTGTTCAATCAACTTCTTCTCCACTAATCTTCAATCTTTAATGAATATATAAGTGTATGATCTTCATGGAGGAAAACGTGGCTAAGGAGCTGGGTGAAAACTGGAAGGAAACAACTTGGTTTAAGACCACCTAAGTTGCGATTTTGCCTAGAAATTTTTCTGGTTTTGCACAGCATTTGTGCAGTCAGAAAATGGCTAAAACAATTTCAGATTTCAAGCTGATAAAAAGGGTCATTTTTTGGTAGTATTTGGGAAGGAATAATGGCTGAGAATTTCGAAACTTTGCGTGCACAAGAACCTGGAAAAATTTTAGATCATTACATGAAGGAAAATGAACCTAGCTAGAGTGAAATTTTGAAGGTTCACTAGGGAAATTAATTCTCTTGGAACCTTCCCCATCTCTTCCACATTTTCGGTCCATAAGATGTCTTTCACTAAGTCATTTTGAACTTTCAAGGTCACAACACTTTACTGAAATTTCTGGAATGAAATTGGCTAGAACAAATTTGTCCATTCTAACGAGTTGAGAATTAGAAAAAATTAAAGATCAAGAAGAAATGAATTCCCTTAGGAATTTTTGTAGGGCACAAGAATAGGATTAGGATACTCCTATTATGTCTCCCCTAAGACAACACCTCTACTCTACTCTAAAGCTCTTAAGGCCAAAAATACCACCTTCCCAGGAAAAAATAAAATTTAATCATGCTAAACCTCCAATGATGGAATTTGAACCCAAGACCTCAAGAATTAATTCCAATGCTCTAACCACTACACCACAACAATTGTTGTTCTTATTTTCTCTCAAAAAATATTTTTCCTATTTAATCATCAGGCTATCTTCCTATTTCCACCTCAGGCAAAAATTACCATTTTGCCCTTCTTACTTAATAAACATAATCAAGCCATTGAGACTATAACACACAAATCCAAAGCAAATACAATCATATAAAAATATATTTAAACATGCAATAAAATATAATATGCATCCCAACCCTCTTACTCTAAGGTTGGTTTCGACTGGGGTTTCACATCCTCCCATAATTATTAGAATTTCGTCCCAAAATTTAAGCATACATCTATTTCAAATCAGGATACTTTCGCTTAACCCACTCTTCTGATTCCCATGTGGCATCCTGCGTGCCATGGTGCTACCACTGAACCTTGACCATCGGTATCTGCTTGTTCTGAAGACTCTTGATACTGCGGTCCAATATTTTCATGGGCTTCTCCACATAGCTCAGATCGGGTTGCAACACCAATGGCTCGTTATTCAGCACATGACCGAGATCAGCATCGTATTTCTTCAATTGTGACACATGAAACACATCGTGAATTCCCGCCAACCCATCTGGCAGGTCCAATAGGTAAGCTACCGATCTAATCCATTCCTTAATCGGGAATGGCCCTAAATACCTTAGATTCAACTTTCCTCCCTTTGGATGCTTCAAGATCCCCTTATTCGGCGTCCATCTCATAAATATGTTGTCCCCGAATTGAAATTCCAATTCCCTCCGCCGGTTATTCGCATAGCTCTTCTGTCGGCTCTGAGCTGCGTTCAACCTTTCATTGATCAATTTCACTTTATCCAACATCTCTTGGAAACAAACTTCTCCGGTTCTGCTTACGTGACCATCTTCTGACCAACTCCAATACAGTGGTACTTGACACTTGCGTCCATGCAAAGCCTCATACAGTGCCATCCCAATTGAAGCTTGATTGCTGTTGTTATATGACAATTCTACATATGGTACACACTCTATCCATTTGTGCCCGAAATCCAGAACACAGGCTCTCAGCATTTCTTCCAATATCTGTATAACCTTTTTTGAATGCCCATCGGGTTGCGGATGCGCCGTCGTACTGAATTTCAGACTCGACCCCATTGCTGAAGCAAAGACTGATGACGACGCCAGTATTGAGTCTACCAGAGGAAGGGAAACCTTACGCGCTGTATATCAATGCCTCGAAAGAAGGATTAGGAGCGGTATTGATGCAAGACAGGAAGGTGATTGCTTACGCTTCTTGAAAGCTGAGACCTCATGAAGTTAACTATCCCACTCATGATTTGGAGATGGCAGCTATCATGTTCGCCCTGAAGAAATGGCGACATTACTTGTACGGAGCTGAATATGAGGTGTTCACCGACCACAAGAGTCTGAAGTATATCTTCACTCAGAAGGATTTGAATTTGAGGTAGCGGAGGTGGATGGAATTCCTGGAAGAATACCGTTGTCCGATCAACTACCATCCCGGGAAGGCCAATGTTGTGGTAAATGCCCTGAGTAGAAAAGTTGGAATGGCAAGACTTAGAGTGTAAGAAATTCAAGTGGTTCGGGATGTATTGGACAGAAGGGTGGAACTGCAAGCGAAAGAATTATTGTCAGCAATTTGAAGTTGGTATCGGATTTGAAGCGGGAATTCGTGGAAGCTCAGCAAAGCAATGCCGAGTTTAAGCTTTTCAAGGACAAGGAGCTCGAGCAGCCAGACAGTGAATTCCATCAAGACGAAGCTGGAATTTTGCATTTCAGGGATCAGTTGTGTGTACTCGGACAACAGCAATTTAAGGACAGAATTTTGGAAGAGGCACACAAAAGCAAGTACGCCATTCATCCGGGAGAAGTCAAGATGTATCAGGACTTGAAGAGATCCTATTGGTGGCCCGGACAGAAGCGGGATGTGGTTAAGTATTTCTCGACCTATCTCACCTGCCAGAAAGTAAAAGCAGAGCATAAGAAGTCAGCGGGACTAATGCAGCCATTGCCAGTACCGAAGTAGAAGTGGGAGGAGGTGACAATGGATTTTGTCACCAGACTCCCCATGTCAAAAACGTAAAAGGACGCCATATGGGTAGTGGTGGATCGACTGACCAAGTCGGCTCATTTCATACCGGTAAATGTAAAAGACTCTATGGAGAAGTTGGCTCAGACTTATATTCAAGAAATAGTCTGACTGCATGGAATGCCTTCGAGTATAATGTCCGATCGAGACCCGAGGTATACGTCTCGTTTTTGGGGAAAGTTTCAGGAAGCAATAGGGTCAAGTCTGAAATTCAGTACGACGGCGCATCCGTAGACCAATGGGTAGTCAGAAAGGGTTATACAGATATTGGAAGATATGCTGAGAGCCTATGTTCTGGATTTCAGAGACAAACAGATAGATTGTGTATCGTACACAGAACTATCATATAATAATAGCTATCAAGCTTCAATTGGGATGGCACCGTATGAGGCTTTGTATGGACACAAGTATCAAGTACCACTGTATTGGAGTTGGTCAGAAGATGGTCACGTAAGCAAAATCGGAGAAGTCTGTGTCCAAGAGATGTTGGATAAAGTGAAATTGATCAGGGAAAAGTTGAAGATAGCTCAGATCCGACAGAAAGAGCTATGCGGATAACTGGCAGAGGGAATTGGAATTTCAAGTCGAGGACAGCGTATTTCTGAGATTAATGCTGATAGGGGGATCTTGAAGCATCCAAAGGGAGGAAAGTTGAATCCGAGGTATTTGGTGCCGTTCCCGATTAAAGAAAAGATTGGACCAGTAGCTTACCGATTGGACTTGCCAAATGGGTTGGCGTGAATTCACGATGTGTTTCATGTGTCACAATTGAAGAAGTACAATGTTGATCCCGATCATGTTCTGAATAACGATCCGTTGGTGTTGCAACCAGATCTGAGCTATGTGGAGAAGCCCGTGAAAATATTGGACCGCAATATCAAGAGTCTTCGGAATAAGCAGCTACCGATAGTCAAGGTTTAGTGGGAGCATCATGGAATGCAGGATGCCACATGGGAATCAGAAGAGTGGGTTAAGCAGAAGTATCCTGATCTAAAATAGAGGTATGCTTGAATTTCGGGACGAAATTCTTCTAAGGAGGGAAGGATGTGAAACCCCAGTCGAAACCAACCTTAGAGTTTATATTCATTAGAGATTGAAGATTAGTAGAGAAGAAGTTGATTGAACAAACTTACCTTGAAGGTGTTCTTAAGCCTTCACAAAAATACTGATTTTTTATCCAAAAGAGAGAGCTGAACTTTGGAGTTTAATGTTAAAAATGGTATGGATGGAATCATGGCAGTGAGTAGATGAATTCTAGATTTTTTTTTGAAGAAGTTTGAAGTGGTTTGGAGAGGTATTAGGAGAGAGAAGTGAGTAGGTGTTCATGGTGTTCTATGTGTGCTTGAAGGTTGAAGAGAATGGAGGGATTTTAGATTGGAGGCTGCCGAAATTTACTGTGTGTGCAGTGGCCGAATTGTTTGTGTAGTTTAGGTAGATGATTTTTCTAGTTTGAAAGGAAAAGGAAAGGTTGATTTTTGGAATCCTTTAAGAATATTTTTGGAAATCAAATTTGAAAACAAAATATAGCAAGAATATATTTGTTCAATGGAGAGCTTTTTGGAGCTGCTATGGCCGACTGATGTTTAGTGTTTCGACTGGATGAAAGCTAGTTGAAGAAGGTTAATGGTGGCCGAAAAGAAGGAGTGTAATGGTGAAGGAAAGGCCTAGTTGTTTAAGGGACATTTTATGGAAGGTTACTAAATTAGGATTGCTGGAATTTTGGTCTCCAATTAAGGCATGATTGCAGTAATTTGTTGGAGATATTTTAGGGCAGCCATGACTGATTTTCATGCAGAAGGTTGGAGAAGACAATGGAGTTCTGTTCATGGCTGTTCAAGGGAGGTTTGTGCAGAAAAATGATGAAGTTTCGGCCAGGGCTGGAATAGGAAACAAAGTTGGAAAATTCCTGCACAGAATTTCTCCATTGCTGGAATTTTTCTGAGCAACTTTAGCTACCATTTTCCAGCAAGATTATAGAGAGTTTGAAGGGGCATTCAGAGGTCTTTCAAGGCTATTTTCTAGCCTTCTTCATGGAGGAAAAACGTGGCTAAGGAATTGAAAGAAAACTAGAAGGAAATAGCTTGGTTTAAGACCACCTAAGCTGCGATTTTGCCCATAAATTTTTCTGGTTCTGCACAGCATTTGTGTAGTCCGAAAATGGCCAGAAAATTTTAGATTTCAAGCTGATCAAAAAGGCCATTTTCTGGCAGCATTTGGAGGGAATAATGGTTGAGAATTTCGACACTTTGGATGCACAAGAAGCTGGAAAATTTCATATCATTACATAAAGGAAAATGAACCTAGCTAGAGTGAAGTTTTGAAGAGTACTGTTTAATGCGAAATATTTATTATGGTAAGCCAAATGTAGAGTGCATGGATACTCATTTCTGCAAAGGCAATTGAGGATTGACTTCTTCCTTATTTCAGTCGAATAATTATTTGAAAATCGATAAGCAAATTTACTCACACTCAAAAATCTTTCAAAAACTGATTTTGACAAAGACTTTGGAAACCCTTAATTTCCATGTTCAAGTGGAACATTGTTTTGTTCATTTTCTCCAAGTGGGATACGTTATGTTGAGTACTCAATAAGATGGACTGCTAGGACTAGTCTTTGAAGGGTTTGAAGGTGAATGCAGTAAGACAGGGAGCCATGAACGATAAAAAACAGAGACCCAAAAAAAAAAAAATTTTAAACGCGGGCCATAAAGGCCATGCGGAAGCGTGAAGATCATACCTTTGCGCTCCTTAACCCTTCTAGGTTGAGTAAGAGCGGATTGAACGACTAGAATCGCCTCGCTTTGCACAGTTGAAGGAGCTTCCGGTTGAACACCCGCTAGCCTTCGACTTCGTCTTGTTTGCATTAACGCTTAGCTCTCCAGCTCTCGGGGTATTCCTCAGCCTAACCTCTAGTCGGTGAACACTATGGTGAAGAGGAAGGGTCTCAATTCTCCTTGGTTCGTTCGCTATTGATTAGCAAAGAACAAGAGAAAAAGAAGAAGAAGAAGAAGAGAGCTTTTGTGAGAGAGAGAGAGAGAGAGAGACTCACGTGAGAGTCCCCTTGGCCAAGGAAAATTAGGGTTTTTTTCTTTTCAAAGAGTTGTTTATATTTAGCCAAAATTAGGTCTCTCGATCTCTGATAAAACATATCCCCGGGATTTCAAAATATCCGGATGTTATCCTGAGAAACAATTTGGCCTAACCTTAAACTCCTCTTAACCATCTCTGGAAAAAACCCTAAGGTCCAAGCCATTGGGCCAGATAAATATTTATTATTTTTCTTGGACCCAAAAGGCCCAAAATAATAAATATTATTTATTTATTTTCTGAGCTTACATAAGTAACCCAATAAATAATTAATGAGCCCAAATGAACCATAATAATTAATCTTTAATTATTTATTTCTTGGGCCTACATAAATAACCCAATAAATAATTAAACATTAATTATTTCCCCTAGTTTAAGCCCAGGTTAATTTCTTAATTATTCATACTGGACCTAGGCCCTGAATAATTAATTAACCAAATAAACTAGATAATTAATTTCTCTCAACTCCTATTTTATTTATTTATTTATTTATTTTATTCCAGTTCAATAATAAATTAGACTTCCTGAATAAAATAAAATAAAACAAAATAAAATAAAATCCTCTTCAACTGAGACCAATTCCTCATCCCAAAAAATAGTTAGGACTTACGGGCTATCCCGAGGACTAAAAAGACACATCGCCTTGGCTGCTAAAATGACCAAAATACCCTTGCTATATAAATAGCTGTATTTTGCATTTTAAATATTTCCTAATATCACCATAAGGAAATATTGACCCCAAGGACAATGCTGCATTCGCAAAGTCTCCGACCTACAGGTGAAATGACTAAAATACCCCTCTACACATCGCCGTACATTTAGAGAGGAAGAAGTGTACTAACACCCCTCTAAATGACATCTACCATCCTTAGGCTTCTAGTCCAATGATCCACGACTTCCGGAGTTTTTCGCTTTCCAAGGGAGCTACCCTAAAGCAAACATCCAAGTCATGTTTCCCGGGGCCCTGGATAATTTAGACCATTCGGACAACCACAAGGGGCGATATAGTGCGAAACTATCTTGTATAAGTCTGTCTTAACTAACTAGTCACACATACCCAACATGCAAGTATATTGGCCCTATGATAGAACCTCAACTACGAGCAAATCAAAGTATATGCTTCCAGCTTCGCTAGACCACCAACTCATACTCAAGTCGTAGAGTACTTGGTCCACGTCTGTAGCGGTAGTAGTCTAGGTTTCTACCATATAGTACTTTGAGAAACCACTACTACAGGTCCTGTTCTACGTATTCGAAATACGCTTATGTCATGAAGTGAGTGGACTACCCACTGGCTAAAGGTAAGCCATTCCCCATTTGGAATTCATAACATAATAACCTAAACATGATGAGGTTCCCAGTCTCATCAATAGGTTAACAACAAATGTTTATGTGTTAAATAACCCGTGATCCATACCTTACTGTGAAAGACCACCATTCACATGGATCACTTATTTAAACACAATGGGTCTGTTCCAAACGAAAATCATGCACAAACAAAAAGTAAATTCACAAACAATTTCCAAAAACAAATTCTTTTATTGAATAATTCGATTTTACATTAGAAACCTAGTCTAAGAGGGCATACAATCCAACAGGGTTAAGGTAAGTCTCTCAATAGGTGGCCACCTCTGAGGGGTGAGTTCTTCTCGGATAAGATGTCAGTCCAGTAGGTCGTGCCGGTCCGAGCTAGCAGTTATTTCTTTCAGTCAAGTGACTGTGTTTTGCCAGAATGGACACCCGGTTGTTTTTTGGGTATAGAGAATGAGGAGTATCTTGCCCGGTAGGCCGATTACCTACCTTTTGTCAATTTGCACAAAATGTCGGCATTCTGACCGGTTATGAGGCCCAACGTGTGGTAACCCATGATCATTTCTTTTGAGTTGTTGATTTTATTGATTCTGTATGGTTGGAAAACCAAAACACCACTCTTGATTTTAACTAATGTTTATTGCTTGACAGTATTTCTCTTATAAAGGTTTTATAATTTGCATTCACAAACTGTTTCCACTGAACACTCAAAGCACACACGGACTTATTGAGATTTTTATCTTATCACCCTTTTTATCATGGTTTCAGGTCGATCCTGTTGTGGGAATAAGTAGCTAGATATTGCCTTCCTTGGAAGATTTTTCCTGATGTTTAATTTGTGTAATGCTTTGGGGAGTTGAGAGTGGATAATTTTTATTATGAATTTGATTTTGGAATTCTTGGATTTATTCTCGAGTAGTAATAAATTTTAAGTTAAAGTATTACTTTTATTCCGCTATTTTGATTGTGTGTCCTAGTTATAAAGACCCCTTGTCCTTTGGATGGGGTGACATCCCCGGCCTTGGCGGGCCTAGGTAGTGCGGTGTTACAAGTGGTATCAGAGACTAGGTTGTAGGAAAATATTAATAGTATATATGCTATTTATTTAAGTTTAAATCTTTATCTAACCTATCTTGTTAATGTTGTGGGGATGAGTAGCTAGATAGTGCCTGCCTTGAAAGATTTTTCTGATGTTTAATTTGTGTAATGCTTTGGAGAGTTGAGAGTGGATAATTTTTATTATGGGTTTGATTTTGGAATTCTTGGATTTATTCTTGGATTTATTCTCGGGTTGTAATAAATTTTAAGTTAAAGTATTACTTTTATTCCGCTATTTTGATTATGTGTCCTAGTTATAAAGACCCCTTGTCCTTTGGATGGGGTGACATCCACGACCCCGGTGGGCCTAGGTATGGGGTGCTACAAGTGGATAACAAAGTGTCGGTCCCATGATCATGGCATAAAGTGCTGACACTTTGTGGCAGGCCTAGGTAGTTAGGACCGCGTGGAAAGGGTAGTAGTGGCACCCGCCTATCCCTTTATACACGGAGGACCTTCCAATTCACTAGCCTGCCCCTCAGCTAGTTATCCCTATGGAGGATAGCAGTGATGATGAGGTCCAGATTCTTGAGCTACTACCAATCCCGGAGAAAGACATAAGCTCTGACAGTGATGACAAGGTGATAGTAGTGGAGCCTGTACCCCACCCTCCTAGTCCCGTAGTGGACTTAGTAGTAGATAGTGATAACCCGGGGGAGATATATTATGAGTCTCCACCTAGTCCTTCTTTCATCCCTTCTTTCAGTCGAGTTGAGCCCGGGGAGAGTTCTAGGCGCCCCGGGAAGGAGCCAATGGAGGGGTATGCCAGGGGGTTGGGGTAGATTTTTCCAAGGATTCTAGGGATTGGTTGTATGAGGCTGATGATGAGGGTTCTGATGAGGACTAGAGGACTAGGAGTTGTTTTGAATTGGATGTTTATTTATTTGTTATTTTTTGAGATCTTTTATGTCAAGAATTTTTAATTCTGGATTTTGTCAAAATTTTGGATTTTTGCAAATCAATTTTTGAAGAAGAATTTATTGGTAATTCTTTGGACAAAATTTGCATTTACTAATATCTGTCTGTGAATGCATGCTCACCTAAAATAATTTGATTCTTGAATGCATACACTTATCATTTGGGGTGTGGTTTAGAACCCAAGCACCGTGCAGCTTCAACAGGCAGAAGGGTTCCGGAAGCCGATCATTTGGCACCGAAAGTCGAGACAGCTCAGATGCAATCACCCAACCGGGGTGATGGGAGTGGTCCAGATATGGGAGTGAGGTCTGAAATTTCGATTGATGTAACAATGGGCCAGGCATTCAGTAAGATGGCAGAGATACTGCAGATTTTGACCGAGCGAAGGAACACTAGGGGTGAAGATGAGGCTTTAGAGCGATTTCTGAAGTTTCAACCGCCCGTTTTCCTGGGTGAAGCGGAACAAGATCAAAAGGCAGAGCAGTGAGTTGAGCAGATAGAGGATATATTTACAATGCTCCAGTACACTGAGGAGCGGATGGTTAAGTTTGCGGCCTTCCGGTTGAGAGGACCAACTCGGGCGTGGTGGCAGCGAGTTCAAGACGACTGGGAAATGAGCAAGCAGGAATGGACATGGTCCAACTTTATTGAGGTCTTCCGAGCTAAGCATATCCCTTAGTGGATCATGGAGAAGTGGGAGGATGAATTTCAAAATTTGAAGTAGGGGAGAATGTCAGTGACTTAGTACGCGGCACGATTCACTCAGCTGTCAAAATACTGCTAGAGATTAGTGGATACCGAGCAAAATAGGATGAGGTAGTTCATCAAAGACTGAGGCTGGAATTTAGGAGGGCGTTGACACCTTCTCTGCCAACGACCTACTCGGGGGCAGTGGACGCGACTACCCGAATGGAAAATGATGACCGCAGCAGGATGGCGGCAAGGCCTTTCCAACCGCTAAGACAGCTGCAAGGGCACATTCAAGGGCAGTAATCTCACAAGCGCCCCGCCAATTAGCAGTGGCAAAACCGGGGGAAGCAAGCCCAGACAGCATTAGTGGGTTCTGCCCAAAACCTCCCAACATGCCGATAGTGTGGAAAAAGGGGCCGCATAGAGAAGAACTGTTGGTCCAAGGGTGGTGACATCTGATACCACTTGAATTGAGGTATGCTTGAATTTCGGGACGAAATTCTTCTAAGGAAGGGAGGATGTGAAACCCCAGTCGAAACCAACCTTAGAGTAAGGGGGTTGGAATGCATATCATAATTTATTGCATGTTTAAATATATTTTTATATGATTGTATGTGCTTTGCATTTGTGTGTTATAGTCTCAAGGGCATGATTATGTTTATTGAGTAAGAAGGGCAAAATGGTAATTTTTGCCTGAGGTGGAAATAGGGAGATTGCCTGAGGATTAAATAGGAAAAATATTTTTTGAGAGAAAATAAGAACAAGAGTTGTTGTGGTATAGTGGTTAGAGCATTGGAATTAATTCTTGAGGTCTTGGGTTCAAATTCCATCATTGGAGCTTTAGCATGATTAAATTTTATTTTTGCTTGGAAAGGTAGTATTTTCGGCCTTAAGTGCTTTAGAGTAGAGTAGAGGTATTGTCATAGGGGAGACATGATAGGAGTATCCTAATCCTATTCTTGTGCCTTACAAAAATTCCTAAGGGAATTCATTTCTTCTTGATCTTTAATTTTTCCTAATTCTCAACTCGTTAGATTGGACAAATTTGTTCTATCCAATTTCATTCCAGAAATTTCAGTAAAGTGTTGTGGCCTTGAAGGTTTAAAATGTCTTAGTGTAAGACATCTTATGGACCGAAAATGTGGAAGAGATGGGGAAGGTTCCAAGAGAATTAATTTCCCTAGTGAACCTTCAAACCTTCACTTTAGCTAGGTTCGTTTTCCTTCATGTAATGATCTGAAAATTTTCCAACTTCTTGTGCATGCAAAGTGTCCAAATTCTCAGCCATTATTCCTTCCCAGATACTGCGACAAAATGGCCCTTTTGATCAGCTTGAAATCTTAAAAATTTTTGCCATTTTCGGACTGCACAAATGCTGTGCAAACCCAGAAAAATTTCTGGGCAAAATCGTAGCTTAGGTGGTCTTAAACTAAGCCGTTTCCTTCTAATTTTCTCCCAGCTTCTTAGCCACATTTTCCTCCATCAAGAAGGTTGGAAACCAGCCTTGAAAGACCTCTGAATGCCCCTTCAAACTCTCTGCAATTTGGCTGGAAAATGGCAGCAAAAGCTGTCCAGAAAAATTCCAGTAATGGCGAAATTCTGTGTAGGAATTTTCCAGCTTTGTTTCCTATTCCAGCCCTGGCCGAAACTTCATCATTTTTCTGCACAAACCTCCCTTGAACAGCCACGAGCAGAACTCCATTGTCTTCCCCAACATTCTGCACGAAAATCAGTCATAGCTGCCCTTAAAATATCTCCAACAAATTACTGCAATCATGCCTTGATTGGAGACCAGAATTACTGCAATCCTAATTTAGTAACCTTCCATAAAATGTCCCTTAAACAACCAAACCTTTCCTTTACCATTACACTCATTCTTTTCAGCCACCATTAACCTTCTTCAACCAGCTTTCATCCAGCTGAAACACTGAACAGCAGGGCCAGGGATATCGCCCCGTCCAAAGGACAAGGGATCTTTATAACTAGGACACACAATCAAAATAGCGGAATAAGAGCAATACTTTAACTTAAAATATATTACAACCTGAGAATAAATCCAAGAATTCCAAAATCAAATCCATAATAAAACTTGACCATTCAAAACTCTTTCAAAAACTGATTTTGACAAAAGCTTTGGAAATCCTTAATTGCCATTTTCAAGTGGAACTATGTTTTGTTCATTTTTCCCAAGTGGGATACGTTACGTTGAGTACTCAATAAGGGTGGACTGCTGGAACTAGTCTTTGAAGGGTTAGGGTAAGTCTTTCAGTAGGTGGCCACCTCTGAGGGGTAAATCCTTCCCGGATAGGATGTTATCCAGTAGGTCATGCCGGTCCGAGTTAGCAGTCATTTCTTTCAGTCAAGTGACTGTGTTTTGCCAGAATGGACACCTGGTTGTTGTTTGGGTATAGAGAAAGAGGAGTATCTTGCCCGGTAGGCCAATCACCTACCTTTGGTCAGTCTGCACAAAGTGTCGGCATTCTGACCGGTTAGAGGGCCCAACGTGTGGTAACCCATGATCATTTCTTTTGATTGGTTGATTTTATTGATTCTGTATGGTTGGAAAAACCAAAACACCACTCTTGATTTTAACTAATGTTTATTGCTTGCCAGTATTTCTCTTATAAAGGTTTTATACTTTGCATTCACGAATTGTTTCTACTGGACGCTCAAAACACACACGGACTTACTGAGATTTTTATCTCATCACCTTTTTACCATGATTTTAGGTCGATCTTGCTGTGGGGATGAGTAGCTAGATATTGCCTGCCTTAGAAGATTTTTCTGATGTTTAATTTGTGTAATGCTTTGGGAGTTGAGAGTTGATAATTTTTATTATGGATTTGATTTTGGAATTCTTGGATTTATTCTTGGATTTATTCTCTGGTTGTAATAAATTTTAAGTTAAAGTATTACTTTTATTCCGCTATTTTGATTGTGTGTCCTAGTTATAAAGACCCCTTGTCCTTTGGACGGGGCGATATCCCCGGCCCGGAGCTTTGAAAGACCTCTGAATGCCCCTCAAACTCTCTCCAATTTGGCTAGAAAATGGCAGCAAAAGCTGCCCAGAAAAATTCCAGCAATGGCGAAATTCTGTGCAGGAATTTTTTAGCTTTGTTTCCTATTCCAGCCCTGGCCAAAACTTCATCCTTTTTCTGCACAAACCTCCATTGAACAGCTATGAATAGAACTCCATTGTCTTCCCCAACCTTTTGTACGAAAATCAGTCATGGCTGCCCTAAAATATCTCCAACAAATTACTGCAATCATGCCTTAATTGGAGACCAAAATTCCAGCAATCCTAATTTAGTAACCTTCCATAAAATGTCCCTTAAACAACCAGACATTTCCTTCACCATTACACTCCTTCTTTTTAGCCACCATTAACCTTCTTCAACCAGCTTTCATCCAGCCAAAACACTGAACTTCAGTCGGCAGTAACAACTCCAAAAAGCTCTCCATTGATCAAAGATATTCTTGCTATATTTTGTTTCCAAATTTGATTCCCAAAAATATTCTTTTAGGATTTCAACAACCAGCCTTTTCTTTTCCTTTCAAACCAGAAAAATCATCCACCTAAATTACACAAACAATTCGGCCACTGCACACACACAGAATTTTGGCAGCCTCCAATCCAAAATCCCTCCATTCTCTTCAACCTTCAAGCACACATAGAACACCAAGAACACCTACTCCTTCCTCTCACCTAATACCTCTCCAAACCACTGCAATTGTAACATCCCTCATTTTCTTCTTGTCGCAATGAGCCAGCTCAAGTGGGATGTCACCCCATCTGAATCCTCAAACTAGGGGTCTTTATAATGATATAAACTTAAAGCACGTAAGTACAAGTCAAAGCTTAAGTAAATACATAAAACATACTCTTTCATTATAAATACATGAGTGGTGATAGATACATCATCAGGGTTCCCAAAATATACTAGTCAAAATAGTCTCATCATCCTTGCACAATGATCTTGCTAAAAGATTCACTAACTAGCGCTAGATGGCAAAGTCTAGGTAGTACCGTCGCTAGTCTTCAGCTCCTATCCCTACAATGGAAAAGACAAACACACATGTGAGTGGTATACTCAGTGAGTCCCGTGTGTGCTAGTGTTTTACTCAGAAGAGAAAGACATTTTTCAATTTCTTTATTGAAATAAATTTTATGCCAGGAAAATAGTACTATTTGATAAATTTTGGTTCAATCTGACATGTACATCCAAAAAGTAGTGGCTTCCAAACACATGGCCCCTAATTCATTAAATATGGATTCTTCCCCATTTGGAAGTGCGACCCGCGTGCAAAGTTCAAGGAACATCGCCTTCGGCTACACGGTCTCTTGTGCCAGTTGTGCCAGGGACTGCGCCTTACAACACGTCACCCGTGATATGTCGGAAGGGTGAGTAGCATACAAATGTACCTCACCGTGCACTTAGGGATCTTTTACTTGCCACCATAAACCAGGGGTCCCAATCCTGACGTCAATCACCATTGAGGTGGCAAGGATTGAACACACCGAGTGTCCCCACTTGGTTTCATGTGAACAACCCACTATCACAATCAATAGGCAATAGTCGGGCTCACAACGGCTAGCCAGGGACGGCTAATTCCATTGTCCTGTCGCCCTATTCGGAGTAAGATAAGCCTAATAACTAGACCAGGTTATTTGGGTTCATCTAGCTCTATTGAAAGCTAGTACAAAGGTCAAAGCCCTTACTGAGTACTCAACGTCACCATTGATTCACATAATCAATATACTCCTCTAAAAGGAGTCTGCTCTCCCCGAAGGGAATTCAAAACAACTCATTCTTGGGGCCAAAAATCATTTTATAAAACTTTTACATCACTCGAGTGGGTATTTTTAAGAGCTAGCAAAATTGCATAAATTTCATCTCGGAAGCCATTAAGCATAAAGAAAGCTTATTTTAAGCGTAAAGAAAGCTCATTGAAACATTCCGTAAATATCAATTAGACTGGATTCATAGGCTTCAATCATATCAAGAAGACATAGTTTATATCAGAGAAACATTAAACTTTGTCAGAAAAACACATAGCAAATGGTAGTTTTAAAATCAAGGGACTCACCTTGTATAATAGGTCAAAGTTGCACTTGTTTAACCTAAAAGGTGTTCTCTCGACTTGATTCACCTACACCATTGGTATATCCCTTTGTTATTACTCAATGGTTTCAAATTCTTAATGGTTCGAATAAAATTTCTATAATCTCTCTAAAGAAATAAATGAATTAACGCTTTTAATGGTTTTCCTGATTTTACGGCTTTACCACTCTCCACCATTCTTCGCATAATTTATTCAATATAGGTCCAAATAAGGTGAAGCTACTTCCATAATATTCCTAAGATATCCCTTTATCAATTCCAGGTCATAAGACCTGTAAAATCCATCCCATTTTGTACAGTTTTTCAATTAATTCCACTATTCCGAGTTTGGAATTCAGTTTCGCCACTTTCCAGTACTTTATACACGTCTCCTCCAATTCAGGTCCAAATGAGGTGAAACCACTTCCTAAATACTCCTAAGAAATTTATATATCAATTTAAGGTCATGGGGTATTCAAACCTCTCTCCATTTAGTTCAGTTATTCAGCTAAACCCGCTGCTCCGAGTTGGTGATTCAATTTTACAGTTTAAGACCCCAACTTGTTTAACTTATTCCCCTGATTTCTTCAACATACCCTATCTCATTTATGCCCTTCAATACTTCATCTAACATCCCAATATCAGTATTATATTAGGTTTTCATATCCAGCACTTCTCTTTTATCCATATGAATTATTTATTCCAAACTATTCAAACCAGTAAATTTTGGCAGATTACATTATTCTTGCTATTTCTGATCTCTTAGTCATCCAAACCCACACCACCTGATCCAAATCCTTTCTAACTAGCCTAGGACATGTTTGGGATTATTTACGTTCAGTTTCCCAGCAAACCATCATTCTAAAATGCAGTAATGAACTGAAAAATCATGTCTACTTCATCACTCACCAACCGGTTAACCAACCATCACAAAATCAACATATTTTCACTACTTAACTTCAACAATATTCACATGCATTAAATTAGTACCTATTTCCCAAAACATTAATTATTTTAAATATTAAATTAGACTTCGCTTATAAACCTTTTTATTTATTATTTGGCCTTAAAGCTTGGGACAATAGGATCATAGTAGTAGTGAGTTGAGCTAGTCTTATTTGTGAAAGTGGATTTTGGCTTGACTTTGATTGTGGTTTATATTTACCTCATGCGGGGTTAGGTCAGCTGTTGAAGACCTTTTATTGTAAGCAATAATCAGGTAAGCTCCTGCATAAAACTTGTTTGATGCGAAATGTTTATAATGGCAAGCCAAATGTAGAGTGCATGGACACTCATTTCCGCAAAGGCAATTGAGGATTGGCTTCTTCCTTATTTCAGTCAAACAATTATTTGAAAATTAATAAGCAGATTTGCTCACACTCAAAACTCTTTAAAAAACTGATTTTAACAAAGACTTTGGAAATCCTTAATTGCCATTTTCAAGTGGAACTATGTTTTGTTCATTTTTCCCAAGTGGGATACGTTACGTTGAGTACTCAATAAGGGTGGACTGTTGGGACTAGTCTTTGAAAGGTTAGGGTAAGTCTCTCAGTAGGTGGCCACTTCTGAGTGGTAAGTCCTTCTTGGATAGGATGTCATCCAGAAGGTCGTGCCGGTCTGAGCTAACAGTCATTTCTTTCAGTCAAGTAACTGTGTTTTGCCAGAATAGATACCTGGTTGTTGTTTGGGTATAGAGAAAGAGGAGTATCTTACCTGGTAGGCCGATCACCTACCTTTTATCAATCTGCACAAAGTGTCGGCATTCTGATCGGTTATGGAGCCCAACATACGGTAACCCATGATCATTTCTTTTGAGTTGTTGATTTTATTGATTCTGTATGGTTGGAAAAACCAAAACACCACTCTTGATTTTAACTAGTGTTTATTGCTTGCCAGTATTTCTCCTATAAAGGTTTTATAATTTGCATTCACAAACTGTTTCCACTGGACACTCAAAGTACACACGGACTTACTGAGATTTTTATCCCATCACCCATTTTACCATGATTTCAGGTCAATCCTATTGTGGGGATGAGTAGCTAGATATTGCCTGCCTTGGAAGATTTTTCTGATGTTTAATTTGTGTAATGCTTTGGGGAGTTGAGAGTGGATAATTTTTATTATGGATTTGATTTCGGAATTCTTGGATTTATTCTTGGGTAGTAATAAATTTTAAGTTAAAGTATTACTTTTATTCCACTATTTTGATTGTGTGTCCTAGTTATAAAGACCCCTTATCCTTTGGATGGGGTGACATCCCCGGCCTGGAGGGCCTAGGTAGTAGGGTGTTACAAGTGGTATCAGAGACTAAGTTATAGGAAAATATTAATAGTATATATGTTGTTTATTTAAGTTTAAATCTTTATCTAACCTATCTTGTTAATGTTGTGGGGATGAGTAGCTAGATATTGCCTGCCTTGAAAGATTTTTCTGAAGTTTAATTTGTGTAATGCTTTGGAGAGTTGAGAGTGGATAATTTTTATTATAGATTTGATTTTGGAATTCTTGGATTTATTCTCGGGTTGTAATAAATTTTATGTTAAAGTATTGCTTTTATTCCGCTATTTTGATTGTGTATCTTAGTTATAAAGACCCCTTGTCCTTTGAACGGGGTGATATCCCCGACCCTGGCGAGCCTCTCTTACTGAGAATGGAGGTTTTAGAGAATGGAGGGATCTTGGTGTTATTATATTCTCTTGCTCTTGTGTAACACCCCACTGCCTAGGCCCGCCAAGACTGGGGATGTCGCCCCGTCCAAAGGACAATGGGTCTTTATAACTAGGACACATAATTAAAATAGCGAAAAAAAAGCAATACTTTATCTTAAAATTTATTACAACCCGAGAATAAATTCAAGAATTCCAAAATCAAATCCATAATAAAAATTATCCACTCTCAACTCCCCAAAGCATTACAGAAATTAAACATTAGAAAAATCTTCCAAGGCAGGTAATATCTAGCTACTCATCCCCACAACAGGATTGACTTGAAATCATGGTAAAAAGGGTAATGAGATAAAAATCTCAGTAAGTCCGTGTGTGCTTTGAGTGTCCAGTGAAAACAGTTCGTGAATGCAAAGTATAAAACCTTTATAAGAGAAATATTGGCAAGTAATAAACACTAGTTAAAATCAAAAGTGGTGTTTTGGTTTTTCCAGCCATACAGAATCAATAAAATCAACCACTCAAAAGAAATGATTATGGGTTACCACACGTTGAGCCCCATAACTGGTCAGAATGCCGACACTTGTACAGACTGACAAAAGGTAGGTGATTGGCCTTCCGGACAAGATACTCCTCCTTCTCTACACCCAAACAACAACCGGGTGTCCATTCCAGCAAAACACAGTCACTTAACTAAAAGAAAAAACTGCTAGCTCGGACCAGCACGACCTACTGGACTGACATCCTATCCAGGAAGGACTTACCCCTCAGAGGTGGCCACCTATGGAGAGACTTACCCTAACCCTTCAAAGACTAGTCCCAGTAGTCCACCCTTATTAAGTACTCAACGTAACGTATCCCACTTGGGAAAAATGAACAAAACATAGTTCCACTTGAAAATGGCAATTAAGGATTTCCCAAGTCTTTGTCAAAATTAGTTTTTGAAAGAGTTTTGTGTGTGAGCAAATCTGTTTATTGATTTTCAAATAATTGTTTGACTGAAATAAGAAAGAAGTCAATCCTCAATTGCCTTTGCGGAAATTAGTGTCCATGCACTCAACATTTGGCTTGCCATTATAAACATTTCGCATCAAACAGGTTTTATGCAGGAGCTTACCTGATTCTTGCTCACAATAAAAGGTCTTCAACAGCTGACCTAACCCCTCATGGGGTAAATATAAACCACAATCAAACTCAAGTCAAAATCCACTTTCACAAATAAGACTAGCTCAACTCACTACTACCATGATCCTAGTGTCCCAAGCATTAAGGCCAAATAATAAATAAAAAGGTTTATAAGCTAAGTCTAATTTGATATTTAAAATAATTTGTGTTTTGGGAAATAGGTACTAATAAGTTGAAGGTTTAAATTCTTGCTAAGAATAATTTAGAGTTTATTTGGTGAAGAGTCCTATGTGGTATTAGGTAAAATAATGATTTATTAATAACTAATTGTTAGAAAATATTTGATAACTAACATTAGTTGAGAATAAATTTCAATGGTCTTGATTGAAAGAAAATAAATAAATTTTAATAGGTTTTGATTAAAAGATAACAAATAAATTTTAATAGGTTTTGTGAGTATATGACTTACAAAAATTAATGTTCTACTTATTATCATTATTCATATAAAAGGTTTTTATGTGATATTATTATTTTATATAATATCTATATATTTTATAAAAGCTATCATTCATTTGACCAAAATATCCTTATTTCATATATGATATTCCAAATCTACCCTTCCTAGGGTTTTTCGAAATTTATTGGCAAAATTTAATATTAACCATTCTATTGTTGAAATAAAATTAGCTTAGGGACAACTAGATCATGATCATAATTCCACTTGCTAACCATATTCACGAACATACACCCCACTTCAAATCATTCAAATCATGAATAAAACATAGATCTAAATTTACCAATGCATGATTCAACCTCTTCTAGCATAAACATAATCATGGCTCTATCAAACATACATGAATATAAATCATATTCACCAAAGGTGACATAATCTCCAACATGCTTGATCACAAACATCACTCACAACATGGAGACATGCATTAAACCCTAAAACATCGTAATATCATCCAAGATAAATCATCACATGCATCAATTCCAACGCCATCATATACACATTCATTCATGCTTCAATCTCAACTCATCACAACAACACATGCTTAAACCACAATCATAGCCCATCTCCTTCCAATATCATCCTAGAGACATGAATCTAGAGTCTAAAAAGAGGGTTGAAGGGACTTAATTGATTGATGAGTACCTTGAAGGAGTTTCGAATGGATCGCAACTCCTAGATGACTAGATTCGTCCAAGGGAGATGAAGAAAGCATGGCTATTGTTGAAGAGATCATTAGGCCAAGAGGGAGAGGGTATTCAGCCAAGAGAGAGAGAGAGAGAGAAAAGAGAAGAAGAAAGTCCATTTGCATGATCATACATTTATATATTCATTAGAGATTGAAGATTAGTGGAGAAGAAGTTGATTGAACAAACTTACCTTGAAGGTGTTCTTGAGCCTTCACAAAAATACTGATTTTTTATCCAAAAGAGAGAGTTGAATTTTGGAGTTTGATGTTAAAAATGGTATGATGGAATCATGGTAGTGAGTAGATGAATTCTGGAATTTTTTTGAAGAAGATTGAAGTGGTTTGGAGAGGTATTACGCGAGAGGAGGGAGTAGGTGTTCTATGTGTGCTTGAAGGTTGAAGAGAATGGAGGGATTTTGGATTGGAGGCTGCTGAAATTCTGTGTGTGTGCAGTGGTCGAATTGTTTGTGTAGTTTAGGTAGATGATTTTTCTGGTTTGAAAGAAAAAGGAAAGACAGGTTGTTGAAATCCTAAAAGAATATTTTTGGGAATCAAATTTGGAAACAAAATATAGCAAGAATATCTTTGATCAATGGAGAGCTTTTTGGAGCTGCTATGGCCGACTGATGTTCATTGTTTCGGCTGGATGAAAGCTGGTTGAAGAAGGTTAATAGTGGCCGAAAAGAAGGAGTGTAATGGTGAAGGAAAGGTCTGGTTGTCTAAGGGACATTTTATGGAAGGTTACTAAATTAGGATTGCTGGAATTTTGGTCTCCAATTAAGGCATGATTGCAGTAATTTGTTGGAGATATTCTAGGGGTAGCCATGACTGATTTTTGTGCAGAAGGTTGGGGAAGACAATGGAGTTCTGTTCATGGCTGTTCAAGACAGATTTGTGCAAAAAGAGGAAGAAGTTTCGGCCAGGGCTGGAATAGAAAATAAAGCTGGAAAATTCTTGCATAGAATTTTGCCATTGCTGGAATTTTTCTGGGCAGCTTTTGCTGCCATTTTCTAGCCAGATTGTAGAGAGTTTGAAGGGGCATTCAAAGGTCTTTCAAGGCTGGTTTCCAGCCTTCTTCATGGAGGAAAATGTGGCTAAGGAGCTGGGAGAAAACTGGAAGGAAACAGCTTGGTTTAAGACCACCTAAGCTGCGATTTTGCCCAGAAATTTTTCTAGTTTTGCACAACATTTGTGCAGTCCGAAAATGGCCAAAAAATTTTAGATTTCAAGCTGATCAAAAGGGCCATTCTCTGGCAGCATTTGGGAGGGAATAATGGCTGAGAATTTTGACACTTTGCATGTAGAAGAAGCTGGAAAAATTTCAAATCATTACATGAAGGAAAATGAACCTAGCTAGAGTGAAGTTTTGAAGGTTCACTAGGGAAATTAATTCTCTTGGAACCTTCCCCATCTCTTTCACATTTTCGGTCCATAAGATGTCTTTCACTAAGACATTTTGAACCTTCAAGGCCACAGCACTTTACTGAAATTTCTGGAATGAAATTGGCTAGAACAAATTTGTCCAATCTAACGAATTGAGAATTAGGAAAAATTAAATATCAAGAAGAAATGACTTCCCTTAGGAATTTTTGTAGGGCACAAGAATAGGATTAGGATACTCCTATCATGTCTCCCCTAAGACAATACCTCTACTCTACTCTAAAGCACTTAAGGCCAAAATTGCCACCTTCCCAAGCAAAAATAAAATTTAATCATGCTAAAGCTCCAATGATGGAATTTGAACCCAAAACCTTAAGAATTAATTCCAATGCTCTAACCACTACACCACAACAATTCTTGTTCTTATTTTCTCTCAAAAAATATTTTTCCTATTTAATCCTCAGGCTATCTCCCTATTTCCACCTCAGGCAAAAATTACCATTTTGCCCTTCTTACTCAATAAACATAATCAAGCCCTCGAGACTATAACACACAAATCCAAAGCACATACAATCATATAAAAATATAAAATATAATATGCATCCCAACCCCCTTACTCTAAGGTTGGTTTCGACTGGGGTTTCACAATATTTGCTCGTATGTGTATTTTAAGATTAATGTTTTAATTAAAATTTGACTAAGGGATGTATTTAAATTGAATAATTTTTATACACCTAAAATTTATGCATCATTAACCAAAACAATAATAGTGGTAATAGTGGAAATAATAGAAGGACTATCAGTGATTTTGCTAAGCTAACAATTTCAGGTACATATTCAAGTATAGCTAGACCAAGGGTAGAAGCTAACAATTTTAAAATCAAACCTAAGATTAACCAAATGATCCAAAATATGGTGTAATTTAATGGTGCTACCTGATGAAGACCATGTTTCCTACCTTGCTAGTTTCTTAGAGATTTGTGATACCTTCAAAATGAATAGTGTGTCAGAAGATACTATTAAATTGAGACTCTTTCCTTTCTCTCTTAGGAATAGAGTCAAATCTTGGTTGAAATTTTTTCCCGGAGGATCAATTACTACTTGGAATGCATTAGCTAAAAAATTTTTAGCCAAATATTTTTCTCTAGCTAGGACAGCCAATCTTAGGACCGACATTTTTGCGTTCCAATAGTTAGAGTCCAAAAGCCTATACGAGTGTTGGGAAAGGTGGAAGGAGATGCTGAGAAAATATCCAAACCATGGGTTCGAATTAGGCATGTGAATGCAGATTTTTACTAGTAGATTGAATTTTACCTCAAAATAATTGATTGATGCATTAGCAGGAGGTACAATAAATTCTACAGCCCCGAAAGAGTTATATGAGCTCATTGAAGAAATTGGTATGAATAGTTACTTATAGGTTAATGTAAGGTCTAATGCTCGTATTCAGGGAGTTCACAAAGTTGATGTTGTAGTTGCCTTGGAAGCTAAAGTTGAGGCACTAGCTTAAAATAGAGAACAAATGGTAGCTCCTTTATAGGTAATAAATGGTAATTGTAATTTTTTTGGAGAAAGGCGGGCACCCCAATCATGAGTGCCAAAATATGGGTTATTCTCTAGAGTCCTTAGAGTAAGCTACTTTTATGGGGAATGGATGACACGAATAGCTCTAATTGGAGAAACTATCTTAACTTTTCCTAGATTAATTAAAATAAACCAAGGCAAAACTGTTAGAATCTATATGTGCATCATATATGCATTATGCAGTGGAAACTACCACATGCATGTGGAATAAACGGATCAAAAGAAAAAAGATATATCTTCAGTGATGTCTCTATCATACAAAAAATTTCTTCCTTCTATTGAGGCGCGATCTAACAATACCAGAGATCGTCGTCATTGCCACTGGAGTCCAAGCGTAGATCTCCCTCCAACAATATCCACACAGAGGATACTCAAGAAGCCAAATCTCGGTGCAAGCAGAGAAGAGCAACGGCTAGGGTAAAAATAGAGAAGAAATGAAGAAGATTTATCGTGAGGTTTTTTTTTTTTTTTATTTCACCCAAGAGCTCCCAAAACTCCTTTTGTGCCTCACAAAAGGATAAAACCGATCACCACATTCTCAGGGGGAAAAAACGCAGAACCTCTCGTAAAAAACTTCCTATTTGAATTCTAATCAAATTAGAATTCATTAAATTGTAATTGGAACCTTTAAGTTCTTAAAATTATAATTTGGCCTAGAAATTATAACTAATTATAATTTGACCTAAATAACTTCTACTTCTCATGATTAACCCCCCAATGTTATCATATAACATCTCGATCATATAATCCTCTATTATGTGTGACCTATTAGGTTTCCCAATCTATTGGTAGCGAATATGAATTAATCCAAACATCTTTGAGATTAGTAATCCTTAAAAGAATCTAGAATTAATTTATTAATTCCAAACATGATTGGTTTATTAATTCATCAATTAATAAATCCATATTCAGCAGATCATGAGTGGTATCTAGTAACACATCATGACCACCCAAGAACCCAGGAAGTCAAGTGGTTTGACATTAATCCTTCAATAACAAATAATAGTGCAAAAAACTTCTTTCACCATACAATATCTCATTCGGTTTGGAGTACAGAATTAGTGCTAATTCCCTCCAGAATATATATTAATTTTGGCCTGAATATATTAGTACTTATACCAGGAACCCACTACTCTAGATGTGTATCAATTGGAACTGTTTCCAATACACAATAAAAGGATTATTGGAATGTATGCCCTCTTAGACTAGATTTCTGATGTAAATATCGAGTATGTGAATAAAAGAATTTATTTTTCAGAAATCGTTTGTGAATTAATTTTCTTTATTTGTGCACAATTTTGTTTAGAAAAGACCCATTATGTTTAAATAAGTGATCCATGTGAATGGAGGTCTTTCACAATAAGGTATGGATCATAGGTTATATAAACACATAAACATTTGTTCTTAACCGATTGATGAGAATGAGAATCTCATCATGTTTAGATTATTATGTTATGAATTCCAATGCGGAATGGCTTACCTTTAGCCAGTGAGTAGTCCACTTGCTTCACGACATAAGCGTATTTCGAATACGTAGAACAGAAGCAATAGTAGTGGTTTTTAAAAGTACTATATGGTAGAAACCTAGACTACTACCGCTACAGTGTGGACTAATACTCTACGACTTAAGTATGAGTCGGTGGTCTGACGAAGCTAGAAGCATATACTTTGATATGCTATAGTTGAGGTTCTATCGTAGGACCAATATACTTGTATGTTGGGTATGTGTAACTAGTTAGTTAAGATATACTTGTACAAGATAGTTTCTACACTATATCGCCCATTGTGGATGTCTGAATGATCTAAATATCTAGGGCCTTGGGAAACATGACTTGGATGTTTGCTTTAGGGTAGCTCCCTTGGAAAGTGGAAACACTCCAGGAAGTCTTGGATCATTGGACTAGAAGCCTAAAGATGGTAGATGTCATTTAGAGGGGTGTTAGTGCATTTCTTCCTCTCTAAATGAATGGCGATGCGTAGAGGGGTATTTTAGTCATTTCACCTGTAGGTCGAAGACTTTGCTAATGCAGCATTGTCCTTGGGGTCAATATTTTCTTATAGTGATATTAGGAAATATTTAAAATATAAAAATATCTATTTATATAGTAGGGGTATTTTGGTCATTTTAGTAGCCAAGACGATGTGTCTTTTTGGTCATCGGAATAGCCCGTAAGTCCTAATTATTTTTAGGTTGAGAAATTGATCTCAGTTGAGAGGGTTATATTTTATTCAAGAAGTCTAATTTATTATTAGAATGGAATAAAATAAATTGAGAGAAATTTATTATCTGGTTTAATTGGTTAATTAATTATTCAGGGCCGAGGTCCAGTTTCAATAATTAGAAAATTAACCGGGACTTAAACTAGAGGAAAATAATTAATACTTAATTATTTATTAGGTTATTTATTTAATTAATCCCAAGAAATAAATAATTAAAGTTTAATTATTTTTTGGTTCATTTGGGCACATTAATTATTTATTGGGTTATTTATTTAATCCCAAGAAAATAATTAATGTTTATTATTTGGGCTTTTCGGGTTCAAGAAAAATAATAAATATTATTTTGACCCAATAGCCTAGACTATAGGATTTTTCCAGACACAATTCAGAAGATTTTATGGTGAAGCCAAAATGTATTTTTGTTAATAATATTCGGGTGTTTGAAATATTAAATCCCGGGAATATTATTTGTATCAAAATAATTATTTTGACTTCATGACTCTTGGCTTTCTGTGTAGAAAAATAAAATAAAATAAATAAATATTTCTCCGAAACTCTTGGCTCTCTGCCTCTCGTGCTTTTTCTAGTTACTGGCTTTTGGTTTTGTTTGTTAAACATAAGAAGCTAAGGAAGCCATGCCAACAGATGAGGAAGTGTGAAAAAACTGATCTTCTTCTCACCCAAATCTGTGTTCACCAACTAGAGGTTAGGCTGTGGAATATTCGGAGAATTGAAAAGCCTGTCATTCATTGCACCGGAGATGAAGAGGGAAAGTGGTGGTTTTTGCGCTGGAGACATCTTCAAACGGGTAGCAAGAAGCTATTCTTGTGCTTCAATTTATTCAACCATAATCTTCAAGGTTTAAGGCACCAAAAGGTATGGTTTTAATCTCTCCATGCTGCTGCCATGCTCTGTTATGTTTTTCTTCTGTCCATTTTTATTCCACCATGCATGCTCTCTGTTTGTTTTCAAATCCTTCAAGTGGCATCAGAGCATTCGATTTGATTGGCTTAAGGAGCATGTTATTTAATAAAAATGGAGAAGATCATTGTTTTGTGCTTAAACCTGTGATCGTTCGCTATTTTGGTATTGGATACGCATTTTTGTAAGCTTCACAGTGGAAGCACAGGATCCTCTGTAATTTTTTGTTGTGGTTTTGGTTTGGATGAGTTTTTTGAATAAAAAATGTCCAAGGAAGCCACTGGAAGAAACGGCAAAAAAAATCGTAGACAAAATGCAGAGAAAACTCGCGGAGAAGATGATGTACTGCTCTTAAGCCGCCATTGGAGCCGAGCCGCTGCTATTTTGTGCCTAGAGCCGTGTCGGCTTGAGCCGTTATGCGGCTGGAATTGAGCTGTTTTGCAATTGCAAATTCAATTTGCACGCGGGTTAGCGGTGTATCGGGCGTGGAAAACAGATAAAAGCACAGGTCATCACGCGGGTCAGCAGCAGAGAGCATTCGAGTTCCCGCACGAGTAAACGGGCCAATGCATTGATCCAGCGGGCGCACGCGCGAGGGGAATTGGGCGGGGTGCTGGATCAGGTGAAGCAGGTCGCGAGCGCTTCACGGGTCGAGGCAGCTTCTAATCTAGTGAGGCCGGTGCACTAAGGCCGCTGTGAACCACAAAGCAAATGGGCTCTGATCCAGTGCAGTGGGTGCACGTGGACTGCTAGTCAATTTTTTTACAATTTTTTTATTTTTTTCTTTTCCGTTTTGGGTCCCATACCAGGCGAAGTTAATATTTTTGCAATAGTTTATATTCTTGGAATATAGTTGCATGAAAAATATTAGTAAGGGATTTTAGGATTAAACAAGATCATTAATTAATTAATTAATGTGTTTAATTCTATTATTTGGGTACTTAGGTTTAAAAAATAGAAAAGCATGAAAACGTTTACTGTTTTCTGGTATGCTATTTTTTTGTGTATCTATGTGCGCGGTTTCTCAAAGACCAAAGTCCTTGGGAATATTTTTGCAAGGAAAACATATTTCTTTAAAATATTAAATGGTTATTTTAACTTAAACAAAAATTAATCCTTAGATATTTTCTCAAAGGATTTAATCCTTGACATAGAAAATATATTAGATTTAGATATTTTTGTAAGTTAATATAGAAAGCCATTTTATTTTATTTTGCACAAGAAAATTATTTTGTTAAATAAACTTGAGACTAAAGTCTCTAGAAAGTTTTAATTGGAAAATTTTCGAAATAATTAAGTTTTAACTTAAATAAAATTAGTCCATGAAAAAATCTATCAAAGGATATAATTCTTGACATAGAGATTTTAATGGATTTAGATATTTTATTTTAAGTTAAGGAAAAACTTAATGGAAATTTCAAAAGGATATTTTTCAGAAAAACTTTATTTTAAAAGACTAAGTGGGAGAGGGGTTCCAATGGCCCCACGGCTTCCATCACGATCCTCATTAGAGATCGTGGGTCCCCTTGCGTTACCCTGGGAGTGAATCCTATAGGATGGAGATACCACAATGATCTAGATCTAATGGAAGGATGTAATTAATAACCCGAGACACGTTCTATAATCGGCCAGCCCACGTTGGAGGTTATAGTGCGAGGAATGTCCATAGGAAATGAGAGGAAACGACCATCCCACGATGGAGTTATTCTCTAGATCATTACCTAGAAAGGAAATTAATTTGTGGTGGTTAATACACTTAGCTTAGGGAACTGTTAATCTTCCTGAGAAGCTATGTTAGTTTTCCTAAGAGCCAAATTAATTTCAGTGCACAAATTTATTTTCACAAATTAAATCCTTTCTTTTATTTTTCGATTTTTCAGAAATGGTGGGAGGTTCTTTTAGTCATTTGGCCATTATTCTCCGTGAGAATAAGTTAACGGGACCAAACTATGTGGATTGGAAGAGGAACCTGGACATAATACTCACAGCCGAGGAGTATAAGTATGTCCTTTACGAGACCTGCCCTGTGATTGGGGAAGGTTCCACTGCTGAGGAGTGAGAGGCTGAGAAGCCATGGAAGAAGGTTGATGAAATAGCACGATGCTATATGTTAGCCTCTATGTCTAATGTGCTCCAGTCGAAACATGAGCACATGGCTTCTGCGTATTACATTAGTCAGTCATTGGCCACTATGTTCGCGGACAAGAGCCAGCTCGCAAGACAGGAGGCTCTTTGAACTATAATAAACACTAAGATGGCTAAGGGAGCATCAGTCAGAGAGCATATACTTAAGATGATTGCTGCTTTTGAGAAGGCGAAAATCTTAGGAGCCATCATTGATCCCGAGAGCCAAGTGGACATGGTTCTCGAATCTCTTCCGGGTTCCTTTACTTAGTTCAAATTAAACTACAATGTGAACAAGTTAAACATGTGTTTGACTGAGTTGATGAAGGAACTTCAGATGGCAGAGAAGGTCATGAAGCCACAATCAAAGGCAATGATTGCTAAGGCTTCTTCCTCAAGAATTGGGTTTAAGCCCAGAAAGTTCAAAAGGAAGAAGGGAAATGCAGCAACCCAACCCAAAGACAAACCTAAAGGCAAGTGCTTCAAATATTGGAAGAAGGGACACTGGAAAAAGGAGTGTCCAGATCTTCAAGCCAAGGAAAACCCCACAGGTAATGTTTTCTATCTAGAGTCTATATCAATGGTTGGATCAACTTCCACTTGGATTGTTGATTCAGGAGCCACTGATAATATTTGTAACTCCTTACAGGGGTTTAGAAAGATAAAAAGACTCAAGAAGGGTGAACATGGATTACGCGTGGAAAATGGAGCACAAGTCTGGGCCCTTACAGTGGGAGAGCTGGATCTTATTTTTTATTGTAATAAAAAAAAAGTGGTTTTAATAGATATTTTATATGTACCTGGTTTTCGTCAGAATTTTATTTCAGTTGCAAAACTAATAAATCAAGGATATTCTGTATCTTTTCATTCTGGTATTTCTATCAATAGAGATGGAGAAATTTTATATACTGGGCACATGTATGGAAATCTATTCTATTTAAACCCTATTAATCATCAATCAAATAACGCTCAATCTGAACCTTTAACTAAGAAGAGAAAGACAAATGTTAATGACTCAGATCTTTGGCATCTAAGGTTGGGTCATATCAATTTAACCAGGATTCAGAGGCTAATCCAGAATGGGCCTTTAGACTCATTGAGATTGGGAAATTAACCTCAGTGTGAATCCTGCTTGATAGGAAAGATGACCAAAAGGTCTTTTATCCTAAAGGTGGATAGGGCCAAAGAGGTATTGAGTCTTGTTCATACTGATGTGTATGGTCCCTTGTCTACACCAACTAGAGAAGGTTTTGAGTACTTCATCACTTTCACAGATAATTGTATAAGATTTGGTTATATTTACCTGATGAGGCACAAGTCTGACTCTTTTGATAAATTCAAGGAGTTTAAGGCTGAAGTGGAGCGTCGGACAAGTAAATTAATCAAGACCTTACAATCGGATCGTGGTGGAGAGTACCTCCTGGGTGAATTCAAGGACTACATGGTACATCATGGGATAGTATCCCAGCTCTCTGCGCTGGGGACACCCCAGTAGAATGGAGTAGCTGAGAGAAGGAACATGATATTGATGGAAAATGGTTCGAAGCATGATGTCTCATGCTATTCTTCTAGTATCCTTTTGGGAATATGCCTTGAAAATAGAGGCATACATTCTGAACTTGGTGCCTTCCAAGTCAGTACATAGGACTCCCTATGAGATGTAGACTGGGCATAAGCTAAGTCTGAATTATCTCAGGATATGGGGTTGTTCAGCTTATGTACTGATCAAGGGAGACAAGTTGGAACTAAGATCAGAATTATGCTATTTTGTTGGGTATCCAAAAGGAACAGAGCGTGGTTGCTTTTATCATCCTAAGGAGCAAAAAGTACTGGTTAGTACCAATGCTAGATACTTAGAGGATAATCAAAGTACTTCTACGAAAGGTTTAACTAGATTGGAACTCAAGGAGAAGTTATCTTCGGAAGTAACTTCTTCTGACCCTATTGTGGAATAAAAAGAGGCACAGCCCAAGACCTTGTACAAATGGTGCCTCGTCGTAGTGGGAGAATGTCTAGGGTTCTAAATAGATGGTATGTAGAAGCTTTTGAGCTGGTCTCTGACCATCAGAAATAAGACCCCACTAGATATGAGGAGGCAATTGCTGATCCCGATGCAAATCTATGGCATTAGGCAATGAAAACCGAGATTAAGTCTATGTACTTCAATAAGGTTTGGGATCTTGTAGCTTCACCTAAAGGAATAAAACCCATTGGGTGTAAGTGGGTATACAAGAGAAAGAGGGGAGCGGATGGGAAGGTGGAAACCTTCAAAGCTAGGCTTATGACGAAATGGTATACTTAGAAAGAAGGGATCGATTATGAGGAAACCTTTTCCCCGGTAGCTATGCTTAAATCTATTCATATCCTCCTTGCCATCGCATGTCATTATAACTACGAGATATGGCAAATGGATGTCAAGTCGGCATTTTTAAATGGCCATCTTAGCGAAGATATCTATGTGTCCCAACCTTAAGGTTTTATTGCTGAAGGTCAAGAATATATGGTTTGCAAGCTTAAGAATCCATTTATGGAATTAAGCAAGTATCGAGAGTATGGAACATTCATTTCGACGAGACTGTAAAGTCTTACGATTTTATTCAAAACGTGGATAAACCATGCGTGTACAAGAAACTTGAGGGGTTTAATGTGGTTTTTCTTGTCTTGTATGTGGATGGCATTCTACTCATTGGAAATAATGTAGGGTCATTGTCATCTACAAAGGTTTGACTGTCTAGTCAATTCAGTATGAAGGACTTGGGAGAAACCAACTACATTCTCGGGATTAGACATCTTAGAAATAGGAAGAAGAGAATGTTAGGGTTATCCCAAGCTGTATACATTGACAAGATGCTGGCCAAGTACAAGATGGACTCATACAAGGGAACTCTGATCCCTTGCAGACATGGGTTGTTAATTTCTTCAAGGGACTGTCTTAAGTCTTAAGAAGAAAAGGACAGAATGAGTAGGATTCCTAACGCTTCGGCTGTGGGAAGTCTCATGTACACCATTATGTGTACTAGGCCAGATATTTGCTTTGCCGTAGGCTTAGTTGGCAGATATCAGTTAAACCCTGGGGAGGTTCATTGGCAAGCTATAAAGCATATTCTCAAGTACCTCTAAGGAACCTCGGAACCACAAGAAGGGGAAGCACATTCAGAGGTAGTACCACATGATCCGGGATTTCATCCAGAAACAGAAAGTCGTTGTAGAACAGATTGCCTTAGATAACAATCTCGCAGATCTATTCACCAAGCCTTTGGTTGAGAGGGTCTTCAAAAGATACTTAGATACCATTGGGGTGGGCACCTATGGACTTACCTAGTCTTAGAGTGCAAATGGGAGATTGTTGGAATGTATGCCCTCTTAGACTAGGTTTTTGATGTAAATATCGAGTATGTGAATAAAAGAATTTATTTTTCAGAAATCGTTTGTGAATTAATTTTCTTTCTTTGTGCACAATGTCGTTTAGAAAAGACTCATTATGTTTAAATAAGTGACCCATGTGAATGGAGATCTTTCACAGTAAGGTATGGATCATGGGTTATTTAAACACATAAACATTTGTTCTTACTCGATTGATAAGAATAGGAATCTTATCATGTTTAGGTTATTATGTTATGAATTCCAATGCGGAATGGCTTACCTTTAGCCAGTGAGTAGTCCACTTGCTTCACGACATAAGCGTATTTCGAATACGTAGAACAGAAGCAATAGTAGTGGTTTTTAAAAGTACTATATGGTAGAAACCTAGACTACTACCGCTACAGTGTGGACTAATACTCTACGACTTAAGTATGAGTTGGTGGTCTGATGAAGCTAGAAGCATATACTTTGATATGCTATAGTTGAGGTTCTATCGTAGGACCAATATACTTGTATGTTGGGTATGTGTAACTAGTTAGTTAAGATATACTTGTACAAGATAGTTTCTACACTATATCGCCCCTTGTGGATGTCTGAATGATCTAAATATCTAGGGCCTTGGGAAACATGACTTGGATGTTTGCTTTAGGGTAGCTCCCTTGGAAAGCGGAAACACTCCAGGAAGTCTTGGATCATTGGATTAGAAGCCTAAAGATGGTAGATGTCATTTAGAGGGGTGTTAGTGCATTTCTTCCTCTCTAAATGAATGGCGATGCATGGAGGGGTATTTTAGTCATTTCAACTATAGGTCGAAGACTTTACTAATGCAGTATTGTCCTTGGGGTCAATATTTCCTTATGGTGATATTAAAAACTATTTAAAATGCAAAATACATCTATTTATATAGTAGGGTATTTTGGTTGTTTTAGTAGCCAAGGTGATGTGTCTTTTTGGTCCTCGGAATAGCCTGTAAGTCCTAATTATTTTTAGGTTGAGAAATTGATCTCAGTTGAGAGGGTTATATTTTATTCAGGAAGTCTAATTTATTATTAGACTGGAATAAAATAAATTGAGAGAAAATTATTATCTGGTTTAATTGATTAATTAATTATTCAGGGCCGATGTCCAGTTTGAATAATTAGAAAATTAACCGGAACATAAACTAGAGGAAAATAATTAATACTTAATTATTTATTAGGTTATTTATTTAATTAATTCCAAGAATTAAATAATTAAAGTTTAATTATTTTTTGGTTCATTTGGGCACATTAATTATTTATTGGGTTATTTATTTAATCCAAAGGAAAATAATTACTGTTTAATATTTTGGGCTTTCCAGGTCCAAGAAAAATAATAGATATTATTTTGACCCAATAGCTTGGACCATAGGATTTTTCCAAACACTGTTCAGAAGAGTTTAAGGTGAAGCCAAAATGTATTTTGTTAATAATATTTGGGTGTTTGAAATATTAAATCCCGGGAATATTATTTGTATCAAAATAATTATTTTGACTTCATGACTCTTGGCTTTCTGTGTGGAAAAATAAAATAAAATAAATAAATATTTCTTCGAGACTCTTGGCTCTCTGTCTCTCGTGCCTTTTCTATTTACTGGCTTTTGGTTTTGTTTGTTAAACATAAGAAGCCATGGAAGCCATGCCAATAGATAAGGAAGAGTGAAAAAACTGATCTTCTTCTCACCAAAATCTGTGTTCACCAAATAGAGGTTAGGCTGTGGAATATTCTGAGAATTGAAAAGCCTGGCATTCATTACACCGGAGGTGAAGAGGGAAGGTGGTGGTTTTTGCACTGGAGACATCTTCAAACGGGTAGCAAGAAGCTTTTCTTGTGCTTCAATTCATTCAACCATAATCTTTAAGGTTTAAGGCACCAAGAGGTATGGTTTTCATGCTTCCATGTTGCTGTTATGCTCTGTTCTATTTTCTTGTCTCCATTTTTGTTCCCATATGCATGCTCTCTGTTTGTTTTCAAATCCTACAAGGATTTTATGAGTAGTAATTCTTACAAGTGACCATGAGATATTCGCCCCTACTATTAGGAGTGGTGAATCCTTTATTGACCCTGTCAACTACTTTCGTTTACCTCACATTGTACCCAATATCTATCTCATAGGTGGCCCTCGATCTGGCTCCAGAGATTGGAATCAAAATACAATACTAAGCAAATAAAGTACCTTGGAGATCTCAAGCCTAAGGATACTTGCACATTTGTTATAGCGAGATTCTACCACAGGCACTACATAGTTATTCATGTGATTATCTCATAATCAGGTCATCCAATGTATTTGTTCTATTAACAAGCATCCACGTGTTAACTTTGAGTATCTCAATACTTACGGATATGAGAACCACCGCTTGATCAGATTAGGAAGTCTAACACGTGCTAATCTTATCGCATTAATGATGTCCTTGTCTCATTAATACTATGACTAGGGATTATTTAAGTACTAACACTATACAGTGTAGTAAGAATATCGCATCATAATCTCTATCATGTTTTCCTTAACACAGTGTTGTACTAGGGCTTTTATCTAACAGTTATTTTATATAAAAGTTAAATAAAATAAATTGAAAGATAAATAAAGCCTTTTATCAGAAAACGCATGTGTTATATACATTTTACAAGTGATTGCCTCTAGAGCATAACACTAACAAACTCCCACTTGCACTAGAGCTAATCATTCATGTATCTAATACCGAATGACTAAACATACCTACCATGTTTCTTCTGGGATAGTACTTTTATAAGCGGGTCATCTATGTTCTCATCTATGGGAACTCTTTCTATTTTTACATCATTCTTTGCATGTGTAATGGCTCCGTTGTTGTCACAATACAATGATATTGGACCAACAACGCTAGGGACCACTCCCAGTTCCGTCATGAACCTTTTGATCCAAATGGCTTCCCTAGCTGCGTCAGAAGCGGCTATGTACTCAGCTTCTGTCGTAGAGTTTGTAATAGTTTCTTATTTGGAACACTTTCAACTTATTGCCCCTCTACACAACATAAACTCGTAGCCATATTGTGACTTGAAATCATCTTTGTCATATTGAAAAATGGCATCAGTATACTTGTTTACTTTCAAATCACTTTCTTCATAAACCAAGAACACATCCTTAGTCATTCGCAAGTACTTAAGGATATTCTTTACAACTGTCCAATGACTTTCACCAGGGTTAGATTGGTATCTGCTCGCCGAACTGAGAGCACAGGATATGTTAGGCCCTGTATATATCATAGCGTACATGATAGATCCAACTGCCGAAGCATATGGAATTTTACTCATGTGATCCCTCTCAACTTATGTCTTGGGAAACATCGACTTTGAAAGGTTTATCCCATAGGACATAGGTAAGAATCCCTTTTTGGATTGATCCATGCTAAACCTCTTTAGCACTTTGTCTATGTATGTTGACTGTGAAAGACCTAGCAACCTTTTTTACCTATCCCTATAGATCCTTATTCCAAGAATATAGGTTGCTCCTCCAAGATCATTCATGGAGAATTTTTTGGATAACCAAACTTTAACTGGTTGTAAGATAGGTACATCGTTTCCTATTAGCAATATGTCCTCTACATAAAGTAATAAGAAAACGATTGCACTCCCACTAACCTTCTTGTACACACAAGGCTCATCCTTGTTTTGAGTGAAACCAAACTCTTTAATTGCTTCATCAAAATGGATGTTCTAACTTCTTGAAGCTTGCTTAAGTCCATAAATGGACCTTTGCAGCTTGCACACTTTTATGCTATCATTAGATGTGAAACCCCTCAGGTTGTGTCATATACACTTCCTCAGTCAGATTTCCATTTAGGAAAACTGTTTTCATATCCATTTACCAGATCTCATAATCATGATGAGCGGCAATGGCTAGAAGTATCCTGATGGATTTTAGCATGGCTACTGGCAAGAAGGTTTCATCATAGTCAATATCATGTTATTGACAATAACCTTTAGCCACTAGTCGTGTTTTATAGGTAATTACGTTACCATCCATGTCTATTTTCTTCTTGAAAACCTATTGCACCCAATTGGTTTGATTCCTTTGGGTGGATCAACCAAAGTCCATACTTGGTTGTCATACATAGAATCCATCTTTGACTTCATGACCTCAAGCCATTTTCCAGATTCTGAACTATTGAGAGCATCCTTGTAGGTAGTACGCTCATCTTCATCTATAAGCAATACGTCATTGTGGTCATTAATGAGAAATCCATATCTCTCAGGTGTCATACGTATCCTACCAGACCTAAGGTTCTTGTGTAGTAGAAGGTTCATCTATTCTCTCAATAGATGTGGGATCAGATGATTGATCCTTGTTTGTTTGATCTTCTTGAACTTCACTAAGTTCAATTTTACTCCTACTGTCCTCTTTAAGCATGTGCTCATTCTCTAAGAAGATGGCATACTTCGAAACAAACATTTTGTTTTCCGAAGGTAGGTAAAAGTAATATTCGAAAGATTCTTTTAGATATCTCACAAACAAATACTTGTCAAACTTACTATCAAGTTTGTCTAACTGTGGCATTTTGACAAAGGTAGGATAACCCTATACTCGCAAGTGAGATAACTTTAGTTTCTTTCTAAAGAACATCTCAAATGGGGTAAAATCAACCGATTTTGTCGGAACTCTGTTTAGTATATAAAAAGAAGTCTCTACTGCATACCCCCAAAACGATTTTAGTAAGTCTACTGAAGCCGTCATGGTCCGTACCATGTCTAGGAGGGTCCGATTCCTTCTCTCAGATACATCGTTATATTGAAGTGTATGTGGTGGAGTCCATTGAGATCTCTAAGATAACTCAAAAACTCTTGGCTCGCGTATTCTCCTCCTCAATTAGATCTTAAAGTTTTAATACTTTTGCCAAGTTGTTTTTCTATTTCATTCTTGAAGTCTTTAAACTTATCAAAGGCCTCAGATTTGTATTTCATTAAATACAAATACCTGTATCGTGAGAAATCATCGATAAAAGTTATAAAAGAGTTATAACCTCTTCTTGCTTGTATAGACATTGGGCCACATACATCAGAATGTATGAGTTCTAATAACTGTGTGACTCTTTCTCCTTTTCCAAATGAAGGAATTTTAGTCATTTTACCTGGTAAACAAGACTCACAAGTGCCATATGATTCATAGTCAAATGACCCTAAGTCACCAAGCCCGTGTAACTTAGAAACATGATTCTCATTTACATGGCCTAAATGGTTGTGCTATAAATAAGAGGTGTTTGGAATATCAACCTTTGGTTTCTTATTGTTTATATTGAGAACTGAATTATCCATGTCTAGAACATATAAACCATTAACTAAAGTTGCAGAACCATATAAACCATTCAATGAAAAAGAACAACATTTATTCTTAAAAATTAAATGAAATCCATATAGATCTAAACATGCAACCGAGATAATGGTTTTTAATAAAACTGGTACAAAATAATAGTTTTATAGTTCTAAAACTAATCTTGAAGGTAGGTTCAGCTCGTATGTCCCCACAGTAAGTGCAGCAACCTTTGCTCCATTTGCAGTACGTAGGTCCACGTCGCCTTTCTCTAGCCTTCTACTACTCTTTAGTCTCTGTAAGTTATTGCACAAATGTGATCCACATTCAGTATCTAATACCCATATCTCATTTCTAAATGTAGTATTTATCTCAATCATAAACATACCGGAGTAGAAGTAGAAGTGCCCGCAAGCTTCTCCTTCTGCTTCTTTTCCTTCACAGTCTCCAAGTAGGCCATACAGTTGCGCCTCCAATGGCCCATCTTGCCACAGTGATGGCATGGGCCTTTAGTGACAGCATCCTTCTTCTTCACACCACCTTTGGACTTAGTGGGAGTCTTTTTCTTCCTCATTTGAACTTTTTTCTTAGAAGAAGAAGATTCTACCATCAAGACCGCATTGGAATCCTTCTTTGTAGAGGACTCCGTAGTCTTGAGAAGATTGATCAACTCAGGAATGGTGGACTCAATCTTGTTCATCTGATAGTTAATTACAAACTATGAAAAACTATTAGGTAAAGATTGTAGAATTAAGTCAACACTTAATTCATGGTCCATCACGAACCCAAGAGATCTAAGCTTCTCAATCAAGCCTTGCATCTTCAGCCAATGAGTAGCCACAGAAGCACCCTCAGCCATTTTATAACGGAACAATTGCTTCGAGATCTCATATTTCTCTATTCCAGTGTCAAACAGCTCTGGAAGATGAAGAATCATCAAATGAGCATCCATTTGCTTATGCTGTTTTTGTAGCTCAGGAGTTGTTGGTGCTTGCATAATACAAGATATTGTGTCAGCATCCTCCTTGTGCTTCTTGTGGATAGCATGCTCATCAGCATAAGCATCATGAGTTGGTGGTGGTGGAATAGGAGCATCTAGCACGTAGAGTAACTTTTTTTATTTGAGAACAATTCTCAAATTTCGATACTAGTCGAGATAGTTCGATTCGTCGAGTTTGTTGGTCTCCAAGTTGGTATGAAGGTTTAGGTTGGTTGACATGATGCACGTGACCTAGATGTAAAGATAGAAAAGATTACCTAAGTGTATATGCACATGTGATGCGAATAATTAGGTCTTTAATTAAGTGCATTCTCATTCTACTATTTTACTCAAACCAATAGCCCCCACTATTGATTTGGGAAAACCTGTTGGAAGCTTTCCTAGTGGACCAATATCCAAATTCCTCAAAAATAACTTTGGATTTACCCAACAAGCCACCTTTAAGTTCAATGGTAGGTATCTAATATCAATTACATCTTATGTGATTACCGGATCATTAGGTGATTATCATCCTTTAATCTTAAAGCCTTTTGGGCTACCCCAATATTTTCTCTAAATTTCTTTATACTTGAGTTAGCCCAACCAGGATAAAGAATTTAGTTAAACCTGACCCATTAATCAAGAATTTAATTCCATAAGAAATTAATTACATAGCTTGAACATGCCCGATGTCGAGTAGGCTTGGGTTAGCCCAACAACCTAGTCTCGAAAAAGGACTCTCATTCTTACTATATTAACAGAAGGAATTAGGTTTAATATTAATTGAGGGATTTATTCCTTTTAATGATTTTATCAAATGACATGCATAAACTACATCAATAAATCTCATAAATTGATAATCATGATAATAAAGTGATTACGTTATATGGTTATGGACTTTTCCTAAATTAATTTCCTCAAGCTAAAACGGAAATTAACATGGTTAACCCTATTTATTCATGCATTTTTTAAGTAGAAGATCTTACACTCTCACCTTGTTTTGGTCGCCATCTCCAAAATTAAAATAATTCTATTCCTATCTTACCTATGTAATCTAATTACATAAATTTCCTAAACAGAGAAACCTTTAGTCACATTCGAGGGGAGTAAGATGAGAAGAGAATTGCACAAGAATTTTAGAGAAGGTAGAACTCGCAGGTCCTATTTAATAAAAACCAAAAACTGAAAAAAAAATGCATGAACATATATAGTTCGATTTTAGTCCATAAACATTCACCATGCCATTGGTTATGCTTAAACAAAAATTAAACATATAATTTTATCATTCCAAAATTTTTATTTTGGAAGAATAAAATAAAATTAGATTTAATTTCTAAAATCAAATTGTAGAAATTAAATTAACATAAAATCTAAAATTAATATTTTAGATTTTATTTCTAAAATCAAATTCTAGAAATTTAATTAGGATAAAATCTAAAATCAACATTTTAGAAAACTTATTAATTGCTAAAATCATATTTTAGGAATTAAATAACAATATATAATCTAAAATCAATATTTTAGAGAACATATTAACTTCTAAAATACAATTTATCCCAAATTATGAGTCTCAATAATATTTTTTTATATTACATATCCAAAATCACTATTTTAGATAATTAATTTCCAAAGCCAATTTTGAAATTTACTCCATTAGCAAAATAAAATTCTGGAATGCTTTGGCGCAAGAAGGAAAAGGGAATGGAAAAGAAAAGAAAAAAAAAAAAACAACCACTTTCGTCGGTCCACCGAAAATGACCGAAATGAATTTTTTATTTTTCCCACAAAAGGACAAAATCCAATCCTTCCTATTATTAATCTTGGCTTCAAGCTCGGGGCAATATGGCCCAAGCTTGCAACGACTCCAAGCCACAGCTTGGGGCTAATTGTGCCTCAAGCCGCGGCTTAGGCAGCTAAAAAACACCTTTTTTTTTTAAAACTTCTTGCTCATCGTCTTTTTCATAGTGCACACTAGTCCTAGAAACGAATTCAGAAAAACTTTTTTTTTTCTCAGAGGAAGACATTTTGTAACCTTTATAGAACCCAAAACACTTCAGTAAATCCACGATCTTCATGTATCAATGGAGTTAAAAAAAAAAAAAATAGTGCAGTCGGCAATTCTATTAGAACACACCAGAGGGACTTAAAATTCTTAATCAAACGAACCACAGAAATGTTTTCTATGATCCAAACATATGTGTGAAACAATTTCAGACATAGGCAAACAAAATCAACATAAAATATTTTTCCAAAAAACATGATTGTATCAAGAAGAAGAAAAATAGAGACAAAATTGAAACAACTTTCATGGCAATTAAATGTCCGTCCATCACATACAAGAGGCTCTGATACCGCTGTTAGAATCCATACGTGCATCATATATATATTATGCAGTGGAAACTAAGGATTTTGAGCAAAAGGACCGCATGCATGTGGAATAAACGGATCAAAAGCAAGAAGATATACCTTCGGTGATGTCTTTGTCGTTCAAAAAATGTCTTCCTTCTGTTGAGGCGCGATCCAACAATACTAGAGATCCTCATCATTGCCACTGGAGTCCAAGCGTAGAACTCCCTCCAACAATATCCACACAGAGGATACTCAAGAAGCCAAATCTCTATGCTAGCAGAAAAGAGTGGCGGCTAGGGTAAAAACAGAGAAGAGATGAAGAAGATTTATCGTGAGGTTTTTTTTTATTTCACCCGAGAGCTCCCAAAACTCCTTCTATGCCTCACAAAAAGGATAAAACAGATCACCACATTCTCAGGGGAAAAAAATGCAGAACCTCTTGTCAAAAACTTCCTATTTGAATTCTAATCAAATTAGAATTCATTAAATTGTAATTGGAACCTTTAAGTTCTTATAATTATAATTTGGCTCAGAAATTATAACTAATTATAATTTAGCCCAAATAACTTCTACTTCTCATGATTAACCCCACAATGTTATCATATAACATCTCGAGTACATAATCCTCTATTGTGTGTGACCTATCAGGTTTACCAGTATATTGGTGTCGAATATGAATTAATCCAAACATATTTGAAAATAATAATCCTTAAAAGAATTTAGAATTAATTTATTAATTCGAAACAGGATTGGTTTATTAATTCATCAATTAATAAACCCATATTCAGTATATCATGAGCGGTATCTAGCAACACATCATGACCACCCAAGAGTCTAGGAAGTCAAGTGGCTTGACATAAGCCCTTCAATAACAAACAATAGTGCAATAAACTCTTTTCACTATACAATATCTTATTCGGATTGGAGTACGAAATTAGTGCCAACTCTCTCCATGAGATATATTAATCCTGGCCCAAATATATTAGTACTTGTACCATAAATCCACTACTCTACATGTGTATCAATTGGAACTGTTTCCAATACGCAATAACTTTGGCCAAGGATTTCATGAGTAGTAAATCCTACAAGTGGCTGTGAGATATTCGCCCATACTATTAAGAGTGGTGAATCTTTTATTGACACTTTCAACTACTTTCATTTACCTCACATTGTACCCAATATCTATCTCATAGGCGACTCTCGATCTGGCTCCAAAGATTGAAATCAAAATACAATGCTTAGCAAACAAAGTACCTTGGAGATCTCAAGTCTAAGGATACCTGCACATTTGTTATAGCGAGATTCTACCACAGGCACTACATAGTTATCCATGTGATTATCTCATAGTCAAGTCATCTAATGTACTTGTTCTATTAACAATCATGCACGTGTTAACTTTGAATATCTCAATACTTATAGATACGAGAACCACCGCCTGATCAGATTTAGAAGTCTAACACGTGCTAGTCTTAACACATTAATGATGTCCTTGTCTCATTAATACTATAACTAGAGATTATTTAAGTACTAACACTATACAGTATGGTAGGAATCTCACATCATAATCTCTATCATGATTTTCTTAACACAGTGTTGTACTATGGACTTTATCTAATAGGTATTTTACATAAAAGTTAAATAAAATAAATTAAAAGATAAATAAAGCCTTTTATCAAAAAACACATGTGTCATATACAATTTACAAGTGATTACCTCTAGAGCATAACATTAACAAAAACCCCCCAAACTTTAATGGAAATTAAAGGACTAAACTTTCCTTGCCTTATAATTTAACTCCACCAAAGTAGTTATTAGAATAATTGGTTAACAGAATAGAAAGTTCCACAGAAACTCAGTTTCAAGGAGTGGATGCAGTGACTAGAAATTTGGAGCTTCAATGCACAATTTGGAGAATCAAATTGGTTAACTAGCCTAGCTTCTTGGTGATTGTTAAACTGGGTCTCTACCTAGGAACATAGAAAATAATCCATAAGACCAAGATCCTGGAAAATGGTGAAGTTCTCTTGCTTTCCTACTTTCAATTTGAACAATCTTTTTTTTTTTTTTTTCAGTATTCGTTTTTTTGCTTCCTTCTATTGAAATTCATGCATGTTTTTAAGAGTTGGTATATTTATTTTATTTTTCTTTTTATTATATATAAAATCAAAAAACATGAAAATATTTTGTTTCGAATAGAGCTAACTAGGCGCCGGTCTAGGTGCTCTAAACAGGTGCTCGGTCACATCGGACATAGCAATTAAAAGTTCAATTTCGGCTCATTTTTTTCAAAATATATTCACCTGTCTCATTTTTTCTCTCAACCCACCACTGGCTTTTCAACATACCCACTGTCGAATTACTCTAAACATTCCAAAAACACCTTCTAAACAATAAATCATTGATTCCTTCTTGAAGATTTTGGCTTGAAATCAAGAAAATCTTAATTTTCTTCAAACATTCAAGTTTCTAATCTACCCAAGTAGTGCACGATTTCTTCGATCACTTTGCATTAGATACTTACCTATACATTGAAGAATATTGTGGTATGAATTTTTTAGACTTTTTACGGTTCAAATTTGGATATGATTTATATATATATATATATTTGGGTGTATTTTGGCTAAAAATTCCATTTTCTTCTTGCTTTAATTGATTTAATGGAATATGGGTTCATGATTGGCAATATTATTTTGTTGATAAAAATTCATGCTTTTACTTCAATATGGCCAATAGTGCATACCTCTCGTGTTATCTTGTGTTATCATGTAAATGGGAATTCTTTATGTTTGGGAGACAATTGTGGAATTATATTGATTATATCATTATACTTGCTTTGGGTTTTCCCTTTTAATTATGATCTTTATTGTGAACTAGTCTACATTGATCCATTGAACAATTATATTAATATTGTGCTTAGATTGGGAAAATATGTTCTTTTTGCAAGCGCTGGGATGAGATTGTGTTGTGTTTTGAAGGTGGTGTTTCAGTTAAGAGTTGTGGTTGTTAATTAGGGAGCTTGGTTGAGAGTTGTGACTGTGTAAGTTGTGATCACTTTTTCTCCTCTCGTCCTATCTTTTCTCTTACGATTCTACCTGGAGACTATTTCTACTATGCTTAAGTGGGTCCCAATTAAGTTTGATAGGGCTAGACTAGTTGCCATCTTGAGTATGCCCAATGGTGGTCCATGGATAGCTGTGGACCACCACAACAAGAAAATCATTTTTTTAAGTCGGCCTGGAGTGTGACTGACACCCGTACCATATTAGAAATGTACAATAGGGGACATGTAGGATAAGTGGGCTATTATTCCAACAATGCCCTTAAAGGCCAACTGCGTGCCTTAATCTATATCTTCTCCTTTGATGTCGTGCCTAAGGCTAGTGGTTTCAATAATTCTAGAGTGATTGATCTCTATATCCTTCACAAGATGGTTCAGAGTGAGCCTATTCCTCTTACCCCACTTATCATCCAGTCTTTAAGAGAGGTAGTCTACTATTGCCTTTCCTCCGGCCTTTGTCTTTCCGTTGGTGATTATGTGTATCTTTCAGGCCTTTGGAGTGAGTTGTGATGGGGAGCTTACTGAGACCACCACTGAGTAAGAAGTCATGACCAAGCATTCACTAGATCAGTGTGGGTATAGGTATCCTGAGCAAGAGAGGAGATGGATGAGACCCTTTGAGGTCCAACACCCTGGGATGAAGGAGATACTTCCTAGTGATGATGAGGAGGATCAGCAGCCCCTATAACCTCGAGCTCGAGGTCATAGCCAAGTGCTGGGTTCAAGGCTGAGATGTGCACTCAGATGGAATAGTGTAGACTCAGGATAGAGAATCAGACGACTATTCTTCTCTAGCTTCGACACTTGCTAGCTGATATGCATAGAAGGTGGGATGCTCAGGAGCAACGATGACCACATGGATGCAGCAGTTTTCTGGACACGTGGGCAATGCTTCTACTAGTCACGCTGTAAAAGGTGATGATGATGATGATGCAAATGATAAGGATAACGATGATTTTGAGGATGATGCCTCATGACCATCTACTTTTATTTCTACTTCTATTTTTTTTTTCTTTTGGTCAGATTTCTCTTTTAATTTTGATGACATTTCATAGATGTTAGTTATCTTTTAGTTATTTTTCCCTTTTATTCTAGTTTTATGCTTTTTGTTGTGTTTTTTGTGCTTAGGAATACTCCATAATTGTCAAATGAAACATGCTATTGGGATGAATTCAACTTTGAGCACACAATTCTTGAGTATGCAAAATATCTCTTTGCCTTGATTTCTTCACCCTCTATCTTTAATAGTCCATTTAGCTATGCTTTATTATGCTATTTTAGGACATGGAGGATAATGTCCAATTTAAGTGGTGGGGAGGGATTCAATTTAATACTTTCTATGCTTTCTTCTTGATCTCTTTTTGAATATTTTTTGGGATAAAATTTTTTTTTGATACAATTGATTTTTGATCTTACAATTGAGTAATTTATCTAAGATGAAATTATGATTTTCTTTTCAACTTTAGATAAGGATTTGTCATTTAATATGGTAGAATTTTTATTCAAAAGTAAACTTGTGTATTAAGTTGGATTTGACTAAGTCTTGAGATTTTAAGTTGACCTTGGTTATATTTGGTATTTGAGTTTATTTTATTCCTTAAGTTTGAATGTGGATAATGTGAAACCCCAGTCAAAACCAACCTTAGAGTAAGGGGGTTGGGATGCATATCATATTTTATTTCATGATTAAATATATTTCTATATGATTTTTATGTGCTTTGGATTTGAGTTTTATTGTCTTGAAGTCTTGTTGATGAGTATTGTGTGAGAAGAGCAAAATGGTAATTTTTGCTCGAGGTGAAAATAGGGAAATAGCTTGTAGATTGAATAGAAAATAATTTTTCTAGAGAAAATATCAGCAAGAGTTGATGTGGTTTAATGGTTGGAGCCTTAGAATTAATTATTGAAGACTAGGGTTTAAATTCCATCAGGGAAGCTTTAGCTTGATTTAATTTTATTTTTGCTTGGGGAAGAGTAATTTTGGCCTTATGAGCTTGGAGTAAGGTAGGGATGATGTCCTAAGAGAGATATGTTATGAGCAACCTCATTCTACACCCTTACCTACTCGAATTTCTCAAAGGGAATTCATTTTTCCTTGATCTTTGATTTTTCCTTAATTCTCAACTCATTAGTTTGATCAAGTGATTCTAGCCATTTTCTTTCCAGAAATTTCGGTAAAATATTGTGATCTTGTAGGATCAAAATGTCTTGGTAAAAGACTTCTTATGGTCTGAAAAATGTGGAAGAGTTGTGGGAAGTTCCAAGGGGAAAAATCCCTCTAGTGAGTTGGCTAAAAATTCCCTTCCAAATGCTGCCAGAAAAATGTTCTTTAGGGTCAGTTTACAATCTGAATTTCTTGGCCATTTTCGGACTGCTCAAAGCTGGAGCAACAACAGGAAAAATTCCTGTACAAATCGCCACTTTGAGAGTCCAAAACTAAGCTGTTTTCTTCCAGATTTTGTGCAGCACCTTAGCCATGTTTTTCCTCCATGAAGAAGGCTGGAAACCAGCCTTGAAAACCCCTGAAGTCTCCCTTCAAACCCTCTGCAAGTCAGCTGGAAATGGCAACCGAAAATCTGCCCAGAAAAATTTTACCCAGCGAAAATTCTGGGCAGTCCAAGTTCCAGTTTTGTTTTCTATTTTTCTCCCAGCCGAAACACCAACCTTATTCTGCAAAAACCTTCCTTAATCCTCCAGTAGCAGAGCTCCATTGTCCCCCTTAAGCTTCTACATGAAATTCAGCAATGGCTGTCCAAAAATCTCTCCAACAAATCCCTACAATTTAGCTTGGTTGATTTCCAAAATTCCAGCCACCTTTGTTTAGCAACTTCCCATAATGCATTCCCCAAATAACCAGACTTCTTCTTCACCATTAAGCACCCTTCCTTCGGCCACCATAAGCTCCCATAGACCAGCATTAATCCAACCGAAATTATGCTCAAACAGTCAGCCATGGCAGACTTCCAAAACTCTCCAACAATCAAGATATTCTTGGAATATTTAGTTTCCAAATTCACTTCCTAAAAATATTCTTCAAGGATTGTGACAACTAACCTTACCTTTTTCCTTCCAAATCAGAGAAACAACTCCCTAAACCCTACAGACATTCGGCCAGCCTAATTCCCTCAGAATTTTCAGCAGCTACACTACAATCTCTCAATTCCCTTCAATCTCCAAGAACACACACACTACACCAAGAACACCTACTACTTTCTTTCACCTAATACCACCTCCAAATCACTTCAAACCTTCACTAAAATCTCCAGATTTGACCTACTTACTGCTGTGAGTCCATCGACACCATTCTTAACATCAAACTCCTCAAATCATCTTGCTACTTCGGATCAAAACCAAAAAATTTCTGTGAAGGACAAGAACATCTTCAAGGTAAATTTACTCTATCATCTTCATCTTCTCCAAACTTGATCTCTAGTGAAAACCTATGTGAATAAACATACTAATGATCTCTCTCTCTCTCTCTCTCTCTCTCTCATGGCCGAAATCCCTCTCCCTTGGCCGGATGACTTCTTCTTCCATAATCATGCTCTCGCCACCTCCATTGGACAAAGTTAGACATCTAGGAGTTGAGATCTACTCTAAACTCCTTCAAGGCATTCATCAATCAAGTAAGTACCTTCAATCTTCCTTTTTAAACTCTAGAATCATGTCTCTAGGATGATGTTGTTAGAAGGTAGATGGCGATGGGATTTGAGTATGTGTTGTTGTGCTTGAAGCATGAGTAAATGTATGATTGTGAAGGAGATGGGATTTATGCATGGAAGGATTATATTGGTTGGTTGTTTGTTGAATTGAGGTTTGATGCATGTCATAGGTAGTATTTGTGTCAAAGCATGCTAGAGATTATGTCACCATTGGTGAATAGGATTTTTATTCATGATGGATTGGTAAAGCCATGATCATATTTATGCTAGTAGAGGTTAGATCATGTCTTGATAAATTTAGATCTATTCTTATATGAATGATTTAGTTGATTTGATGAATTGAAGGATTGTGCATGTTCTTGATTGTGGTTAGTCATAGGAATTTGAATCATGATCTAGTTGTCCCTAAACTAATTTTACTTTTTGAATAAAATATTCAATAGAATAATTTTTTTTAGTATTTTCGAAAAACCCTAGGAAGGATAGATTTGGACTATTATAAACAATAAGGATATTTTAGTCAAATAAATAATAGCTTTGCTAGAAAATAATATATATATATATATATATATATTCATTATTTAAAATAATGAAATCAATTAAAGCCTTTTATTGAAATAATTACGATTTGTGAAATATTTATTACTACAAATTTAATTATTATCTTTTAATCAAAACCCATTAAGAATTTATTTATTATTTTTCAAGCAAGACTCATTAAATTCATTTTCAACTAATTTTAGCTATCAATTATTTTCTAACAACTAAATTATTAATAAATCATTATTTTACCTAAAACTACTTAGGACTCTTGATCAAATAAACTCTAAATTTTCCTTAACAAGATTTAAGCTTTCAACTTATTAAAATTTATTTCCCAAACCATTAATTATTTTAAATATCACACTAGGCTCAACTCTTACCCTATTTACTTATTATTTAACCTTAAAGCTTAGGACACTAGGATCATGGTAGTAGTAAGTTGTGTTGACTTAAAATTGAAGAAGTGGTTTGTGGCTTGAAATTGATTGCGATTTGTATTTGTCCTGTGGGGTTAGGTCAGCTGTTGGAGACCTTTTATTTGTGAGCAAGAATCAGATAAGCTCCTGCATAAAACCCGATCGATGTGAAACGTTTTCTTTATGGCAAGTCAAATGTAGAGTGTATGTACGCTCATGTATATAAAGGCAATTGAGGGTGGAATTCTTCCTTATTTCAAGCAATTGAATTATTGAGTAGATTTACTCAAACTCAAAATACTTTCTAAAATTGAATTTGATAACGACTTTGGAGATCCCTAAATTGCCAGTTTCCTGTGGAATCATATTTTGTTCATTTTATCCCAAGAGGGAAACGTCGTTGAGTACTCAATATGGGTGGACTACTAGGACTAGTCTTGGAAGGGTTAGGGTAAGTCCCTCAGTAGGAGGCCACCTCTGAGGGGTGAGTCCTTCCCGGATAAGATGTCAGTCCAGTGAGTCGTACTGGTCCGAGCTAGCAGTTTATTTTCAATCAAGTGACTGTATTGTGCCGGAATGGATACCTGGTTGTTGTTTAGGGTACAGAGAAGGAGGAGTATCTTGCCCAGTAGGCCGATCACCTACTTTTGTCAGTCTGCACAAAGTGTGGCATTCTGGCCAGCGGTATGCACAAAGTGTGGTATGCTGACCATTCGATTGTGGGGCCCAATGTGTGGTAACCCATTACCATTTCATTGAGTGGTTGACCTTACTGATTATTTATGGTTGTAAAAGCCAAAACACCACTCTTGCTTTTGACTAATGTTTATTGCTTGCCAGTGATCTTTTATAAAGAATTTTTATACTCTGCATTCACGAACTGTTTTCTCCCGTCACTTAAGCACACATGGACTTACTGAGATTTCTGTCTCATCACCATTTTATCATGATTTCAGGTCGATCCTGCTGTGGGCATGAGTAGCTAAATATTGCCTGTCTTGGGAGAATTTTTTTTTTCTGAGGATTTATCTTATGTAATGTTATGGGAGGTGAGAGTAGATAATTTTACTTATGGCTTTGTTTTGCGAATTTATGGATTCATTCTTGAAGTATTTTGGGTTGTAATAAATTTTAAGTTAAAGTATCATTTTTATTTCGCTATTATATTTGTGTGATCTAGTTATAAAGACCCCTTTGTCCTTTGGATGGGGCGGCATCCCCGGCCCTGGCAGGCCTAGGTTGCGGGGTGTTACAAGTGGTATCAGAGACTAGGTTATAAGCAAATATTGATGATATATGTTTTATTTATTAAAGTTTAAATCTTATCTAACCTACCTTGTTGATGTTGTAGGATGGTTAGACTGTTTAGGACAGCAAGAAAAGGGCAGCAGTGGCACTCGCCTTACTATCTAGACTAGGAGGACCTTCCAGTTCCCCAGCCTACCCCTCAGCTAGTTGTCCCTATGGCAGATAACAGTGATGATGAGATTGACCTTATGGAGGATAGCAGTGAGGACGAGGTCCAGATCCTAGAGCCACCTCCAATCCCGGTGATAGACATAAGCTCTGACAGTGAGGATGAAGTGATGATAGTGGAGCCTGAACCCCACCATCCTAATCCTGAGATGGATTTAGCAGCAGATAGTGATGACCCGGGGGAGATAGACTATGAGTCTCCACCTAGGACTTCTTTTATTCCTTCCTTCAGCCGAGTGGAGCCCGGAGAGAGTTCTAGGCGCCCTAGGAAGAACCTTTTCTAAGAACACTGGGGGTTGGTTGTATGAGGCTGATGATGAGGGTTCTGATGAGGATTAGAGAGTTAGGAGTTATTTTATTTTGGATGATTATTTATTTTTTTATCTTTCAAGAACTAGTTTGTCAAAGATTTCCAATTCTATGTTTTGTTCACACCTTTGGATTTATGCAAGTCAATTTTTGAAATCGAAATTTTTGAGCAATCCTTTAAATAAGTTGCATCTGATTTCTTCCTATTCATACTTGGCCATGTATGCATGCACCACTAAAATGGTTTGATACTGGAATGCATACACTTAACATTTGGGGTATGGTATAGAATGGCACCCAAGCGACGTGCAGCTTCTTCGGCCAGAAGGACTTCGGAGGTAGACCATGTAGCACCGGAAGTTGAAACTGAACAGATGCAATCACCCAACCTGGGCAATGCACAAAGTGATCCAGAAATGGGAATGTGGTCCGATGCCCCGGTGGATGTGACATTGGGCCAGGCACTCAGTAAGATGGCCGACATTTTTCAGACGCTGACTGAGTGAAGGAAACCTAGAGGGGAAGATGAGGCTTTAGAGAGGTTTTTGAAGTTTCATCCACCCGTCTTTGTAGGAGAAGCCGAACAAGATCAGAAGGCCGAGCAATGGGTCAAGCAAATGGAGGACATTTTCAAAACGCTCCAGGAGCGGATGGTTAAGTTTGCAGCTTTTCGATTGAGAGGACCAGCTCGGGTATGGTGGCAGTGGGTCCAAGAGGACTGGGAGATGGTTGAGCAAGAATGGACATGGTTCAACTTTGTAGAAGCCTTCAGGGTTGAGTACACCCCTCAGTGGATTGTGGAGAAGCGGGAAGATGAATTTCAGAATCTGAGATAGGGGAGCATGTCAGTGGCTCAATATGCGGTGTAATTCACGCAATTGTCAAAGTACTGTCGAAGGTTGGTTGACACCGAGTAGAACAGCACGAGGTAGTTCGTCAAGGGGCTGAGACCGGAACTGAGGAGGGCATTGGCACCCGCTCCACCAATAACCTATTCGGGGGTGGTGGACGCAGCTACTCGCACGGAGAACGAGGACCGCAACAGGATGGCGACCAAGCCTTTCCAGCCGCTAAGGCAGCCGCAGGGACATTTCCCAAGACCGCAACCACACAAGCGCCCCGCCAATCATCAATGGCAGAACCGGGAAAAGCAAGCCCAGACAACACCAAGTGGACCTACCCCGAATCTCCCATCATGCAGACAGTGTGGAAGAAAAGGCCACACCGAGAGAAATTGTTGGTCTAAGGATGGTGAGAAGAAATGCTATCACTGTGGCGACCTGAACCACTTGAGGAACACTTGCCCCAAGTTGCACCGGGTCGGGCAAGGAAACCCGGCTCAGAACTCGGGGCCCAACCGAGCCCACACCGCGGGAGCACCCAGAAATGGAGCACCGAAGCCGCAAGTGAAGGCCAAGGTATTCGCTCTCAACAGAGAGGAAGTTGGGACCGATGCAGTAGTAGTAGAAGGTACGTTCACTATTCAAGAACGTTCCGTTAATGCTTTGATTGATCTTGGCTCTACTCATTCCTATATAAACAAGTTGTGTGATGTCATTTGGGTTGGGATGGAGTGGAGCTGCCTTTCATTTTAGAAGTAAGCACACCTTTGGGAAAAATGGTGCAAGCGGATCTGTATGTGAAGGATTGTAATATTAAAGTAGGGAAGGAAAACCTGGAGAGAGATTTGATTGTGTTAGATATTAAGGATTATGACCTGATATTGGGAATGGACTGGTTAGCCAAACATAGGGCTAGGGTAGATTGTAAAAATAAGTCAGTTCAGTTTGTCAGACCGGGTTGCGATGTATTAGAATTCAATGGCAAGAGAGTGAAAGAAATAAAGTACTTGATTGCGGGGGCTAAGGCCCGAAAATTGTTAAGGCAAGGATGTCAGGGTTATCTGGCTTACGTGATGAACAAGCCAAAGGACCAGTGCACTCTAGAAGAAATGGAAATGGTGAATGATTTTCCTGATGTGTTTCCGGCAGAGCTTGATTCTCTACCTCCTAATTGAGAAGTGGAATTCATCATAGACTTAGTTCCCGGAGCAAAACCAGTATCACGAACTCCGTACCAGATGGCACCGGCAGAGTTGAAAGAATTAAAAGAGCAGTTGGAGGAGTTAGTGGGACAAGGCTATATCAGACTGAGCACGTCGCCCTGGGGAGCACCTGTGCTATTTGTGAAGAAGAAGGACGGAACTCTGAGGCTATGCATCGACTATCGAGGGTTAAACAATTTGACGATTAAGAACAAGTACCCCCTACCTCTGATTGACGAGCTATTCAATCAGCTGCAAGGATCTAGTTGCTATTCCAAGTTGGATTTGAGGAAAGGTTGCTACCAAGTGCGGATAAGAGAGGTGGATATTCCTAAAACAGCCTTTAATACCAGATATGGACATTACGAGTTCGTGGTGATGTCGTTCGGGGTAACTAACGCTCCAGCAGTATTCATGGACCTGATGCACCGAGTATTCCAACCTTATCTGGACAAGTTTGTGGTGGTCTTCATCGACGACATTTTAATTTACTCTAAGAGTCCGGAGGAGCATGCGGAGTATCTGAAACTCTACTGGAGAAACTGCGGGAGCACAAGCTGTACGCGAAGTTCAGAAAGTGCGAATTCTAGTTAGACAGTGTGGCATTCCTTGGGCATGTAGTGACAAAGGAGGGTATTAAGGTAGATCCGGCAAAGGTTGAAGCGATATCAGATTGGAAGCAGCCAGGGAATATTACTGAGATCTGAAGCTTCTTGGGATTGGCTGGATACTACCGAAGGTTTATCAAGGGATTTTTGACGTTCGCATCGCCAATGACCCGTTTGTTGAGGAAGGATGTTCAGTTTGTGTGGAACGAAAAATGCGAGAAAAGTTTCCAAGAATTGAAGAAGAGACTGATGACAGCACCGGTATTAAGTCTACCGAAGGAAGGCAAACCTTATGCGCTATACACCGACGCTTCGAAGGAAGGACTGGGAGCGGTGTTGATGCAAGTCAGAAAAGTGATTGCTTATGCATCTCGGAAGTTGCGACCTTATGAGGTGAACTACCCCACCCATGATCTGGAGCTAGTAGCTATAGTGTTCACCCTAAAGAAATGGCGACACTACTTGTATGGAGCCGAATATGAGGTGTTCACCGACCATAAGAGTCTGAAGTATATCTTCACTCAAAAGGATCTGAACTTGAGGCAGCGAAGGTGGATGGAATTCTTGGAGGAATACCGATGCCCGATCAACTACCATCCTGGAAAGGCTAACGTGGTGGCAGACGCCCTGAGCAGAAAAGTTGGAATGGCCAGACTGAAGGTGCAAGAAATGCAAGCAGTTCAGGATGTGTTGGACAGAAGAGCGGAAGTGTAAGATAGAAGGATTGTCATCAACAACTTGAAGTTGGTGCCAGATTTGCAGGGAGAAATTGTAGAGGCTCAACAAAACAACGCTGAATTTCAACTCTTCAAGGATAAGGAGCTTAAGCGGCCAGGCAGTGAATTCCGTTAGGATGAAGCGGGAGTTTTTCATTTCAGAGATCGATTGTGTGTACCCGGGGAGCCGCAATTGAAGGACAGAATTTTGGAGGAGACGCACAAGAGTAAGTACGCCATTCATTCGGGGGAAGTCAAGATGTATCAGGATTTGAAGAGAGCATATTGGTGGCCCGAACTGAAGCGAGACGTGGTCAAGTACGTTTCGACCTGTCTCACCTGCCAGAAAGTTAAAGCAAAGCATAAGAAGTCAGCGGGGCTATTGCAGCCATTGCCAGTGCCAGAATGGAAGTAGGAGGAGGTGACCATAGACTTCGTCACCGGACTTCCCATGTCAAAGACTCAGAAGGACGCCATATGGGTGGTGGTGGATCGACTGACCAAGTCAGCCCATTTCATACCGGTAAATATGAGGGACTCCATGGAAAAGCTGGCCCAGACTTATGTTTGAGAAGTAGTTCGACTGCATGGAGTACCTTTGAGCATAGTATCCGACTGAGACCCGAGGTTTACATCTCGTTTTTGGGGAAAGTTCCAGGAGGCAATGGGGTCGAATTTAAAATTTAGTACAACGGCGCATCCGCAGACCGATGGGCAGTTAGAAAGGGTAATCCAAATATTGGAAGATATGTTGAGAGCATGTGTCCTGGATTTCGGGGACAAGTGGATAGAGTGTGTACCGTATGCCGAATTGTCATATAACAACAGCTATCAGGCCTCAATTGGGATGGCACCGTACAAGGCTTTGTATGGGCGCAAATGTCAGGTACCGTTGTATTGGAGTTGGTCAGAAGATGATCACGTGAGCAAAATCGGAGAGGTCTGTGTCCAAGAAATGTTGGATAAAGTGAAACTGATTCTGGAAAGGTTAAAGGCGGCTCAGAGCCGACAGAAGAGCTATGCGGACAATCGGTGAAGGGATCTAGAATTTCAAGTTGGGGATCGCGTAATTCTGAAGCTGACTCCGAGTAGGGGAATATTGAAGCATCCAAAGGGCGAAAAGTTGAATCCGAGGTATTTGGGGCCGTTTCTAATTAAGGAAAGAATTGGACCGGTAGCTTGCTTACCGATTAGACTTGCCGGATGAGTTAACGGGTATCCATGATGTGTTCTATGTGTCACAATTAACGAAGTATAATGCGAATCCCGGTCATGTATTAAATGATGAACCATTAGTGTTGCAGCCAGATCAGAGCTACGTGGAGAAACCTGAGCGGATATTGGACCACAGTGTCAAAACCCTGCGAAATAAGCAGATACCGATGGTTAAGATTCAGTGGGAGCACCATGGCACGTAGGATGCCACATGGGAATCAGAAGAATGGGTTAAGCTGAAGTATCCCGAGCTGAAATAGAGGTATGCTTGAATTTCGAGACGAAATTCTTCTAAAGAGGGGAGGATGTGAAACCCCAGTAAAAAACAATCTTAGAGTAAGGGGGTTGGGATGCATATCATATTTTATTTCATGATTAAATATATTTCTATATGATTTTTATGTGCTTTGGATTTGAGTTTTATTGTCTTGAAGTCTTGTTGATGAGTATAGTGTGAGAAGGGCAAAATGGTAACTTTTGCCCGAGGTGAAAATAGGGAAATAGCTTGTGGATTGAATAGAAAATAATTTTTCTAGGAAAAATATCAGCAAGAGTTGATGTGGTTTTGTGGTTGGAGCCTTAGAATTAATCATTGAAGACTAAGGTTCAAATTCCATCAGGGAAGCTTTAGCTTGATTTAATTTTATTTTTGCTTGGGGAAGAGTAATTTCAGCCTTATAAGCTTAGAGTAAGGTAAGGATGATGTCCTAAGAGAGACATGTTAGGAGCAACCTCATTCTACACCCTTACCTAGTCGAATTTCCCAAAGGGAATTCATTTTTCCTTGATCTTTGATTTTTCCTTAATTCTCAACTAATTAGTTTGATCAAGTGATTCTAGCCATTTTCTTTCCAGAAATTTCAGTAAAGTGTTGTGATCTTGTAGGATCAAAATGTCTTGGTAAAAGACTTCTTATGGTCTGAAATTTGTGGAAGAGTTGTGGGAAGTTCCAAGGGGAAAAATCCCTCTAGTGAGTTGGCTAAAAATTCCCTCTAGCTAGTTCATCTTCCTTCTTGGAATGAGCTGAAATTTTCTAGCGTGTTGTGCCTTCAAAATGTCGATTTTCTTAGCTAACATTCCCTTCCAAATGCTGCCAAAAAAATGTTCTTTAGGATCAGTTTACAATCTGAATTTCTTGGCCATTTTCGGACTGCTCAAAGCTGGAGCAACAACAGGAAAAATCCCTGTACAAATCACCACTATGAGAGTCCAAAACCAAGCTGTTTTCTTCCAGATTTTGTGCAACACCTTAGCCATGTTTTTCCTCCATGAAGAAGGCTGGAAACCAGCCTTGAAAACCCCTGAAGTCCCCCTTCAAACCCTCTGCAAGTCAGCTAGAAATGGCAGCCGAAAATCTGCCCAGCGAAAATTCTGGGCAGTCCAAGTTCCAGTTTTGTTTTCTATTTTTCTCCCAGCCGAAACACCAACCTTATTCTGCAAAAAACTTCCTTAAACCTCAAGTAGCAGAGCTCCATTGTCCACCTTAAGCTTCTGCACGAAATTCAACAATGGCTATTCAAAAATCTCTCCAACAAATCTCTGCAATTTAGCTTGGTTGATTTCCAAAATTCCAGCCACCTTTGTTTAGCAACTTCCCATAATGCATTCCCCAAATAACCAGACTTCTTCTTCACCATTAAGCACCCTTTCTTCGGCCACCATAAGATCCCATAGACCAGCATTAATCCAATCGAAATTCTGCTCAAACAGTCAGCCATGGCAGACTTCCAAAACTCTCCAACAATCAAGATATTCTTGGAATATTTAGTTTCCAAATTCACTTCCTAAAATATTCTTCAAGGATTGTGACAACTAACCTTCCTTTTTTTTCTTCCAAATTAGAGAAACAACTCCCTAAACCCTACAAAAATTCGGCCAGCCTAATTCCCTCAGAATTTTCGGCAGCTACACTACAATCTCTCAACTCCCTTCAATCTCCAAGAAACACACACTACACCAAGAACACCTACTACTTTCTTTCACCTAATACCCCCTCCAAATCACTTCAAACCTTCACTAAAATCTCCAGATTTGACCTACTTACTACTGTGAGTCCATCGACACCATTCTTAACATCAAACTCCTCAAATCATCTTGCTACTTCGGATCAAAACCAGAAAATTTCTATGAAGGACAAGAACATCTTCAAGGTAAATTTACTCTATCAACTTCATCTTCTCCAAACTTGATCTCTAGAGAAAACCTATGTGAATAAACATACTAATGATCTCTCTCTCTCTCTCTCTCTCTCTCTCTCTCTCTCTCTCTCTCATGGCCGAAATCCCTCTCCCTTGGCCGGATGACTTCTTCTTCCATAATCATGCTCTCGCCACCTCCATTGGACAAAGTTAGACATCTAGGAGTTGAGATATACTCTAAACTCCTTCAAGGCATTCATCAATCAAGTAAGTACCTTCAATCTTCCTTTTTAAACTCTAGAATCATGTCTCTAGGATAATGTTGTTAGAAGGTAGATGGCGATGGGATTTGAGTATGTGTTGTTGTGCTTGAAGCATGAGTAAATGTATGATTGTGAAGGAGATGGGATTTATGCATGGAAGGATTATATTGGTTGGTTATATGTTGAATTGAGGTTTGATGCATGTCATAGGTAGTATTTGTGTCAAAGCATGCTAGAGATTATGTCACCATTGGTGAATAGGATTTTTATTCATGATGGATTGGTAAAGCCATGATCATATTTATGCTAGTAGAGGTTAGATCATGTCTTGATAAATTTAGATCTATACTTATATGAATGATTTGGTTGATTTGATGAATTGAAGGATTGTGCATGTTCTTGATTGTGGTTAGCCATAGGAATTTGAATCATGATCTAGTTGTCCCTAAACTAATTTTACTTTTTGAATAAAATATTCAATAAAATAATTTTTTTTTTGTATTTTCGAAAAAACCCTAGGAAGGATAGATTTGGACTATTATAAACAATAAGGATATTTTAGTCAAATAAATAATAGCTTTGCTAGAAAAATAATATATATATATATTCATTATTTAAAATAATGAAATCAATTAAAGCCTTTTATTGAAATAATTACGATTTGTGAAATATTTATTACTACAAATTTAATTATTATCTTTTAATCAAAACCCATTAAGAATTTATTTATTATTTTTCAAGCAAGACTCATTAAATTCATTTTCAACTAGTTTTAGCTATCAATTATTTTCTAACAACTAAATTATTAATAAATCATTATTTTACCTAAAACTACTTAGGACTCTTGATCAAATAAACTCTAAATTTTCCTTAACAAGATTTAAGCTTTCAACTTATAAAAATTTATTTCCCAAACCATTAATTATTTTAAATATCACACTAGGCTCAACTCTTACCCTATTTACTTATTGTTTAACCTTAAAGTTTGGGACACTAGGATCATGGTAGTAGTAAGTTGTGTTGACTTAAAATTGAGGAAGTGGTTTGTGGCTTGATATTGATTGCGATTTGTATTTGTCCTGTGGGGTTAGGTCAGCTGTTGGAGACCTTTTATTTGTGAGCAAGAATCAGGTAACCTCCTGCATAAAACCTGACTGATGTGAAAACGTTTTCTTTATGGCAAGTCAAATGTAGAGTGTATGTACGCTCATGTATATAAAGGCAATTGAGGGTGGAATTCTTCCTTATTTCAAGCAAATGAATTATTGAGCAGATTTACTCAAACTCAAAATACTTTCTAAAACTGAATTTGATAACGACTTTGGAGATCCCTAAATTGCCAGTTTCCTGTGGAATCATGTTTTGTTCATTTTATCCCAAGAGGGAAACATCATTGAGTACTCAATACGGGTGGACTACTAGGACTAGTCTTGGAAGGGTTAGGGTAAGTCCCTCAGTAGGAGGCCACCTCTGAGGGGTGAGTCCTTCCCGGATAAGATGTCAGTCCAGTGAGTCGTACCGGTCCGAGCTAGCAGTTTATTTTCAATCAAGTGACTGTATTGTGCTGGAATGGACACCCGGTTGTTGTTTGGGGTACAAAGAAGGAGGAGTATCTTACCCAGTAGACTGATCACCTACTTTTGTCAGTCTGCACAATGTGTGGCATTCTAGCCGGCGGTATACACAAAGTGTGGTATGCTGGCCATTCGGTTGTGGGGCCCAATGTGTGGTAACCCATTACCATTTCATTGAGTGGTTGATCTTACTGATTATTTATGGTTGGAAAAGCTAAAACACCATTCTTGCTTTTGACTAATGTTTATTTCTTGCCAATGATGTTTTATAAAGAATTTTTATACTCTGCATTCACGAACTGTATTCTCCCGTCACTTAAGCACACACGGACTTACTGAGATTTTTGTCTCATCACCATTTTATCATGATTTCAGGTCGATCCTGCTGTGGGCATGAGTAGCTAAATATTGCTTGTCTTGGGAGATTTTTTTTTTCTGAGGATTTATCTTATGTAATGTTATGGGAGGCGAGAATGGATAATTTTACTTATGGCTTTATTTTGCGAATTTATGGATTCATTCTTGAAGTATTTTGGGTTGTAATAAATTTAAATTAAAGTATCATTTTTAATTTGCTATTATATTTGTGTGATCTAGTTATAAAGACCTCTTGTCCTTTGGACGAGGTGGCATCCCCGGCCCTGGCGGGTCTAGGTTGTGGGGTGTTACAGATAATATGATGAAATATAGGAAAAGTTTTTGATCAAATTTTTTGTTGTGGATTTATAGTTTGCTTGACTTTGAGTTGTGAATAAGGAATGTGACGAAAAGAATAGAAAAGCAATATGTGGGAAAAAATCATTGTTATGCAAGTTGAAAAATAAAACTTAAGTTGTTGAAGGAACAAAATGGTCTTATTTTGATTTTTTTGAAGACCTTTTATTGAAAAGAGGGTTAATATAGAGAGAAGTAGCAAGTATTGTTCGGTGCACTCTCTTGAAACTATCCTAAAGGTAAGAAAGAAGGAAAAGAAAATCCTGAAAAGAATAGTAATGACTATAAGGAGGCCAATACGAAATGTGAAGAGAAATTCATTCACTTAAGGCTATCAACTCCCCAAGTCATTAAAAAAATGGATCGTTTCCTTATTCTACAACTTAAATTGTGCAAATTTGAGTTCATAGTGCTTAAGTTGGTTAAATAACTTGACTTGTATGATTTATGTTGTCTATATTCTTTCTTAAGGGGTAGAATAATTTTCTTGTTCTAAATATGAGATTGTTTAACTTAACTTTGATGTCTTTAGGATTATTTAGTTTAATACATAAGTTTGTAAGGTTTTGAAAGGATTGAATGAATGACAAGTTTATGTTTAAGATGGAAGAAGGTTATGCTTTATTGTAGATGAATTTGCTATGGATAAGTTTGATAAATTATTTTGTCTTGTTCATAAGCTATTTGCTTAGTGGGCTTAATTTTGTCTATATTTTTTGAACTATTTGAGATTCTTTTGTGATACTTTTGGTTTAATAACTAGTCATTTCCCTTTCTATTTGATATTTTACTTGTGGAAAGTGTTTTTGTTAATTTTGTACAGAAATTGGAAGATTTGGAGTAAAATTGTAGATTTTCAAAACTGACCCGGTGTGTGCCTAAAGTAGTTGAACCAACCATGGTTGTAATTAGGAAAAATAGAGAAAAATGAGCAAAATAAGGAGAAACCAGTATTGGACCAGTGCTGGTCCAAACGAAGTGACTCAGCGCCGACCCTACTCTGTTGTGGCGGTATAGAGTTCTTTTTCAAATCAAATTGGAAATTGCCTAAGAGATTCATTGGTTTCCAATCTGTACTCGATCCGTGACTTTTGTAGAATGATTGTTAGCAACCAAGAGGCTTATTTAACCAAGAACAAAAAAATATTAATGCATGAATTCATGGAATCAAAGCTAAAATCACTCGTTGAGAGGAATTCATTACTCGAAGGAGTATTGTTTCAATAGAAGTTATTAAATGAGGAAGAAGAGGGCTTGTCATTGAGTTCTTTCTAAGATATTTGTTTTCTTTTTTTTTTTAAACAATGTTGAGATTAATGTTTTAATTATAATTGAATGTTATTTTTTGATTCATGGTATTGTAATTTTTTCAATCTTTGATCAATTAATTGTTGTTCTATTTGATTACTTGCTTTTCTATGGTAGATTGATTACTTGAATTTTCTTCTAATGAACTTGAGAAAAGAAGTTCGATTAAGTTCAATTTAATTAATTCTATATAATTATTATCTTAACTGGATTGGGAAATAAGGTTAAGAATTGAACCTAAGTAATCAAAGGTTATTTTATTTTGTCTAATGTAGAGGGTCATTGGCTAATTTTATGTTCATATTGCCTAGAACATAGGGATATTCATGATGAATCAATTTAATGCATTTCTTTTATTATATTAGTTTGATTGGGAATTCTGCTAATTTAATTGTGAAATAGTGATTTCATGGATTGGGAAAGAAGTGGATTCTATCTTTATTTCTTCATGATGTCAAGACAATGATTGATTGTGATCAGTATTGGATAGTTCATGTCATGTTCTTAAGAATAACTATTTAATTCCATATTTTTCTCTCCAAGAGTTGTGTATATATTTTGTCTTTATCTTTATCTTTATTTTTATTCTTTATCTCTCTAATTAGTAGGTTAAACATAGAATGAAAATTAATTAGTGTGTACTTGTCACTTGAGGACCAATACTCGTAAATTCCCTATACCCAAATCTAACGCTTCACTATATAATAGAAATTACCTTGGCCTAATACGATAAATCTAAGAAAGGGGATGTATAGCCAATGTCCAAGCTAAGGGTCCATGGAAAATATCGACAAACTAAGGTATTCAATGGAGTTTCTGGGCTGTCCCTAATTATAAGCCAAAGGCCAAAAGAGTTATCAAGACTAGGTGATCAAAGAGAGTCTTATTAAAGCGCAAGTTGATGGCTATTCTAGTAGGAAATCAAGTAAGAATCTAATGAGGCCATTAAAAAGTGTTTGGGGACCAATTAAATCTCAGAAACTCAAGTGAAAGGTTAAAGAAAGCCAAGTGGAGGAATAAGAGGAGCAAATGGAGCTCAATGAAGGCCGGACAGCAATGAATGAGTATCGGCCTGAGTGAACAAGCCAGCGTCGAGTTGTGCCTAAAGAGAGGCTTGTCCAATACTGAAGTAGAGTTGGCGCTAGCTCAAGAGGCTAAGCTGTTGCCAACTTACCTTTATTTTGAAGGACAATTCTACGGGAAGCTAAATTGGCACTGGATTAGGGGACCACACTAGCGCCAACTCGTTCTCGGGCATCTCCGACTATATTTGTTATTTTCATGTAATTTGAAGCCAAAACTCTTTTATTTTCATTCTTTACTTGTTTAGTTTTAAGAGTTCTATATAAACACTCAAACATCTTATATTTGGAAGATGGACTAGATTTGAGTATTGTGTGTTTGAAGAACATTGTTCTCTTTAGAAGGCTCGAGCTCTTGGAATCAAGATGAGTCCTTCGTTGTTCATCCTCTTTCATGACCAACCTAAGAGATTTAGCCCACCCTTGTTGTGTCTCTAAATTAATTAGATAATTCAACTAGTTTTCTTGTTTGGTTTTAGAGTTGTTCTCTTCTAAGAATCTTCAAGTAGCAAGTTGAGTGTGTACAATTTTAATCTATCTTCTTCTTGATCATGATAGATTAGGAGTGTTGCATGTGATTGTAGAAGGCCAAACCTACCATTTTAAGAGTCCTAGTAGTCCTAAACCACCTAGGGTTCTTGATATATAAGTAAAGGTGTGTTCTTGTGCAAAATTTCATCTATTTTATACCTCCATTTTTCTAGCTATTTGCTTGTTCCCATCCTTGTTGACTTTCTTCAAGAGCCACTTATGTAATACCCTACATTTTAACATTCGATTGGCTACTACTTGTAATAGGATGAGAATTTGTATCAATGGACAGAACAAAAGATGATCGGTGCAATGAAACGAATATTTTGGTATAATAGTATTTTGTTGAGACCTGGATGTAATTATTGGATTTGTTCTACCCGTACCCTAAATCTTCAGAAGGCTACTACTATTAAAAAAATAAGAATTTGAGAGTACACTGAGAAGAGAAATTGAATAGTGTGATGAAACGCACGTTCTAATGTGAATTATGTTATTTGGATTATCGGGTTTTAACCGTGCCTGTGACTTTAACCGTGAATTTGACTAAACAGAGAAGGAATTGAAGAATTTCAGTATTACCAATGGATTTAGTGGAGTTTTTCGAGTTGAATGGTAAAGTAAAATGTTTTTCCATTTTGGACCTGATTTTGGTCATATCTGAGAAAAATTGAAAATGCGGTAAAAAATGTTGGCATGAGGCATTTTATGATTGGTAGCCTTGGACATGTGTCAATTTATGAGAGGTTGCATGAAGAATTCATGCAAGATGCATGTAATTAAAGAATTACAAAATAAATAGAAGAATGATGTGTATTTTTATGATTGAAACACATCAATTGTAAGCCATTTAATTAGGGTCTTGTGCAATTTAATTGGCCAATATTTGGACCATGAAAAGGTGGTTGAATGGCTAAAAATTAGTCAAGAAGTCGGTAGCCTGAATAGAGAAAAGAAGAAGACATTTCGTGGAGGAAAATTAAGGATAATGGTGTGTAAATTTTCAATTGGAACACACTTGAAAATTATCCACCATACAATTAATTAAATTAATATTTTATTTTTCCAAATTTCTGATGAAGAATGGTGGTGAAGAGGCTGATTTACTGCCATATTTTTTACAGCATTGAAGAAAGAAAAACAAGAGAAAAAGAAATTATCAAGAAAGAGAAAAAAAAAAAGTGCTAGTGTGTGTTCTTGGTGAGATGTGTGTTCTTGAGAGAATCTTGGAGGAAATTCACACCAAAGAGCTCTAAATACAATTTAAAACCTTGCCTTGCTTGAATTAAAGTTGTTGTTGGTGAATGGTGAACATTTTGATATCAATTTTAACATGAAAAATATGATTTTCATGTTTTGATTTTGGATCAAAAGCTAGGGTTTATAAAATTTGTTGATGAACTTTCTATATGTCTATGTGTGTTAGCTACCTAGAAGCTTTATGGGTATTGTTTTATGTGATGAAGAATTGAATATTCATGGTAGTTCGAAGGATTGATCTTTGTTGATGAGATGATGACCAAAGAAGAATTGAAATGGAAGTTGATTAGTTAGAAAAATGAATTATGCTAGCTTTTGATTGAAAGAAGTAAAGTTGTGTTGAATAAACATGACTTTCATGAGTTGTTGGAATCTCAAAATTGAAGGATCAAAGGTGATTCGAAGGAAAATTGAATGAATTAATGCTCTCAAGGTGTTAAAGGGGTAAAGGAAATTAAAGGATAGCATGAATAGTTGAAATGGAGCAAAACTATTGGGGATGTTTTTGCTCTTTATTTTGTCATGAAAACCTGAAATTAGGAAATGGCCTATATAGAATTAAATTTTAGAGTCTTATGGTCATTTTGGTATGTCATAGAGTGAAATCAGAGTTGTGGATTGAAAGTTATGTGCAAAACAAAATCATGTTTCAAGCAGTGAAATTCTAGAAAATTAGTTCGAAAATGGATAAACTTAAGGATGATTGATTAATTGTGTGACTTTGGATTAAATGATTGAGAAATATGGAGTGAATCCCTCGTGCATGAAGCGAGGAAGGATATGGAAAAAGGAAAAACGAAAGAATTGAACAAATGACATGAACCAAAGTTGAACGTTTTCTTTAACTCTCGGCTAAACGTTGTTTGGATGTCGGCCCCGTCGGCTACACGTCGGCTACCATTGGCTAGTTTTTGACCCAACAGCACTAAACCTAGAAACAATGTCTGATGTAGGTTTGTTGGCAATTGGCCAACGACATGTTGAAAACTGTGGAAACGATGGTCGAATGGCTTTGAACGGGAAAAGTTATTAGGACACGAGGTGAGTCCCATTGATTTCTAAAACCTTTGAAAGCTAGTGTACTTCACTTTTCCATGAAATGCTATGTTTTATACCATTTTGGAAATCCTTGAATATATTTAAGGTTATTTGAGCAAGATTTATTCTTATGCAACTTTGGTCTCGAGTGAACATCATATTTGGCTTGAAAACCTTAACAGATGATTAAAGCATAAATTTTGTAAATTTAGTCCATTTCAGATTAAACACTTGGGATTTTTAGAAAATGGTAATTCTTGGAATCGAGTATTCACAAATTGACTGGAATGCCCTTATTGGAACATGTTATGGAAATATGCTTGAAAACTTTGAATTTAATCCTCTTTTAGGATTAGAATTCTAGAATTCTTGAAATAAGTTCCTTTTGAAATCGGGTATTTGGAAAATAATTCAAATGTCCTTATTGGAATGTTTTTTAAAAACCTTTGGAATCAAGTATTTAGTAAATGACCGAAATATCCTTATTGGAACTCTTGTGAACACTTCTCAAATCGGGTAAGGGTAAAATGACCCGAATACACTCGAAAAATCTTTTTGGAATCAAGTATGGAAAAAATGACCCAAATACCCTTGAAAATGACTTTTGTAATTGAGTAAGGAAAAAATGACTCGAATACTCTTGGAGACTTGTTTTAATGTGAGAAAAGAAACTCGTTACCCTGTTTTGACACGTTTTTGGAAAAGTATCTCTCGATAAGAAATCGACTTTTGGAAAACACATTTTGATCTCGAAAATTGCTTTATTCACCTAATGTGTCATGGAATGAATTGATAGGTCCTACAGAGCCCATGGAATTTATTATCTGATTTGCAAGTCAGTGGGATCAATTTCTGAAAAATGATATTTTGTCCCAAAAAATTTTGTTTTGAAAATCTTGCGGGAACAAATAACCCTCTGGCATGATCAGTTAGTAGGGGTTAGTATTGGTAACATTGAGTACTCAACAAGGACTTTGATCTTTGTACTAGCTTATGTTAGAGATAAACGACCCCAAGTAACCTAGCTAGTTCTGGGATTTGTCTTACTCCAAACAAGACGACAGAATATTGAGATGAGTCATCCTGACTAGCCATTTAGTACCTGACAATTGTCGCGTCTCTAGGTGCATATTATTTTGAGCCATTCACTGAATGCTGGGTGGGGACACTCGGTGTGTTAGACTCCTTGCCGCCTCGATGGTGATTAACGTCAGGATTGGGACCTCTGGTTTACGGTGATAAGAGTGTGCTGTGATATACTTGGTATGCTATGGTATACCTATTATTTATTCTTAGTATGCTGTGGTGTACTTGGTATGCTGCGGTATACCTATTATTTATTCTCAATACGCTGCAGTGTACTTGGTATGCTATGGTATACCTATTATGTATTCTTGGTAGTACGCTGCAATGTACTTACCCTTCCGGCAATGCACAATTGAATACTGTAGGCTGCAGTCTAAGTGTAATGATATGTGGTGTCGTAAGCAAAGCCTTGTGAGCTTTACATACAGGCCGACATTCTGTTGGAGAAGTGCCTGTAATTTGAAAATCGGGGCAATGATTTGAAATTGAAACATAGTTTTTCAAAAATGATTGAGTTCTAAATAAACTCTTTTTTAGAGAGTTTTGAAATTATTTTCCAGTAGGAAAATGTTATGCTCTTCCACAAAGGTTTTATGTACTTTGTTTCTTTCATAAAAAACTAGTACACAAGGGACTCATTGGGCTATTTTTTACTCACATGTGTTTTTTATCGCACTCTTTTGAAGGATTCTAAGTTGAACAAACCTACGGATAGAGAGGCGATACCACAGTAATAGCAACATACGTGTGGACGCTTTCTCTTTTTATTATGTACTATACTTCTGATGTAGTATGGAGATTGTATGTATGAAATGCTCTAATATATACATATATATATATATATATATATATATATATATGATATTGATGGTATGGATTTGGACCTTGCATACTTTGTTAGTTTTTTGTTATAAAGACCACTTGTCTGGGTAACTGAACGGGGCGACACCCGATTCTGATATGCTTCCGCTGTTACTTTGAGTAGGGGTGTTACAATTGGTATCAGAGCAAAGTTAATATAGAACTGTGGTATCGTCATAGGAATTGATAGAATTTTTTCATTATGTGGGTATGATGGATAGGAGTATTAAGGGCAAGCACCCAATGGATGAGACCTGAGAAGATTAGGTCGGTCTACCGAGTAGGCGTGTCAGGACGTGTCAGTTTGATAGGACCTGGCCTTAGCCGCCGTCATGTACCCTGTCTCACTAGGAGTAGATTTGACCTAGCAGTACCCATCATTATTTCGTTTACGTGAGACCTTAGTTTGGAGGGGACATCTACTCCCGAGAGGACATTGCCACCACATGAGGAGGTAGGTGGCAATTCTGATGAGATTAATGGTGATATTGAGCTATACCATCAGGATGATGATCAGGAGGACAGTATCCTCGATTGTGTAGTATTGTCTGAGGATGATGAGGAGGTATTTAGCGGGGGTGTACCTGGAGTATTGAAGAAGGAGTTACTGGGGTTAGAGGTTGCTAAGGCAGGAGAGAATCAAGAAGTACTTGAGGTGGAGGCATCTGTGGTCAAGGAGCTTGAGGAGGAGTTGGAGATAGACATAGAGATACTAGCTTGGTTACACCCTGATATGGATAGAGATGAGAGATTTGATGTAGCTGAGTCCTACACAGTTTCTACCGATTCAGGATCTCTCATTTTAAATAGTAATGATGATGAGTAGGAGGATAAGATGTAGATATATGTAGTAGGATACATATAGTTCGGCCAGTGTATATGGCGGTGTGCTCAGCACATAAAATTTTATACTGACTTTGTAAATGCATATAAATTATGTTCCTACTATGCTCACTATTTCCACTTTTGTGCCTACTTTCAAGCTATGTTACATTGTTTTACTAGTAAAATCATATGAACTATACACATGCCTCGTAAAAGAACTCCCAGATAATTATTACAAACAACTTGAAATTATCTTAAGACAGTGGTGGAGGAACCATATATGAGAGGTTCCCATCTTGTAAATTTGGATCATCCTATATTCAAAAATCTTCCAAAAAATGGCTGATACCATTCAACAGTTGACTGAGACTATCACTAGAACTATTAAGAATGCTAGAATAAATGAGAATATGAGTAGTTGAAATCAAAGTGGATTTCGGGGTATGAGTCAAAAAAAATCTGGAGGGCTCCGATAGCAGAATAAAGGAAAAATTGTTGGGATTCGTGGACTCCTAAACGCGGAAAACATCTACGAATCCCTCCCGAGGACCCAAGTAAACGATTAAGAAGATCTAAGCTTTAAGGATTACCTCTGGTTGCTGTAATCGAAATCCTTCGATTCTGGTTGCGCTGTTGTACGTTCAACCCGAACAATCACCAGACGCTGCAGTATGCGAACATCCTCTATCGGATACACACCGCGAACTCACTCGATACCCGGGGAGTGCTAGCGCCTAGGGTTTGAGAGGTTTTTTCTGGTAGAGAATGGCACGAATGTTCTCAACCAAAAAATTGGACTATTGAAAGACGGCTAGGGTGGTTAGTACTTAAATAGTCCCTAGTCATACTATTAATGAGACAGGACATCATTAATGCGTTAAGATTAGCATGTGTTAGACTTCCTGATTTGATCAGGCGGTGGTTCTCATAACCGTGAGTATTGAGATACTCAAAGTTAACACATGGATGCTTGTTAATGGAACAAGTTCACTGGATGACCTAGCTTTGAGATAATCATATGGATAACTATTTAGTGCCAGTGATATAATCTCAATATAGAAAACGTGCAAGTATCCTTAGCCTTGAGATCTCTAAGGTACTTTGTTTCCTGAACCTTGTACTTTGATTCCAATCTCCGGAGCTCGATCGAGAGCCACCTATGGGATGGATATTGGGTACATGGTGAAGTAAACAAAAGTAGTTGAGAGGGTCAATGAAGGATTCACCACTCCTAATAGTAGGGGCGAATATCTCACGGCCACTTGTAAGAATTACTACTCGAAAGTCCTTAGCCAAGGCAATTGTGTACTGGAAGTAGTTCCAATTGATACACATCTAGAGTAGTGAGTTCCTGGTATAAGTACTATTGTATCGGGCCAGAATTAATTTTGGAGGGAGTTGGCACTAATTCCGTACTCCAAACCGAATGAGATATTGTATAGTGAAAGGAGTTGATTGCACTAAAGTTTGTTATTGAAGGGTTTATGTCAAGCCACTTGACTTCTTGGACTCTTGGGTGGTCATGATGTGTTGCTAAATACTGCTAATGATCTTGAAATATGGGTTTATTAATTGATGAATTAATAAACCAATCCTGATTAGAATTAATATGATTAATTCTAATTAATTATGGATTATTGATCTCAAAGACGTTTGGATTAATTCATGTTCTCTACCAATTGACTGGGAAACCTAATAGGTCACACACAATAGATGGTTATATACTCAAGATGTTATTTGATAACAATGTGGGGTTAATTTAGAGAAAGAAAAGTTGTTGTGGAAAAATTATAATTAGTTATAATTTGTGGTACAAGTTGTAAATGTGAGTACTTAATGTTTCCAATTACAATTAGGGAATTCTAATAGGATTAGAATTCTCATTTTTGGAAAGGGAATTTTGTGTGATATATAGTAGCTAATAACACACGAAAAACCCTAGCCAATAGCTGTAAAAACAACACACGATTCTCTCTTCCTTTGATCTCTCTTTCTCTCATTTTTCTTCTTGAAAGAAAAACCCTAGCCGCCATTAATTTTTTGCTAGCACAGAAATTTTGGTGCTTGAGTATTCCTCAATGTGGATTACTATTAGAGATAATCACACACTGTGATTATAGTGGGTAGACGTTCAACTCACGTGGAGGTTGATCACGAGGATTGCTGGATCGCTCCTCAACTTGAAGAAGAAAATTTTGTTCTTCGTACAATCATCCAAAGATAAAAGCTGTTGCATTTATTGTCGTTATGTCTTGTTCTCCACACATAGAAGAGTCCTGGGAGGGTGTCTCGATTTATTTTCCACTGTGTCGTATAGGATACGAGCCTGAAATACCCAACAGTGGTGTCAGAGCCAGGCTATGTGTAGTCTACGGACATTGTTTTGGTATGGAAAACTATTTTCATGTTTGTCTTTATTTGCTGTGAAAATCATTTTCACTCGAGTCAAAATCGTTTCGATCTTTATGATTTGGGTCCGTAGCACAATATGATTGTGTTATAGTCACAGAGTATTTTGAAAAGATGCTTTCTTTGGTGCTGAAAAATTTCTGCAGAAAAACGTTTTCTTGCAGCATGGATGTTGCCCTCCGTTTCATCTTAATTTTCCGTTTTGATTTTGTTTAAACTAACAAATTAGTTATTGTTTATAGCTTCAAAATAGAAAATACAGCTGAGAATTGTTCTCACTGAAAATTTGCAGAAGAAGAAAGCACCAGAAATTTTTTCTGGAATTTTTTGAAAATTACCGCCATTGTTGCAGAACATAGGCGGCGCCGGCGCCGACCTCCAAGCCGGTGCCGGTTCCATTCTGTTCGCGATGTCTGAAAATCGTTTTTGGAAGATAAAAATTTTTGGAAACCAGAATAGAGCTAGCGCCGGCTCCAGCTTTCAAACCAGCGCCGGTTCTGCTCTGTTTGCAACGTCTAGTAATTAAAAAAAAAAATATCCGGAACAGAATTTTGAAAGGGAAAAACCTCATTTGATGAGAGACGAGACCCAAAAGCATTTTCTCAAAATTAGTTTTGAGACAATCAATTTTGTTCTTCAAAATAATGATTTTGAAAATCTAAAATTGATGTATTCTCTAAAATGGTCATTTTAGAATTTGTTTTATTTTTCAAAAATAGTGATTTTGGAATAATAAAAGTATATGTTTATTTTGTTTAAGCATAGTCAATGGCATGGTGGATGGTTATGGATTAAAACCAATTATATATGTTCATGCATTTTACAGTTTTGATTTTTATGAAATAGGGCCTACGTATCCTACCTTCTCTAGAATTCTTGTGTAATTCTCTTCTCATCTAACTCCCCTCGAATGTAACTCGAGGTTTTCTCTCCTTAGGAAATTATGTAATTAGTTTACATAGGTTAGATACGAGTAGAATTATTATATTCTGGAGATGGCAACTAAAACAAGGCGAGGAGGTAAGACTTTCTACTTAAATCATGCATGAACACATATGGTTAACTATATTAATTTCTTTTATGGCTTAAAGAAATTAATTTAGGAAAAGTCCATAACCATACCATGTAATTGCTTTATTACAATGATTATCAATTATGTGATTTATTGATTATTATGCATGTCATTCAACGAAATCACTAAAAGGAAGAAATCCTTCAATTAATATTAAACCTAGTTCCTTTCGTTAATATAGTAAGAACGAGAGTCCTTTTTCGAGACCAGGTTATTGGGCAAACCCAAGCCTACTTGACATTGGGCATGTTCAAGCTATGGAATTAAATTACTGATTAATGGGTCAAGTTTAACTAAATTCTTTATCCAAGTTAGGCAAACTTAAGCATAAAGAAATTTAGAGGAAAAGTTGGGGTAGCCTAAAAGGCTTTAAGATTAAAAGCTGTTAATCACCCAATGATCCGGTAATTACATACGATGTAATTGGTATTGGATACCTACCAATGAACTTAAGGGTGGCTTGTTGGGCAAACCCAAGGTTATTCTTGAGGAATTTGGATACCGGTCCACTAGGAAAGCTTCCAACGGACTTTCCCGAATCAGTAGTGGGGGCTATTGGTTTGAGTAAAATAGTGGAGTAAAAATGCGTTTAATTAAAGTCCTAATTATTTGCATATTAAAGTCCTAATTAGTCCTAATGCTCTCTATATTTGCATCTAGGTCACTTGCATCATGTCAACGAACTTGAACTTATGTAGCATTTTGGAAACCAGCAAGTTAACCGAATCAAACTATCTCGACTGGTATAGAAATTTGAAAATCGTTCTCAAAATCGAAAAAGTTACTCTACGTGCTAGATGCTCCTATTCCACCACTACCAGCCCAAGATGCTCATGCTGATGAGCATGCTATCCATAAGAGGCATAAGGAGGATAGTGATACAGCATCATGTATTATGCTGGCATCCATGACTCCTGAGTTGTAAAAACAACCCGAGCATATGGATGCTCAATCGATTATTTTACATCTTCGAGAGCTGTTTGATGCCCAAGCCAGAACTGAGAGATATGAGATCTCGAAGCAACTATTTCGTTGTAAAATGGCAGAGGGTTCTTCTGTGGCCACTCATGGGCTGAAGATGCTGGGCTTGATAGAGAAGCTTAGATCTCTCGGGTTTGCAATGGATCATGACTTTAATTCTACAATCTTTGTCTAATAGTTTCTCACAATTTGTGATTAACTATCAGATGAACAAGATTGAGTCCACCATTCCTGAATTGGTCAATCTTCTCAAAACTGTGGAGTCCTCTATGAAGAAGGATTCCAATGCGGTTTTAATGGTAGAATCTTCCTCTTCTAAGAAGAAAGTTCAAAAGAAGAAGAAGAAGGCTGCCATGAAGCCCAAATGTGGTGTGAACAAGAAGGACGTAGCTACCAAGGGCCCATGCCATCATTGTGGGAAGATGGACCACTGGAGGCACAACTGCAAAGCTTACTTGGAGACCATCAAGGACAATAAGTAGAAGGAGAAGCTTACAAGCACTTCTACTTCTTCTCCAGGTATGTTTATGATTGAGATAAATACTGCCTTTAGAAATGAGATATGGGTATTAGATACCGGATGTAGATCTCATTTGTGCAATAACTTGTAGGGACTAAAGAGCAGTAGAAGGCTAGTGAAAGGCGACATGTACCTACGTACTGTAAATGGGGCAAAGGTTGCTGCACTTGCTGTGGGGACATACGAGCTAAACCTGCCTTCGGGATTGATTCTAGAACTGGAAAATTGTTATTATGTACCAGTTTTAATGAAAAACATTATCTCAGTTGCGTGTTTAGACTTATGTGGATTTCATTTAATATTTAAGAATAAATGTTGTTCTTTCTCATTGAATGATATTTGTTATGGTTCAGCAACTTTGATTAATGGTTTATATGTTCTAGACTTGGATAATCCAATTCTCAATATAAACAATAAGAAACCTAAAATAGATAACTCTAACACCTCTTACTTATAGCATTATCGTTTGGGCCATGTAAACGAAAAATCGTGTTTCTAAGTTACACAAGCTTGGTGACTTAGGGTCATTTGATTATGAATCATATGGCACATGTGAGTCTTGTTTACTAGGTAAAATGACTAGAAGTACTCCTTTTCTAGGAAAAGGAGAACGGGCCAAGAAGTTATTAGAACTCATACATTCTTATGTATATGGCCCAATGTCAAAACAAGCAAGAGGAGGTTATAACTATTTCATAACATTTAGCAATGATTTCTCACGATACGGGTATTTGTATTTAATGAAATACAAATCTGAGGCATTTGAAAGGTTCAAAGACTTCAAGAATGAAAAAGAGAAACAACTTGGCAAAAGTATTAAGACTCTAAGATCTGAATGAGGAGGAGAATACTTGAATCAAGAGTTTCTGAGTTATCTTAGAGATAGTGGGATTATCTCAATGGACTCCGTCACATACACCTCAACATAACGGTGTATTTGAAAGAAGGAATCGAACCCTTTTAGACATGGTATGGACCATGATGGCTTCTGTAGACCTACCAAAATCATTTTGGGGGTATGCACTAGAGACTTCTGTTTATATACTAAACAGAGTTCTGACAAAATCAGTTAATACTACCCCATTTGAGTAAGACACAAGTTGAAAGGGATCACATGAGTAAGATTCCATATGCCTCGGCAGTAGGATCTATCATGTATGCTATGATATGTACTTGGCCCGATGTATCTTGTGCTCTCAGTTTGACGAGCAGATACCAATCCGACCCTGGTGAGGGTCATTGGGCAGCTATAAAGAACATCTTTAAATACTTACGAATGACTAATGATATGTTTTTAGTATATGTAGAAGGTGATTTGAAAATAAACGGATATACAAATACTAGTTTTCAATCTGATAAAGATGATTTCAAATCACAATTTGGCTATGTGTTTACGTTGTGCGGAGGGGCAATAAGTTGGAAAAGTTCCAAACAAGAGACTATTGCCGACTCTGTAGGATTTCTATAATGCATAATCAGATTAAGCGCAGCGGAAAACAACAAGAAATCCAAGCCATGGATAACGGGTTTGCAATAGAAACGGGGAAAAGGAGAAGATTACGTCTATTACCTCGTGAAGCCGGAATTCAAAAATTTCAGAAACAAGAACGCAGGCGCGATCCAGATTATCCAAAACCGTTCACTGTAGCTCAACTGAAGTCCAAGAAAGAACTCCCTCTAATGATAATCCACACAAGGTTGAATGCTCACAATCTCACAATTCTATGCTAGTAGAATTCGGGAGGCTAGGGTTTTGATCAAGAAGAGAGACAGCTAGGGTATGATCAAGAGAGAAGCAGAGAAATGGTTTCTCTGTTATTGCGTGAATAGTCTGTGTCCAACCCTAAGGAAACCGTTTCCTTATATTTATAGATTTATAATTGCCATAAATTGCAACTTAGTCCTTCAACGTCCAATTGTCAACAAATTGGTCCTTAAAGTTTACTTAATTACAATTCGGTCCCATGAATTATAACAAACTTATAATTTACCTATAAATATATTTTCTTCTCTTAATTAACCCCACAATATTATCAAATAATATATTTGAGCATTCAAACCATTATTGTGTGTGACCCATTAGGTTTCCTGGTCTTATTGGTAGCATAATATGAATTAATTCTAACAATATTAGAATTAATAATCCTTAATAAAACAAAGGATTAAATTTATTAATTCTCTAATTAATAAATTCATATTTAGCATATCAAGAGCGGCATTTAGCAATGACTCTTGACCACCCAAAAGTCCAGAAAGTCAAGTGGCTTGACATGAACCTTTCAATAGCACATTATCAATGCAATAAACTCCTTTCAACATACAATATCTCATTCGGTCTAGAGCATAGAATTAGTGCCAACTCCCTCCAGAATATTATTAATTCTGGCCCGAATATTTTAGTACTTGTTCAAGAAATCCATTACTCGATATGTGTATCAATTGGAACCATTTCCATCACATAGTTGCCTTGGCCAAGGACTTCATGAGTAATGATTTCTACAAGTGGCCTTGAGATATACTCTCCTACTATTAGGAGTGGTGAATCCTTTATTGACCATATCAACTACTTTCGTTTACTTTACTTTGTACCCAATATCCATCCCATAGGCGGTCCTAGATAAGACTCCAAAGATTAGAATCAAAGTACAACGCTCGATAAACAAAGTACCTTGGAGATCTCAAGTCTAAGGATACTTGCACACTTGCTATAATGAGATTCTATCACTGGCACTAAATAGTTATCCAAGTGATTATCTCGTAGCTAGGTCATCCAATGAACTTGTTTCAAAACAAGCATCCACACGTTAATCCTGAGTATCCCAATACCCACGGATATGAGAACCACCGCTTGATCCAATCAAGAGATATAACATGTGCTAGTCTTGGCGTATTAATAATGTCCCATCTTATTAATACTATGACTGTGGATTATTTAAGTACAAACACTGCATAGTGTAGTAGGAATCTCACATCATGATCTCTATCATGATTTCCTTAACACTATGTTGTACTATGTACTTTATCTAATGGTTTGTACACATATTTAGATATAACAATCAAACTAAAAGATAAAGAATGCCTCTTATTAATTTAATATGCAATATACATGGTACAAGTAATTGCCTCTAGGGCACAACACTAACAAACTCCCACTTACACTAGAGCCAATCATTCATGTATCAAATACCAAATGACTTAACATATTTATCATATTTCTTCTGGGAAAGCGCTTTAGTGAGTGGATCAGCTATGTTCTGATCTGTTGGAATTATCTCTATCTTTACATCTCCTCTATCTATGATTTCTCTAATCAGGTGATAGCGTCTAAGTACATGCTTGGATCGTTGATGAGATCGTGGTTCCTTTGCCTGTGCAATGGCTCCATTGTTGTCACAATACAAAGGTATCGAATCAACAATGCTGGGCACCACTCCAAGTTCAACGATGAACTTCTTGATCCATACTGATTCTTTAGCTGCTTTAGAAGCTGCTATGTACTCTGCTTCAGTAGTTAAGTCGGCAGTAGTCTCTTGTTTGGAGCTCTTCCAACTAACTGCCCCACCACCTAATGTAAATACGTAGCCAGATTGTGATTTGAAGTCGTCCTTATCGAACTGAAAGCTGGCATCAGTATACCCTCTTACTTGTAAATCACCATCTCCATATATCAAGAATGCATCCTTAGTCCTTCGTAAGTACTTAAGGATATTCTTTACAGCCGCCCAGTGACCCTCTCCAGGATCAGATTGGTATCTGCTCGTCAAACTAAGAGCACACGATACATTAGGCCTAGTACATATTATAGCATATATGATAGACCCAATTGCTGAAGCATATGGAATTCTACTCATGTGATCCCTTTCAACTTGTGTCTTTAGAGACATTGACTTTGAAAGGCTTACACCATGTGTCATAGGTAAGAATCCTTTTTTGGATTGATCCATGCTGAACCTTTTCATCACTTTGTCTATGTATGTAGACTGTGAAAGACCTAGCAACCTTCTAGATCTATCTCTATAGATCTTTATTCCCAGAATATAGGTTGCTTCTCCAAGGTCTTTCATGGAGAACATCTTGGACAACCAAATCTTCACTGATTGAAGAGTGGAAACATCATTTCCTATAAGCAATATGTCATCTACATAAAGTAATAGGAAAACAACTTTACTCCCACTAGCCTTCTTGTACACACAAGGTTCATCCATGTTTTGAATGAAACCAAATTCTTTAATTGTCTCATCAAAACGGATATTCCAACTCCTAGATGCTTACTTAAGTCCATAAATGGACCTTTGCAACTTGCACACCTTTGTGCCATCTTCGGAAATGAAACCTTCAGGCTGTGTCATATACACTTCCTCAATTAGGTTTCCATTAAGGAAAGCTGTTTTCACATCCATTTGCCAGACCTCATAATCGTAATGAGCGGCAATGGCTAGGAGTATTCTTATGGATTTCAACATCGCAACTGGTGAAAAAGTTTCGTCATAATCAATACCTTGTCGTTGACGATAACCTTTTGCTACTAAGCGAGCCTTATAGGTAACCACATTACCATCCATGTCAGTTTTCTTTTTGAAAACCCATTTACACCCTATAGGCTTGATTCCTTTAGGTGGATCAACCAAAGTCCATACTTGGTTGTCATACATGGAATCCATCTCTGACTTCATAGCTTCGAGCCATTTGTCAGATTCTGAACTATTCAGAACATCCTTGTAAGTAGTAGGCTCATCGTCATCTATGAGCAATACGTCATTATGGTCACTTATGAGAAATCCATATCTCTCAGGTGCCACTCATATCCTACTTGACCTACGAAGCTCTTGTGTGTTAGAATGTTCATCTATTTGAATAGATATAGGTTCAGAAGGTTGATCAATATTTGTTTGCTCTTCTTGAACTTCACTAAGTTCAAGCTTGCTCCCACTATCTTCTTTGAACATGTGCTCTTTCTCTAAGAAGACAGCATGTTTTGAAATAAAAAATTTATTTTCAAAAGGAAGATAGAAGTAATATCCAAACGATTCTTTTGGATATCCAACAAACAAACATTTGTCAGACTTACTTTCAAGTTTGTCTGACATTACCTTTTTAACAAAAACAGGGCAACCCCAAATCCTTAAATGAGATAACTTTGGTCTCTTACCAAAGAATAACTCATAAGGAGTGGTATCAACCATTTTTGACGGAACTCTGTTTAAAATGTAAACAGCAGTCTCCAGTGCGTACCCCCAAAATGATTTTGATAGGTCTGCAAAAGCCATCATGGTCCTTACCATGTCTAGAAGGGTTCGATTCCTTCTCTCAGATACACCGTTATGTTGAGGTGTATATGGTGGAGTCCATTGAGACAATACTCCGTTATCTCTTAGATAACTTAGAAACTCTTGACTTAAGTATTCACCTCATCGATTGGATCTAAGAGCTTTAATACTTTTGCCAAGTTGTTTCTCTACTTCATTCTTGAAGTCTTTGAAACGGTCACAGGCTTCAGATTTGTATTTCATCAAATACAAATACCCATATCGAGAATAATCATCAATAAAGGTAATGAAGTATTGATAACCTCCTCTTGCCTGTATTGACATTGGGCCACATACATCTGAATGTACGAGTTCTAATAACTCTTTTGCCCTTTCTCCTTTTCTTGAAAAAGAAGTTTTAGCCATTTTTCCAAGTAAACAAGATTCGCATGTGTCATATGATTCGTAATCAAATGACCCTAAGTCACCTAATTTGTATAACTTAGACACACATTTTTCATTTACATGGCCTAAACGACAATGCCATAAGTAAGATGAGATTAAGTTATCCTTTTTATATTTCTTTTTACTTATATTGAGAATTGGATTATACATGTCTAGAACATATAAACCATTGATCAAAGTTGCAGAACCATAATGAATATCATTTAATGAGAAAGAACAACATTTATTCTTAAAACTTAAATGAAATCCGAATAAGTCTAAACAAGCAATCGAGATAATATTTTTCAACAAAACTGGTACAAAATAACAGTTTTGTAGTTCTAAAACTAATCCAGAAGGTAGATTGAGATGATAAGTCCCCACGACTAGAGCAGACAACTTTTGCTCCATTTGCGACTCGTAGGTCCACGTCACCTTTCTCTAACCTTCTACTATCCTTTAGTCCCTGCAAATTATTGCATAAATGAGATCCACAACCGGTATCCAATACCCATATCTCATTATTAAAGGCAGTATTAATCTCAATCATAAACATACCAGGATTAGAAGTAGAAGTGCTTGCAAGCTTCTCCTTCTCCTTCCTTTCCTTCACAGTCTCCAAGTAGGCCTTGCAGTTACGCCTCCAATGGCCTATTTTGCCACAATGATGACATGGGCCTTTATGGGCAGCCTCTTTCTTCTTGACACCTCCTTTGGGCTTAGTAGGAGTGTTCTTCTTCTTCTTCTTAGAAACCTTTTTCTTAGAAGATGAAGAACCTACTAACAAGATTGCCTTATCATCCTTTTTCATAGAGGACTCAGCAGTCTTAAGCAGATTGATTATCTCAGGTATTGTGGTCTCAACATTATTCATGTGGTAGTTGATCACAAACTGCGAAAAACTACTTGGTAATGATTGTAGAATTAAGTCAATACTTAAGTCATGATCCATTACGAACCCAAGAGACCTAAGTTTTTCAATGTAGCCCAACATCTGCAACCCATGAGTGGCCACTGAAGCACCATCAACCATCTTAGCACGGAACAGTTGTTTAGAGATCCCATATCTCTCTGTTCTAGCTTGTTTATCAAACATCTCTCTAAGATGGAGGATCATTGATTGAGCATCCATATGCTCATGCTCGTTTTTGCAACTCGAGAGACATTGACGCTTGACATGATACAAGATGTCTGTGTCGCTATCTTCTTTATGCTTCTTGTGGACGAGCATGCTCTTCGACGAGAGCATCTTGAGCTGGAGGTGGCGGAATAGGAGCTTCTAGCACGTAGAGCAACTTTTCCGACTTGAGAACGATTCTCAAGTTTCTATACCAGTCCAAATAGTTTGATTCAGTGAGCTTGTTTATTTCCAAGATGCTACGCAAGTTTAGGTTTGTCGACATGATGCAAATGACCTAGATGTAAAGATAGAATTATTAGAACATGTATATGCAAATGCAATGCAATTAATTAGGTCTTTAATTAAGCGCATAATTATTCCACTATTTTACTCAAACCAATAGCCCTCACTATTGACTTGGGAAAGCCCGTTGGAAACTTTCTTAGTGGATCAATATCCAAATTCCTTAAGAATAACCTTGGGTTAGCCCAACAAGCCACACTTAAGTTCAGTGGTAGATATCCAATACCAATTACATCAAAAAGTAACTACTGAATCATTGGGTGATTAACATCTTTTAATCATTAAAGTATCAAATACTAGCCCAACTTTGCCTCTAATTTTCTTTATGCTTGGGTTAGCCCAACCAGGATAAAGAAATTAGTTAAATCTAACCCATTAACATGAATTTAAATTCTATAGCTTGAACATACTCGATGTCAAGTAGGCTTGGGTTTGCCCAACAACCTGATCTCGAAAAAGAGCTCTCGTTCTCACTATATTAATGGAAGGCATTAGATTTAATATTATTTTAGGGATTTATTCCTTTTAGTGGTCTTATTGTTAGGCATGCATACAATTTATCAATAAGCAGCATAAATTAATAAACATGATAATAAACAATTACGTGGCATGGTTATGGACTTTCTAAAATAATTTCCTCGAGCCACCAAGGAAATTAATATGGTCAACCCTATGTGTTCATGCATGATACAGGTAGAGGGTCTTACCATCTCGCCTTATTTTGAACGCCATCTTCAAAATCTTGAAAATAAAATTCTACCACAATCTAACCTATATAATCTAATTACATAATTTCCTTAAATGAGAAACCTCGAGTTACATTCGAGAGGAGTTAGATGAGAAGAGAATTACACTAGAATTTGAGAGAAGGCAGGACACGCAGGCCCTATTTCATTAAAACAAAGCGGTAAAAAAAATACATGAACAGATATAATTTGTTTTAGTCCATAACCATCCACCATGCCATTAACTATGCTTAAACAAAATAAACATATACTTTTATTATTCCAAAATCAGTATTTTGGGAAAATAAAAAAAAATTCTAAAATCAACATTTAAGAAAAATACATTAATTTTAAATTTTCAAAATCACTATTTTGAAAAATAAAATTGATTGTCTCAAAACTAATTTTGAGAAAATGCTTTTGGGTACCGTCACGCAACGATACTAATCCGACCCTGGTGAGGGTCATTGGGCGGCTATAAAGAACATCTTTAAGTACTTACGAAGGACTAATGATATGTTTTTAGTATATGGAGAAGGTGATTTGAAAATAAATGGGTATACTAATACTAGTTTTCAATCTGATAAAGATGATTTCAAATCACAATTTGGCTATGTGTTTACGTTCTGCGGAGGGGCAATAAGTTGGAAATGTTCCAAACAAGAGACTATTGCCGACTCTGTAGGATTTCTATCATGCATAATCAGATTAAGCGCAGCGGAAAACAACAAGAAATCCAAGCCATGGATAACGGGTTTGCAATAGAAACGGGGAAAAGGAGAAGATTGCGTCTATTACCTCGTGAAGCCGGAATTCAAAAATTTCAGAAACAAGAACGCAGGCGCGATCCAGATTATCCAAAACCGTTCACTGCAGCTCAACTGAAGTCCAAGAAAGAACTCCCTCTAATGATAATCCACACAAGGTTGAATGCTCACAATCTCACAATTCTATGCTAGTAGAATTCGGGAGGCTAGGGTTTTGATCAAGAAGAGAGGCAGAGAAACGGTTTCTCTGTTATTGCGTGAATAGTCTGTGTCAAACCCTAAGGATACCGTTTCCTTATATTTATAGATTAATAATTACCATAAATTGCAACTTAGTCCTTCAACGTCCAATTGTCAACAAATTGGTCCTTGAAGTTTACTTAATTACAATTCGGTCCCATGAATTATAACAAACTTATAATTCACCTATAAATATATTTTCTTCTCTTAATTAACCCCACAATATTATTAAATAATATATTTAAGCATTCAAACCTTTATTGTGTGTGACCCATTAGGTTTCCTAGTCTTATTGGTAGCATAATATGAATTAATTCTAACAATATTAGAATTAATAATCCTTAATAAAATAAAGGATTAAATTTATTAATTCTCTAATTAATAAATTCATATTTAGCATATTAAGAGCGACATCTAGCAATGACTCTTGACCACCCAAAAGTCCAGAAAGTCAAGTGACTTGACATGAACCTTTCAATAGCAAATTATCAGTGCTATAAACTCCTTTCAACATATAATATCTCATTCGGTCAAGAGCATGGAATTAGTGCCAACTCCCTCCAGAATATTATTAATTCTGGCCCGAATATTTTAGTACTTGTTCAAGAAATCCATTACTCGATATGTGTATCAATTGGAACCATTTCCATCACATAGTCGCCTTGGCCAAGGACTTCATGAGTACTGATTTCTACAAGTGGCCTTGAGATATATTCTCCTACTATTAGGAGTGGTGAATCCTTTATTGACCCTTTCAACTACTTTCGTTTACTTTACGTTGTACCCAATATCCATCCCATAGGCGGTCCTAGATAAGACTCCAAAGATTAGATTCAAAGTACAACGCTCGATAAACAAAGTACCTTGGAGATCTCAAGTCTAAGGATACTTGCACACTTGCTATAAAGAGATTCTATCACTGGCACTAAATAGTTATCCAAGTGATTATCTCGTAGTTAGGTCATCAAATGAACTTGTTTCAAAACAAGCATCCACACGTTAATCCTGAGTATCCCAATACCCACGGATATGAGAACCACCGCTTGATCCAATCAAGAGATATAACATGTGCTAGTCTTGGCGTATTAATAATGTCCCATCTTATTAATACTATGACTGTGGATTATTTAAGTACAAACACTGCATAGTGTAGTAGGAATCTCACATCATGATCTCTATCATGATTTCCTTAACACTGTGTTGTACTAGGGACTTTATCTAACGGTTTGTACACATATTTAGATATAACAATCAAACTGAAAGATAAAGAATGCCTCTTATTATACATGGTACAAGTGATTGCCTCTAGGGCACAACATTAACAGACTCTACGACAGAAGCTGAGTACATAGCTGCTTCTAAAGCAGCTAAGGAGGCTATTTGGATCAAGAAGTTCGTGATGTAACTAGGTGTGGTTCCTAGTGTTGTTGGTCGAATAACTTTATATTGTGATAACAACGGAGCCATTGCACAAGAAAAGGAGCCGTGGTCTCACCAACAATCCAAACACGTACTACGACACTATCATCTGATCCGGGAGATCATAGATAGGAATGATGTAAAGATAGAGAGAGTTCCCATGGATGAGAACATAGCTGACCCGCTTACGAAAGTACTATCCCAAAAGAAACATGATTGTCATGTTGAGTCATTAGGTATTAGATACATGAATGATTGGCTCTAGTGCAAGTGGGAGTTTGTTAGTGTTGTGCCCTAGAAGCAATCACTTGTACATTGTATATGACACATTTTATTTTAATAAAAGCCATTATTTATCTTACAGTTTCTTTTGTTTACTTTAAGTAATATAACTAATCGATAAAATACCTAGTACAACACTGTGTTAAAAAAATTATGATAGAGATCATGATATGAGATTCCTACTATACTGGATGGTGTAAGTACATAAATAGTCCCTAGTCATAATATTAATGAGACATGACATCATTAATGCATTAAGACTAACATGTGTTAGACTTCCTGATTTGATCAGGCAGCGGTTCTTATAACCATGAGTATTGAGATACTCAGAGTTAACACATGGATGCTTGTTAATCGAACAAGTTCATTGGATGACCTAGCTTTGAGATAATCACATGGATAACAATTTAATGCTAGTGATATAATCTCAATATAGCAAACGTGCAAGTATCCTTAGACTTGAGATCTCCAAGGTACTTTGTTTGTTGAGTCTTGTACTTTGATTCCAATCTCTGGAGCTCGATCGAGGGTCGCCTATGGGATGGATATTGGGTACATGGTGAGGTAAATGAAAGTAGTTGAGAGGGTCAATAAAGTATTCACCACTCGTAATAGTAGGGGCGAATATCTCACGGCCACTTGTATGAATTACTACTCGAAAGTCCTTGGCCAAGGCAATTGTGTATTGGAAATAGTTCCAATTGATACACATCTAGAGTAGTGGGTTCCTGGTACAAGTACTATTGTAGTCGGGCCAGAATTAATTCTAGAGGGAGTTGGCACTAATTACGTACTCCAAACTAAATGAGATATTGTATAGTGAAAGGAGTTGATTGCACTAAAGTTTGTTATTGAAGGGTTTATGTCAAGCCACTTGACTTCTTGGACTCTTGGGTGGTCATGATGTGTTGCTAAATACCGCTCATGATCTTGAAATATGGATTTATTAATTGATGAATTAATAAACCAATCCTGATTAGAATTAATAGGATTAATTCTAATTAATTATAGATTATTGATCTCAAAGGCGTTTAGATTAATTCATGTTCTCTACCAATTAACTGGGAAACCTAATAGGTCACACACAATAGAGGGTTATATACTCAAGATGTTATTTGATAACAATGTAGGGTTAATTGAGAGAAAGAAAAGTTGTTGTGGACAAATTATAATTAGTTATAATTTGTGGTACAAGTTGTAATTGTGAGAACTTGATATTTCCAATTACAATTAGGAAATTCTAATAGGATTAGAATTCTTAGTTTTGGGAAGGGAATTTCATGTGATATATAGTAGCTAATAACACACGAAAAACCCTAGCCAATAGCTGGAAAAACAACACACGATTCTCTCTTCCTTTGACATCTCTTTCTCTCGTTTTTCTTCTTGAAAGAAAAACCCTAGCCGCCATTAATTTTTGCTAGCACAGAAATTTTGGTACTTGAGTATTCCTATGTGTGGATTACTATTAGAGATAATCACACACTGTGATTATAGTGGGTAGACATTCAACTCACGTGGAGGTTGATAATGAGGATTGCTGGATCGCGGCTGAACTTGAAGAAGAAAATTTTATTCTTTGTACAATCACCTAAAAGTAAAAGTTGTTGCCTTTATTGTCGTTATGTCTTGTTTTCCACACATAGAAGAGTCCTGGGAGGGTATCTCGATTTATTTTCCGCTGCACTGTCTAGGATACGAGCCTGAGATATCCAACAGAAACAATCAAGGACAGAGGTCAGGACTAGGAAAAGGGAACCCAAGACAATCTTCTTACCTACTAGAATCGGACCTGCTAAACCATAAGTGAATGCTCGAGTGGTTGTATTAGAAAAGATAATAATCATGCCACAGTAGTGTAAGGTATTCTATTTATTTTTTTATCATGATGCTAAAGTATTAGTACACCTTGGTTCTATGTATTCTTTTATTGCCAATTCTTTTCTAGATTCTATTGGGGGGGGGGGGGGGGGATGAAACTTCATATGAAATGATTGTCAGTACACCATTTGAAAAGTAAATGAATAGTGAGAAAATACATAGGGGATGTAATATTTTGGTAGAAAATGAAATTTTGGAAGGAGATTTGATATGTTCTCCTATAGAGGATTATGATACTATCTTGGGCATGGACTGGCTATCTTTGTATCATGCTCAAGTTGACTGTAGACATAAGGTAATACAATTCCATCGGCCTGGAAAACCTATATTAAAATTTGTTGGCAAGGCTGGACAAAAGAATAATGTTTTTGTATCGAGACTCAAGGCCCGAAAAATGATTAAGAAAGGGTGCACTGGATACCTGACTTATGTGATTAATAAGTCAGGAGAGGTTAAGAAACTTGAAGATGTTCCTATGGTGAATGAGTATTTAATTATTTTTCTAGTAGGATTGAAGGAATTACCACCGGAAAGAGAAGTAGAGTTTTCTATTGATTTAGTGCCATCAAAAGAACTAATTTCAAGAACTCCTTATAGAATAGTACCTGCAGAATTACAAGAGCTCAAGAAAATAATTACAGGAATTAATAGAGTAAGGATTCATTCGGCCTAGTACTTCACCTTGGGGAACACCTGTATTATTTGTTAAGAAGAAGGATGGATCACTACGAATGTGTATAGATTATTGAGGATTGAATGCAGTGATGGTAAAGAATTAATATTCGTTGCCTATGGTTGATGAATTGTTTGACCAGTTACAAGGGATATGATGTTTTTTTAAAATTAGATTTGTGGCAAGGATATTACCAAGTTCAGATTCGGGAAGAGGATATACCAAAAATTGCATTTAACACGCGATATGGACATTTTGAGTTTGTAGTGATGCCATTTGGTGTTACTAATGCCCTTGCTATTTTCATAGACCTGATGCACCGAACATTTCGGCCATACTTCGATAATTTTGTTATTATATTTGTAAATGATATCTTGGTGTATTCCAAAGATCTTCAAGAACATGAACAACACCTTCGAAAAGTACTGGGAAGTCAACGGAAGCCAAATTGTATGCAATCTTAGTAATAGTGAGTTTTAGCTACAAGTAGCATTCTAGGGGCGTGCAACATCTAAAGATGGGATTATGGTAGATCCTGTAAAAGTCGAAACAAACTAATTGGACTCGTCCTAAGACTCTAACTGAAATACAAAGTTTTCTTGGATTAGTAGGATATTATCAGAGATTTATTGAGGGATTTTCTAAGATAGCTCCATCTTTGACACGACTCACCCAAAAGAAAGTTCTTTATGTTTGGACCAAGAAGTATGAGAGAAATTTCCAGGATCAGAAGAAATGTTAAGTTCTGCTCCTATTTTGGTATTGTCGATAATGGAGAAACCTTATGAGGTGTACATAGATGCGTCAAATGAAGGATTAGGAAGGATATTAATACAGTAGAGAAAGGTGATAACTTATATCTCTAGAAAATTAAAACCCCACGAGGACAATTACCCTGCATATGACTTGGGATTAGCAGCTATTGTGTTGCCCTTAAGAAATGGAGACATTATTTGTATGGAGCTGAGTTTGAAGTCTTTACCGACCATAAAAGTTTGAAGTATGTTTTTACTTAAAAGGATTTGAACGTGAGGTAACGTCAGTAGATGGAATTTTTGGAAGAATTTCAGTGTCCAATTAAAATCACCCTGAAAAAGTAAACACAGTAACAGATGCCCGCAGTAGGCAGGCGAATTTATCAGCACTTTGGATGCTACAAATTCCAGAACTTGAAGCATTTAGAGTAGATGGAGAAAAAAGAATGAGTAATATCTTCATTTAACTTGTATTCCTGCAACAGTTGAAGGGAGAGAAAGATAAAGATGAAGAGTTGCAAGAGTTGGTGAAAAAAGAGGCGTAGAAAGGAGAAAGTGAATTCCAAAAGGACACTGATGGGATCATTTGTTATTGAGATCGGTATTATATTCTGAAGTAATTTGCAATAAGATAAGATATTTTAATGGAAGCACATTGAAGTAAGTATACCATCCATCTAGAAGGCGTAAAGGTATCAGGACTTGAAATGGCATTATTGGTGGATTGGTATGAAGAAGGATATTTTAGACTTTGTAGCTCGATGTTTAATTTGTCGGTAAGTGAAAGCCGATCAACATGGCCTGCAGGGTTTACTACAACCATTGCCTACTCCATCGTGGAAATGGGATGGAATTACTATAAACTTCATTATGGTATTACCTATGGCAATAGGACAGTAGGTTACTATATGGGTAATAGTAGATCGACTGATTAAGTCTGCTCCTTTCATCCTCACCAACCAACGGGATTCTTTAGAGAAGTCAAGTAAAATCTATATGGTGGAAGTAATTAGACTTCATAGAATAGAGTACCCTCTAGTATTATGTCAGACTGAGATCCTAGATTTACCTTCTAGTTTTGGACTAAACTGCAGTAGAGGTATGGGATAATATCAAAATTCAGCACAGCAACATAACCACAAACAGATGGATAGACTGAACGAGTGAATAGAGTTTTGGAAGGCATGTTGCGGGTTTGCGCTTTGGATTTTAGAACTATGTAGATTGAGAATTTAGTGTATGTAGAATTCACATACAATAATAGTTATCAATTAACAATTGGAATGACCCCACTTGAGGTTTTATATGGAAGAAAATGTTAGTCCCCGTTGTATTGGGAAAGTTTAGGACGAAGAATGGGTGAACTTAAAAAAAGTTCGACAGGTTGTAGAAATCATCAAAGTTAAGTTGGAGGTAGCTCAGAGTAGACAGAAAAGTTATACAAATCGACGTAGGAGAGATGTAGAATTTGTAGAAGAAGACCATGTATTCTCGATATTGACTCCACAACGCCAATTGGGAATCAAAAAACAAGAGATGAAATTGACACTTAGGTATATTGGACCATTCCCTATTGTTGAGAGGATTGGGGGCATTCACAACATGTTCTGTGTCTCCCAACTTCGGAAGTATATAGCTGGTCCTGCACACATTTTAATGAAGTGCCTATTGAGATAACTCCAAGCTTGAAGTATAAGGAAAAGCCTATTAAGATCGTGGAGTATGATGAAATGGATTTTTGGAATAAGAAAATTCCACTTGTGAAAGTGTTGTGGAATAATTGCCTAATGCAAGACAAGATTTAGGAAACGGAAGCGAAGATGTTGAGAGAGTATCCAGATTTATTCCAAGTGTAATCTAATTTTGAGGATGAAATTTTTTTGAAGAAAGGGAGAATATAATACCCTGCATTTTATCCTTCAATTAGCTACTACTTGTAATAAGATGAGAATTTGTATCAATCGCTAGAACAAAAGATGATCAGTGTAATGAAATGAATATTTTGGCATAATAGTATTTTGTCGAGACTAGAATGTAATTATTGGATTTGTTCTACTCGTGCCATAAATTTTTGGAAGGCTACTACTATTAATAAAATAAGAAATTGAGGGTACACTGAAAAGAGAAATTGATTAGTGTGATGAAACGTACGTCTTGATGTGAATTATGTTATTCGGGTTATCGAGGACATTTTCGTCCTTTCGACTGTACCCGTGACTTTGATCACGAATTGGACAAAATTGAGATGGAATTGAAGAATTTAAGTATTACCAATAGATTTAGTAGAATTTTTGGAGTTGAATGGTAAAATAAAATATTTTTTCACTTCGGACCCGATTTTGGTCATTTCTGAGAAAAATTGAAAATTTGGGCTTGAGGCATTTTGTGATTGGTTGCCTAGGACATATGCCAATTTATGGGAGGTTTCCTGAAGAATTCATGCAAGATTCATGGAATTAAAGAATTACAAAATGAATAGAACAATGATGAGTATTTTTATGATTCGAACACATCAATTGTGGGCCATTTAATTAAGGTTTTGTGCAATTTAATTGGCCAATATTTGGACCATGAAAAGGTGGTTCAATGGCTGAAAATTAGTTAAGAAGTCGGCAGCCTCAATAGATAAAAGAAGAAGACATTTTGTGGAGGAAAATTAAGGATAATGGTGTCTAAATTTTCAATTGGAACACACCTAAATATTATCCACCATATAATTAATTAAATTAATATTTGCTTAGCCAAATTTTTTATGAAGAATGGAAGTGAAGGTGCTGATTTACTGCCATATTTTTGGTAGCATTGAAGAAATAAAAACACGAGGAAAATAAATTAACAAGAAAGAGAAAAAAAAAGGTGCTAGTATATGTTCTTTAGAGAATCTTGGAGCAAATTCACACCAAAGATCTCTAAATACAAAGTAAATCCTCACCTTGCTAGAATTAAAGGTGTTGATGGGTGAATGGTGAACAATTTGATATCAATTTGAACATGAAAATATGATTTTCATGTTTTTATTTTGGATCAAAAGCTAGGGTTTATAAACTATGTTGATGAACTTTCTATATGTCTATGTGTGTCAGCTACCTAAAAGCATTATGGATATTGTTTTGTGTGATGAAGAATTAAACATTCATGGTAGTTCGAAGGATTGATCTTGGCTAATGAGATGATGATCAAAGAAGAATTGAAATGGAAGTTAATTAGTTAGAAAAATAACTTATGCTAGCTTTTGATTGAAAGAAGTAAAGTTGTGTTGTATAAAGATGACTTTCATGAGTTGTTGGAATTTGAAAATTGAAGGATCAAAGGTGATTTGTAGAAAATTGAATGAATTAATTCTCTCGAGGTGTTAAAGGGGGTACAGGAAATTAAAGGATAGTATGAATAGTTGAAATGGAGCAAAACTACTAGGGTTGTTTTTGCACTGTATTGTGTCACAGAAACCTGAAATCAGGAAAAGGCCTATACAGAATTAAAGTTAAAAGCCTTAGAGTCATTTTGTGGGAGAATTGGTTAAGGGGATTCTAAGCCTCTCCTCTGACAGCTAGCTTTTGTGAGAAAATTGGCTTTCTTAAATGGTATTAGAGCCTTCCTTACCCACATGTCTAGGGTTCGACTCTTGGTTGCACCAACGAGCAACACTGGCATCCAAACGGTGCTATCAAAGTTGTGTTCCGAAGCGTGGTGGTAGTTAATGGGATTATGAGCCTCTCCTTTGATAGCTAGCTTTTGTGGGAGAATTAGCTTCCTTAAAAGTACTTAAGGGGATTATGAGCCTCTCTTCTGACAGCTATTTTTTGTGGGAGAATTGACTTCTTTAAATGGTATTAGAGCCTTCCTTACACACACATCTTGGCTTCGACTCTTGGTTGCACCAACGGGCAACACTAGCATTCAAACAGTGCTATCAGAGTTGCACTGCAAAGCGTGGTGGTAGTTAAAGGGATTCTAAGCCTCTCATCTGATAGCTAGCTTTTGTGGAAGAATTGGCTTCGTTTAAAGTAGTTAAGGGGATTTTAAGCCTCTCCTCTCACAGCTAGCTTTTGTGGGAGAATTGACTTCCTTAAATGGTATCAGAGACTTTCTTACCCACACGTCTTGGGTTCAACTCTTGGTTGCACCAATAGGCAACATTAGCATCCAGATGGTGCTATCAGAGTTGTGCTACGAAGCCTGGTGGTAGTTAAGGGGATTCTGAGCCTCTCCTTTGATAGCTAGCTTGTAATACCCCCGGGGATGTCACCCCGTCAACAGGACAATGGGTCTATATAACTAGGTCATATAAAATAAAATAAAATTAATACTTCAAAATTAAACTTATTACAACCAAATAATACATGAACAAAATAAAAAAATAATTGTTTGCTACAAACTCTTAAAAGCAATACATGAGCAAAATAACAGAGAGTCTTCAAAATCATAAGCAACAATCTAGCTAATGACCTTTATAGTAGGATCGACCTGAAAATATGGTATAAAAGGTGGTAAGATAAAAATCTTAGTAAGCCCATATGTGCTTTGAATGTTTCAGGTAAAATAATTCATGTATGCAAGTTGTAAAAGTTTCATAAGAGAAAGTGCTAGCAAGCATTAAATAAATGTCTTAAATGAAGAGTGGCGTTTTGCTTTCCCAAAACATACATGTACATAATAAATACAATCATCCAAAGAGGTAGCCATGGCACTACACATTGGGCCCCATGACAATATAATGGTCAGAATGCCATACATTAAGCATACTGACAAAAGGTAGGTATACGGCCTACCAGGTGAGATACTCCTCCATCTCTACCCCCTAAACTTACTGGTTGTCCACTCCAGAACACACAATCCACTTGACTGAAACTTGCTAACTCGGACCAGTATGACCTACCGAACTAGCATCCTATCCAGGAAGGACTCACCCCTCAGAGGTGACCACCTACTGAGAGACTTACCCTAACTCTTCAAAGATTAGTCCTAGTAGTTTACCCTTATTGAGTACTCAACGTTGCTTGTCCCAATTGGGAGAAAATTGATCATATAATGTTTTACTTGGAAATAGAAATTAAGGTTTCTAAAATTCTTGCCAAAGTTGGTTTAAGAAAGAGTTTAGAATTTTGTGTAAAACTACTTGTTTAATTTTCAAATGGTTTGCTTGACTGAAATAAAAAGGGGAATTATCCTTAATTGCCTTTACAAAACAAATATTCATACACATCAAATTTGGCTTGCCACAATGATTTTGGTCTTCAAATGACTCCATGCAAGAGCTTACCTGATCATTTGCTCTTCTTGAACTCAAAAATCCTCCAAGGTCAACCTAACCCCGCTTGGGGTAAACACAAGGCATAAGGTTACATTCGAACTATATCTGCCTTACATAAATAATTCATAACTCAACTAGTTACAACCATGACTAACCATGACCATAATGTCCTAAACTTTAATGCTAGATGATAAAGTATTTTATAAAAAAAATCTAGTTGGATAAGTTAAAATTACTAGGGGTTCTAAAATAATTACTAACAAGTTATAGTTTCAAGTATTAAATTTTGAGTGTTATTGCTAATAAATAAACTAGTGTTAAATATTGAATAATACTAAGTCCTAAATAACATTGGTAAATGGTAATATTTAAATAGTATTATTATAAATAAATAATAAATTACATTTAATTTTTAATTAATAATTGATAGATAATAAATAATAAAATTAATAATAAATGAGTTATATTTAATTTTTAATTAATAAATAGAAAATAAATTTTAATATAAATAAATATTTATGGATATAGGTAAAAGTTTCAATTATGGTTTACAAGGTCATTAATTAATTCTACTATTTTATTTTTTTATTATTATTTATATAAAAGATTTTATTTATTATTATATATATTATTTTTAATAAAATATATTATTTATTTGACTAATAAAATATTAATGTTTTATTTAATATTCTATTTCCAAATTTCCCTAGGAATTTCGGATCTCTTAGAAAAAATATAGAGGTATTTCTAATTAAAGTAATAAAATTTGTTAATAAAAATAACTTAAGATTAACAAGAAAATAATCTTTCATCATGATTTTCCTATTGCTAGACAAGATTCATGAACACATTCCTAAACATCAACTAATAGGCTAAATCAATCATGAACATATGCTTGAATTAACACATACTATCACAAGGCTAATTTCCTACTAGGCATATTCATCATTTATGGCTTCAATGGAAATAAGAACATAAAAGCATATTCACCATAGGGGTCATAACATCTAACATGCTTTAAACATACATAAATTTCATTAAACATGATGAACATATATTGATTAAAAAGAAGAATCCATAAGGCTTGAAAAAGAAACAAAATAAAGAAAAACATAAAGCTTGAAAAAGAAAGCGAAATAACATAAACTAAAGGAAAATATAAAGAAAACGAAGTATAAAGGATCAATGGCTAATCATGGCTCATAAAAGGTAACGTTGAGATGCTCCAAAGTACCAAGTTCTTCTCCTAAATATGGTTTTAATCGACTTCCATTGACTTTAACGATTCCCTTAGTTGGGTGAGAAACCTCAATAACTCCGAATGGACAAACTTTACATATTTCATACGGTCCTGACCATTGATATTTTAATTTACATTGAAAAAGTCTAAGCCTAGAATTAAATAGTAACACCTATCTCCTTTTTTAAACTCCATGGGGGAACGAATATGCCTATCATGCCACTGTTTCATCTTATCTTTGTAAATCTGTGAATTATGGTAGGCATCAATACGCCACTCATCCAACTCATTTACTTGAAGCATTCTTTCTTTTCCTGCAAGATGAAGGTCAAAATTGACAAGCTTTATTACCCAATGAGCTCTATGTTCAACTTCTACCTGTAGATGACACGATTTCCTATGCACCAATCAATGGGGGGTTGTACCAATGGAAGTTTTAAAAGCAGTCGTATAAGCCCAAAGAGTATCATCTAGCTTCAAATTCCAATCCTTTATATGTTAACCACTTTTTCCAAGATTCTTTTCAATTCTCTATTAACCACCTTAACTTAGCCACTAGTTTGCGGATGATAGGGGGTAGCAAACTTATGAGTAACCCCTAATTATTTAAGAACCTTATCTAATTGAGAATTATAAAAGTGGATTCCCCTATCACTAATGAGCACCTTAGGTAGTCCAAACCAGGTGAAAAGTTTTTTTAGAAATTTTACAATAACCCGTGCATCATTAGTAGGCAAGGCTTGCACCTCAATCCACTTTGATACATACTCAACTACAACCAAGATGTATTTGTTACCCAAAGAACTAGAAAAAGGGCCCATGAAATTAATCGCCCAACAATCAAAAATTTCACAAGCTTGAAAATTTTGTAATGGTATCTCATTAGATTTAGAGATGTTACCTGTACGTTGACACCTATCGCAACTTTGAACAAATAGTGAGAGTTCTTGAAGAGTGTAGGCTAATAAAAAATGGATTCAAGTACCTTTCTTGCGGTGTTGTTAGCTTGATAGTGGCCTCCTGCGGGTCCTTCATGACAATGTTTCAAGATATTGTTGCTTTCTATGGAATCCACACATCTTCGAATGATTTGATTCGAACAACACCGAAACAAGTATGGATCTTTCCAAAAGTAATGCTTTACTTCGGAGAGGAATTTCCTCTTTTGTTTTGCATTGAAATCCTCCAGAATAATTCTTACAACCAAGTAATTAGAAAAATCTACATACCAAGATAGTTGAGAAATCTCATCTTCAATAAGTAAAAGTTGTTCATCCAGGAAAGTATCATTGATGTCTCATTTGGCTAATGGCTTAAGGTTGGGATTTTCTAACCTTGATAACTAATCCACAACTAAATTTTTTGCTCCTTTTTTGTCCCTAATTTCCAAGTCAAATTCATGCAATAATAAAACCCATCTTATCAATCTTGGTTTAGAATCATGCTTATTTAGTAAGTACCTACGGGTGGAATGATCTGTATACACAATGATTTTGGACAAAACAAGATAAGAATGAAATTTATCAAAAGCAAACACTATTGCAAGCAACTCTTTTTCCGTTGTAGTGTAGTTCTCTTGTGCCACCGTAAGAGTTTTGCTTGTATAGTAAATTGGTTGAAAGTGCTTATTCCTCATTTGTCCAAGCACGCGCCTATTGTATAATCACTTGCATCACATATTAATTCAAAGGGAAGAGACCAATCCGGTGCAATTGCAATTAAAATAGAAGAATTGATCAATTTCATTTTAAGCACATTGAAATCATTGAAACATTTTTCATCAAAATAAAAAATAGCATCTTTTTCAAGTAAAGAAGTAAGGAGTTTAGAAATCTTTGAGAAATTCAAGATAAACCTCCTATAAAAATTTGCATGACCCAGAAAAACTTCGAATAACCTTCATGGAAGTTGGAAGAGTGAGTTTCTCAATTGTCTCAATCTTGGCCCTATCAACCTCAATACCTTTTCTTGAAATTTTGTGTCCCAATACTATACCTTCTTGCACCATAAAGTGGCATTTTTACCAATTAAGAATTAGGTTGGTCTCTTAACACTTTTGAAGTACCCTTTCCAAATTGGCCAAAGACAAATCAAAAGAATCACCAAAAATAGAAAAATCATCCATAAATACCTCCATGATATCTCCCACAAGCCCTTCAAAAATAGCCATCATACACCATTGGAATGTTCCAGAACCATTGCAAAAACCAAAAGGTATATGTGTATCTACAGAAGTACCAAAATAGCATGTAAAGGTGATCTTCTCTTTATCCTCCGGTGCTATGGGAATTTGAAAGTCCGAAAAAACCATATAAGATGCAATAAAACTCATGTTTGGCTTACCTTTCTAACATTTGGTCAATGAAATTGAAAGGAAAATGGTCCTTCGTAGTTACCTCATTTAATTTTCTATAATCAATGCAAACCTTCCAGCCGGTTACCAATCTCATAGAGATCAACTTATTTTTTGCATTAGGGCTCACAGTCATTCCTCCCTTCTTTGGTACCACTTGTGTTGCACTAACCCAAATACTATCAGAAATAGGATAAATGATGTCGGAATCTAAGAGTTTGATCACCTCACCTTTTACCACATCACTCATGTTTGGGTTTAACTGACGTTGGGGTTGTATTATGAATTTGGCTTCTTCTTCCAACAGGATTTTGTGAGTACAAAAGGAAGGGCTAGTTCCTTTAATATCCGTTATTTTCCATGCAATGACTCCCTTATTTTTTTCCAATAGACTTACCAATTTGGTCTTTTGTTCGCAAGTAAGGTCATTTGCAATGATCATAGGCATTTTTTCACCTTTTGCCAAAAATGCATTTTTCCAAGTGCTTAGGGAGGTCTTTCAAGTCCAATTCTAGTGGTTCCTCAATGAATGATTTCATCTTTCCCAAACTGCCTTTTTCGATTTCCTTAAATTTTTCCAACATTTGCCCCTCAATTGAGTCCTCCAAATATGTAATGGATTATTCCATATAACCTTGGACAAATGATTCTTGCACAAAGTCAAAAATAAGTTCATCAAGAATATCAACTCTTAAATAAGAATCATCATAAGAACTATGATGTCGCATGCTTTTGTGGATTTGATAATGACTTCCTCACCTCCAACCCTAAGTGTCAATTTACCTCTATGAACATCGATTAAGGCTTTAGCAGTTGCTAAAAAAGGTCGACCTAGGATTAAAGGGACTTTAGAATCCTCATCCATATCCAAAATAACAAAATCCACAAGAAATATAAATCTATCCATTTTAACTAATATATCTTCCACTATTCCCCTAGGATATTTAATAGATCTATCTGCAAGTAGAATAGAATACTCATCCTAGTGGACTTAAGTTCATCTAGGCCTAGCTTTTTGAAAGTTTTATATGGTAAAAGATTAATACTAGCACCTAAGTCGGCTAATGCATTACAAAATGTAAGAGTCCCAACAAGATAATGAATAGAAAAACTCCCTGGATCACTTTCTTTTCGTGGCAAAGTCCACTGGTCCTGCAAGATAGCTGAGCATTCTTCACTTAATACCATAGTAGATAATTCCTCCAACCTCTTTTGTTAACAAGCATGCTTTTTAGAAATTTTGTATATTTAGGCATGTGCACCAATGCCTCACTAAGTGGGATGTTTATGTACAATTGTTTGAATATTTCCAAAAACTTGTCAAATTGTGCATCTTTTCTTACTTTGTGTGTGCAAGGGGGTAAGGTACCAGTGACTAAAAATCTAATTTTTTAGTTTGTTTTTCAAAAGGTTCAACAAGAGGGGTTGGTTCTGGCCTATCTTCTTTAGATGGTACCGGTTCCATGCTGGGATCGGGTAGTTCCTTACCACTCCTTACTGTAATGGCAACTGAATCATGTTGTACTTCTACCCCTTATGGCGACTATATCACTAAATCCGTTAAAAACCAAATTTGCCATTCCATATTTCTACCCAAGCCCTCAAATTTTGCTAATGTGCCATCTATCTCAGAAAAAAAGTTTAGTTACATGGGTGGCAAATTTTCCCAACTTCCCTTCTAAGGCAATGGAGTTGGATGGTTGAGATGTCATCTCATAAGACATGTTAGGATACCTTCCCATGCTCTAGTTGGCCATCTCACCTATACAAAATAACTTGTTAGCATCATATATACACAAAACAATATCAAATCAAGTTAGTTCATTAAGCTACATGTTTACAAGTTTGGTTAGAGAAAATTACAACATATAGAGACAATAAATTACAAGTATACAAAATATGGCACGTAGTCATACAAGGAACATATATACATATTCACCTATTTATAAAGAGACATATAAAGCTATAAGCATAAAAACATGGTTAAATCAACAAAATTCAAGCTTTTAGGATATTGTTCCCCGACAACGGCACAAAAAACATAATGCGTTAATTTTGGGCGTATAAAAATTATCAAATTTAAATCCATCCATTAGTTAAGTTTTAATTAAAACATTAATTCCAAAATATGCATATGAGTAAGTATACTCATTGCAAGCATTGTATAGGTAATTAACGAGTCTCGATCCTCAAAGGAACAAGTACACACTAATCACTTTTCATTCATTGTTTAACCAACCCAAATAAAGTGAAAAAAGAATAAAAAGAAAAATAAAAAATATATACAACTCAAGGATGTGAAAATATGAAATTTAGACAATTATCCTAGAAAATATAATAATGAACCAATTAGCAATTCTCTCAAGTAATTATCATCTTGGCATTATAAAGGAATATACAGTAAAATTCAATCATTTGTCAAGTTATGAATTTACTTAAATAAATTCCATTTCATTGTCAATCCATGGAATCCTATGTTTTGATTCATATTAACAAATTTGTCAATCAAGCTAATATAACCAAAACATGCATTAAACCCGATTCCTTATACACATGAAATTAGCTAATAACCCTTTGCTCGAGGTGAAATAAACTAATCTTTGATTACTTAGTCTTATAATCTTAACTTCATCGCTCAAGTCCATCAAGAGTAGATAAATACAAAATCAATGCAATGAAAATCCTAACATCGTCGACTCAAGTCAATTAGAAGAACTTGCATAAATAACCAATAAAATCAAGTAATCAAGTACCAACGATGATAAAGAATTGATCTAATAACTGAATTAACACAAAATTATGAATCCCAAAATAATGCTAAAATACAATAAAAATGTTAAATACATCATTGTTAAAGAAAAAGAAGACAAAGATAAAAGAAAGCGCTCATAGACAAGCCTATTTCTTCACCCTTGAAGATTCTCTTGAGCAATTCTTCTTAATTTAGGTGAACTCCTCCTTCAATGAGAGATTGAGAATTTTTACTTATGAATCCACCTCTCTCTATATATATCTCCTAACCCTTGTGTTTTGTCGTACTTTTATAAGCCTCTTGGATACTTATTTTGTGGCTTAGGAAGTCTTGGCCGAGTAGAACTACGAAAATACCAAAATTATTGGAAAATTCCTAATTTCATGCATAGAATATTCGCCTCCAGAGAGTACTTGGTGCCGGGTACCTTCGACCCACCTGGCGCTAGGTGCACTTTGTTTTTCCTTTGGAGTTTTGCTCAATTTTTGGTCTGGCAGATAGAATGGACCCGACACCAGGTGCACTTGCCAGACTTAGCGCCAGATCTGTTCTAGGATTTTCCCTAAAGCTTAGAATGGACCCGACACCAGGTGCACTTGCCAGACTTAGCGCCAGATCTGTTCTAGGATTTTCCCTAAAGCTTAGCTCGAATTCTTCTAATGGACCAGAATGGTCCAGGGGCCTAGTCTTTTGGTTGGGTGTGGCGCCAGGTACATTCTGAAAATTTTCACTTTCTGCTCAATTTTAACTCAAATCTGCACAAATTTGCCAAAAACACTTTTTACATGCAAAATGTCAAATTGAAAGAATATGCCTAGTTATTACAACAAATGTATCTCAAAATAATATCAAATAACTAGAAAAATAATGGTGATTTTAGCCCTTATAACATGCCCCAATTATGTGGAGTGGAAGAGGAACTTGAACATAGTACTCATTGCTGAAGAGTACAAGTATGTTCTTATAGATCCTTGTCCAGAGATTGGGAAAGAATTTACTGATCAGGAATGAAAGGCCGAGAAGGCACGGTAGAAAGCCGATGAGATGGCTAAATGCTGCATGTTGGCTTCCATATTTAGTGTGCTCCAATCTAAGCATGAGCACATGGCCACTACGTATGATATTGATTTGTCATGCATACCATATTTGTTGACAAGAGTCGGCCCGTAAGGCAGGAAGCTCTTATGGCAACCATGAAAACTAGGATGGCTGAGAGGGCATCATTCAAGAGCATCTGCTAAAGATGATTGCTTACCTCAAGGAGGTAGAGGTCTAAGGCTCAATGCAAGATCCCAGTGTTGGGTATCTCAGGTTCGTATCCTATACGGCGCAGCGGAAAATAAAACGAGATACCCTCCCAGGACCCATCTATGTGTGGAAAACAAGACATAAAGATAATAAAGGTAATAGCTTTTACCTTTGGGTGATCGTCTGAAGAATAAAATTGATCTTCTTCAAGTCGAGGCGCGATCCAGCAATCCTCTTATGCAAACTCTACGAGAGTTGGACGTCTAACCACTATAATCACAGTGTGTGATTATCTCTAACAGTAATCCACACAGAGGAATACTCAAGCACTAAAGTTTCCTGTGCTAGCAAAAAAAGATGGCGGCTAGGGCGGTTTTCGTTTTTAGCAAAACGCGAGAGAGAGAGAGAGAGAGAGAGAGAGAGAGAGAGAGATAGAAGAAGACATTTGTTTTTTGTGGCTCCTATTTTCGTGTGAATCACCCTTGGATTAGGGTTTTGAGCATATCCAATATATGTTCCAAAATCCACTAAAATTTTGAAATTCTAAAACAATTAGATTTTCCTAATTGTAATTGGTAACATCAAGTTTCCACAATTACAACTTGGACCACAAATTATAACTAATTATAATTTGTCCAAAACAACTTCTCTTTCTCGCAATTAACCCCTCTATGTTAACAAATAACATCTTGAGTATATAATCTTCTATTGTGTGTGACCTATTAGGTTTCCCAATCAATTGGTAGCGAACATGAATTAATCCAAAAGTCTTTCAGATTAATAATCTATAATTAATTAGAATTATTTCTATTAATTCTAATCAGGATTGGTTTATTAATTCATCAATTAATAAATCCATATTCCTAGATCATGAGCGATATCTAGTAACACATCATGACCACACAAGAGTCCAGGAAGTTAAGTGGCTTGACATGAACCATCCAATAACAAACATCAGTGTAATTAACTCATTTCACCATACAATATCTCATTCGGTTTAGAGTGCGGAATTAGTGCTAACTCCCTCCAAAATTAATTCTGGCCTAAATACAGTAGTACTTGTACCAAAAATCCACTACTTTAGATGTGTATCAATTGGAACTGTTTCCAATACATAATCGCCTTGGCCAAGGACTTTTCGAGTAGTAATTCCTACAAGTGACCGTGAGATATTCGCCCATACTATTAGGAGTGGTGAATCCTTTATTGACCCTCACGACTACTTTCGTTTACCTCACAATATCTATCCCATAGGCAGCCCTCGATCAAGCTCTAGAGATTGGAATCAAAGTACAAAGCTCAGCAAACAAAGTACCTTGGAGATCTCAAGTCTAAGGATACTTGCACGTTTGCTATATTGAGATTATATTATTAGCACTAAATAGTTATCCATGTGATTATCTCAAAGCTAGGTCATCCAATGAACTTGTTCTGTTAATAAGTATCCATGTGTTAACTTTGAGTATCTCAATACTCATGGTTATGAGAACCACCGCCTGATCAAATTAGGAAGTTTAACACTTGCTACTCTTAACGCATTAATGATGTCCTGTCTCCTTAATACTATGACTATGGACTATTTAAGTACTAACACCATCCAGTGTAGTAGGAATCTCATATCATGATCTCTATCATGATTTCCTTAACACAGTGTTATACTAGGGACTTTATCAAATAGTTATATTACTTAAAAGTAAACAAAAGAAACTATAAGATAAATAATGCCTTTTAATAAAATGTGTCATATACAATGTACAAGTGATTATCTCTAGGGCATAACACTAACAAACTCCCACTTGCACTAGAGCCAATCATTCATGTATCTAATACCAAATGACTCCACATGACAATCTTGTTTCTTTTGGGATAGTGCTTTCATGATCGGGTCAGCTATGTTCTCATCTGTGGGAACTCTCTCTATCTTTATTTGCTTAGCTGCTTCAGAAGTGGCTATGTACTCAGCTTATGTCGTAGAGTTGGCAATACTCTCTTGTTTAGAACTATTCCAACTTATTACCCCTCCGCACAATGTAAACACATAGCCAAATTGTGATTTGAAATTATCTTTGTCAGATTGAAAACTGGCATCAGTATACCCATTTATTTTCAAATCCGCTTCTCCATATACTAATAACACATCCTTAATCCATCATACGTACTTAAGGATGTTCTTTACAGCCACCCAATGACCCTCACCAGGGTTAGATTGGTATCTGCTCGTCAAACAGAGAGCACAAGATATATTGGGCCTAGTACATATCATAACGTACATGATAAATCCAACAGCCGAGGTATATGGAATCTTACTCATGTAATCCCTTTCAACTTGTATCTTGGGAAACATTTACTTTAAAAGGCTTACATCATGTGACTTGGGTAAGAATCCCCTTTTAGATTGATCCATGTTTAACCTCTTTAGTAGTTTATCTATGTATGTAGACTGCGAAAGACCTAGAAACATTTTGGATCTATCCCTATAGATCCTTATTCCAAGAATATAGGTTGCTTCTCCAAGGTCTTTCATTAAGAATTGTTTAGACAACCAAGCTTTAATCGTTTGTAAGCAGGTATATCATTTCCTATTAGCAATATATCATCTACATAAAGCAATAAGAAAATGATTGCACTCCTACTAACCTTCTTGTATACACAAGGCTCATCCACGTATTTAATGAAACCAAATTCTTTGATTGTTGAATCAAAATGGTTGTTCCAACACCTAGAAGCTTACTTAAATCCATAAATGGACCTTTGTAACTTGCACACTATTGTGCTATCATTAGATGTGAAACCCTCAGGTTGTGTCATATACACTTCCTCAGTCAGATTTCCATTTAGGAAAGCTGTTTTCACATTCATTTGCCAAATCTCATAATCATGATGAGCAGCTATGGCTAGGAGTATCCTGATGGATTTTAACATGGCTACTGGCAAGAAGATTTCATCATAGTCAATACCATGTTGTTGACGATAACCCTTTGCCACTAGACGTGCTTTATTGGTAACTAAGCTACCATCCATGTCCGTTTTCTTCTTGAAAACCCACTTGCACCTAATAGGTTTAATTCCTTTAGGTGGATCAACCAAAGTCCAAACTTGGTTGTCATATATAGAATCTATCTCTGACTTCATGGCCTCAAGCCATTTGCTAAATTCTGAACTATTCAAAATATCCTTGTAGGTAGTAGGCTCATCTTCATCTATGAGCAATATGTCATTGTGGTCAATAATGAGAAATCAATATCTCTCAGGTGCCACACGTATCCTACTAGATCTACGAGGTTCTTGTGTATTAGAAGGTTCATCTATTTTCTCAATAGATGTGGGGTTAGACGGTTGATCCTCATTTGTTTGATCTTCATGAACTTCACTAAGTTCAATCTTACTCCCACTGTCCCCTTTGAGCATGTGCACATTCTTTAAGAAGACGACATGCTTCGAAACAAACAGTTTATTTTCGGAGGGTAGGTAGAAGTAATATCCGAAAGATTCATTCAGATATCCAACAAACAAACACTTGTCAAACTTACTATCAAGTTTATCTTACTGTAGCTTTTTAATAAAGGCAGGACAACCCCATACTTGCAAGTTCGATAACTTTAGTTTCTTACTAAAGAACATCTCAAATGGGTTAGAATCAACCATTTTTTGTTGGAACTAGCATATAAACAGAAGTTTCTAGTGCATGCCCCCAAAATGATTTTGGTAGGTCTGCAGAAGCCATCATAGTTTGTACCATGTCTAGAAGGATTCGATTCCTTCTATCAGATACACCGTTATGTTGAGGTGTATGTGGTGGAGTCCATTGAGATAATATCTCATTATCTCTAAGATAACTCAAAAACTCTTGGCTCAAGTATTCTCCTCCTTAATCAAATCTTAGAGTCTTAATACTTTTGCCAAGTTATTTCTCTATTTCATTCTTGAAGTTTTGAACCTTTCAAAGGCCTTAGATTTGTATTTCATTAAATACAAATACTCGTATTGTGAGAAGTCATCGATAAAGGTTATGAAATAGTTATAACCTCCTCTTGCTTGTATTGACATTAGGCCACATACATCAGAATATATAAGGTCTAATAACTCCTTGGCCCGTTCTCCTTTTCCTGGAAAAGTAGTTTTAGTCATTTTACCTAGTAAACAAGACTCGCATGTGTCATATGAATCATAATCAAATGACCCTAAGTCACCAAGATTGTGTAACTTAGAAACACGATTTTCATTTACATGGCACAAACAACAATGCCATAAGTAAGAGGTGTTAGAGTTATCCATTTTAGATTTCTTATTATTTATATTGAGAATTGGATTATCCAAGTCTAGAACATATAAACCATTAACCAGAGTTGTTGAACCATAATGAATATCATTCAATGAAAAAGAACAACATTTATTCTTAAATATTAAATAAAATTCACATAAGTCTAAACACGCAATTTAGATAATATTTTCCATTAAAACTGGTACAAAATAACAGTTTTATAGTTCTAGAATTAATCCCGTAGGCAGGTTCAGCTCGTATGTCCTCACAGCAAGTGCAGCAACCTTTGCCCCATTTGCAGTACGTAGGTCCACGTCGCTTTTCTCTAACCTTCTACTACTCTTTAGTCCCTGCAAGTATTGTACAAATGAGATTCATATCCGATATCTAATACCCATATCTTATTTCTAAAGGCGGTATTTATCTCAATCATAAACATACTTGGAGAAGAAGTAGAAGTGCTTGTAAGCTTCTCCTTTTGCTTCTTGTCCTTGATGGTCTCCAAGTAGGCTTTGCAGTTGTGCCTCCAGTGGCCCATCTTCCTACAATGATGGCATGGGCCCTTGGTAGCTGCATCCTTCTTGTTCATACCACCTTTGGGCTTCATGGGAGCCTTCTTCTTCTTCTTTTGAACTTTCTTCTTAGAAGAGGAAGATTCTACCATTAAAACTGCATTGGAATCCTTCTTCATGAAGGACTCCGCAGTTTTGAGAAGATTGATCAACTCAGGAATGGTGGATTCAATCTTGTTCATCTGATAGTTAATCACAAATTGTGAGAAACTATTAGGCAAAGACTGAAGAATTAAGTCAACACTTAAGTCATGATCCATCGCGAACCTGAGAGATCCAAGCTTCTCTATTAAGCCCAACATCTTAGCCCATAAATGGCCATAGAAGAACCCTCTGCCATTTTGCAATGAAATAGTTCGAGATCTCATATCTCTCAGTTCTGACTTGCATCAAACTGCTCTCAAAGATGTAGAATAATCAATTGAGCATCCATATGCTCGTGCTGTTTTGTAACTCAGGAGTCATGGATGCTAGCATAATACATGATACTGTATTACTATCCTCATTGTGCCTTTTGTGGATAGCATGCTCATCAGCATAAGCATCTTGAGCTGGTGGTGGCGAAATAGGAGCATCTAGCACGTAGAGTAACTTTTTCGATTTGAGAACAATTCTCAAATTTCTATACCAGCCGAGATAGTTTGATTCGGTTAACTTGTTGGTTTCTAATATGCTACGTAGGTTTAAGTTTGTAGACATGATGCAAGTGACTTAGATGTAAAGATAGAGAACATTAGCTACTTGTATATGCACATGATATGCAAATAATTAGGACTTTAATTAAACGCATTTTTACTCCACTATTTTATTCAAACCAATAGCCCCCACTACTGATTCAGGAAGGCCCGTTGGAAGCTTTCCTAGTGGACCAGTATCTAAATTCCTCAAGAATAACCTTGGGTTTACCTAACAAGCCACACTTGAGTTTATTGGTAGGTATCCAATACTAATTACATCGTATGTAACTACCGGATCATTGGGTGATTAACAGCTTTTAATCTAAAAGCCTTTTAGGCTACCCAACTTTTCCTCTAAATTTCTTTATGCTTGAGTTTGCCCAACTGGGATAAATAATTTAGTTAAACCCGACATATTAATCAGGAATTTAATCCCATAGCGTGAACATGCCTTATGTCAAGTAGGCTTGGGTTTGCCCAACAATCTGGTCTCAAAAAAGGACTCTCGTTCTTATTATATTAACGGAAGGAATTAGGTTTAATATTAATTGAGAAGTTTGTTCCTTTTAGTGATTTCATTGAATGACATGCATAAAAATCAATAAATCACATAATTGATAATCATGGTAATAAAGCGATTACGTAGTGTGGTTATGGACTTTACCCTAAATTAATTTTTTGAGCCATAAAAGAAATTAATATAGTTAACCATATGTGTTCATGTATGATTTAAGTAGAAGGTCTTACCTTCTTGCCTAGTTTTGGTTGCCATCTCCAAAATTAAAAATAATTCTACTCCTATCTAACCTATGTAAACTAATTATACAATTTCCTAAAGAAAGAAAACCTCGAGTTACATTCGAGGGAAGTTAGATGAGAAGATAATTACACAAGAATTCTAGAGAATGCAAGATACACAGGCCCTATTTCAAAAAAAAAAAAAAACCAAAACTGTAAAATGCATGAACAGATATAATTGGTTTTAGTCCATAACCATCCACCAGGCCATTGACTATGCTTAAACAAAATAAACATATACTTTTATTATTCCAAAATCATTATTTTGGAAAAATAAAACAAAATCTAAAATTAATATTTTAGAAAAATACATTAATTTTAAAATTTCAAAATCACTATTTTGAAAAAAAAGTTGTTTGTCTCAAAACTAATTTTTGAGAAAATGCTTGTGGGTCCCATCTAGCAACAATAACGGCAGTCCTACTCTCATCAAATGAGATTTCTCATCAAATGCTTTTGGGTCTTTGTTTTGAGAAAATTTTTATTTTGCCGCCTCACATCAAATGAGATTTTTCCCTTTTCAAAATTCTATTCCATTTTTTTTAAATAGCTGGATCATGCAAAACAGAGCATAACCGGCACCGGTTTGGAATCCAGAGCTGGCATCGGCTCTGTTCTGGTTTCCAAAAATTTTTTTCTCCCAAAAACGATTTCTAGACATCAAAAATAGAACGGAACCGGTGCTGGAGGCTATTGGCAGGCTATAGTCGGGAAGTGGTGGCGATTTTCAGAAAAATTTTCCAGAAATAATTTCTGGTGCCCTAATCTTCTGCAGAATTTTAGTGAGAACAATTCTCAACAGAATTTTCTGGTATGAAGCTCAAAACAACAACCAATTTGTTAGTTTAGACAAAACAAAATAGAAAATCAAATTCACAAGATGAAACGAAGGGCAACTACCATGTTTGAGAAAACATTTTTCTGCAGAAAATTTTCAGCACATAAAGAAAACACCTTTCGAAATATGCTATAACTTTTACACAATCATATTGTGCTACGGACCCAACCGATAAAGCTCGAAACGATTTCAACTCGAGTGAAAATGATTTTCACAGCGAACAAAGACAAGCATGAATACACGAAAACAGTTTTTCATGCCAAAATAATGTTCGTAGACCACACATAGCATGGCTCTGATACCACTGTTGGGTATCTCAGGATCGTATCCTATACGGTGCAGCAGAAAATAAAATGATATACCCTCTCAGGACCCATCTATGTGTGAAAAACAAGACATAAAGATAATAAAAGTAACAGCTTTTACCTTTGGGTGATCGTCTGAAGAACAAATTTGATCTTCTTCAAGTTGAAGTGTGATCTAGCAATCGTCTTATCCAAACTCCACGAGAGTTGGACGTCTAACCACTATAATCACAATGTGTGATTATCTCTAATAATAATCCACATAGAAGAATACTCAAGCACCAAAGTTTCCTATGCTAGCAGAAAAAGATGGCGACTAGGGCTGTTTTCGTTTTCAGTAAAATGAGAGAGAGAGAGAGAGAGAGAGAGAGAGAGAGAGAAGAAGAAGAAGAAGAAGAAGAAGAAGAAGAAGAAGACATTTGTTTTTTGTTGCTCCTATTTTCGTGTGAATCACCCTTAGATTAGGGTTTTGAGCATATCCAATATATGTTTCAAAATCTACTGAAAATCTGAAATTAAAAAATAATTAGAATTTCCTAATTGTAATTGATAACATCAAGTTCCCACAATTATAACTTGGACCACAAATTATAACTACTTATAATTTGTCCACAAAAACTTCTCTTTCTCACATTTAACCCCTCTATGTTATCAAATAACATATTGAGTATATAATCCGCTATTGTGGGTGACCTATTAGGTTTCCCAGTCAATTGGTAGCGAACATGAATTAATCCAAACGTCATTGAGATTAATAATCCACAATTAATTAGAATTAATCCTATTAATTCTAATCAGAATTGGTTTATTAATTCATCAATTAATAAACTCATATTCCAAGATCATGAGCGATATATAGCAACACATCATGACCACCCAAGAGTCTAGGAAGTCAAGTGGCTTGACATGAACCCTTCAATAATAAATTTAAGTGCAATTAAATCCTTTCACCATACAATATCTCATTCGGTTTGGAGTACGGAATTAGTGCTAACTCCCCCCAGAATTAATTCTGGCCTAAATACAATAATACTTGTACCAAGAACCTACTGCTCTAGATGTGTATCATTTGGAACTGTTTCTAATACACAATCGCCTTGGCCAAGGACTTTTCGAGTAGTAATTCTTACAAGTGGCCGTGAGATATTCGCCCCTACTATTAGGAGTGGTGAATCCTTTATTGACCCTCTCAACTACTTTCGTTTACCTCACAATGTACCCAATATCCATCCCATAGGCAGCCCTCAATCAAGCTCCGGAGATTGAAATCAAAATACAAAGCTCAGCAAACAAAGTACCTTAGAGATCTCAAGTCTAAGGATACTTGCACGTTTGCTATATTGAGATTATATCATTGGCACTAAATAGTTATCCATGTGATTATCTCAAAGCTAGGTCATCCAATGAACTTGTTCCATTAACAAGCATCCATGTGTTAACTTTGAGTATCTCAATACTCACGGTTATGAGAACCACCGCCTGATCAAATTAGGAAGTTTAACACTTGCCACTCTTAACGCATTAATGATGTCCTGTCTCATTAATACTATGACTAAGGACTATTTAAGTACTAACACCATCCAGTGTAGTAGGAATCTCATATCATGATCTCTATCATGATTTCATTAACACAGTGTTGTACTAGGGACTTTATCGAACAGTTATATTACTTAAAAGTAAACAAAAGAAACCTTAAGATAAATAATGCCTTTTAATAAAATGTGTCATATACAATGTATAAGTGATTGCCTCTAGGGCACAATACTAACACCCAAATGCTAAATTGACATAGTTTTTGAAACTTTACCTGACTCATATTCTCTTTTCAAGTTGAACTACAATATGAACAGGTTGAATATGAGTCTCACGAAGCTTATGAAAAAGCTCCAAGAGGTAGAGAAGATCATGAAGCCTATGTCAAAAGTTTTGGTCTTTTGTTCTGCCTCTCCTTCTGGAATTAAGGCAAAGCCTAAGAAATTCAAGAAGAAAAAGATGCAAAACAACGCAAGGGCCTAGCCCAAAGTATCTAGTTAGGCCAAGCCCAACGGGAAACCCAAAGGCGAATGTTTCAAGTATGGCAAGAAGGGGCATTGGAAGAAAGATTGTCCGGACTTCTTAGCCAAGTCTACTTCAGGTATTGCTCTATACCTAGAGTTTATTTTAATGGTTTGATAAACATCCTCCTGGATAGTTGATTTTGTAGCTACTGACCATGTCTGTAACTCTTTGCAGGGGTTCAGAAGGACAAGGAGACTCAATAAGGGTAAACATGGACTTCAAATAGGTAATAGAGCAAGAATATAGGATGAAGTAGTGGGAGATTTTAAGATTATTTTTTATTGTAATAGGGAGTTAGTTTTAAAAGATATTTTATATGTTTCATGTTTTAAATAGAAATTGATTTCAGTTTCCAAATTGATGAATCAATGATATTCTGTTTCTTTCTATTCTGGTCTTTCCATCAGTAGAAATGGTAATTTAATTTGTATAGGAAACATGTATGGGAATATTTTTTATATACATCCTATTCGAAATCAAGTAAACAATATTTAAACTGAAATTAATAACAAAAAAAGAAAGGTCATATCAAATGACTCGTATTTATGGCATCTTAGATTAGGATATATAAATCCCAATCGGATTCAGAGGCTAATCTATGATGGGCCTTTAGGTTTTTTAAGACTGGGAGAATGGCCTCAGTGTGAATCTTACCTTAAAGGTAAAATAACCAAAAGGTACTTTACCAAAAAGGCGGATAGAGCCATGGAAATACTAGCACTAATTCATTCGGATATTTGTGGTCCGATGGCTACACTAGCTAGAAAAGGCTACAAATACTTCATCATTTTCACAGATGATCACACTTGTTTTTGCTATATTTATATAATGAGGTGCAAGTATGACTCTTTTGATAAATTTAAGGAGTTCGAGGCTGAAGTGGAGTGTCGAATAGGTAAATTAATTAAAACTTTAAGATCGAATCGTGATGGAGAGTACCTCTTTGGTGAGTTTAAGGATTACTTTACATCACGGTACAGTATCTTAGTTAACTAAGCCAAGAACTCCCCAGTAGAATAGAATAGCTGAGAGAAGAAATAGAACTTTGATAGAAATGACCAGAAGTATGATGAGTCATGCATCTCTTCCTATTTCTTTTTGGGGATATGCCTTAGAATCAGTGACATATATTTTGAACTTGGTACCTTCTAAATTAGTACCTAGGACACCCTATGAGATGCGGACTAGACGAAAGCCTAGTTTAAACCATCTCAAAATATGGGATTGTCTAGCTTATATGCTGATAAAAGAAAGTAAGCTAGAACCAAGATCAGAGTTATGCTATTTCATTGGGTATCCAAGAGGAATGAGAGGTGGATATTGCTATCATTCTCAAGAGTATAAAGTACTTGTTAGTACTGATACTAGATATTTAGAGGATAAATAAGTTACTTCCACCACGGGTTCAAGCAGAATAGAGTTAGAAGAGAAATTAGTCGCTGATTCAACTTCAAGTACTTCTAACACCCCAATCGAGGAACCAAGAGAAACACAACCAGATGTTCCTTTACATGCTGAGCCTCATCATAGTGGAAGGATCACAAGAGTTCTAGAAAGATGGACCAGGGAGATCTATAATCTAGTCTCTGATCATCAGGAATAAAATCCCACTAGATACGAGAAGGCTATTGTTAATGCTGATGCAGACAAATGGCAACTAGCTATAAATGCCGATATTAAGTCTACGTATCTCAATCAGGTTTGGGATTATGTCACTGGGATAAAACCCATTGGGTGTAAGTGGGTATACAAGAGGAAAAGTGGTGCGAATGGAAATATTGAAACCTATTAAGAAAGGTTAGTTGCTAAAGATTATACTCAGAAAGAATGGATCGATTATAAGGAAACCTTTTAACCAATAGCCATGCTTAAATCTATCCGAATTCTCTTAGCCATCGCATGTCATTATGACTACAATATATGGCAGATGGATGTTAAAATGACCTTCTTAAATGGCTATCCTAGCCAAGATATCTATATGTCCCAGTCAAAAGGTTTTGTTGCTAGAGGTAAAAAACAAATTGTCAATACGCTTAAGAAGTCCATCGATAGACTTAAGCAAGTGTCACAAGCATGAAATATACGTTTTGATGAAACTATGAAATTTGATGGTTTTATTCAAAATGAGAATGAACCATGTGTGTATAGGAAATCAGATAATGGCAAAATGATTTTCTTGGTACTTTATATGGATGACATTCTACTAATTGGAAATGATGTAGGGACATTGTCATCCGTTAAGGTTTGGCTATCTACTCAGTTTAGCATGAAAGATTTGGGAGAAGCTAGCTACATTCTAGGCATTAAGCTTCTTAGAGATAGGAAGCAAAGAATATTAGTTTTATCCCAATTTGGTTATATTGACAAGATATTGGTCAAGTACAGCATGGATTAATATAGAGGGGCTATCATACCCTTTAGACATGGATTATCCTTATCTTCTAAATAGTATTCTTAGACACAGGAAGACAAATAGAAAATGAGCAGAATTCCTTATGCTTCAACTGTGGAAAGTCTCATATACGCTATGCTTTGTACTATGCCAAATATCTGCTTTGCATTAGGCATGGTTAGTAGATATCAGTCAAACCTATGGGAAGCCCACTGGCAAACTGTAAAGCATATACTTAAATATCTCAAGAAAATAAGAGATTATACGCTTGTATATCGTGTTGATGATTGGGTTCCTATCTGTTACACAAACTTAGACTTCTAGGCGGATAAAGATGAAAGAAAATCCACTAATAGATATGTCTTCACGTTGTCTGGAAGAGCTATTTCATGGAAAAGTATAAAACAATCTTACATTGCTGATTCTACCATGGCAGCTGAGTATGTTACTGCATCAGAAGCTTCTAAAGAAGTTGTGTGGCTTCGGAAGTTCCTCATAGAACTTGGAGTAGTACCACAGATGAATAAGCCTATCACCATTTACTGTGACAACTAGGAGCGGTGTCACAATGCAAGGAATCTCAAATCATAGGAAGGGCAAGCAAGTAGAGAAGAAGTATCACCTCATCCGAGAGTTTATCCAGAAACAGGAGATAGTGGTTGATCAGATTTTCTCTATCAACAATTTGGCAGATCCCTTTACCAAGCCTTTGATAGAAAAGGTGTTTTGTAGACACTTAAATGTCATATGAGTAGGCACTTATGGATTTTCATAGTCCTTGTAGTACAAGTGGGAGATTGTTAGAAAGTATACCCTTAAAGACTATGTATTCTGTATGAACATATTGCAATAAAATGTTTATTTATTCAATTTAGTTTGTTTCTTATATTATTTTACATTTAAAGGTCTAAGTATGACAAGTAATGGTCTATGTGTTAGATTGTTCTTCACAGTAAGGTATAGACCATGGGTACTTGTTATACAAATAAAATTGAGTTCTTAGTTGTTTGATAGAACTGAGCATTTCATCAAGGTAAGACTACTATGCCATGATTTCCAATGAGGAATGGTTTACCTTGAATTAGTGAGTAGTTCACTCATATCATAGGCATAAGCGTATTTTGAATACGTGGAACTGGACCAGTAGTAATGGTCTCTCTTAAAGTACTATAATTATAGATACAAGACTATTACTGCTACAACAAAGATGGATACCCTTATACTTGAGTATGAGTTGGTGGTTTGGTAAAGTTAGGGTTTTTTATACTTTGATGTATGTTGGGTGAGATTTCTTTTGTGAGATCAATATTCTTGTATGTTGGGTGTATTGCTGTAGTTAATTAAGACAATCACATACAAAAGAGTTTCTATGCTTCACTTGGTGAGGTGAAATCAGCCCCATGTGATTGCTAGGATAATCTAAATGATCCAGGGCCCTGGGAACGTAACTCTAGAATGTGTGCTTTTGGGTAGTTTCCAATGATAAGTAAGTACATTCAAGTGAGTCATGGATTATCGGACTAGAGATCTAAGGATGGTAGATGTCTTTGAGATAGATGTTAGTACATTTATCCTGTCCCATTGATGGCTATTACATAGAGGGGTATTTCAGTCATTTCACTTGTCGGTCGAAGACATTGCTTTAAGCAATATTATTATTGTGGTCACTATTTTCATATGGTGATAATTTAAAATATTTAAAATGATAAAATGCTCCTTTTTAAAATAAGGGCATTTTAGTCATTTTAGTAGCCATGAATAATATGTCTCTTTGTCCCCAGAATAGCTCAAGTTACCTTGGTATTATTTAGACACAATCTGAGCTTAATGGATAATTATTTAGCAGAGAAATAAAATTTATTCTAAGAATCCAATTAGAATTAAGTAATTGGTCTTGGGTTTTGATATGGCCTAGAAAAAATAATTAATTAATTGAGAGAATTGGGCTAAAATAAATTAACTACTGGGGTTGATATATGTTGACATATATTAAGAGTCAAATTCAAATGAATGAATTAGTCTTGGGTATTTGATGAGCCCCAGAAAAGATAATTAATTAATTAAGAGGATTTGGCCAATCTTGGATTGATTTTTTAGCACAAGACCTAGCCCATTAGGGCCTGAGGAAGGCCAAAGCTGGCCGAAAATATGCAGAAGGAAAAAAAAAACCCAAGAGGTTTTGGAAGTTTTTTTCTCTCTAGTGTGTGCCATCTCCTCTCTCTCTCACTCTGGTTTTCGTCCTTCTCTTCATTCTCTCTTGGAGAGTATTTTGATTACCCAAGAAGGTGCTCTCACAAAGCTAACGCCAAGAACAAGGTGAGCCATTCTCCAGAAGACGAAGAGAAGGAGCTTGGAGACATTTGATGCATAGGGTAGATGATTGACGGGAATTCCTGTTGAATAGCAGGCGCCTCCTTCTCTCCTTCCAACACACGAAATCTTAGTGCAACCCGTCCCCATGTTGGTTAACCCGTGTCCAACAAGAAAATATAAGTATTTCCTTCTAGATGTGGCTCAGAAAACACAAAAATTTTCATTCTAATGTTTTCCATGATCCTTTATAGACTTCTTGGATAAAATAAAATCCTCTTTAATCAAGACTATTTCCTCAATCCAAAATTAATTAGGACATACGGGCTATTCCGAAGGCCAAAAGACACATCGTCTTTGGCCACTAAAATAATCAAAATATCCCTACTATAGAAATAACTGTATTTGCATTTTAAATATTTTCTATTTTCACCATAAGGACATATTGGCCCCAATGACAATATTACATATAGCATTGTCTTTGATCTATAGGTGTTATAACTAAAATACGCCTCTATGTAACGCCATTTATTTAGAAAGGAAATAATGTACTAACACATTTCTAAATAATATCTACCATCCTTAGACCTCTAGTCTACTAGTTCATGACTTCCTAGAATCTTTATGCTTTAGTAGAGAGCTACTCTAAAGCAAACATCCAAGTTATATTTTCTAGGGCCCTGGATCTCTAAACTATTCGAACAGTTACAAGGGATGATATCTCTAACAGAAGTATAGAAGCTATCTTGTATGAATCTATAACTGGTCGCACATGCCTAACATACAAGTATATTGGTATTACTGGTAGGGGCTAAATTAGTCATACTTTTCCTAGTTATTTGAGGTTCTTTTGTAATACATTTTGCATAATAACTTGTCATATTCTTTCATATTTGAGATTCTACCCTTGGAAAGGTATTTTGTTCATAATTGTAGATTTTTAGGGTGAAACGAAGCAAAAACGTCGCAAATTAGAGGAGAGGCGGCGCTGGCTAGGGCCTTAGAACCGGCGCTGGCCATGCACTATTGAAACGAACTTCAAAGTGATGAAAATATTACTGAAATAGAGTGGAACAGAACCAAGGCGGCACCAACTAAGAAGCTAGAACTGATGCCGGCTGCATTTTGGACACGTTGTGCAAAATTCGGAGAAAAAATCAACGAACGAGTAAAGAAATAGAACACAGCCGGTTCCGGATCTAAGAGTCAAGATGGCACTGGCTGTGCCCTGAAGCTAAGGTAGTGTTGTGATTTTTCTATGCGATATTTTGTAATCTGAGGAATTTTAGTATCTTCTAACTTCTACTCGGCCAAGAACTTTGTACCTACGAGTTTCGGCACTGCCTAAGGCTATAAATAGATGAAAAACACAAGAAAAATAAGAGAATTCATTGATCATCACAAAAAAATTACTCAATCAAAGGAGAAATTCTTCAAGTTCGAGGGTTATGCAAGAAGGTTTTCAATGGAAGAAGAAGGAGGCTTGTCTATGAGTGCTTTCTTTCACTTTGTTTTCTTTTTCTTGAATAATGATATGTTGATTTTTTTATTGTAATTTAAAATTATTTTAGATATTCTTGATATTTGAAATTATTTGATCTTTTGATTATTTGATTGTTGTTCTTGGTATTGATTACTTGTGCTTATTACGAGATTGATTGATTAGATCTTTCCATTAACTTTCTTGGATAAAGGAGTTGATGGTGGTTTCAATTCATTAGTTTCATATTTGTTAGCTTTTAACTTGCTTGGACAAAGGGGTTAAGAGTAGGGACAAAGTAATTCAAGGTTAATTGATGTCTGCCAGGATATGGATTCATTAGTTAATTTCATGCGTAATTTACCAGGAATGGGAATTAAATCAAGGACTATGGTTAATGCATCTTTTGGGTAAGACTGGTTGAGACAGGATATGTGATACTAAGTTACTTAGAAGATAGGGATTTATAGATTGGATAAAGAAGTGAATCTAAATTATCCTTCGTGATGCCAAGAGAATAATTAGTTATGATAAAGGTTGGGAACTTTAAGATTATGGTTATCTAAACAATGGTTTGAATTGCATAAATCTCCATGCTTGACGTGTATATATTTTTATTTTATTTTATTTTTATTTGTTTTTCAATTTATTGAGTCTATTAACCAATGAAAGAAAGGTAATTAATGTCTACTTATTCCTTGAGGATCGACACTCGTTTGAACCCTATGCTCGGTTAATGATGAGTACGCTTGCTCATATGTGTGATTTGAGTTAAACGTTTTAATTTAAACGTGATTGGGAATGTGCTTAGTTGTTTTATGATTTTTATACCCAAGTCCGAACACATCAAGTTTTTGGCGCCGTTGCCGGGGAACAATAGCACGAAAGCTTGGATTTTGTTGATTTAACCATGTAAATATATAAATATGTAAATATGTAGATATGTGCACATGTATAATTGTTCTTTCCACAAAAATGTGCTATCTTTTGTAGATGTGTTTGGATTTGGGCATAAAAATCATAAAAAAATTAAGCACATTCCCAATCAAGTTTAAATTAAAATGTTGGACCCAAATCTCACATATGAGCAAGCGTACTCATCATTACTGAGCGTAGGGTTCAAACGAGTGTCGATCCTCAAGGAATAAGTAAACATTAATTACCCATCTTTCATTGTTTAACCGACTCAACAAAGTGAAAATCAAATAAAAAGGAAAAATAAAAAGAAAATAAAATAAAAATATGTACATGTCAAGGATGGAGAAATATGCAACTCAAACCATTGATTAGACAACCCTGATCTTCAAGAACTTAACCATTATCATAATCAATCATTCTCTCAGCACCATGAAGGATTAAGGTAAATTAGCATCACTTTGTCTATCTCAACTAATTACTACCTTCTAGATAAATTAGCATCACTTGGCCTGTCTCAACTAATTCATCCAAAAGATGCATTAAACACAATCCTTAATTAAATTTCCGTGGTCTGGCAAATTTAAAACATGAAATTAATCAATGAATCCTTGGTCTGGCAAACATCAATTAACCTTTAATTACTTAATCCTCAGCAATTAACCTCTTTGGTCTAGCAAGTTAACAACCAATGATTGCGAAAATCAATCAATTGCAACCATCATCAACCTCTTTGGTCTAGCAAGTTAACAATAGAAACAACCAACTAATCTTGGAATATGCCCAAGTAATTAAATACCAAGAAGAACAGTCAATTAATCAAACGATCAAATAACTCTAAGAATCATGATTATCTAAAACAATGTCAAATTACAATAGAACAATTAAAACATCATTGTCAAGAAAAAGAAAACAAATTAAAAGAAAGAACCCATAGATAAGCCTCCTTCTTCTTCTTTTGAGAACCTTCTTGTACAACCCTCCTTAAACTTGAAGAATTCCTCCTTAGACTGAGTGATTTTTCAATGATGATCAATGAATTCTCCCATTTTCCCTTGTATTTTTCATCTATTTATAGGCTTAAGAAGTGCCTAAACTCGTAGGTACAACGTTCTTGGCCTAGTAGAAGTTGGAAGATGCTAAAACTCCCCAAATTTCCAAAAATGAGTTAAAAGATCATAGCACTGCCTCAAGAACAGACCACAGCCGGCATCGCCTTGGTCCTTTGGAGCCGGCGCCATCTATGTTCTGTTTCTCCACTCGTTCATCGATTTTTCTCCGAATTTTGTGCATACGTTCCAGAATGCAGCCGGCGCCGCCTCCAACCTTACAGTCGGCGCCGGTTAGGCTCTGTTCTACTCTACTTCTCCAATTTTTCCATCGCTTTGAAGTCCGTGCATCCAGTGTACAGTCGGTGCCGGTTCCAGGCTTCCAGCTGCCACTGCCTCTGCTCTGTTTCATGACGGTTTTGCTTCGTTTTACCTAAAAACCTGAAATAATAACCAAAATACCTTTCCAAGGGTAAAATCTCAAATATGAAAAAATATGACTAGTTATTGCACCAAATGTATTACAAAAGAGCCTCAAATAACTACGTAAAATATAACCAAATTAGCACCTATCATATTCTCCCACACTTAGCTCTTTGCTTGTCCTCAAGCAAAGCATCAAGAACAAGTAGAAAAACACAAGGTTTTACTCACATCAATCAATAAATTCCCAAAACATATCTTCAATGCTTTCTTTACTTATGAACATAAAACATATAATACTAAATCTTTCACAACCAATGCAAGACTTGTGTAGTGATAAATGACTTAGTAGAATCATCACAATACTTTACAATATTCTCAAACCATTAGAAAGAAGTTAGTTCAAAAAGAATATGCATTCTATATGCTTACTTTTCATACACTCTCTCTACTAATTCGAGACATATCATGATTCTACTTAGATCATGTAGCACTTTTAAGCTTGTAATGTAAGGCTAAAGGTTTGTAATGCGGCTTAGCAAACAAAGGATATAGGAACATCAAAAGTCAAAGAAAAACTGAGAGTAAGCAAGAAAAGGGTAACCAAAATAAACCTATAATTCCCAACTTTTCTTGCTCTCCTATTCCAAGAACCAATCAAACCATAACCTTATATAACGACCCTTACGCATTTCAAGTAAACATGCATCGCTCTTTCTTTTTTTTTTTCTCTTCTTCTTCCACCTCTTCTTATCATCAATTCTTTTCCTCACAAGATCAATCAATTTTCCAGCAACAGTAGCAAATATCTTATATGAGCTTACTTTTATAGTTCACTCACCATCCCTTTCGTGATTTTTTTCGCTCTTTTTGTCTTCAATTCTCTTTCAATTCTTTCTTCTTTTACTCCTCTTTTTCTTTTTCTGCTGCTGTTCTTTTCTTTTTCATTTACTTTTCTTTCTAGCAGCTTGTTGTTTTCTCTCTTCACTCGTTTCTTTTCTTCTTTCTCATCTTTTTTCAGCTCGCATTCTTTTCTTTCTCAATCTTTCAACTTCTTCCTTTCATTCCACTTCCTCTCTTTTCCCAGCTCCAATTGTAATTGATCCGTGACTGAAAGTAACACGTTATGATCTCTCTCCCTCCATTGTTCTCAACATACATACACTTGGATGAAAGTGTATGTATGTTGAGAACAATACATTTGGTACAATCTCTCTCCCTCCATTGTTCTCAACATACATACACTTTTATTTTCCTTCTCAATCTTTCAACTTCTTCCTTTCATTCCACTTCCTCTCTTTTCCCAGCTCCAATTGTAATTGATCCGTGACTGAAAGTAACAAGTCATGATCTCTCTCCCTCCATTGTTCTCAACATGCATACACTTTCATCCTTGAAGAGTATATAGAAAATCATAAAATTTCTCAGAAAATTTTGAAAAATTTTGTTCTCCCAAGAAAGCTAAAGAGTATGTATAAGACTTGTCAATTAAACCACTCCCCCACATTTAAACTGGACATTGTCCTCAATGGCCAAATAAATAGAACCAAAACAACCAATACCAAGGGACCAAAAAGATAAAGGAGAAGAGATAAGAAAAATAAACTTCCATTAATCGTGTTGTACAAGAGCTGAATGCTTGAAGAGGGAGGCATCATCAAAGTACCTATGCAGAGTCGTCAAAAAGCATGTCCACCTGTTCGGGATGTGGAAGACTGCCATCCACATAACGTTTCACCTGATGGCTATTAACTTTGAAAGTTCCCCGAGTGGGGTGAGTAAGGTCTAGGGTGCTAAAAGGGCCGATCTTACTTACCGTGAATGGTCCCAACCACCGAGATTTCAACTTTCCGAGAAAAAGTCGTAAACGAGAATTGAATAACAGGACTTGATCACCTATGGCAAAGTCATGTGGTCCAGTAATATGCTTGTTGTGCTAGGATTTTACTTTTTCTTTGTACTGGAGTGACGTATCATAGGCATCTTTTCACAATTCCTCCAAGGCTGTGAGTTGAAGTAACCGGGACTTCCCAACTGACTCATGATCAAGATTGACCAGTTTTATTGCCCAACAAGCCTTGTATTCAATTTCAACTGGTAGGTGACATGATTTACCATATACTAACTGAAACGGAGTCATGCCAATTGGTGTCTTAAAGGCTGTTAGATATGCCCAAAGGATATCATCTAGTTTTAAGCTCCAATCCTTCCTAGTATGTTTGACAGTTTTTTCCAAAATTCGTTTGAGTTCTCTATTAACCATCTTAACTTGTCCACTTGTTTAAGGGTGATACGGGGTGGCCAACCTATGGTGCACACCTAGGTGTGTGAGGACTTTTTTCATTTGTGCATTACAAAAATGAGTCCCCCTATCACTAATTAGGACTTTAGGCATACCGAATCGATTGAAAAATTTTTAAAAAATTTGACCACCACCCTTGCATCATTAGCGGGTAAGGCTTGGGCTTCTACCCATTTAGAGACATACTCCACTGCCACCAAGATATATTTATTCCCTAACGAACTAGGAAAAGGTCCCATGAAGTCTATGCCCCAACAGTTAAATACTTCACACGCTTGAAAAATTTGTAATGGTACCTCATTAGATTTAGAAAGGTTACCTGTACGTTGACACCTATCACAACTTTGGACAAACCTGTGGGCATATTTAAATAATGTGGGCCAATAGAATCCGGCATCTAGCACCTTTCGTGTAGTGTTGTTGGCTTGGTAATGTCCTCCAACAATTCCTTCATGACAATGTCGAAGAATATCTTCTCCTTCCCTAGCATCCACACACCTCCGAACGATTAGGTCTGTACAACACTTAAACAAATATGGATCATCCCAAAAGTAATGTCGTACATCGAAGAGGAATTTCTTCTTTTGATGCATCGTGAGGTCTTTTGGCATAATTCCTACAGCCAAGTAGTTAACAAAGTCGACAAACCATGGTGTGGTTGGGATCTCACCTTCTATGAGCAAAAGTTGCTTGTTCAGAAAAGCGTCATCAATGTCTTCTTCTAGCAAGGATTCCAGGTGTGGATTATTCAATCTTGACAGGTGATCTGCAGCCAATTTTTCTGCCCCCTTTTTGTCTCTAATCTCCAAATCAAATTCCTGCAATAATAGAACCCATCTTATCAATCTTGGTTTGGAATCATGTTTGGTTAGTAGGTATTTTAGGGCTGAATGGTCCGCATATACAATGACTTTGGACAAAATAAGATAAGAGTGGAATTTATCAAAGGCAAACACTATGGCCAGCAATTCTTTCTCGGTTGTTGTGTAATTTTCCTTTGCATCTGTTAGAGTCTTGCTGGCATAGTATATCGGTTGGAAGTGCTTGTTCCGTCTTTGTCCCAATACTGCACCAACTGCAAAGTCACTTGCATCACACATTAGTTTAAAGGGAAGAGACCAATCCAGGGCAATTAGAATGGGTGAATTAATTAATTTCTCTTTAAGTATGGAAAAAGCGTTGAGACATTTACCATAAAAATTAAACTCAGCATCCCTTTCAAGTAAAGAAGTAAAAGGTTTCGAAATTTTTGAGAAGTCTAAGATAAACTGCCTGTAGAAACCTACGTGACCAAGAAAGCTCCTTATAGCTTTTACCGAAGTAGGAGGATGTAGCTTCTCGATTGCTTCAATTTTTGCTCTATCGACCTCAATACCCTTCCTTGAAATTTTGTGCCCCAACACAATACCTTCTTTTACCATAAAGTGGCACTTTTCCCAGTTAAGCATGTGTAACACCCTACTACCTAGGCTCGACAAGGCCGGGGATATCGTCCGTCCAAAGGACAAAGAGTCTTTATAACTAGGTCACACAAAAGAAAATAAAATTAATACTTTAAAATTGAACTTATTACAACCCAAAAATACATGAACAAATCCAAAATAAATTGTTCGCTACTATCTCTCAAAATAACACATAAGAAAAATAACATAAAGTCTTCAAAGCATGGGCAACAAATCTAGCTATTCATCTCCACAGCAGGATCGACCTGAAAACATGGCATAAAAGGTGATGAGATAAAAATCTCAGTAAGTCTGTGTATGCTTTGGGTGTTCAGTGAAAACAGTTCGTGGATGCAAAATGTGGAAACTTTATAAGAGAAATATTGGCAAGTAATAAACATTAGTAAAAAAGAAGAGTGGTGTTTTTGGCTTTTCCAGCCATACATAATTTATAACATCAACCACTCAAAAGAAATGATTATGGGTTATCACACGTTGGGCCCCATAACCGGATGGTCAGTATGCCACACTTTGTGCATACTGCCGGTCAGAATGCCACACTTTGTGTAGACTGACAAAAGGTAGGTGATCGGCCTACCTGGCAAGACACTCCTCCTTTTCTATACCCAAACAACAACCGAGTGTCCATTCCGGCAAAACACAGTCACTTGACTGAAATAAAAAATGCTAGCTCAGACTGGCATGACTAAGTAGTACTGACGTTTCTCTAAGTTAAGTTTTATCTTCTAGAGGTGGCCTCCTGCCAGAAGACTCAGTCTTGCTCTTCAAAACTAGTACTACTAGCCTACCCTTATTGAGTACTCAACGATAATTGTCCCACTTGGGAGAAAACTGGTAAAATATAGCTTTACTTGAAAATGGCAATTAAGGGTTTCCAAAGTCCTTGTCAAAATTGGTTTTAGAAACAGTTTAGTGTTTTGAGTAAAACTGCCTGTTGATAAATAATTGATTTGACTGAAAGAAGTAGGAAAACAGTCCTTAATTGCCTTTACCAAATCAGTGTTCACATACTTTGAGGTTAGCTTGCCATAGTAACCTTTTACAACAAACAAATTTTATGCAGGAGCTTACCTGATCCTTTGCTTGCTCAAATTCAAAAGTCTTCCAAGGTTGACCTAACCCCGCTTGGGGTAAACACAAGACATAAGGTTACACTCAAGCTATATTCACTTACACAAATAATTCTAGTTCACTTTATTACAATCATGACCCTAATATTCTAAGCTTTAAGGCTAGATGATAAAGAATTTTATAAAATAAGTCTAGTTTGATAAGTTAAAATAACTAGGGTTTCTAAAATAATTGCTAATAAATTATAGACTCAAATAATAATTCTTGAGTGTTATTATTAATAAATAAACTAAGGTTTGAATATTGAATAATACCAAGCCCTAGATAATATTAATATATGGTAATTAAAAAATAGCTTTATTGTAAAGAAATAATAAATTTTTAATTAATTTTTAATAGGTAATAAATAATTAATAATAAATAAAATTAATATAATAAACGAATTATATTAAATTTTTAATTGATAAATAACAAGTAGATTTTAATATAAATAATATTTAGGAATATAGGTAAAAGTTTTAACTAGGGCCTACAAGGTCATTAATTAATTCTAATATTTTATTTATTATTTATATAAAAGATTTATTTATTATTTTATATATATTATTTTTAATAAAAGATTTTATTTATTTGATAATTAAAATATTCGTTTTTTAATTAATAATCCAATCCAAATCTTCCTAGAGTTTCAAATTTTATAGAGAAAAATATAGTAGTAATTCTAATTAAAATAATAAAATTTGTCAATAAAAATAACTTAGACTTATCAAGAAAATAATTTTCCACCATGATTTTCCTATTGCTAGAAAAGATTCATAAACACATTCTCCATCATCAAATAATAAACCAATCCATTCACGAACATATGCTTGAATTATCTCATACTATCACAAGGCTAATTTCCTGCTAGGCATAATCATCATTAATGGCTTCAATGGAAAATAGAAACATAAGAGCCTAATCACCCTTGGTGAAATAATATCTAACATGCTTCAAACATCCATAAATTTTATTAAGCATGATGAGCATACATTGATTCCAAAGAAAATCCATATAACTTAGTCATATACATCAATCCTTATGTCTTAACTCCATCCCTTTCCTTCACATACATATCCCCAATCTCCTATTCATATCCATTCTTCCTATCATCATCTAAGAGACATGAATTCAGAAATAAAAGAAGGAATTAAAATTAATTAATTGATTGTCAATTACTTTAATGAAGACTAAAGAAGGTCCACGCGCGATGGAGAGTCTTGAGTGATCCTACGGAATAACATCCATGGTTGATGGTTGATCAACCATTTCGGTTGGGAGAGAGAGAGAGAGAGAGAGAGAGAGAGAGAGAGAGAGAGAGAGAGAGAGAGCATTAGAAAGGTATATTGAGAATTGAATAGAAGAGGATGAACAAGAAGGTTTTTCTTGATTTACCTTGTTGATGTTCTTGAGACCTTCAAGGAAAAAGCTAATTTTGATCCGATTGAAAATTCTTGTTGTCGTGGTTTTGTGTTATAAATACTAGAAATAAAGTCTAGGGATTAAATAGAATTGATATGGAGTATTTGAGAGTGATTGGAGGTGTTTATAGTAGGTTTAGGCTTGAAGAAGTTTATTGTGTGTTCATGGTGTTCTTGGTGAAAATGGAGAGAGTGTGAGAGAAATGCTGCATGAAATCTGGTAGGGTGCTGGCTGAATGGTCTAGGGTGAATGGGAGTTTCGATTTTCAGCTTGTGGGAGAGAGAAAGATCAGATTTTTTTTTTTTTAAATTTAAATGGAGGAAGTTGTGGAGTTGTTTAAGGTAGGAGGTTAGCTAGCCGAAATTTAGTCTTAAATGGTAGAGAAAATTCTGGTTCATTAGCTTGATGCAAGAGTGTTTTCATGTAGTAAAATTCTGAAATTATTTTGAAGTTCAAAAGAAAGTTTGAATGGAGTGATCTTAGGAGGGTTTTCAGGTGTGGTTATGGAGTCCATGTATTCAAGGTAAGTGTGAAGGTCAATGATGTTCAGTCCATGGCTGAACAAGGATCAATTTTACAGAAGTGGAAGGGTGATTTTCGGCCTTGGCTTGAAGGAAGCAAAGCTGGAAAAATTCTGGTTTCAAGTTGTTCAAAGTTTCGAAGATTGGTGAAGAATTTCTATGCAGAATTTTCGCACTTCTGCAGCCCGATTTGCAGCTGGTTCTTGAGGGGGTTTGAAGGTCTTTCAAAAGTGATTTTCCAGCCTTCTTTCTTGAGAAATACAGAGGAGTTTTGCTGGCTTAAAGATGGACTAAAACTGCTTCGTTTTCTTGATTGAAAGTTGAGAAATGCCCAGAATTTTTTCCTGGTTTTGCACAGTTTGTGCAGTCCGAAAATTGTATAGATTTTCCATCCTTCAAGCTACATGAAATGACCATTTTTCTGGTAGCAAATGAGTGGGTTTACTGGCTGAATTTTTTGAAGAGATGGTCTACAAAAATTTTGGAAAACTTCAAGATTTTCCTTTACTAAAATATGAACAACATGAAGGTGAATTTGAAGGTTCTATCATGGTGATTGATTTATCTTGGAAACCCTTCCTATTTCCCCTCCTATTTTATGCCAACCTCCCTCCTCCAAGATTGATTTTCAAAATTCAAGGATGAGAAATTATCACAGATTTTTTTTGGAATTTAAAAGAAAGATTTGATGTGTTTTGGTTCATTTTGAATTATGAAAATGCTAGGACAAAGCTAGAGGTGATAAAATGACAAGAATTCCTCTAGAATTCTTTTTAGGACACAGTGATAAGATTAGGACATTCTCTTCATGTCTCCCCTAAGACAACATTCATATTTTAATGGAATGCAAGAAAACAAAATTCAAACTTAATCAAGATAATCATGATAAAAATTTAAATGGTAGGATTTGAACTCATGACCTTAGCAATTAAACCACAAAATTCTAACCACTAAACCACACTAACTCTTGTTCTTATTTTCTCACCCACATATTCCTCTTATTTAATCCTCAAGCTATCTTTCTATTTTGACATCAAGTAAAATTACCATTTTACCCTTTCTTCTCAATAAGCATAACTAAGCCTTTTAACCTATAAACCATAATTTTAAAGCACATAAAATCATTCAAAAATATATATATATTCATGCAAAATAATATGATATGCATCCGGACCCCCTTACTTTAGGGTTGGCTTTAGGTGGGGTTTCACATCCTCCCCTCATTAGGAGAATTTCGTCCCGAAATTCAAACGTACCTCTATCTCAGATCGGGATACTTTCGCTTTACCCATTCTTCTGTTTCCCATGTGGCATCTCGCGTGCCATGATGCTCCCACTGTACTTTTACCATCGGAATCTGCTTGTTTTGGAGAGTCTTGATACTTCGGTCCAATACCTTTACGGTTTCTCCACGTAGCTTAGGTCGGGTTGCAACACCAACGGCTCATTATTCAAAACATGTCCGGGATCAGCATGGTACCTCTTCAACTGTGATACATGAAATACGTCGTGAATTCCCGTCAACCCATTTGGCAGATCCAATCGATACGCCACCGGCCCAAATCTCTCTTTTATTGGAAATGGTCCCAAATACCTCAGATTCTGTTTTTCCCCTTTCGGATGTTTTAGAATTCCCTTATTTGGTGTCAGTTTTAGGAACACACCGTCTCCCACCTGAAATTCTAACTTTCTCCGCCTATTATCCGCATAACTCTTTTGTCGGCTCTGGTCCGCTTTCAACCTTTCCCTAATCAACTTGACCTTTTCCAATATTTCTTCAACATAGACTTCTCCCGAATTACTTCTGTGACCATCCTTTGACCAACTCCAGTATAGCGGTACCTGACACTTGCGTTCATACAGTGCTTCATACAAAGCCATTCCAATTGAAGCTCGATAACTATTATTGTACGACAACTCCGCATACAGCACACATTCGATCCACTTATCCCCAAAATCCAATATACAGGCTCTCAGCATATCCTCTAATATCTGAATACCCTTTTCTGACTGTCCATCGGTTTGCGGATGCGTTGTCGTACTGAACTTCAGACTAGAACCCATTGATTCTTGGAACTTATCCCAAAATCGGTATGTAAATCTCGGATCTCAATCGGACACAATACTTGAAGGCACTCCATGCAATCTGACTATTTCTCACACATAGGTCTGAGCCAGCTTTTCCATTGAATCCCTTACATTCCCCGTTATGAAATGCACGGATTTGGTCAGTCGATCCATCACTACCCATATGGCGTCCTTTTTGATCCTTGCCATAGGGAGTCCGGTAACGAAGTCCATGGTCACCTCTTCCCATTTCCATTCTGGTACTGGCAAAAATTGTAATAATCCCACCACCTTTTTGTGCTCCACTTTGACTTTCTGACAGGTGAGACACGTCGAGACATACTTAACCACGTTCTTCTTCATTCCAGGCCACTAATAAGCCTTTTTCAGATCCTGATACATTTTGACCTCTCCCGGATGAATGGTGTACTTGCTCATATGCGCCTTTTCTAAAATTCTATCCTCCAACTGGTGCTCCTCGGGTACACACAAACGATCTCGGAAGTACAACACTCCCGCTTCGTCCTGTCAGAATTCACTGCCTTGCCGTTTAAGCTCCTTGTCCTTGAAAAGCTGAAATTTTGCATTGCTTTGTTGGGCCTCAATAATGTCTTGCCTTAGATCTGGCATCAACTTCAGGTTGCTAACCATAATTCTCACCTCTTGCACTTCCGCTCTTCTATCCAACACATCTTGAACCACTTGAACCTCCTGCACTCTTAGCCTGGCCATTCTGACTTTTCTGCTTAGGGCACCAGCAACAATGTTAGCTTTCCCACTCAGCTCCCTTTAACCAACAATTGTTCTCTACATGACCCCTTTTCCCACAGTGCCGGCATAATGGAAGATTCTACGTAGGACCAACCAGTGCTGATCGAGCTTGCTTTCCTCAGTTCTGCCACTGCTAGTTGGTAAGGCACTTGACGGACTACTGCCTCTACAAAGGCCTTGGTGGTTGTCTTGGCAGTAAGAAAGGTCTTGGTGCCATTCAGTTGTTGTCTTCATTCTCAGTTCGGGTGGCTGCGTTCACGGCCCCCGAGTAGGTCGTTGGTGGAGAAGGTGCCAATGCCCTTCTTAACTCCTGCCTTAGCCCCTTGACAAAATACCTTATTCTGTTCTACTTAGTGTCCACCAGTCTCTTACAGTACTTTGACAATTGGGTGAACCGTGTTGCGCACTGAGCTACCGTCATACCTCCCTGCTTTAGATTCTGAATCTCATCCTCCCGCCTCTCAAGTATCCACTGAGGAATATATTCGGCTTTGAATGCTTCCACGAAATTGGCCCATGTCCAATCTTGGACAATTAGTTCCCAGTCGTCTTGAACCCGTTGCCACCATGCCCGAGCTGGGCCCCTCAATCAGAATGCAGCAAACTTCACCATTCGTTTCTCAGTGTACTAAAGCCTAGCGAAGATGTCTTCCATGTGCTTTATCCATTGTACGACTTTCTGATCCTGCTCAGCTTCTCCCAAGAAAATGGGCGGTTGGAATTTTAGAAACTGCTCCAAAGCTTCGTCCTCTCCCTTTGGATTCCTCCGTTCAGTAAATGTTTGAAGAATCTTGGTCATCTTGCTAAATATTTGCCCCACTGTCACTCCAACAGGTTCTTTTGACCCCAATTCCAAATCGGGCTCATTCTCATCCCCCCGATTGGGTGATGGCATTTGAGTCGTCTCAACTCCCGGTGTCACAGGTTCTGCTTCGAAACTCTTCTGCTTGATATGGCTACACAGCGCTTGGGTGCTATTCTCAACCATGCCCAGATAAATAAGTGTATGCATTCAAGTTTAAAATATTTTGAGCATGCATTCACATTCAGGTTTATGTAAAAAAAAATCAAGTGCAAAATTTTTTTTAGAAAGAAAATTTGATGATATTATTTAGGGGAAAACCAAGAAATAAATAAAATCATATTTCTCATAAAAATAATACTTTCATAAAGAAGGGTTATCACACATGATACCCTTTTATTCAGCAAAACAATCGAACCCTACAAGCAACATGCTTCTTTGAAAAGAATAAATGAACAAAAGAATGCAAATCCCAAAAAAGAGAGAATGAGCAAATACGGCTAATCTTCTACACTCTACTCACCGCTAGAGTCAGTAGAGGCATCTGGATCATCAGAGGCTAGTTCCACAAGCCACCCCACGGAGCTATCGGGTTTCCCCACATAATCCCTCGCAAAACCCGCACTCTCACTTGGCTGACCTAAGTCATCCTTATTGCCCTTCTTAGCTCTCATAGCTGCCTCATAAAACTCATCCAAAGCTAATCTAATCGCACCCTTAGGTGCATGCCTCTTGTCCTCCTAGTCGAACAGGTCAAACAATCCCTCTCTCCTTAACTTAGTATCTACACCCAGCCTATATCGAAGTTCGCTCCTCATAGGTCTCTCTTCTAGCTTCCTTTTCCCCTTATCGTCCATTCCTATAGCGGGCTGCCTAAGTTCCTTTACTGCCGGGGTATCTCCATCCCTCAACCTATAACCCTCATCACTGGATTCCTTGAGGTCATAGCAAGTAAAAGTCCTATCAAAATCACCTATCTTTGGGGTCCGAGGAGCCTCCATCGCATTCTCATCCTCCTTCACCATCCCATCTATCTCTTCCTCACTTTCATCATCACCCTCATCCCCAAACTCAACTGCATCCCCTTCACTCAGCTCAGCCATCTCCTCATTTTCCTCGCCCTCACTAACAAGCTCATCAATCTCACCCTCATCATCCCCATCATACTCACCTATGCCCCCATCAACTTCCATCTCTACCTCAACAACCGGGTCATCTAGCATAGGCGGCTCATGCTCCATCTCGTCTTCAATAAAAAACCAACCTCCCTCAGGCTCTGCCTCTGAATCAGACGAGGGTGGATCCGCTACAGGTAATGGGGCAGGTGGATCCCCGCAACCAGCGGGTCAGTCTCTGACAGCCGATGCAACTCCCTTGACCATCCTATAAACCAAACACAAGGATTAGAACTAGATCAAAATTCTCAAGGAATAAAAATCCAGAAAATCAACTGATTACCTAAACCTAGCCTCTGATACCACTTGTAACACCCCACTACCTAAGCCCAACAGGGCCGGAGATGTCGCCCTGTCCAAAGGACAAGGGGTCTTTATAACTAGGTCACACAAAAGAAAATAAAAGTAATACTTTAAAATTGAACTTATTACAACCCAAAAATACATGAACAAATCTAAAATAAATTGTTCACTACCATCTCTCAAAATAACACATAAGAAAAATAACATAAAGTCTTCAAAGCATAGGCAACAAATCTAACTATTCATCTTCGCAGCAGGATCGACCTGAAAACATGGCATCAAAGGTGATGAGATAAAAATCGCAATAAGTCCGTGTGTGCTTTAGGTGTTCAGTGAAAACAGTTCGTGGATGCAAAATGTGGAAACTTTATAAGAGAAATATTGGTAAGCAATAAACATTAGTAAAAAACAAGAGTGGTGTTTTTGGCTTTTCCAGCCATACATAATTTATAAGATCAACCACTCAAAAGAAAGGATTATGGGTTACCACACGTTGGGCCCCATAACCGGATGGTCAGTATGCCACACTTTGTGCATACTGCAGGTCAGAATGCCCACACTTTGTGCAGATTGACAAAAGGTAGGTAATCGGCCTACCAGGCAAGACACTCCTCCTTCTCTATACCCAAACAACAACCGGGTGTCCATTCCGGCAAAACAAAGTCACTTGACTGAAATAAAAAATGCTAGCTCAGACCGGCATGACTAAGTAGTACTGACATTTCTCTAAGTTGAGTTTTATCTTCTGGAGGTGGCCTCCTGCCAGAAGACTCACTCTTGCTCTTCAAAACTAGTACTACTAGCCTACCCTTATTGAGTACTCAACGATAATTGTCCCACTTGGGAGAAAACTGGTAAAATATAGCTTTACTTGAAAATGGCAATTAAGGGTTTCCAAAGTCCTTGTCAAAATTGGTTTTAGAAACAGTTTAGAGTTTTGAGTAAAACTGCCGGTTGATAAATAATTGATTTGACTGCAACAAGTAGGAAAACAGTCCTTAATTGCCTTTACCAAATCAGCGTTCACATACTTTGAGGTTAGCCTGCCATAGTAACCTTTTACAACAAACAAATTTTATGCAGGAGCTTACCTGATCCTTTGCTTGCTCAAATTCAAAAGTCTTCCAAGGCTGACCTAACCCCGCCTGGGATAAACACAAGACATAAGGTTACACTCAAGCTATATTCACTTACACAAATAATCCTAGTTCAACTTATTACAATCATGACCCTAATGTTCTAAGCTTTAAGGCTAGATGATAAAGAATTTTATAAAATAAGTCTAGTTTGATAAGTTAAAATAACTAGGGTTTCTAAAATAATTGCTAATAAAATATAGACTCAAATAATAATTCTTGAGTGTTATTATTAATAAATAAACTAAGGTTTGAATATTGAATAATACCAAGCCCTAGATAATATTAATATATGGTAATTAAAAAAATAGCTTTATTGTAAATAAATAATAAAATTTTAATTAATTTTTAATAGGTAATAAATAATTAATAATAAATAAAATTAATATAATAAACGACTTATATTAAATTTTTAATTGATAAATAACAAGTAGATTTTAATATAAATAATATTTAGGAATATAGGTAAAAGTTTTAACTAGGGCCTACAAGGTCATTAATTAATTCTAATATTTTATTTATTATTTATATAAAAGATTTATTTATTATTTTATATATATTATTTTTAATAAAAGATTTTATTTATTTGATAATTAAAATATTCATATTTTAATTAATAATCCAATCCAAATCTTCCTAGAGTTTCAAATTTTATAGAGAAAAATATAGTAGTAATTCTAATTAAAGTAATAAAATTTGTCAATAAAAATAACTTAGACTTATCAAGAAAATAATTTTCCACCATGATTTTCCTATTGCTAGAAAAGATTCATAAACACATTCTCCATCATCAAATAATAAACCAATCCATTCACGAACATATGCTTGAATTATCTCATACTATCACAAGGCTAATTTCCTGCTAGGCATAATCATCATTAATGGCTTCAATGGAAAATAGAAACATAAGAGCCTAATCACCCTTGGTGAAATAATATCTAACATGCTTCAAACATCCATAAATTTTATTAAGCATGATGAGCATACATTGATTCCAAAGAAAATCCATATAACTTAGTCATATACATCAATCCTTATGTCTTAACTCCATCCCTTTCCTTTACATACATATCCCCAATCTCCTATTCATATCCATTCTTCCTATCATCATCTAAGAGACATGAATTCAGAAATAAAAGAAGGATTTAAGATTAATTACTTGATTGTCGATTACTTTGATGAAGACTAAAGAAGGTCCACGCGCGATGGAGAGTCTTGAGTGATCCTACGGAAAAACATCCATGGTTGATGGTTGATCAAGCATTTCGGTTGGGAGAGAGAGAGAGAGAGAGAGAGAGCATTAGAAAGGTATATTGAGAATTGAATAGAAGAGGATGAACAAGAAGGTTTTTCTTGATTTACCTTGTTGATGTTCTTGAGACCTTCAAGGAAAAAGCTAATTTTGATCCGATTGAAAATTCTTGTTGTCGTGGTTTTGTGTTATAAATACTAGAAATAAAGTCTAGGGATTAAATAGGAGTGATCTGGAGTATTTGAGAGTGATTGGAGGTGTTTAGAGTAGGTTTAGGCTTGAAGAAGTTTAGTGTGTGTTCTTAGTGTTCTTGGTGAAAATGGAGAGAGTGTGAGAGAAATGCTGCACGAAATCTGGTAGGGTTCTGGCCAAATGGTCTAGGGTGAATGGGAGTTTTTGTTTTCAGCTTGTGGGAGAGAGAGAGATCAGATTTTTTTTTTTTTTTTTGAAATTTAAATGGAGGAAGTTGTGGAGTTGTTTAAGGTAGGAGGTTAGCTATGGTGTTTGATCAAGGAAGGTGTCTATGCTCTTCAATGGTGCCGATTGAACAAGGTGGTTTTGATGAAATGAATGGAGGTCAATATTGCTCCAAGGCTGGCCGAAATTTAGTCTTAAATGGTAGAGAAAATTCTGGTTCATTAGCTTGATGCAAGAGTGTTTTCATGTAGTAAAATTCTGAAATTATTTTGAAGTTCAAAAAAAAGTTTGAATGGAGTGATCTTAGGAGCGTTTTGAGGTGTGGTTATGGAGTCCATGTATTCAAGGTAAGTGTGAAGGTCAATGATGTTCAGTCCATGGCTGAACAAGGATCAATTTTACATAAGTGGAAGGGTGATTTTCAGCCTAGGCTTGAAGGAAGCAAAGCTGGAAAAATTCTGGTTTCAAGTTGTTCAAAGTTTCAAAGATTGGTGAAGAATTTCTGTGCAGAATTTTCGCACTTCTTCAGCCCGATTTGCAGCTGGTTCTTGAGGTGGTTTGAAGGTCTTTCAAAGGTGATTTTCCAGCCTTCTTTCTGGAGAAATACAGAGGAGTTTTGCTAGCTTGAAGATGGACTAAAACTGCTTCGTTTTCTTGATTGAAAGTTGCGAAATGCCTAGAATTTTTTCCTGGTTTTGCTTAGTTTGTGCAATCCGAAAATTGTACAGATTTTCCATCCTTCAAGCTACATGAAATGACCATTTTTTTGCTTACTGGCTGAATTTTTTGAAGAGATGGTCTACAAAAATTTTGGAAAACTTCCAGATTTTCCTTCACTAAAATATGAACAACATGAAGGTGAATTTGAAGGTTCTATCATGGTGATTGATTTCTCCCGGAAACCCTTCCTATTTCCCCTTCTATTTTCAGCCAACCTCCCTCCTCCAAGATTGATTTTTGAAATTCAAGGATGAGAAATTATCACAGAATTTTTTTGGAATTTAAAAGAAAGATTTGATGGGTTTTTGTTCATTTGAATTATGAAAATGCTAGGACAAAGCTAGAGGTGATAAAATGACAAGAATTCCTCTAGAATTCTTTTTAGGACACAGTGATAAGATTAGGACATTCTCTTCATATCTCCCCTAAGGCAACATTCCTATTTTTATGGAATGCAAGAAAACAAAATTCAAACTTAATCAAGATAATCATGATAAAAACTTAAATGGTAGGATTTAAACTCATGACCTTAGCAATTAAACCACAAAGCTCTAACCACTAAACCACACTAACTCTTGTTCTTATTTTCTCACCCACATATTCCTCTTATTTAATCCTCAAGCTATCTTTCTATTTTGACATCAAGTAAAATTACCATTTTACCCTTCCTACTCAATAAGCATAACTAAGCCTTTTAACCTATAAACCACAATTCTAAAGCACATAAAATCATTCAAAAATATATATATTCATGCAAAATAATATGATATGCATCCCAACCCCCTTACTTTAGGGTTGGCTTTAGGTGGGGTTTCACAGCTTGAGGTTTGTCTCTTCACATCTTGCGAGCACCTTCTCATGGTTAGATTAGTACAAATCAAATGAGTCACCAAAAATTGAGAAATCATCCATAAATACCTCCATGATATCCCCCACGAGTCCTTCAAATATAGCTGTCATGCATCTTTGGAATGTTCCGTGGCCATTGCAAAGGCCAAATGGCATCCTACGATATGCAAAAGTACCATATGGACATGTGAAAGTAGTCTTTTCTTGGTCCTCCAGAGCTATGGGAATTTGCAAGTAGCCTGAGAATCCATCTAAGAAACAATAATACTCATGTTCGGCTAACCTTTCCAACATTTGGTCAATGAAAGGAAGAGGGAAGTGATCTTTTCTAATGGCTTTGTTTAACATCCTATAATCTATGCAAAATCTCCACCCCGTGACCAATCTCATAGGGACTAATTCATTTTTATCGTTGGGGCTCACCGTCATTCCTCATTTCTTTGGTACCACTTAAGTAGAACTTACCCAACTGCTATCTGAAATAGGGTAAATGATGTCAGAATCTAAGAGCTTAATCACCTCACCTTTTACCACTTCACTCATATGTGTGGTTCAACCTGCGTTGGGGTTGCACTACGGGTTTTGCATTTTCTTCCATCAAGATCTTATGTGTGCAAAAGGATGGACTAATGCCTTTAATGTCAATGATCTTCCAAGCTATCACTCTTTTATATTTTTCCAACATACTTACCATCTTGGTCTTTTATTCTGGCTTGAGATTTTTGGCAATGATGACAGGTAACTTACGATCCTTAGCCAAGAACACATATTCCAAATGCTCAGGTAGGTCCTTTAAGTCCACTTCGGGAGGATCGTCTATAGATGATTTTATTCTTCCCAAACTGTGTTTTTCTATGCCCAAATTCTACATCCCATCCTTGTTATGAGATTCCTCCGGATATGCCATTGATGTTTCCATTAATTCCTCCTCAATAGATTCCTGCATCAAATAAAAAATTGGTTTGTCAAGAATATCAACTCTTAGACACAAATCATCAGAAGTCATAGGTTGTTGCATGCTCTTATGGATTTGAATTATGACTTCCTCATCCTAACCCTTAGTGTTAATTTCCCTCCATGGACGTCAATTAATGCTTTTGTTGTAGCTAAGAAGGGCCTACCTAAGATTAAGGGGACTTTAGACTCTTCGTCCATGTCAAGAATAACAAAATCCACAGGAATTATGAATTTATCAACTTTTACCAATATATCTTTAATGATGCCCCTAGGGTATTTGATAGAGTGATCCGCGAGTTGGATACTCATCCTAGTGGGCTGTGGTTCTCCTAGGCCTAGCCTTTTAAATATTTTATATGGTAGTAAATTAATGCTAGCACCTAGGTCAGCTAGTGCATTATAGACATGAAGAGTGCCAATTAGACATGGGATAGAGAAACTCCCTAGATCTTTTGCTTTTTGGGGCAAACTTGAGTTGTCCTATAAGATGGCTAAGCATTCTTCGTTGAGGACTATTGTAGACAATTCTTCCAGTTACTTTTTGTTGACAAGCATACTTTTGAGGAACTTGGCATATTTGGGCATGTGGATTAAAGCTTCACTGAGGGGGATGTTTATGTGCAGTTGTTTAAATACCTCTAGGAATTTGTTGAACTGGGCATCTTTTCGGGCCTTGTGTAGATGAGTAGGGTATGGTATGTTAGGCTGAAAAGTGGGTTTTTCGGGAGGTGGACAGGGGATAGCCGGTGCCGGTTCCAGTGCTTCAGCCGGCACCGGTTCCATTCTGTGTTGCAAGGTTTCGGTGTTGATGGACATCCGGCGCCGGTTCTCTTCTTCCAGCCGGCACCGAACCTCATCTGTTGTACTGTCTGGCAATTCTTTTTCACTTCGCAATGTGATAGCAGCTGTTTCCATACTAGCTAATGATGTGAATTCATGAGATTTTATTACCATATCCGTCAAAAACCAGATTTGTTGTTCCATGTTGCGGATCATTGCTTCGAATTTTTCGAAGGTGGAATCGATTTCTTGGAAATGCCTCGTGACATGCCCTACGAATTTACCAACTAAGGTTTCAAGCTCTGTTGATTCTGGTGCTGTGAGTGTTCCCCCTGAGGCATAATGGGAGTACTGCTCCCTATTAGACCTCCTTAGATCCCAATTCACCAAGTCTCCTAAATAAGGAGATGAGTTAGATAGGAAAATTACAAAAATACGTAGTTAGTTTAAAAGACGTAGTTCAAGTTGGTTAGGTTAGTTAGGTTATAAGGTTATACAAGAATACACGAAATACAAAAGATAGTACCGTTTTGCAGCAAGAACAAACATACATATTTACATATTTACATATTTATATAGTTAAATCAACAAAATCCAGGCTGTCATACTATTATTACCCGGCAACGGCGCCAAAAACTTGATGTGTTTGTATTTGGGCATAAAAATGATACAAAAACTAAACACATTACCAATCAAGTTTAAATTAAAACGTTGGACCCAAATCACACATATGAGCAAGCATACTCATCATTACTGAGCATAGGGTTCAAACGAGTGTCAATCATCAAGGAACAAGTAAACATTAATCACCCCTCTTTCATTGTTTAACCGACTCAACAGAGTGAAAATCAAATAAAAAGGAAAAATAAAAATAAAATAAAATAAAAATATGTACATGTCAAGGATGGAGAAGTATGCAACTCAAAAATATGTACATGTCAAGGATGGAGAAGTATGCAACTCAAACCATTGATTAGACAACCATGATCTTCAAGAACTTAACCATTATCATAATCAATCATTCTCTTGGCACTACGAAGGATTAAGGTAAATTAGCATCACTTGGTCTGTCTCAACTAATTCATCCAAAAGAAGCATTAAACACAATCCTTAATTAAATTTTCGTGGTCTGGCAAATTTAAAACATGAAATTAATCAATGAATCTTTGGTCTGGCAAACATCAATTAACCTTTAATTACTCAATCCTTATCAATTAACCTCTTTGGTCTAGCAAGTTAACAGCCAATGAATGCGAAAATCAATTAATTGCAACCATCATCAACCCCTTTGGTCTAGCAAGTTAACAATAGAAACAACCAACTAATCTCGGAATATACCCAAGAAATTAAATACCAAGAAGAACAATCAATTAATCAAACGATCAAATAACTCCAAGAATCATGATTATCTAAAACAATGTCAAATTACAATAGAACAATTAAAACATCATTGTCAAGAAAAAGAAAACAAAGTAAAAGAAAGAACTCATAGACAAGCCTCATTCTTCTTCCTTTAAGAACCTTCTTATACAACCCTCCTTGAACTTGAAGAATTCCTCCTTAGACTGAGTGATTTTCTATGATGATCAATGAATTCTCCCCTTTTCCCTTTGTGTTTTTCATCTATTTATAGGCTTAAGAAGTGCCTAAACTCGTAGGTACAACGTTCTTGGCCAAGTAGAAGTTGGAAGATGCTAAAAATCCCCAAATTTCCAAAATCACATCAAAAGATCGCAGTACCGCCTCAGGAATAGACCACAGCCGGCACCACCTTGGTCCTTCGGAGTCGGCGCCGCCTATGTTCTGTTTCTCCACTCGTTCGCCGATTTTTCTCCAAATTTTGCACATACATTCTAGAATGCAGCCGGAGCCGCCTCCAGCCTTACAGCTGGTACCGGTTAGGCTATTTTCTACTCTGCTTCTCCAATTTTTCCATCGCTTTGAAGTCTATGCATCCAATGTACAGCCGGCGCCGCCTCTACTCTGTTTCGCGACAGTTTTGCTTCGTTTTACCCAAAAATCTAAAATAATGACCAAAATACCTTTCCAATGGTAAAATCTCAAATATGAAAGAATATGACTAGTTATTGCACCAAATATATTACAAAAGAGCCTCAAATAACTACGCAAAATATAACCAAATTAGCCTCTATCATTTGTATTTCATGTATTCTTGTACACTTTTGTAACCTAACCTAACCCACCAACTTGGACTCTGTTTGATTTACTAACTTTGTAGTCCTGTAATGTTTTTTGCATCAGTAATTCAGTACCTAACTCACCTCTATATGTAGGAGAAATTTGAGGAATTCTAATGAGGGGCAGTACTTCCATTACACTCATGAGAGGACATTCGCGGCAGCGGGATCAATAGAGCTTGAAACCTTAATTGGAAAATTTGCTGTTCATGTCACGAGACGTTTCCAAGAAATTGATTCCACATTTGAGAAATTCGAAGCAATGATCCGCAACATGGAATGACAAATTTGGTTCTTGACGGACACAGTGATAAAATCCAACAACCTAAACCCAATAGCCAGTAAGGAAACAGTTGCTATCACATTATGAAGTGGAAAAGAATTACCAGACAGTCTAGATGATAACCGGCGCCGGCTAGAAGAAGTGAACCGACGCCGGTTATCCGGTAACCCCGAGACTCAGCCACCCAGAACTAAAGCACTGGAACTGGCACCGGCTATCCCCTGTCCACCTTCCAAAAAACTCACTTTTCAGCCTAACGTACCATACCCTACTCATCTACATAAGGCCCGGAAAGATGTTAAATTTGACAAATTCCCTGAGATGTTCAAACAACTATACATAAACATCCCGCTGAGTGAAGCTTTAATTCACGTACCCAAATATACCAAATTCCTTAAAAGCATGCTTGTCAATAAGAAGCGATTGGAGCAGTTGTCCACAATAGTCATCAACGAAGAATGCTCTGCCATCCTACAAGACAACTCAAATTTGCCACATAAAGTAAAAGATCCAGGGAGTTTCTCTATCCCATGTCTAATTGGCACTCTTCATGTCTGTAATGCATTAGCTGACCTAGGTGCTAGCATTAATTTATTGCCATATAAAACATTCAAAAGACTAGGCCTAGGAGAACCATTGTAACACCCCGAAGCCTAGGCCCACCAGGGTCGGGGATGTCGCCCCGTCCAAAGGACAAGGGGTCTTTATAACTAGGTCACACAAATAAAATGGCTGAAATAAAATAATATTTTAACTTAAAAATTTATTACAACCTAAATTACTCCAAGAGTAAATCCATGAAACTCCAAAACAAAGACCATAAATAAAATTATCCACTCTCGTCTCCCCAAAGCAATACATAAAATCAAAAGACACATTCTCTTCCAAGGTAGATATTACTAGCTACTTGACCCCACAGCAGGATCAACCTGAAATCATGATGAAAAGGTGATGAGACAGAAATCTCAGTATGTCCGTGTGTGCTTTGGGTGATTAGTGAAAACAGCTCGTGGATGCAAAGTGTGAAACTTTTACAAGAGAAACATTGACAAACATCAAACATTAGTTAAAAGCAAGAGTGGCATTTTGGCTTATCTAGCCGTACATAAGTAATGAAATCAACCACTCGAAAGAAAGGGGTATGGGTTACCACACGTTGGGCCACATAACCGGATGGTCAGTATGCCGACACTTTGTGCATACTGCCGATCAGAATGCCGACACTTTGTGCAGACTGACTAAAGTAGGTGATCGGCCTACTGGGCAAGATACTCCTCCTTCTCTATACCCAAACGACAATCGAGTGTCCATTCTGGCAAAACACAGTCACTTGACTGAAAACAAACTGCTACCTCGGACCAGCGCGACTCACTGGACTGACATCTTATCCGGGAAGGACTCACCCCTCAGAGGTGGCCACCTGCTGAGAGACTTACCCTAACCCTTCAAAGACTAAGCTTAGTAGTCCACTCTTATTGAGTAATCAACGACGTTTCCCACTTGGGATAAAATGAACAAAGCATTGCTCTTCATGGAAATAGTAATTTGAGGGTTTCCAAAGTTTTGGGAACAATTAGTTTTAGAAAGAGTTTTAAGTTTGGAAAATCTACTCAGTAACTTTTAAATAATTTAAGTGTTGGAAATAAGAACAAATTCAACCCTCAATTGCCTTCAAATAAACGAGTGTCCATACACTCCATATTTAGCTTGCCATAAGGAAAATATTTCACATCGATAGGTTTTATGCAGGAGCTTACCTGATTCTTGCTCACAACAACAAGGTCTCGAACAGCTAACCTAACCCCACATGGGTAAATACAAATCTTAATCAATTTCAAATCACAAACCACTTCCTCAATTTTAAATCAATTCAATTCACTACTACCATGATCCTAGTGTCCCAAGCTTTAAGATAAAATAATAACTAAATAGGTTTATAAGCTAAGTTTAATTTGTTATTTAAAATAATCAATGGTTTGGGAAATAAATTCTAATAAGTTGAAAGTTTAAACCTTGTTGGGAAAGATTTAGAGTTTATTTGATCAAGAGTCATAGATGGTACTAGGTAAAATAGTGATTTAATCATAGTTTAGTTGTTAGAAAATAATTGATAGCTAAAACTAGTTGAGATTAAATTTAATAAGCCTTTCTTGGAAAATATTAAGTAAATCCTTAAGGGTTTTGATTGAGTAGATATTTTACTAATTATGAATCATTCTCATAAAGCTTTAATTGATCTCTTTATTTTAAGTCATATTTATTTATTTTATTTTCTAGCAAAATTATTATTTATTTGACTAAAATATCCTTTATATATATAATAATTCCAAATCTACCCTTCCTAGGGTTTTTGCGAAAATACTAGCAATATTATTTTTTTGAGTATTTTATGCATAAAGTGAAAATTAGTTTTAGGGACAACTAGATCATGATCAAATTTCTATGGCCATCCTCAATCAAGAACATACACAATCCTTAAATTCATTAAATCATCCAAATCTTGCATATAGGCATAGATCCAAATTTATTAAGACATGATTTAACCTTTACTAGCATAAACATGATCATGGCTTCAATATTCTAGTCATGCATATAACTCCTATTCATCAAAGGTGTCATAATCTCTAGCATACTTCATCACACATACTACCTATGACATGCATCAAACTCAATTCCACATACAACCTGTAATACCCCGCTACCTAGGCCCGCCGGGGCTGGGGATATCGCCCCGTCCAAAGGACAAGGGGTCTTTATAACGAGGTCACACAAATAAAATAGCGGAATAAAAATAATAAAAATAATACTTCAACTTAAGATTTATTACAACCCAAGAATAAATCCACGAATTCCCAAAAGAGAAACAAATCCATAAATAAAATTATCCACTCTCGTCTCCCCAAAGCAATACATAAAATCAAAAGACACATTCTCTTCCAAGGCAGATAACACTAGCTACTCATCCTCACAGCAGGATCGGCCTGAAATCATGGTAAAAAGGTGATGAGACAGAAATCTCAGTAAGTCCATATGTGCTTTGGGTGTTTAGTGAAAACAGTTCGTGGATGCAAAATGTGAAATCTTTATAAGAGAAATATTGGCAAGCAATAAATATTAGTCAAAAGCAAGAGTGGTGTTTTCCTCTTTTTGAAACCATACAAGTGCACAATAAAATCAACCACTCATAAAGGTGGTCATGGGTTACCACACGTTGGGCCTCATAACCATACAATGGTCAGAATGCCACACTTTGTGCAGACTGACAAAAGAAATACTGGCAAACAATGAATGATGTTCAAAAATAAGAGTGGCATTTTGGCTTATCTAGCCGTACATAATTTATAAGATCAACCACTCGAAAGAAAGGATTATGGGTTACCACACGTTGGGCCCCATAACTGGTCAGAATGCCTAACACTTTGTGTAGACTGACAAAAGTAGGTGATCGGCCTACTGGGTAAGATACTCCTCCTTCTCTATACCCAAACAACAACCGGGTGTCCATTCCAGCAAAAACACAGTCACTTGACTGAAACAAAATAAACTGCTAGCTCGGACCGGCACGACTCACTGGAACTGGCATCTTATCCGGAAGGACTCACCCCTCAGAGGTGGCCACCCACTGAGCGACTCACCCTAACCCTTCAAAGACTAGTCCTAGTAGTCCACCCTTATTGAGTACTCAACGACATTTCCCACTTGGGATAAAATGAACAAAGCATTGTGCTTCATGAAAATAACAATGTGAGGGTTTCCAAAGCTTTGCGAGAAATTAGTTTTAGAAAGAGTTTCGAGTTTGGAAAAATCTACTCATTAACTTTGAAATAATTCCAACGTTGGAAATAAAGATGAGTTCAACCCTCAATTGCCTTCAAATAAACGAGTGTCCATACACTCCATATTTAGCTTGCCATAAGAAAACATTTCGCATCGATAGTTTTTATGCAGGAGCTTACCTAATCCTTGCTCACAACAAAGGTCTCCAATAGCTGACCTGACCCGCATAGGGTAAATACAAACTACAATCAAACTCAAGCCAAAGACTCACTTTCTCAAATAAAACTAACTCAACTTACTACAGTCATATTCCTAGTGTCCCAAGCTTTAAGGCTCGATAATAAATAAAATGGGTTTATAAAATAAATCTAGTTTGATAATAAAATAACTAGAGTTTGGGAAATAGGTACAAAAAGTTGAAGGTTTAAATCTTGCTAAAAATAAATTATGGTTTATTTGAAAAAGGGTCCAAGGTAGTATTAGGTACAATAATGATTCATTAATAATTTAGTTGTTAGAAAATAATTGATAGCTAAAATTTGTTGAAAATAAATTTAATGAGTCTTGCTTGAAAAATAATAAGCAAATCCTTAATGGGTTTTGATTAAAAGATAATAATTAAATTTTTAGTAATAAATATTTTATTAATTATAATTATTTCCATAAAAGGCTTTAATTGATTTTATCATTTTAAATAATATATATATATATATATATTTTCCAGCAAAAACTATTATTTATTTGACTAGAATATCACTATTTTATATAAAAGACCAAATCCACATTTTCCCATGGTTTTCAAAATTTTACTGGAAAATCATATTATTAAATATTTTATTAATGAAAAAAAATTTAGCTTAGGGACAACTAGACCATAATCATATTCCTATAGCTAACCACAATCATGAACATATACAACCCTTCAATTCATCAAATCATCCAAATCATGCATACAAGCATAGATCTCAATTTATCAAAACATGATCTAACCCCTACTAGCATAAATAAGATCATGGCTTCAATAATCCAACATGAATATAAATCCTATTCACCAAAGGTGACATAATCTCTAGCATACTTCATCACGAATACTACCTATGACATGGAGACATGCATTAAATCTCAAATCATCATATAATCGACCAAGATAATCCATCCATGCATAAATCCCATCTCCTTCATATTCATACATACATTCATGCTTCAATCTCAACAATATATATATATACTTAAATCCTATCGCCATCCACCTACTATCATCATCATCCTAGAGACATGAATCGAGAGTTTAAAAGAAAGGTTGAAGGGACTTACTTGGTTGATGAATGCTTTGAAGGAGTTTAGAGTAGATCTCAACTCCTAGATGTCTAACTTTGTCCGTAGGAGATGGCGAAAATATGTTCATGGGAGAAAAAGTCATTCGGACAAGAGAGAAGAATTTTCGGCCATGAGAGAGAGAGAGAGAGAGAGAGAGAGAGAGAGAGAGAGAGAAGAGAAAAAGAAATCATTAGTATGTTTATTAGCATAGGTTCTCATTAGAGATCAAGATTGGAGAAGATGAAGTTGTTAGAATAAATTTACCTTGAAGGTGTTCTTGACCTTAACAGAAATTTCTGGTTTTTGATCCAAAAGTGCTAGTTGGATTTTGGAGTTTGATGTTAAAAATGGTACGGATGGACTCACAGCAATGAATAGATGAAATCTGGAATTTTTAGAGGTAGTTTGAAGTGATTTGGAGAGGTATTAGGTGAAAGGAAGTAGTAGGTGTTCTTGGTGTAGTATGTGTTCTTGAAGGTCGAAGAAAATCGAGAGATGGTAATGCGCAGCTGCTAAATTTTTGCAAGAGATATGGGTGGACGAATTTCTGTAGGGTTTAGGAGGTTTATTCTCTGATTTGGAAGGGAAAATGAAAGGTTAGTTGTTACAATCTTTGAAGAATATTTTTAGGAAGTGAATTTGGAAACTAAATATTCCAAGAATATCTTGATTGTTGGACAGCTTTTGGAAATCTGCCATGGCTGATTGTTTGAGCAGAATTTCGTGGGATTAATGCTGACTTATGGAGGCTTATGGGGGCCTAAATTAGGGTGTACAATGATGAAGAAGAAGTATGGTCCATTGAGCAAAATATTATGGAAGGTTACTAAATAAGATGGCTGAAATTTTGGAAACCAATCAAGCTAAATTGCAGGGATTTGTTTGAGAGATTTTTGGACAGCCATTAATGGAATTTCATGCAGAAGTTCAAGGGGATTAATGGAGCTCTATTGATGGAGGTTTAAGGAAGGTTTTGACAGATTAAGGTTGGTGTTTTGGCTGGAAGAGAAAGAGGAAACAAGCTGGACAAATTTCTGTCCAAAATTTTCGCTGCACAGTGATTTTTCTGGCAGATTTTCGTCTGCTGTTCAAAGCCATTTTGCAGCAAGTTTTGAAGGGAATTTCAGGGGTATTCAAGGCTGGTTTCCATCCTTCTTTATGGAGGAAAAACATGGCTAAGGTTCTGCACAAAATCTGGGAGAAAACAGCTTGGTTTGGAGCTCTCAAAGCTGATTTTCGTATAGGAATTTTTCCTGTTTTGCTCCAACTTGTGCAGTCCGAAATTGGACAAAAACTTTCAGGTTTCAAACTGATCCTAAAGACCATTTTTCTGGTAGCATTTGGGAGGGAATTTTAGCTAAAAATTTCGACCTTTTGAAGGTACAACAAGCTGGAAAATTCCAGCTCATTCTATGAAGAAAGATGAACTAAGCTAGAGGAAAATTTCAGCAAGTTTACTAGGGGGATTTTTCCTCTTGAAATTCCTCACAACTCTTCCATATTTTTCAGACCATAAGGAGTCTTTTACCAAGACATTTCGATCCTAAAAGACCTCAGTACTTTACTGAATTTTCTGGAAAGAAAAAGGCTAGAACATCTTGATCAAACCAATGAGTTGAAACTAAGGAAAACTAAAGATCAAGGAAGAATAATTTTCCCTATAAGAATTTCGAGAAGAGTAAAAGGAGTGGAATGAGGTTACTTCCATCATGTCTCTCCTAGAACATCATCACCACATTAATCTAGGCCCTTAAGGCCGAAACCATCCTTTCCCAAGCAAAATAACATTTACTCAAGCTAAAGCTTCTATGATGGACTTTGAACCCAAGACCTCAAGAAATAAATTCCAAAGCTCTAACCACTAAACCACAACGACTCTTGTTGCTATTTCTACTAGAAAAATTATTTCCTATTCAATCCACAAGCTATCTCCTTATTTTCACCTCGGGCAAAAATTACCATTTTGCCCCTCTCACACAATACTCACCAACAAAACTTCAAGGCAATAAAACTTGAATCTAGAACACATAAAAATTCATATGAGAATATATTTAACCATGACATAAAATATGATATGCATCCCAACCCCCTTACTCTAAGGTTGGTTTCGACTGGGGTTTCACACAATCAACCAATATAATCCTTCCATGCATAAATCCTATCTCCTTCACAATCATACATGTACTCATGCTTCAATTATCAACAACACATACTCAATCCCATTTCCATTCATCTTTTAACAACATCATCCTAGAGACATGGTTCTAGAGTTTAAAAGAAGGATTGAAGGTATTTACTTGGTTGATGAATGCTTTGAAGGAGTTTAGAGTAGATCTCAACTCCTAAATGACTAACCTTGTCCAAGAGAGATGGCAAGAACAAGATCATGGAATGAGTAGTCATCCGGCCAAAGAAGAGTGATTTCGGCCATGAGAGAGAGAGAGAGAGAGAGAGAGAGAAGAAGAAGAAAAAGAAGAAGAAGAAGAAGAAGAAGAAATCATTAGCATGGTTATTCATATAGGTTCCCACTAGAGATCAAGTTTGAAGAGGATAAAGTTGATAGAGTGAATTTACCTTGAAGTTGTTCTTGTTCTTCACAGAAATTTCTACTTTTTGATCGGAAGTAGCACGATATTTTGAGGAGTTTGATGTTAATAATGGTGTTGATGGATTCACAGCAATGAGTAGACTAAATCTGGAGATTTTCGTGGGGTTTTGAGATGGTTTGGAGGGGTATTAGGTGTAGAGAAGAAGTAGGTGTTCTTGGTGTAGTGTGTGTTCTTGGTGGCTGAAGGAAAAACCGAGAGAATAGATGTTGTAGCTGCCAAAATTCTATGGAATTAGGGCTGCCGAAATTCTGTAGGGTTTAGGAGGATGTTTTCTCTGATTTGAGAGGGAAAAGGAAAGGTTAGTTATTACAATCCTTGAAGAATATTTTTAGGGAGTGAATTTGGAAACTAAATATTCTAAGAATATCTTGATTGTTTGGACAGCTTTGAAGTCTCCTATGGCCGACTGGTTGTGTGGCTTTTCTGAGGAATTAAAGCTGGTTCAATAAGGCTTATGATGGCCGAAACTAAGGGGCACAATGATGAAGAAGAAGTCTGGTCAATTGAGCAAGATATCATGGAAGGTTGCTAAATAAGATGGCTGGAATTTTGGAAAGTAATCGAGCTAAATTGCAGGGATTTGTTGGAGAGATTTTCGGACAGCCATTGCTGCCTTTTGTCCAAAAGCTTGTGGGAAACAATGAAGCTCTATTAATGGTGGTTTAAGGGAGGTTTTGACAGATTAGGGCTGCTGTTTCGGCTGGAAGAAAATTAGGAAACAAAGCTGGAAGTTTGGCTGCCCAGAATTTCGCTGAACAGAAATTTTCTGGGCAGAATTTCGTCTGCCACTTCCAGCCGAGTTGCAACGAGTTTGAAGGGGGGTTTCAGGGGTATTCAAGGCTGGTTTCTAGCCTTCTTCATGGAGGAAAAACATGGCTAAGGTGCTGCACAAAATCTGCAAGAAAACAGCTTGGTTTTGAACCTCCAAAGCTACGATTTTGCCCAGCTTGGTTTCACTGGTTTTGTACAGCCCTTGAGTAGTCCGAAAATGGCAGAAATAATTCATGTTCCAAGCTGAACTTAAGGCCATTTTTTTGGCAGAATTTGGGAGGGAATGTTAGCTAAGAAGCTCGACATTTTGAAGGTACAACAAGTTGGAAAATTTCAGCTCATTCCATGAAGGAAGATGAACTAGTCTATGATGAAATTTTAGCAAGCTCACTAGAGGGATTTTTCCTCCTGGAATTTCCCACAACTCTTCCATATTTTCAGACTATAAGAAGTCTTTTACCAAGACACTTTGATCCTAAAAGACCTCAGCACTTTACTAAATTTTCTGGAAAGAAAAAGGCTAGAACATCTTGATCAAACTAAGGAGTTGAGAATTGAGGAAAATCAAAGATCAAGGAAAAATGAATTTCCCTTTAAGAATTTCGAGTAGAGTAAAGGAGTGGAATGAGATTACTTCTATCATGCCTTTCCTAGGACATCATCACTCCTTGCTCTAGGCACTTACGACCGAAACCAATTCCTTCCCAAGCAAAAATAAAATTTAATCAAGTTAAAGCTTCTATGATGGACTTTGAACTCACGACCTCAAGAATAAATTCCAAAGTTCTAACCACTAAACCACAACAACTCTTGTTGCTATTTCCACTAGAAAAATTATTTTCTATTCAATCCACAATCTATCTCCTATTTTCGCCTCGGGCAAAAATTACCATTTTGCCCCTCTCACACAATACTCACCAACAAGACTTCAAGACAATAAAAATCAAATCCAAAGCACATAGAAATCATATGAAAATAAATTTAATTATGAAATAAAGTATGATATGCATCCCAACCCCCTTACTCTAAGGTTGGTTTTGACCGGGGTTTCACATCCTCCCCTCCTTAGAAGAATTTCATCCCGAAATTCAGGCATACCTCTATTTCATTTCGGGATACTTCCGCTTAACCCATTCTTCTGACTCCCATGTGGCATCCTGCGTGCCATGGTGCTCCCACTGAATCTTAACCATCGGTATCTGCTTATTTCGTAGGGTTTTGACACTGCGGTCCAATATTCGCACAGGCTTCTCCACGTAGCTCAAGTATGGTTGCAACACCAACGGTTCATCATTCAATATATGATTGGGATCCGCGTTATACTTCTTCAACTGTGACACATGGAACACATCGTGGATACCCATCAACCCATCCGGTAGGTCTAATCGGTAAGCTACCGGTCCAATCCTTTCCTTAATGAAAAACGGTCCCAAATATCTCGGATTCAACTTTTCGCCCTTCGGATGCTTCAAAATTCCCCTATTCGGTGTCAGCTTTAAAAATACACGGTCCCCAACTTGAAATTCTAGATCCCTTCGCTGATTGTCCGCATAGCTCTTCTGCCGGCTCTGAGCCGCCTTTAACCTTTCCCGAATCAGTTTCACTTTATCCAACATTTCTTGGACACAGACCTCTCCGGTTTTGCTCACATGACCATCCTCCGTCCAACTCCAATACAACGGTACTTGACACTTGCGCCCATACAAAGCCTCGTACGGTGCCATCCCAATCGAGGCCAGATAGCTGTTGTTATAAGATAGCTCGACATACGGTACACACTCAATCCACTTATCCCCGAAATCCAGGACACAGGCTCTCAACATATCTTCCAGTATTTGGATCACCCTTTCTGATTGCCCATTGGTCTGTGGATGCGCCATCGTACTGAATTTCAAATTCGATCCCATTGCCTCCTGGAACTTTCCCCAAAAACAAGAAGTAAACCTCGGGTCTCGGTCTGACACAATGCTCGAAGGTACTCCATGAAGTCGGACTACTTCTCGAACATATGTCTGAGCCAGCTTCTCCATGGAATCCCTCACATTTACCGGGATGAAGTGGGCCGACTTGGTCAGTCAATCCACCACCACCCATATGGCGTCCTTCTGGGTCTTTGACATGGGAAGTCCGGTGACGAAATCTATAGTCACCTCCTCCCACTTCCATTCCGGCACTGGCAATGGCTGCAATAGCCCTGCTGACTTCCTATGCTCTGTTTTAACTTTCTGGCAAGTAAGGCAAGTCGACACATACTTGACTACATCTCGCTTCATTCCGGGCCACCAGTATGCTCTCTTCAAATCCTGATACATCTTGACCTCTCCCAGATGAATGGCGTACTTGCTCTTGTGCACCTCCTCCAAAATTCTGTCCTTTAATTGCTGCTCCCCGGGTACACACAATCGGTCTCTGAAATGAAGAGTTCTCGCCTCATCTTGACAAAATTCGCTGTCCGGTCGCTTAAGTTCCTTATCCTTGAAAATTTGGAACTCGGTGTTGCTTCGCTGAGCTTCCACTATTTCTTGCTTCAAATCCGGCACCAACTTCAAATTGCTGATGACGATTCTTTTGTCTTGTACCTCCGCCCTTCTATCCAATACATCCTGAACTACTTGCATCTCCTGCACCTTTAAGAGGAAGAAGGGAAATGTAGTAGCCCAACCCAAGACCCAGCCCAAGGACAAACCAAAGGGCAAGTGCTTCAAGTGTGGGAAGAAGGGACACTGGAAAAAAGAGTGTCCAGATCTTCAGGCCAAGAAAAACCCCACAGGTAATGTTTACTATCTAGAGTCCATATCAATTGTAGGATCAACTTCCACTTGGATTGTTGATTCAGGAGCTACTGATCATATCTGTAACTCCTTGCAGGGGTTTAGGAAGATAAGAAGACTCAAGAAGGGTGAACATGGGCTTCGAGTGGGTAATAGAGCACAAGTCTGGGCCCTTGCAGTGGGAGAGCTAGATCTCATTTTTTATTGTAATAAGATAGTGGTTTTAAAGGATATTTTATATGTACCTGGTTTTCGTCAGAATTTAATTTTAGTTACAAAACTTATTAATCAAGGATATTCTGTATCTTTCCATTCTGGTATTTCTATCAGTAGAGATGGAGAAATTTTATGTACAGGGCACATGTATGGTAATCTGTTCTTTTTAAACCCTATTAATAACCAATCAAATAACGCTCTGTCTGAACCTTTAACTAGGAAGAGAAAGACCAATATCAATGATTCATACCTTTGGCATCTAAGGTTGGGTCATATTAACTCAACCAGGATTCAGAGGCTAATCCATAATGGGCCTTTGGGCTCATTAAGATTGGAAAGTTGGCCTCAGTGTGAATCCTGCCTGATGGGAAAAATGACCAAGAGGTCATTTACACCAAAGGCAGATAGAGCCAAGGAGGTGTTGACTCTTCTTCACACTGATGTGTGTGGTCCGTTGTCTACACCAGCTAGCGGAGGTTTTGATTACTTCATCACGTTCATGGATGATTGTACGAAGTATGGTTACATTTACCTGATGAGACGCAAGTCTGACTCTTTTGACAAGTTCAAGGAGTTTAAGGCTGAAGTGGAGCGTCGGACAGGTAAATTAATCAAAACCTTACGATCGGATCGTGGTGGAGAGTACCTCCTAGGTGAATTCAAGGACTACATGGTACATCATGGGATAGTATCCCAACTCTCTACGCCGGGAATACCCCAGCAGAACGGAATAGCTGAGAGAAGGAACAGGACGTTGATGGAAATGGTTCGAAGCATGATATCTCATGCTACTCTTCCAGTGTCCTTTTGGGGATATGCCCTGGAGACAGCGGCATATATTCTGAACTTGGTGCCTTCCAAGTCAGTACCTAGGACTCCCTATGAGATGTGGACTGGGCGTAAGCCAAGTCTGAATCATCTTAGGATTTGGGGATGTCCAGCTTATGTACTGATCAAGGGAGACAAGTTGGAACCAATATCAGAATTATGCTATTTTGTTGGGTATCCAAAAGGGACAAAAGGAGGCTACTTTTATCATTCTAAGGAGCAGAAGGTACTAGTCAGTACCAATGCTAGATACTTGGAAGATGATCAAAGTACTTCCACTAAAGGTTCAATGAGGTTGGAACTTCAGGAGAAGTTATCTACGGAATCAACTTCTTCTGACCCGATTCTGGAACAAGAAGAGGCACAGCCTCAAGAGCCTGTGCAAATAGAGCCTCGTCGTAGTAGGAGAGTGTCTAGGGTTCCGGATAGATGGACAGGAGAAGCCTTTGAGCTGGTCTCCAACCATCAGGAACAAGACCCCACTAGATACAAGGAGGCTATTGTTGATGCCGATGCAAATCTGTGGCATGAAGCAATGAAAGCCGAGATTAAGTCTATGTATCTCAATCAAGTTTGGGATCTTATAGCTTCACCTGAAGAGATAAAACCCATTGGGTACAAGTGGGTATACAAGAGGAAGAGAGGAGCGGATGGGAAGGTAGAAACCTTTAAAGCTAGGCTTGTGGCGAAAGGGTATACTCAGAAAGAAGATATTGACTATGAGGAAACCTTTTCCCCGGTAGCCATGCTTAAATCCATCCGCATCCTCCTTGCCATCGGATGTCACTATGACTACGAGATATGGCAAATGGATGTCAAGACGGTATTTTTAAATGGCCATCTTAGCGAAGACATCTATATGTCCCAACCGGAAGGCTTCATTGCTGAAGGCCAGGAACACATGGTTTGCAAGCTTAAGAAGTCCATTTATGGACTTAAGCAGGCATCGAGAGCGTGAAACATTCGTTTTGATGAGACTGTAAAGTCTTATGGTTTTATTCAAAACGAAGATGAACCATGCGTGTACAGGAAACTTGAAGGCATTAATGTGGTTTTTCTTGTCCTATATGTGGATGACATTCTACTCATTGGAAATGATGTAGGGACATTGTCATCTACAAAGGTTTGGCTGTCTAGTCAATTCAGTATGAAGGACTTGGGAGAAGCCAGCTACATTCTCGGGATTAGGCTTCTTAGAAATAGGAAGCAGAGAATGTTAGGGTTATCCCAAGCAACACACATTGGCAAGATGCTGGCCAAGTACAGCATGGACTCATGCAAGGGAGCTCTAATCCCTTGCAGACATAGGTTGTCATTTTTTTCAAAGGACTTTCCTAAGTCTCAAGAAGAAAATGACAGAATGAGTAGGATTCCCTACGCTTCGGCTTTGGGAAGTCTCATGTATGCCATGCTGTGTACTAGGCCAGATATCTGCTTTGCCGTGGGCTTAGTTAGTAGATATCAGTCAAACCCAGGGGAGGTTCATTGGCGAGCTGTAAAGCATATTCTCAAGTACCTCAAGGGAACGAGAGATTGTATGCTGGTTTACAAGGCTGATGATTTAGTTCCTACAAGATACACAGACTCAGACTTCCAGGCGGATAAGGATGAGAGAAAATCCACTAGTGGATATGTCTTCACCTTGTCTGGAGGAGCAATTTCATGGAGGAGTATCAAGCAATCTTGTATTACTGACTCAACCATGGAAGCTGAATATGTGGCTGCTTCGGAGGCAATCCAAGGAAGCAGTTTGACTCCGGAAGTTTCTTTCAGAACTTGGAGTCGTACCACATATGGACAGGCCGATTGTGATGTATTGCGACAACACTGGAGCAGTATCGCAATCTAAGGAACCTCGGAACCACAAGAAGGGGAAACACATTGAGAGGAAGTACCACCTGATCCGGGATTTCATCCAGAGACGGGAAGTCATGGTGGAGCATATTACCTCAGAAAATAATCTAGCAGATCCATTCACTAAGCCTTTTGGCTGAAAAAGTCTTCAAGAGACACTTAGATGCTATAGGGGTGGGCACCTATGGACTTACCTAGTCTTAGAGTACAAGTGGGAGATTGTTAGATTGTATGCCCTCTTAGACTAGGTTTCTGATGAAAATTTGAATATTTTAATAAAAGAATTTATTTTCAGAAATTGTTTGTGAATTTACTTTTTGTTTGTGCACGATTTTCGTTTGGAACAAACCCATTGTGTTTAAATAAGTGATCCAAGTGAATGGTGGTCTTTCACAGTAAGGTATGGATCACGGGTTATTTAACACATAAACTTTTATTCTTAACCTATTGATGAGACTGAGAATCTCATCATGTTTAGGTTATTATGTTATGAATTCCAAATGGGGAATGGCTTACCTTTAGCCAGTGGGTAGTCCACTCACTTCATGACATAAGCGTATTTCAAATACGTAGAACAGGACTTGTAGTAGTGGTTTCTCAAAGTAATATATGGTAGAAGCCTAGACTACTACCGCTACAGCATGGACTAGTACTCTACGACTTGAGTATGAGTTGGTGGTCTGGCAAAGCTGGGAGCATATACTTTGATTTGATATAGTTGAGGTTTAATCGTAGGGCCAATATACTTGTATGTTGGGTATGTGTGACTAGTTAGTTAAGACAGACTTATACAAGATAGTTTCTGCACTATATCGCCCCTTGTGGTTGTCCGAATGGTCTAAAATGTCTAGGGCCCTGGGAAACATGACTTGGATGTTTGCTTTAGGGTAGCTCCCTTGGAAAGCGAAAACACTCCAGGAAGTTGTGGATCATTGAACTAGAAGCCTAAGGATGGTAGATGTCATTTAGAAGGGTGTTAGTACACTTCTTCCTCTCTAAATGTACGGTGATGTGTAGAGGGGTATTTTAGTCATTTAACCTGTTGGTCGGAGACTTTGCTAATGCAAAATTGTCCTTGGGGTCAATATTTCCTTATGGTGATATTAGAAAATATTTAAAATGCAAAATACAGCTATTTATATAGCAGGGGTATTTTGGTCATTTTAGCAGCCGAGGCGATGTGTCTTTTTGGTCCTCGGAATAGCCCGTAAGTCCTAACTAATTTTGGGTTGAGGAATTGGTCTCAGTTGAAGAGGATTTTATTTTATTTTATTTTATTTTATTTTATTCAGGAAGTCTAATTTATTATTGGATTGGAATAAAATAAATAAATTAATTAAAATAGGAGTTGAGAGAAATTAATTATCTAGTTTAATTGGTTAATTAATTATTCAGGGCCTAGGTCCAGTATGAATAATTAGGAAATTAACATGGGCTTAAACTAGGAGAAATAATTAATGTTTAATTATTTATTGGGTTATTTATATAGGCCCAAGAAATAAATAATTAAAGATTAATTATTTTAGTTCATTTGGGCTCATTAATTATTTATTGGGTTATTTATATAAGTCCAGGAAATAAATAATCAATGTTTATTATTTTGAGCCTTTTGGGTCCAAGGAAAATAATAAATATTTTTCCGGCCCAATAGTTTGGACCTTAGGGTTTTTTCCAGATACGGTTAACAAGAGTTTAGGGTTAGGCCAAACAGATTCTCAGGATAACATCTGGGTGTTTTGAAATATGAAATCCCGGGGATATGTTTATCAGATAATGAGAGACCTAGTTTTGGCTAACCAATAAACTAGTCTCTGGTAGAAGAAAACCCTAATCCTCGTATGCTTATCAGAGCCACACGTGAGTCTCTCTCTCTCAACGTCTCTCTCTTTTCTCTGGGTTTACTCCTTGTTCTTTGCTAACCAATAGCAAGTGAACCAAGGAGAATTGAGACCGTTCCTCTCCACTATAGTGTTCACCGACTAGAGGTTAGGCTGAGGAATATTCCGAGAGCTGGAAAGCTTAGCGTTGATGTAAACAAGGCGAAGTAGAAGGCTAGTGGGTGTTCAACCGGAAGCTTCTTCAAGTGGGCAAAAGCGAGGTGATTCCAGTCGTTCAATCCGTTCTTACTCAACCTAGAAGGGTTAAGGAGCGCAAAGGTATGATCTTCACGCTTCCGTATAACCTTTAAGGCTTGGTTTTATTATTCTCTGTGAAATTTTTAACGTACAGTGCATGCTCTTTGTTTTCGGTTCCCTCATATTACTCTTATCATGTCTTTCCTAGGACATCATCACTCCTTGCTCTAGGCCCTTACGGCCAAAACCAATTCCTTCCCGAGCAAAAATAAAATTTAATCAAGTTAAAGCTTCTATGATGGACTTTGAACTCAAGACCTCAAGAATAAATTCCAAAGTTCTAACCACTAAACCACAACAACTCTTGTTGCTATTTCCACTAGAAAAATTATTTTCTATTCAATCCACAATCTATCTCCCTATTTTCGCCTCTGGAAAAAATTACTATTTTTCCCGTCTCACACAATACTCACCAACAAGACTTCAAGACAATAAAAAACAAATCCAAAGCACATAGAAATCATATGAAAATATATTTAATTATGAAAAAAAGTATGATATGCATCCCAACCCCCTTGCTCTAAGATTGGTTTTGACCGGGGTTTCACAACCATAGCCCACTTGGATGAGTATTCAACTTGCGGATAGATCTATCAAATATCCTAGGGGCAAAATAGAAGATGTGTTGGTGAAAGTTGATAAATTCAGATTTTTAGTGGATTTTATTATTCTTAACATGCATGAAGATTCCAAAGTCCCTTTAATCTTAGGTAGACCCTTCCTAGCTATAGTAAAAACATTAATTGACGTTCATGGGGGGAGGTTGACACTTAGGGTTGGGGATGAGGAAGTAGTCATTCAAATCCACAAGAGTATGCAACACCCTGTATATTCTGATGATTCTTGTCCAAGAATTGATATTCTTGATAAACCAATTTTTGAGTTGATGCAAGAGTCCATTGAGAAGGAATTGATGGAAACATCAATGGCGTATTTGGAGGAATTTCACAAGGAGGATGGGATGCCGAATTTGGAAATAGAGAAAAGCAGTTTAGGGAAAATGAAATCATCTATAGAAGATCCTCCCGAATTGGACTTAAAAGATCTACCCGAGTATTTGGAATATATGTTCTTGGCTAAAGAACGTAAGTTGCCTGTCATCATTACCAAAGATCTCGATCTAAAATAAAAGACCAAGCTGGTAAGTATGTTGGGAAAATGTAAGGGAGTGATAGCTTAGAATATCACTGATATTAAAGGCATTAGTCCATCCTTTTGCACGCACAAGATCTTGATGGAAGAAGGTGCAAAACCCATAGTACAACCCCAACGTAGGTTGAACCCACATATGAGTGAAGTAGTAAAAGGTAAGGTGGTTAAGCTCTTAGATTCAGGCATCATTTACCCTATTTCTAATAGTGTTTGGGTGAGTCCTACTCAAGTAGACCAAAGAATGGAGGAATGACGGTGAGCCCCAATGATAAAAATGAGTTAGTATTTATGAGATTGGTCATGGTTGGAGGTTTTGCATAGATTATAGGATGCTAAACAAAGCCACTAGAAAAGATCATTTCCCTCTCCCTTTCATTGACTAAATGCTAGAAAGGTTAGCTGAACATGAGTATTATTGTTTCTTAGATGGATTTTCTGGCTACCTACAAATTCTCATAGCTCCGGAGGACCAAGAAAAAACCACTTTTATTTGTCCATATGGTACTTTTGCATATCGTAGGATGCCATTTGGTCTTTGTAATGGTCCTGGAACATTCCAAAGGTGTATGACATCTATATTCGAAACACTCATGGGAGACATCATGGAAGTATTTATGGATGATTTTTCAGTTTTTGGTAATTTATTTGATTTTTGTTTATCTAATCTTGAAAATGTGCTAGCAAGGTGTGAGGAGACTAACCTCATGCTTAATTGGGAAAAATGCCACTTTATGGTGTAAGAAGGTATTGTGTTAGGGTATAAAATTTCAAGAAAGGGTATAAAGGTCGATAGGGCCAAAATTGAAGTAATTGAGAAGCTGCCTCCTCCTACTTCGGTAAAAGCGATAAGAAACTTTCTTGGTCATGCAGGTTTCTACAGGAGGTTCATCTTAGACTTCTCAAAAATTTCAAAACCTCTTACCTCTTTACTTGAAAAAGATGATGTGTTCAATTTTGACAAAAAATGTCTCAACACTTTTACCATACTTAAAGAAAAGTTGATTAATTCACCAATTCTAATTGCACCTGATTGGTCTCTTTCCTTTGAACTAATATGTTATGCAAGTGATTTTGCAGTTGGTGTAGTCTTGGAACAAAGGCAGAATAAGCACTTCCAACCTATATACTATGCAAGCAAGACTTTAATGGAGGCACAAGAAAACTACACAACAATGGAGAAATAATTGCTTGCCATATAGTGTTTACCTTTGATAAATTCCATTCTTATCTTATTCTGTCCAAAGTCATTGTTTATACGGATCATTCAGCCCTGAAGTACCGACTAACCAAACATGATTCCAAACCAAGGTTGATAAGATAGGTTCTATTATTGCAGGAATTCGATTTGGAAATTAGGGACAAAAAAGGTGCAAAAAACTTAGCTGCGGATCACTTGTCAAGATTGGACAATCCAAATTTGGAATCCTTAATAGAAGAAGACATCGATGATGCTTTTCCATATGAACAACTCTTGATCATAGAAGGTGAGATTCCAAACACCCCATGGTTTGCTGACTTTGCTAACTACTTGGTTGCAGAAATTACTCCAAAAGACCTCACGATGCAACAAAAGAAGAAATTCCACTCCGAAGTACGGCATTATTTTTGGGAAGATCCATATTTATTTAAGTGTTGTGCGGATCAAATCATTCGTAGATGTGTGGACTCTAGGGAAGGAGAGGATATTCTTAGACATTGTCAAGAAGGCCTTGCTGGAGGCCACTACCAAGCCAACAACATTGCACGAAAGGTGCTCAACTCCGGATTCTATTGGCCTACATTGTTCAAAGATGCCTACAGGTTTGTCCAACATTGTGATAGGTGTCAACGTACAGGTAACCTTTCCAAATCTAATGAGATGCTATTACAAAATTTTTAAGCCTGTGAAGTATTTGATTGTTGGGGAATAGACTTTATGGGACTATTTCCTAGTTCTTTGGGGAATAAATATATTATGGTGGCCATAGATTATGTTTCTAAATGGGTCGAGGCCCAAGCTTTACCCACTAATGATGCATGGGTTGTGGTAAAATTTCTGAAAAAACTTTTCACCCATTTTGGTGTGCCTAAGGTGCTTATTAGTGATAGGGGGACTCATTTTTGTAATTCACAAATGGAAAAAGTTATCAAACACCTAGGTGTGAACCATAGGGTGGCTACCCCCTATCATCCCCAAATAAATGGACAGGTTGAAGTTGTTAATAGAGAACTAAAACGAATCTTGGAAAAGGTTGTTAACCACACTCGGAAGGATTGGAGCCTAAAATTAGACGACAGTCTCTGGGTGTACAGGACAGCCTTTAAGACACCAATTGGCACGACTCTGTTTTGGTTAGTTTATGGCAAAGCATGTCACTTACCTATTGAAATTGAGCATAAAGCTTATTGGGCTATTAAACTTGTTAACCTTGATCTTGAGTCAGCTGGTAAGTCTAAATCGCTTCAACTAACCACCTTAGAAGAATTGCAGGCAGAGGCTTACAATAGTTCAATACGATATAAAGAGTAGGTCAAAAGATGGCATGATAAGCAGCTCACTCAACAACATGAATTTAAGAAAGGTGATCGAGTGTTGCTATTCAACTCTCGGTTGTGCATTTTTCCTGGTAAGCTCAAATCCAGGTGGGCGGGACCATATACGGTAAACCAAGTTTTCCCATTTGGAACCCGTGAACTCACTCACCCCACGGGGTGAACTTTCAAGGTCAATGGTAATCGCGTGAAACGCTATGTCGGTGAGGCTCTGAGAAACACAGAACATGTGGAAATGCTCTTGGAAAGTATCCCATAGATCCTCTAGTTGGTTTTTCTTTCTTTTATTTTTGCTTTATTTTCTTTTCTTTTCTAGTTTTTATGCTTTAGTGTTTTCTTTTGTATTTTTCTTTTGTTAGGTACTTTGCCAATGCCTCATTCTTCGAGCATTCGGATCTTGTACGACACAATGCCAAATGAATGAAAAATTATTTTTCTTATCTCTTCTCCTTTATATTTTTGGTCCCATGGGATTATTTGTTCTTGTTATATTTATTTGGTCATTGAGGACAATGTCCAGTTTAAATGTGGGGAGAGAGATTTGATTGACAAGTCTTTTATACATATTCTTCTGCCTTCTTTGAGCAAAATTGAGCAAAATTTTTGCAAAATTTTTTCTGATTTTCTTTGTCATTTCAAGCTATATATGTAATGCATATCTTTGTGATAGATTATAGAGCATATGTTCTAGATTATTTATGGCTTATGCATGACTTTTTGCACTCACTTGGACGAAGTAGTTCTTGATCTAATGCTTTGCATTGTTCTTAAACCTTGTTTTTCTACTAAAATTTATGGAGTGTTCTAGAACTTACTTGAATACCTCTCAAGGCGAAATAAGAAAAACAATCATGGTATAAATTAGGGATGACGGTAATAGGCCTTCTTTAGATAGTTTGAGTTTTTCAAACCTACCTATTTTCATAACATCCCTAGTGCCTATTTTTGAGCCTAAATCATTGATTTCTTTCTTAAAAACCCATCACAATATTTAGTCCATTGCTTGTGCTGAGAGTTTGAATAATTTTTCAAATCTTTATACTCTTGATGGTTGAAAGTGTATGTAAGGGAATGTTGAGAAAGAATGCTGGGATAAAGATCAGGACTTGTTACTTTCAGTCATGGATTAATATTGAGTTGGGCTGGAAAAAGAAAAGAGAGACTGAAAGAAAAAGAATAGAAAAAGAATGAGTGAAAACAAGAAAAGAAAATAAACAGTTGCTAGAAAGAATGGAAAGAAAATGAGAAAGAAAATAACAGCAGCAGGAGAAACAAAAGAGAAGTGAAAGAGAAGAAAATTAAGAGAGAAAGAAAAGAAAGATCACAAGAGGAATGGTGATTGAGCTAAGAAATAAAAGAGTTAAAGTTCATATAAAGTACTTTACAGCTTTGCTGGAAAAGTCAAGTGATCTTGTGAAAGAAATAGAAAAGATTTGATGAAAAGAAGTTGAAAGAAAAAGAGAAAAAAATGTAGGATTTCTTTGGTTGGAGCTGTAATTGCTATATAAAGTTATGACTTGTTTGATTTTTGGAATAGGGGAGCAAGAAGAGTTGAAAATTATTGATTCGATTTGTTTATCCTTTTCTTGCAAACTCTCATCTTCTTTGATTTTTGATTCTCCTATATCATTCGTTTGATAAACTAAGTTACAAGCCTTTAGCCTTACATTACAAGCTTAAAAGTCCTACTTAATCTAAGTAGAATCATGATATGTCTCGGATTAGTGGAGAGAGTGTGTGAAAAGTAAGCATATGGAATGCATATTCTTTTTGAACTAACTTTTTTCCAATGGTTTGAGAATATTGTGAATTATTGAGATGGTTCTACTAAGTCATTTATCACTACACAAGTCTTGCATTGGTTGTGAAAGATTTAGTAGCATGTGTTTTATGTTCTTGAATGAAGAAAGCGTTGAAAAGATGGTTTTGAAATTGATTGAGTGATTTATTTAACCTTGTGTTTTCCTACTTGTTCTTGATACTTTGCCTGAGGATAAGCAAAGAGCTAAGTGTGGGGGAATATGATAGGGGCAAAATTAGTCATACTTTTCCTAGTTATTTGAGGTTCTTTTGTAATATATTTTGCGCAATAACTAATCATATTCTTTCATATTTGAGATTTTACCCTTGGAAAGGTATTTTGTTCATAATTGTAGATTTTTAGGGTGAAACGAAGTAAAAAACGTTGCAAACCAGAGGAGAGGCGGCGCCGGCTAGGGCCCTAGAATCGGCGCCGCACTATTGAAACGAACTTTGAAGCGACGAAAAAATTACTGAAATAGAGTGGAACAGAACTAAGGCGACGCTGGCTGAGAACATGGAACCGGTTCCGGCTGCATTCTGGACACGTTGTGCAAAATTCGAAGAAAAAAAATCGACGAACGAGTAAAGAAATAAAACACAGCCGGTGCCGGCTGTGCCCTAAAGCTAAGGCAGTGCTGTGATTTTTCCACACGATTTTTGGTAATCTGAAGAATTTTAGTATCTTCCAACTTCTACTCGGCCGAGAACTTTGTACGTACGAGTTTAGGCACTACCTATGGCTATAAATAGTGAAAAACACAAGGAAAATGGGAGAATTCATTGATCATCACAAGAAAATTACTTAATCAAATGAGGAATTCTTCAAGTTCAAGGAGGGTTGTGCAAGAAGATTTTCAAAGGAAGAAGAAAGAGGCTTGTCTATGAGTGCTTTCTTTTACTTTGTTTTTTTTCCTTGAACAATGATGAGTTGATTTTTTTATTGCAATTTAACATTTTTTTAGATATTCTTGATATTTGAAATTATTTGATCTTTTGATTAGTTGATTGTTGTTCTTGGTATTGATTACTTGTGCTTATTACGAGATTGATTGATTAGATCTTTCCATTAACTTGCTTGGACAAAGGGGTTGATGGTGGTTTCAATTCATTAGTTTCATATTTGTTAGTTTTTAACTTGCTTGGACAAAGGGATTAAGAGTAGGGACAAAGTAATTCAAGGTTAATTGATGTCTGCCAGGATATGGATTCATTAGTTAATTTCATGCGTAATTTACCAGGAATGGGAATTAAATCAAGGACTATGGTTAATGCATCTTTTGGGTAAGACTGGTTGAGACAGAATATGTGATGCTAAGTTACTTAGAAGATAGGGATTCATAGATTGGACAAAGAAGTGAATCTAAATTATCCTTCGTGATGCTAAGAGAATAATTAGTTATGATAAAAGTTGGGAACTTTAAGATCATGGTTGTCTAAACAATGGTTTGAATTTCATAAATCTCCATCATTGACGTGTATATATTTTTATTTTATTTTATTTTTCTTTTTATTTGTTTTTCAATTTATTGAGTCGGTTAAATAATAAAAGAAAGGTAATTAATGTCTACTTGTTCCTTGAGGATCGACACTCGTTTGAACCCTATGCTCGGTTAATAATGAGTACGCTTACTCATATGTGTGATTTGGGTTGAACGTTTTAATTTAAACTTGATTGTGAATGTACTTAGTTGTTGTATGATTTTTATACCTAAGTTCGAACACATCAATTACAATAGAACCTCACAAGCAATATATCAAAGTATATGTTCCTAACTTTACTAGATCACCTACCCATACTCAAGTCGTAAGGTATTAGTCCACACTGTAGTTATAGTAGTTTGGGTTTCTATTATTTTAGTACTTTGAGAAACCATTACTACGAGTCATGTTCTACGTATACCAAATACGTTTATACTATGAAGTGAGTAGATTACTCGCTAAAAGTAAGACATTCTCTATTTGGAATTCATAGCATAATAACCATAAACTTAATGAGATTCCCTTTCTTATTATCTAGTTTGTTAGAATATATGTCCAAAATGTACTATGTATTTCTCTATTTTAGAAATTAATAAAAGATTCATTCATTAAGGGTTGTTTGTTTACATATATTCACACATTAAAGGTCGAAGTGTGTTACAATGTAATCCACGTGACTGAGTCCTGATTTCACAATAAGGTATAGATCATGAGCTACTAACACATAAGTGAAAAATTGTTCTTAATCGATTGATGAAGCTGGGTACTTTATCAAGATTTAGATCTTTACATTATAGATTCTAAATGGGAAATGGTTTACTTTTAACCAGTGAGTAGTCCACTCGCACTAATAGTGTAAGCGTATTTAGAATACATAGAACTGGACCACGTGATAATAATCTTTAGTGAAGTACTAAAATAATAAATATTAGTTTATTGCAGCTACTATGTGGATGACAACCCTAAGACTTGAGTATAAGTTGGTGGTCTGATGAAGTTGGTCTTGTACACTTTGATATTTGTTAGGTGAGGTCTTATCGTAAGGCCAATAACTTTATAGAGTGGGTGTGTATGGCTCTAGTTAATTAAGATGGACTTATACAATAGAGTTTCTATGCTTCATTACATAAAGAAATTACTCTATTGTGATTGTCCAGGATAATCTAATAATCTAGGGCTCTGGGACTAAGTATGTATGCTTTATGGATAGCTTTCTAAGATAAGTTGGTACATATTGGAAGTTATGGATTATCAGACTAGTCATCAAAGGATGGTAAATGTCACTGAAAAAAATGTTAGTACTATTTTCCTATTTCAATGACAGGTGTTACGTAGAGGGGTATTTTTGTCATTAGACCTGTAGGTCGGAGACACTGCACTTGCAATATTATTCTTGGAGTTAATATTTTCATATAGTGATAAATGGAATATTTAAAATAATTAAAATACATTTATTTGTTAGCAGGGGTATTTTGATCATTTTAGTAGCTAAAAATAATATGTATTTTGGTCCCCAATTTATTTACTATATGGGCTTATTAGGTGAATTTATTATTGGAAGAATTATTCTAGGAGGCCAATAATTTATTTATTTGAGATAGCATAATTAATTGGGAAAATTTAATTAATTATTTAATTAATTATCTTGAGTAATTTTATATTAGGCCCAAGTAGTTTAATTAATGAAGAAAAGAACTAATTTAATTAATTGGTTTATTAATTAATTATCTTGGATAATTTTTTATTGGGCCTAAGTGAATTAATTAATTAATAAGAGAGCTATTTAATTAGTCATTGTACTAATGAAGAGTGCATGGCCCCATTAATCCGCCATGTAAAAAGAAAAAAATGGAAAATGGAAACAAAAGAAATTTAGGCTGCTGGTTTTTGTTTCTAAAAAGAAAAAGGAAAGCTAATATTATTAATAGGCATCTCGTGTGCCTTTGCGAAGGTTGACCAAATCAAAATTCAAAGTAGTGCATTCGGTTTTTTCCAGTGAAAAATAGCCACCATTTGTTCTTGGGTTTTCTTCGTTTTTCCTTAACATTTAGCTTTTCCATTTTTATTCACACTGATTCTACTTTCACCGGTAGATGTCTATAGTGGTTATAGAATACTCTAGAAGGTCAAGAATTTGTAAACGTGGTAAGTGTTTGATGCGAAGGAGCCGAGGGTTGGCTGGTGTCCCTACAGAACAAGTAGATGTTCCTATTCAACAAGCGCAGTCAAACCTAAATCTGACTCCGATTATTAAAGTTAGTCACACTAGAAGTAAGTATTCCTTGACTTTGGCTCGGGAAAAAATTTAATTTGCTGTCTTCCATTGCATATTTAATTTTCCCGCAATCCTTCATGGTTAAGAGCTACTTTTTATGTGTTAAATAACCCATGATCCATACCTTATTGTGAAAGATCTTTATTTACATGAATCACTTATTTAGACATATTAGGTCTTTTCCAACAAGATTGTGCAAAATAAATTAAAGTAAAATTACACAAATAAATTTAAGAATAAAAACTTCTATTTGTTACAACAAATTTACATCAGATACATAGTTTGAGAGCATACATTCTAACAGTCTTCCACTTTCACTCTAAGACTATGTAAGTCCATAGATGCCCACTCCATAGCATATAAATGTCTTCCACAGACTCTTTTTGCCAAAAGCTTTATGAATTGATTTGCTAAATTATTTTTTTGAAGCTATCTGTTATACCATAATTTCCCGTCTTTGAATAAACTCCCAAATCAGGTAGTATTTTCTCTCAATATGTTTACTCTTCTTGTTGTTCCTCAGTTTTTTTTTATTACGAAACAACTTCTGAGTTGGCACAATATACCACAATTAGCCTATCCATCTATGGTACAACTTCACATTCCGAAAGGAACTTTCGGAGCCAAATAGCTTCTTTGGATGCCTCCGAAGCTGTCACAAACTCAGCTTCCATGATTGAGTCAGCAATACAAGACTACTTCATGCTCTTCCATGAAATAACTCCTCTAGACAAAGTAAAGACATATCCATTAATGGATTTTTTTTCGTCCTTATCCGTCTGGAAGTTTGAGTTATGTATTCGTTAGGAACTAAATCATCAGCCTTATAAATTAGTATAAAATATCTCGTTCCCTTAAGGTACTTGAGTATATACTTTATACCTTACCAATAAACCTCTTCTAAGTTCGATAGATACCTACTAACTATACTTATAGCAAAGTAGATATCTGGTTGAGAACATAGTCTGGCGTGCATGATAATTCCCACGGTTGAAGCATAGGAAATCCCACTCATCCTGTTTTTTCTTCTTATGTCTTAGGACAGTCTATCAATGAAAGAGATAACGCATGTCTACAAGGGATTTGTGCTCTCTTGCATGAGTCTTTGCTGGACTTTGTCAACATCTTGTCAATGCATATGGTTTAGGATAAATCTAATATTCTCTACTTTTTATTTCTATGAATTTTGATACCACGAATGTAACTGACTTCTTCTAAGTCCTTCATACTGAATTGACCAGATAGTTAAACCTTTGTTGATAGCAATGTCCATATATCATTACCAATAAGTAGAATGTCATGACATATAAAATAAGAAAAATCACATTTAAACCTTTTATTTCCTGTAGACACATGGTTTATCTTCATGATGTATTTGAATTTGGGTATAAAAATCATATAAAAATAAGCACATTCCCAATCAAGTTTAAATTAAAACGTTAACCCCAAATTACATATATGAGCAAGCGTACTCATCATTAAGCATAGCATAGGGTTTAAAACGAGTGTCGATCCTCAAGGAACAAGTATGCCTTAATGACTTTTCTTTCATTGTTTAACTAGCTCAATAAAGTAAAAAAGAATAAAAAGGAAAATAAAATAAAAGAATATATACATGTCAAGGATGGAGAATTATGTAACTCAAACCATTATTTTAACAAACATGATCTTACAGTACCTAACCATTATCATAACTAATCATTCTTTTGGCATCATGAAGGATTAAGATAGATTCACTTCTTTTTCAATCCATGAAATCACTATCTTTTAGACAAATTAGCATCACATATTCTGTCTCAACTAATTCACCTAAAAGATGCATTAAACACAATCCTTGATTAAATCTCCATATCCTAGCAAACTTAAAACATGAAATTAACCAATGAATCCATATTCTGGTAGACATCAGTTAACTTCTAATTACCCAATCCTTAGCAATTAACCCATTTTTCAAGCAAATTAAGAGATAACAAATATGAAATTAATGAATTGAAATCACCATCAACCCCTTTTTCAACTAAGTTAATAGAAGAAACAACAAATTAATCTCGTAATCAGCATAAGTAATTAAATACCAAGAATAACAATCAATTAATCACAAGATCAAAGTAACTCTAAAAATCATGAATACCTAAAACAATGTTAAATTACAATAAAACAATTAATACATCATTGTTCAAGAAAAGAAAACAAAGTTAAAAAGAAAGTACTCATAGACAAGCCTCCTTCTTCTTCCTCTGTAAACCCTCTTGTACAATCCTCTTTGATTTGAGTGAATTCCTTCTTGAATTTGAGTGATTTGATGTTTTAATCCATGAATTCCCCCATTTTTCTTGTGTTTTCCCTCTATTTATAGGCTTTAAAAGTGCCTAAATTCATCCCTCTAGGGTTTCTAGCCGATTAGAAGTAGGAAAATACTAAAACTCTGCAAATTACCAAAAAATGCGCATGAAAATCGAGGCACCGCCTCAGTACCAGTGCACAGTCGGTGTCGCCTGTCCTGCCTAGGGGCGGTGCCAGTTGTGTTCTCTTTTTCGTCCGTTTATCGATTTTTCTTGATTTTCACTCCAATTCTTCCAGGGTGCAGCCGGCGCCACCTTTGAGCTCCCAACTGGCGCCGGCTATGTTCTGTTCAACTCTGTTTCACCGATTTTTTTAACACCTCAAAGTGTGTGCCAACAGCACATGATCGGCGCCGGTTCTCCTGTCCTGGCCGCGCTACCTCGATTCTATTTAGCGATATTTTTGCCTTATTTTACCCCTAAAATCTGAAATAATACACAAAATACCTTTCCAATGGTAAAATCTCAAATATGAAGGAATATGACCAGTTGTTAAACAAAATGTATCACAAAATAGTCTCAAATAACTATGAAATATATGACTAATTTAGGCCCTATCACTTCATTTTGAGTAATTCTATAAGACTTTATGGTCTCGTTGAAATGAATGTTTCATGCTCCAGATGCGGCTTGAGTCTATAAATGGACTTCCTAAACTTGAAAACTATGTGTTTTTGGCCTTTTGCAATAAAATTTTTCAGTTAGGACATATAGATGTCTTCACTAAAATAGTCATTCAGAAAAGCTGTCTTGACATCCATTTGCTATATCTCTTAGTCATAGTAATATGCGATAGCAATGAGTATACGAATGGATTTTAGCATGGCTACAAGGTAAAAAGTTTTCTCATAATCGATCCTATCTTTCTGAGTATACCCTTTTGTGAAAAGTCTAGCTTTGAAGGTTTCCATCTTTTCATCTGCATCTATCTTCCTCTTATATACACACTTACACCCAATGGGTTTTATCCCTTCAGGTAAAGCTATAAGATCCCAAACTTGATTAAAGTACACAGACTCAATCTTTGCTTTCATTGCTTTATGATATATGTTCGTATTAGCATTAATAATAGCCTCCGCGTATTGAGCAGGATCTTGTTCCTGGTAATTGGAAACCAGGCCAAAGACCTCTCCAGTCCACCTTTCTAAAACCCTAGATATCCTTCCACTACGAGGAAGCTTGTTTTGTATAGAATCCTCAGGTTGTATTTCTTCTTGTTCTATAAATAGGTTCCATCCAAGTTGAATCTTTAGTAGATGCACTTTGTTTATCCTCCAAGTATCTTGCATTAGTACTTATTAGTACTTTCTGCTCCTTAGGATGATAAAAGTAATTCCTTTTGCTCTTTTTGGATACCCAACAAAATTGCATAATTCTAATATTGGTTCTAATTTATCTCTTTTAATCAGTATATAAGTAAGACATCTCTATATCTAATGATAGTTTAGACTTAGCTTTCGCCTAATCCATATCTCATTGGGTCTTTTCAGTACTGACTTAGAAGGTACCAAGTTTAGAATGTATGTCATTATTTCTAGGGTATATCCCTGAAAAGAGATTGAAAAAGTCGTATGAGGATCATTCTTTAGACTATCCCCATCAATATTCTATTCCTTTTCTCAGCTATTCCATTCTATTAGGGTATCCCAGGAGTACTGAGCCAAGACACTATTCTATGATGTACCATGTAGTCCCTAAACTCACTTAGTAGGTACTCTCCACCACATTTCAATCGAAGGGTTTTGATTAGTTTACTTATTTGACACTCCACCTCAACATTATATTCTTTCAACTTGTTAAAAGAATTAGACTTGTGCCTCATAAGGTAAATGTAACCAAACCTTGTACAATTATATGTGAATGTAATAAAGTACTCAAAATCTCCTCTTACTGATGTTGATAGGGAACTACACACATCAATGTAAACTAAAGTCATTATTTCCTTGGCTCTTTCTGCCTTTTGGATAAAAAACCTTTTGGTCATATTCCCCATTAAGCATAATTCACACTAAGGCCAACTTTCTAATCTCAATGAGCCTAAAGGCCCATCATGGATTAAACTCTAAATCTTGGTTGACTTAATATAATCCAACATCAAATGCCATAAATATGAGTCATTGATATTGTCCTTTCTCTTCTTATTTAATGGTTCACTTAGAGCATTGTCTGCTTGATTGTTAATAGGATTAACGAAGAATAAATTTCTATACATATGCCTAGTACATAAAACATTTCCATCTCTACTGATAGAAATACTATAATGGAAAGAAATAAAATAACCATGATTAATAAGGTCTGCAACTGAAATCAAATTATGTTTAAAAATAGGTACATATTAAATATCTTTCAACAAAATTGTTCTATTACGATCAAACTGTAGTTCCAGATCTCACACTGCTTAAGCCTATACTCGTGCTCAATTTCCCATGCGGAGTCTATGCTCGCTTTTTTTGAGTTTCTTTATCTTCCTAAATCCCTACAAGGAGTTACGGATATTGTAAATGGCTCCAGAGCCAACAATCCGAGTGAATGATGATCTAACCACTATAATAGATCAAGGCAGTATACAAAACCTGTAGGGTTTTTCTTGGCCAAAAGGTCTGGATACTCCTTTTTCTAGCATCCTTTCTTACCATATTTGAAGCACTTCCATTTGGGCTTGGACTTGGAATGCGCCACTTGCTTTCTTTTATTCTTCTTGAATTTTTTTGGGCTTGGGCCCAGTTCTTGAAGAAGAAGATTTAGCTACCAAGCCTTAAACTAAGGCCTCATGATTTTTTTTGCCACTTAGAGCTCTTTCATCAGCTCAATTAGAGTTATCTCTAACTTGTTTATGTTATAATTCTACTTGAATTGAGTTAAGAAGCCCAGCAAAGTCTTAAGGACCATATCTACCTAGCTCTCGGGGTCAATAGTGTTAGAGTTATGACCTATAGGCAATCACTTGTACATTGTATATGACACATTTTATTTTATAAAAAAAGGTATTATTTATCTTACAATTTCTTTTGATTACTTTTACGTAATATAACTATTAGATAAAGTCCCTAGTACAACACTGTGTTAAGGAAGTTATGATAGAGATCATGATATGAGATTCCTACTACACTGTATAGTGTTAGTACTTAAATAGTCTCTAGTCATACTATTAATGAGACAAGACATCATTAATGCATTAAGACTAGCATGTGTTAAGACTTCCTGATTTGATCAGGCAGTGGTTCTCATATTCGTGAGTATTGAGATACTCAAAATTAACGCATGGATGCTTGTTAGTGGAACAAGTTCATTAGATGACCTAACTATGAAATAATCACATGGATAACTATTTAGTGCCAGTGATATAATCTCAATATAGCAAATGTGAAAGTATCCTTAGACTTGAGATCTCCAAAGTACTTTGTTTGTTGAGCATTGTACTTTGATTCCAATCTCTGGAGCTCGATCAATGGCCACGTATAAGATGGATATTGGGTACATTGTGAGGTAAACGAAAGTAGTTGAGAGGGTCAATAAAGGATTCACCACTCCTAATAGTAGGGGCAAATATCTCATGGCCACTTGTAGAAATTACTACTCGAGAAGTCCTTGGCCAAGGCGTATGTGCATTGGAAACAGTTCCAATTAATACACATCTAGAGTAGTAAGTTTCTTGTACAAGTATAATTATATTTGGGCCAGAATTAATATATATTCTAGAGGGAGTTGGCACTAATTCTGTACTCTAGACCGAATGAGATATTGTATGGTGAAAGGAGTTAATTGCACTGTAATTTGTTATTGAAGGGTTCATGTCAAGGCACTTGACTTCTTGGACTCTTGGGTGGTCATGATGTTTTGTTAGATACCGCTCATAATTTAAGAATATGGGTTTATTAATTGATGAATTAATAAACTAATCCTGATTAAAATTAATAAGATTAATTCTAATTAATTAAGGATTATTAATCTCAGAGACGATTGGATTAATTCATGTTCGCTACAAATTAACCGTGAAACCTAATAGGTCACACACAAAAGAGGAATATATACCCAAGATGTTATTTGATAACATAGTGGGATTTATTGAGAGAAAGAGAAGTTGATGTGGCTAAATTATAATTAGTTATAATTTATGGGCTAATTTGTAATTCTGTGAACTTGAGGGGTTCTAATTACAAATAGAGAATTTTGGAATTCTCATATGTGAGGACCATTCTTTTATATGTGTCATGACTTGTTTGCTGCCTTTTATTAAACCAACACACACATAAGGAATGGGTGTCATGACATGAAATAATGTGTGTTAGGCCATCCACACAAGAGATAAATAAGCATATGATCTTTATGTTCTCAAGACAATCTCTCTCTCTCTCTCTCTCTCCCTCTCTCGTGTGACTCCTTCCAAGAGTGACACCAAGACTTTTCTTCTTATTCTTCTTTCTCTGGTTTTGCTTATCAAGAAGAACAAGGAAGAAAAACCCCAGCCACCATTGTTGTTTTCTGCTAGCACAGAAAATCTTGGTGCTTGAGTAAGATCCTCTGTGTGAATTTCTGTTAGAGATAATCACACATTGTGATTATAGTGGTTGGACATACAACTCTCGTGGTGATTCTTCAAGAGGATTGCTAGATCGCACCACAATTATCATACTCGAAGAAAGAAAATTTTGTTTTCCACACAAACAAAGAAAGGTAAAAGCTGTTATCTTTATTTATTTTTTTTGTTTTATATATATATATGTCTTGTTTTCGACACATATCCGAATCCTGGGATGAGATCTCATTTTTAATTTTTCGCTATGCCGTATATGATACGTATGAGATACCCAACAGAGAGTAGCCCCCAGGACTTTTATCTATTTGAAAGCAACAATCATCTTAAGTATATGCTCTTTGATTGATACTTTCTCAGCCATGCTAGTGTTTATGATCCCCCTAAGAACTTCCTGCATCACTGACTGGCTTTTGTCAGCGAACATGGTAGCCAATAACATGCTAATGTCAGATGTAGTGGCCATGTGCTTGTGTTTGGACTAGAGCACATTTGACATAGAGACTAACATATAGTAACGAGCTATTTCGTCAACTTTCTTCTATACTTTCTTAGCCTCACGCTCTTTCTCAGTAGAACTCTTCCCAATATTAGGACAGGGTGTTGGGTATCTCACGCATATCATATATGGCGCAACGGAAAATTAAAAATGAGATACCATCCCAGGATCCATATATGTGTGAAAAATAAGACATAAAGAGAACAAATGTTACAGCTTTTTACCTTTCTTTGATTGTGTGAAAAATAAAAATTTTCTTTCTTCAAGTCGAGGCACGATCCAGCAATTCTCTTGATCAAACACCACGAGAGTTGAATGTCCAACCACTATAATCACAGTGTGTCACTGTGATTATCTCTAACAGAAATCTACACAGAGGATCACACTCAAGCACCAAGATTTTCTATGTTAGCAAAAAACAACAATGGCGGCAAGGGTTAGGGTTTTTCGTTTTTGCTCTTTCCAGAAGAAAAACGTGAGAGAGAGAGAGAGAGAGAGAAGAGAAGGTTTTGAGTTATTTTTTGTGTCAATCCCCTTCAGCTAGGTTTTCGTGTATATTATATATATAACACGAAAAAAAACCCTACTAAATGAGAATTCTAAAATAATTAGAATTCTCTAATTATAATTGAAAACATCAAGTTCTCACAATTACAATTTAGACCATAAATTATAACTAATTATAATTTGGCCACAAAAACTTCTCTTTCTCGCAATTAACCCCACTATGTTATCAAATAATATCTTGAATATATAATCCTCTATTGTGTGTGACCTATTAGGTTTCCCAGTCGATTGATAGTGAACATGAATTAATCCAAACGTCTTTGAGATTAATAATGCATAATTAATTAGAATTAATCATATTGATTCTAATCAGGATTGGTTTATTAATTCATCAATTAATAAACCTAGCAATACATCATGACCACCTAAGAGTCTAGGAAGTCAAATGGCTTGACATGAACCCTTCAATAACAAACTACAATGTAATTAACTCATTTCACTATACAATATCTCATTCGGTTTGGAGTACGGAATTAGTGCTAACTCTCTTCAAAATATATATTAATTTTTGGCCTAAATATAATAGTACTTGTACCAGGAACCCAATACTCTAGATGTGTATCAATTGGAACTGCTTCCAATACACAGTCGCCTTGGCCAAGGACTGCTCGAGTAGTAATTCCTACAAGTGGCCGTGAGATATTCGCCCCTACTATTAGGAGTGGTGAATCCTTTATTGACCCTCTCAACTACTTTCGTTTACCTCACAATGTACCCAATATCCATTCTATAGGCGGCCCTCGATCTGGCTCCAGAGATTGGAATCAAAACACAATGCTCAGCAAACAAAGTACCTTAGAGATCTCAAATCTAAGGATAATTGCACGTTTGCTATATTGAGATTATATCACTGGCACTAAATAGTTATCCATGTGATTATCTCATAGCTAGGTTATCCAATGTACTGGTTCCATTAACAAGCATCCATGTGTTAACTTTGAGTATCTCAATACTCACGGATATAAGAACCACCGCCTGATCAAATCAGGAAGTCTAACACATGCTAGTCTTAACGCATTAATGATGTCCTATCTCATTAATACTATGACTAGGGACTATTTAAGTACTAACACTATACAGTGTAGTAAGAATCTCATATCATGATCTCTATCATAATTTTCTTAACACAGTGTTATACTAGGGACTTTATCTAATAGTTGTATTACATAAAAGTAAGCAAAAGAAACTGTAAGATAAATAATGCCTTTTATTAAAATAAAATGTGTCATATACAATGTATAAGTGATTGCCTCTAGGGAATAACACTAACACAGGGTTCGTACAAGCCATACTTATACTCTTCCACAGTAAGTATATATCCAAGTTACTTTTTTCGTCTACATAGTTTGGACTCGTTAGTTTATTCTCACAGAGAATAATGGCTAAAGGATGAAAAAAACCACCACCGACCATTTCTGAAATTTGAAAAATAAAAGAAAATTCTTAGTTTATGTAAACCAAAATTTTGTGCACTTTTTTCTCATATTAAAACTAATAATAGCCAATCTTATTACTATTATCTATAATATAATCAATATGGCTATTAGAAAAACTGACATAGTCTCTTGAAAAGATTAACAGATTTTCTAAGATAAGTTTATTAGCCACTAATCAATTTCTCTTCTAGGTAAATATCTAGAAGATAATTTCATCAATGGGATGGTAATTTCTTCTCATTTCCTATAGACTAACCTCGCACTATAACTCCAACATGGGTTGGCCAATCATAGTACGTGTCCCGGGTATTAGTTGTATCTTTTCCATTAGTTATGGATCCATGTGGAATCTTCGTCCTATACGGATTCACTCCTAGGGTAATGTGAGGAGACCCACGATTTGTAATGAGGACCTTAATAGAAGCCGTGGGGTTATTGGAACCCCTCTCCTACTTAGTCTTTTAAAATAAAGGTTTTTCTAGAAAAATATCTTGTTGAAAATTTCCATCAAGTTTTCTTTTAACAAAAATAAAATATCTAAACCCATTAAATCTCCATATCACGGTTAACACCTTTTGAGAGATTTTTCATGAGTTAACTTTATTTATGTTAAAAACTTAATTATTTCAAAAAAATTCCATCAAACCTATCTTGAGACTTTGGTCTCTAGTTTTGTGTCAAAATTGACAAAAATATTTTAAATAAAAATAATTAAATTGGTTTCCATTAACTTAAAAAATATTTAAATCCATTTATTCTCTATGTCAAGGATATAATACTTTTGAGAGAATAACCAAGGATTAATTTTGTTTCAAGTGAATAAAAGTTATTTTATTTTCAAGACTTTAGTCTTGAAAAATGTGCACTTAGGTTAACCCAAAAAGAAAATAGCATGCTAAAAAATAATAACATTTTCCATGCATTTTTATCCTTTTAAAACCTAAGCGATCACATAAATGGATTAAACACATTAATTCAATTTAATTAATGGTCGTGTTTAATCCTAACCCCTTTACTACTTTTTACATGTAAAGTTTTTCAAAATTATAATTATTGGTAACCTCAAATGGTATGGGACCAAAAATAAATAAAAATTACAGAGGAAATCAATCTTTAGAAGACTTCACAGTGACCCAAGAAAAATAAGATGATCAATAAACTGGGCCGAACTACGACATGCTCCAAAAGGAGCAAGCCACAACCGACTCGCCCTTAGCCGTGCGCGGCTTGCATTAAGCTAAGTTGCAGTCAGCTTTAGCAAACCGTGCCTGGCTTGTAAAAGGCATGCCATAGCCAGTTTTCACAAAGCCTGCGGCGACTTAGCCATTTTTTCTCCTTAGGTTACGGTCAGTTCCCCAAAAGCCTCGATCGACTTTTCTCTAAAACTGCTTCATTTTTCTTCAGGTTTCCCCCGTTCTTCTTTTGGTTTCTTTGTCCAGAACTCTGTCCAAGCATTGCCTATTTACAGAAATATTGAATCTCTCTATGAAAAAAACCTAATTGCATATGCCCAGATTAACAGGCTTACATGAGAAATCTAGATAAGCTAATACAATGTTACAGAAGCCTATGCCTCCACTTCGTGAGGCTTAATAGAAAAACTACCCATACCAAAAAAACACAAGGGATCTCAATAACAACAAAATTAGATCTGGTTGGTTTTATTAGCCTAGCATGCATCCTATGTGTGCTAACAACACAAGCTCTAATACCACATGAAAATGGCTTGAGCAAACATAAAACACACAAAGCATCAAATAACGCAGCAGAAGGAATTCAAAATTTATATCTTTGTATTTAGGATGCATTTTGATCTTCTTAGGTTTTGAAGATGAAAACAGTTGATTGTTCACCAGCGTCGAACAAAGGCTTCTGGTGAATATCCTATGAGGCTCCTGCTTTATCTAGTTTGCATAAAGGCCAAAGTTTTCGGTTCATAGAATATTTCTTTACCTAATCTAGCCAATGAAAGCTAATTGGTAGAAGAAACGTATGGTCTTATTCTATCCTAACTATCTGCTAACAAGCAATAATTAGAAGAACAATTTCTCTATTCTTATTTCTTGGAAATAGAAAACACAAAGAAAAGAAGATGAGAAAGAGAGAAAATAATATTTTTAGCTTTTTCCACCTACCGCGAAAAATCTGAGAGGTTAACTTATCTCATAATTTTTCAATAATAACAAACCTCTTATTCATCTTTGCACGTATATCTCCAGGTGTTATTATCTTATCTTCCACCAAAAGACGTTTTGTAACACTCCGCTACTTACATACCCAAAAAGAGCAAGGATGTAGCCTCGTCCAAAGGATAATGGGTCTTTATAACGAGGTAATAAAGGACTTATCCAAAGAAATACCTCAATTAACACTTAAAAAGGTTTACAATATAAATAAAACTTGTACACGGTCTTAAAACAAATGATAACAAAATATTATCTCGAAGCAAAAATGACCGAAATGTCAAGTACAATATCTTAAACTCTAGCCCAACCTTGTCAATAGTGCTTTCCAACTAAAAGCATGCACAAAGAATGTGAGAAATAAATTTCCAAGTAATTCCAGTATGTGTGAGAGTGTACATTAGAAAGAGTTTTGTGACATGCAATTTTAAAATACCAAAAAGTGCGATTGCAATCCTAAATAACAATTTCAAACACAAGAGTGGAATTTTTATTTTTCAATCTCAATAATTATTTTACTTCAAGAAAATCAACCATGCAAAGCTAAAGTGGACTATGAAGCCATGCCTCATAGCTCTGAGTCATGAAACCCTGCATAATAACCCCTGCTAACTGTATTGTAATACTTCTGCATCACAGTACGGTGGGTGATCAGTCCACCGAGTAGGGATTGTAACACCCCATAACCAAAGGGCCTGAATGGTTGCGAGTGTTACAATTGGTATCAGAGAATGGTTAGATGTATCCTTTGATTAATGGAATAGATTCTTAATATAAGGTACCTAGATTTATTCGTTAAGCCTAGGTTGAGTTAAGCTTAGGATTGGATATTACTCTTGAATTTAAGAATGATTAGGATTAGCCAAGTTGGAGCTTTTCTAATTTTGGTTTGAACTTGAAACCATGATAGTTGTTAATGAGATGATACGGGAGGTAATTTTATCCATGTGTGTTGATGATAGCCTTGATGAGATTGTGAGAGAAAGTGTATGTTAACGAGAATATATAGGTAATCTGGGGAATTTGATAAGTATGATTTGACTATCCTAGTTCCGATCTAGCAGATATAGTGGTGTTATAATAATCGGAGTAAGAGTTTAGAAATGATGATCTTTGTTGGGATCTAGGATCTTCATATTTGTGCATTGGAGATTTGTGAATTTCTGTTATGCTTGCTAATTATGCTTGTATAACGGGGACTGATATGGGCTAAATTAGTCATATTTTTCCTAGTTATTTGAGGTTCTTTTGTGATACATTTTGTTTAATAACTAGTCATATTCCTTCATATTTGAGATTTTACCCTTAGAAAGGTATTTTTATTCATTATTACAGATTTTTAGGGTAAAACGAAACAAAAACATCACAAAATAGAGGAAAGGCGGCACCGGCTAGGGCTTTAGAACTGATGCCGGCCATGCACTGGATTGCACGAACTTCGAAGCACCGAAAAAATTGGTGAAACAGAGTGGAACAAAGGGGAACTGGCACTGGCTTCAAGAGCTAAGGCGGCGCCGGCTATGCCCTGAAGATAGGGCGGTGCTCGATTTTTTCTATGCGATTTTTAGTAATCTGTGGAGTTTTAGGATCTTTCAACTTCTACTCGGCCAAGAACTCTGTACCTACAAGTTTAAGCCTATAAATAAATGAAAAACATAAGGGAAAATGGGAGAATTCATTGATCATCATAGAAAATTACTCAATCAAATGAGGAATTCTTCAATTCAAGAAGGGTTGTACAAGAAGGTCTTCAAAGGAAGAAGAATGAGGCTTGTCTATGAGTGCTTTCTTTTACTTTGTTTTCTTTTTCTTGAACAATGATATATTAATTATTTTATTGCAATTCGACATTATTTTAGATATTCGTGATTTTCAGAGTTATTTGATCTTTTGATTAATTGATTGTTCTTCTTGGTATTTAATTACTTGGGCGTATTACGAGATTAATTGATTGCTTCTTTTCTTTAACTTGCTAGACCAAAGAGATTGATGGTGGTTTAAATTGATTAATTTCATATTTATTAGCTATTAACTTGCTAGACCAAAGAGGTTAATTGCTAAGGATTGAGTAATTAAAGGTTAATTAATGCTTGCCAGACCAAGGATTCATTGATTAATTTCATGTTTTAAATTTGCCAGACCAAGGAAATTTAATCAAGGATTGTGTTTAATGCATCTTGTGGATGAATTAGTTGAGACAGATCAAGTGATGCTAATTTATCTAGAAGGTAGTAATTAGTTGTGACAGACCAAGTGATGCTAATTTATCTTAATCCTTTATGGTGCCAAGAGAATTATTAGTTATGATAATGGTTAGGTACTTTAAAATCATGTTTGTCTAAACAATGGTTTGAGTTACATACTTCTCCATTCTTGACATGTATATACTTTTATTTTTATTTTATTTTATTTTTCTTTTTATTTATTTTTCGCTTTATTGAGTCGGTTAAACAATGAAAGAAATGTGATTAATGTCTACTTGTTCTTGAGGATCGACACTTGTTTGAACCCTATGCTTAGTTAATGATGAGTACGCTTGCATGATTTGGGTTGAATGTTTTAGTTTTAACTTGATTGGGAATATGCTTAGTTTTTGTATGATTTTTATACCCAAATCCGGACACATCAAGTTTTTAGCACTGTTGCCGGGGAATAATAGCATGAAAGCTTGAATTTTGTTGATCTAATCATGTAAATATGTAAAATATGTATAATTATTCTTTTCGCAAAAAGGTGCTATCCTATCTTTTGTATTTCATGTATTCTTGTACAACCTTGTAACCTTACTTACTAACTTTGACTATGCTCTTTTAACTAACTTTGTAACCTTTTTATTTATTTTAATAATTAATTCTGTTATCTAACTTACTTCACATTTGCTTATGTGTTATCCTTGGTACATGACCCGAAAATCCGAAGGCGAGATAGTCGATTTTGACCCTGAAATCGAAAGGATATTATCAAAAATTCACTGGACAATTCAAAGGAACTTGATCGTTGAGATGGATGGTGCTCAATAGAACAATACTGGGAATGATAGGAGGGTTATGGATGATTTTGTGAAACCTGTAATCTCGAGCACAGGCTTGAGTATCACTAGACCTAGGATCGATGCAAGCAATTTCGAAATAAATCCTAACATTATCTAAACAAAATATGGTTCAATTTGATGGGTTACCTGAAGAAGATCCCAATGCTCACTTAGCTAGTTTTCTTGAGATTTGTGATACTTTCAAGATGAATGGTGTTTCTGAGAATGCCATTAAGTTAAGACTTTTTCCTTTTTCCTTGAGAGATAGAGATAAATCTTGGTTAAAGTTTTTACCTACAGGTTCCATCACTACTTGGAATGCCCTAGCTGAAAAATTTTTGGTCAAATATTTTCCCTCCAGTTAGGACAGCCAAACTTAGAAATGAAATCTTCGCTTTCCAACAATTAGATTCAGAGCCCTTATATGAAAGTTGGGAGAGATTCAAGGAGATGTTAGGAAAATGCCCACACCACGGATTTAAGCTGGGAATGCAAATGCTTATCTTCTTGAATGTCCTCACGTTCGCAACACGGCAAGTGGTGGACTCTTCTGCAGGGGGTGCCATCAATTATAAGACCCTGGAAAAGGTATTTGAGCTTATTGAAAATTTAGCTTCTAATAACTATTCTTGGGAGAGTGCAAGGTCAAGAGCTCATGCGCAAGGAGTGCACGAAGTGGATGTTGTGGGAGTATTGGAAGCTAAAGTGGATGCCTTAACTCAAAAGATGGAACAGATGGTAATGCCTCAAGGCCAGGTACTAAACATCAATTAGGATTTCTGTGAAGAAGGGCACCCTAATCATGAATGCCAAAATATGGGGTCACTCCAAGAAACGTCGGAACAAGCGGCCTTTGCAGGTAATGTCGGCCAGGTAACAACCCTTATAGCTCTACCTATAATCCTGGTTCGCGAAATTACCCTAATTTCTCGTGGAGCAGTGGAAATCAACCTAGGCAAGGGTCTCTCAATTTTGGAAGTAATCAAAGGAACCAAAACCCCATGAACAATAATGCAGCATCTTCAAAGCCACCATTGGAAGAGTTGATTGGCCAATTGGTAAGTACCACGGAAACTAAGTTCCAAGGAGTCGATGCAACAACAAGGAACTTAGAGGCTTCCATGTGCAATTTGGATAACCAAATTGGTCAACTAGCCAAACTCTTGGGAGATCGTCAAGCGGGAACATTACCAGGGAATACTGAGGAAAATCCACGGGATCACAGCCGTGGGAAACATTGAAGCAGTTTTACTTTTCTTTACTTTCAGTTTTTGTGATTGAGACAATTTTTATTTCTGTCATTTTGATTGATTAATTAGAGTGCATTATTCAGCATTATTGAATGTTTCACGTTTCTTGTTTAAAAAAAATGGAGAAACCCCGGACAGAACCAAGCCGGCGCCAGCTCTAAGAGCTCGGATCGGGGCCGGTTCCTGACGGGTAAAGCACAATTTAAGGGCCATTTTGGCCACTTTTTCTTCAAATTCTCCAATCTTCCTCTCAAATTCTCTAAAGCCCGTGCCGGTTTCACATCCCTCACTTCCCAAAAATTTGATTTTACAACTCCTAAACACTTCTATAACATCTACTGACTTCTCTTTTGATGATCCTACAAATCAAAATCCTCAAAATCTTCGATTTTTCGTAACAACATCACATTTAATCCACAAGCAAGGAGCTTAGATTTCTACAAAAAGCTTGCATCTTTTGCTTGCCCATACATACAAGAGCACAAAGGTATGTTTTTTATTCAATTCCTATGGTTAAAACGGTGTAGATGATTTTTTCTAATTTTAGAAACAGTTTCGGCCGAAAAATAGGATTGTGCATGCCTTCTTGACTTATACATTACTCCTTGAGCTTCATGAATTAGACTAAATTAGGAGTTATTGATCCTTCACTACTTGATTCATGCTTATGCTCATTAGAGACTTCATATAGCTAAAGCTAGAATTGTGGCTACTGGTGATACTTGAATATATAGAATGTGCATTGTTGATCACATAATACCATGACACTGCCTTCATTCTTATGATCATCTTTACTAGCATGCATTGAGGATATTCAACACGTTTATGCTTTACTGTAACTTTACATGTATTATTGTAGGTTGTGTTGAATTGATTAGAGGTGATTGATTGAATTACTTGTTGAAAAGTGCTATACATTGACAAAGTTGGGGTGTTGTGGATTGTGAGACTGGTTGAGAGTTGCCTGAGATTTAAGGAATATCTTTAAAAGGGTAGTGGCCCTGTTTTCAGACTTGGAGCTTACTTTTCTCTCTTCCTATTTTCCCCATTCCTTACTTGACCATGTCTAGAGCAAAGGGCCAGTCTTCTAAAAGGGCGAGAACTTCCTCTTCCTCAGCCCCGTCATCTATTGATCCTTTGTCCCTTAGACCTATTGCATTTATTGATGCATCTTGTGAGGAATGGTACAGTAGGAGAGCATCTAATAAGATTATTGTCGAGCGTACTTTCTCACCCACCTTAGACCATGCACTCAAATTGGGCATGATGTTTAGAAGGCTAGGATAGGGGTCGATAGTATAATTGAAAGGGAAGTATTGTCCCATACTTATTAAGAAATTCTATGCTAATATGACGGATAAGGGCAATAAACATCTTCCACATATTGAAACAAGAGTGAAAGGAGTTCCCATTGTTGTCACTCAAAACCAATTAGCTAATCTCCTCTAGGTTTTTTATGATGAAACATGGCAATGGATAGATGTGAATAATCAAAAAATTCTTTCTGACCCGAATTGAGATGTTAGAGGGACTAGAGCTGCCCTAGGATTACATAAGCATAATGTCTTCCAAGCTAATAGTTTCTATTCCAACAATGATCAAGCAGACAACTTTAGAGCTCTAGTCTACATGTTTGGGTTCAATGTTGTACCCCATGCTAGTAGTTTCAATGAGACTAGACTTATTAACACTTATATTTTGCATTGGATGATGAACACATTACCTATCCCTCTTGTACCATTGATCATCTAATCTATTATGGAGGTTGTTCATCACCAGCTCTCCACAAAAGCCTTCGTTTTTCCCTTAGTTATAATGAAAATTCTGAAAGACTTTGGGGTGAGTCTTGAGGGAGAACTCATAGAGGCTACCACTGAGCACGATATGGTCACTGAGCAAACTCTTATGAGTTGCGGGTACAAGTACAGCCAGGAGTTGAAGAAGTGGCTAACTCCCTTCGAAGTCAAACATCCCAGTCAGGTTAGGCCATCCACAGTGGAAGAAGAGCAACCACCACCACTAGCACGTGCACAAGCTAGCAGTTCTCAGTCCTAAGCCCGGACTGACTTTGAGACTACTGTGCTAGGACGACTCGATCAACAAATAGAGGTGCTCCTACGCTTGCAAGGTACTATGGATGACATGGAGAGAACAAGCTACTATAGAGCAGCAGTTGGCCGAGTTGAGGTAGTATTCTTCAAGGCCACATGGTGGTGCGGGTACCCCTACACCAGCTGATAATGATGAGGATAATGATGTTGAGGAGGACTGATGATGCTTGTCTACATTTTCTCAATCACTCTTTTTTTTCCTTTCTCTTTTGATGTTTTTTTCGTTAGGATGTTTTCCTGTGTACTATGTTCTTTCTTTTGTTTTTGCCTTATTTTCATTTCTAGTTTTTATGCTTTGGTGTGTTTTCTTTTGTATTTTTCTTTTTAGGTACTTTGTCAATGCCTCATTCTTCAAGCATTCAGATCTTGTGCAGCACAATACCAAACGAATGGAAGTTTATTTTTCTTATCTCTTCTCCTTTATATTTTTTTGGTCTCAGGGTATTGTTTGTTCTTATTATATTTATTTGGCCATTGAGGACAATGTCCAATTTAAGTATGGGGGAGTGATTTGATTGACAAGTCTTCTATACATATACTTTTGCTTTCTTGGGAGCAAATTTTGAGCGAAAAATTTTCAAATTGTTCTGATTTTCTTTGAGATTTTGAGCTATATTTTTAGTGCATGTCTTTATGATGGATTATAGAGCATATGTTCTAGATCATTTATAACTTATGCATAACTTTTTCCACGCACTTGGACGAAGTAGTTCTTGATCAAATGCTTTGCATTGTTCTTAAACCTATTTTTTCTACTAAAATTCATAGAGCATTCTAGAACTTACTTGAATATCTCTCGAGGTGAAATAAGAAAGACAATCATGATTTAACTTAGGGATGACGGTAATAGGCCTTCTTTGGATAGTTTGAGCTTTTCAAGCTTACCTATTGCCATATTATCCCTAGTGCCTATTTTGAGCCTAAATGGTTGATTTCTTTCATTAAAACCCATCACAATATTTTGTCCATTTCTTGTTGCAAAGAGTTTGAATAATTTTCCAAATTCTTATGTTCTTGATGGATGAAAGTATATGTAAGAGAATGTTGAGGGAGTACGTGGATAAAGATCATGACTTGTTACTTTCAGTCATGGATCAATAACAAGTTGAGCTGGAAAGGAAAAGGAAAGAAAGGAAAAAGAAGAAAAAAAAGAAAAGAGAGATTGAAGACAAGAAAAGAAAAAGAAAGAAAGAGAAAGAAAAAAACTTATTGAAAGAAGAAGAAAGAAAAGATCACAAAAGGGTTGGTGATTAAGCTGTAAAAAGTTAAGTTCATATAAAGTACTTGACACCATTGCTGGAAATTTAAGTGATCTTGTGAAAGGAATAAAAAAAGGTTAAAAGAAACAAAGAAATGTAGGATTTGCTTGAGTGGAGTTGTAATTGCTAAATAAGGTTATGGTTTGATTGATTTTTGAAATAGGAGAGCAAGAAGAGTTGTAAATTATTGATTCATTTTGTTTATCCTTTTCTTGTGAACTCTCGATTTTTTTTTATTTTTGATTCTCCTATATCCTTTGTTTGATAAGCTATATTACAAGCCTTTAGTCTTACATTACAAGCCTAAAAGTCCTACTTGATCTAAGTAGAATCATGATGTGTCTCGGATTAGTGGAGAGAGTCTATGAAGAGTAAGCCTATGAAATGCATATTCCTTTTGAACTAAATTCTTTCCAATGGTTCGAGAATATTGTGAAGTATTGAGATGGTTCTACTAAGTCATTATTCACTTACACAAGTCTTGCATTTGTTTTGAAAGATGTAGTATCATGTGTTTTATGTTCTTGAATGAAGAAAGCATTGAAGATATAGTTTGGAAATTGATGAGTGATTGATTTAACCTTGTGTTTTCCTACTTGTTCTTGATACTTTGCTTGAGGACAAGCAAAGAGCTAAATGTGGGGGAATATGATAGGGGATAAATTAGTCATATTTTTTCTAGTTATTTGAGGTTCTTTTGTGATACATTTTGTTCAATAACTAGTCATATTCCTTAATATTTGAGATTTTACCCTTGGAAAGGTATTTTTGCGCATTATTACAGATTTTTAGGGTAAAACGAAACAAAAACGTCGCAAAACAGAGGAAAGGCGGCGCCCGCTAGGGCTTTAGAACCGGTACCGGCCATGCACTAGATTGTACGAACTTCGAGATGACAAAAAATTGGTGAAATAGAGCGAAACAGAGGGGAATCGGCACCGGCTCTGAGAGCCAAGGTGGGCCAGCTGTGCCCTGAAGATAGGGCGGTACTTGATTTTTTCTACAGATTTTTAGTAATCTGTGGAGTTTTAGGACCTTCCAACTTCTACTCGGCCAAAAACTCTGTACCTACGAGTTTAGGCACTTCCTAAGTCTATAAATAGATGAAAAACACAAGGGAAAATGGGAGAATTCACTGATCATTATAGAAAATTACTCAGTCAAAGGAGGAATTCTTCAATTCAATGAGGGTTATACAAGAAGGTCTTTAAAGAAAGAAGAATGAGGCTTGTCTATGAGTGCTTTCTTTTACTTTGTTTTCTTTTTCTTGAACAATGATATATTAATTGTTTTATTGTAATTCGACATTGTTTTAGATATTCATGATTTTCAGAGTTATTTGATCTTTTGATTAATTGATTGTTCTTCTTGGTATTTAATTACTTGGGCGTATTACGAGATTAATTTGTTGTTTCTTTTCATTAACTTACTAGACCAAAGAGGTTGATGGTGGTTGCAATTGATTAATTTCATATTTATTAGCTGTTAACTTGCTAGACCAAAAAGGTTAATTGTTGAGAATTGAGTAATTAAAGGCTAATTGATGTTTGCCAGACCAAGGATTTATTGATTAATTTCATATTTTAAATTTGCCAGATCAAGGAAATTTAATCAAGGATTGTGTTTAATGCATCTTGTGGATGAATTAGTTGAGATAGACCAAGTGATGCTAATTTATCTTAATCCTTCATGGTGCTAAGAGAATGATTAGTTATGATAATGGTTAGCTACTTTAAGATCATATTTGTTTAAACAATGGTTTGAGTTACATACTTCTCCATCCTTGACTTGTATATAATTTTTATTTTATTTTATTTTATTTTTATTTTTTGCTTTATCGAGTCAGTTAAACAATGAAAGAAAGGTGATTAATATCTACGTGTTCCTTGAGGATCGACACTCGTTTGAACCCTATGCTCGGTTAATGATGAGTACGCTTGCTCATACGTGTGATTTAGGTTGAACGTTTTAATTTAAACTTGATTGGGAATGTGCTTAGTTTTTGTATGATTTTTATACCCGAATCCGGACACTTCAGGGACATTGTCTAGAATGTCCCTATGATTATGTATGGTGTATGCTACATGAAATATCTATATATATCTTCTATCTAATTGGGTATGATATATAAATTTACTTGTTTTAGTACATGGCATATTTTCATTTTAATTTTGGGCTGAAATTATTGGGTTGATGAATATTTCATTGTGGAATATATGGATGCCTTTGGAGATTAGTTTTGAGAGAAGACAATAGTGATGTTTAGTAGATGTCATCTCGATGTCCATCCGATGTTGTTCTTGGTGAAGAAGAGACAACTCATGAGAGTGAGCCGACACATAATATAGTGTATACCAATGTTAAAGAGCTAGAAAGAGAGGAAGAACTCGAGTCTGAAGAATCTGGAGATGTCTCTATAGCCTAAACCATCAACAAAATGACCAAGATATTCCAAGTATTAATAGAACAAATATATACTAAGGAGGGTGATAAAGCATTAGAAACATTTTTAAAGTTTTAGCCACCCACCTTCTTTGGGGAGGTTGAACAGGAACAACAAGCTGAGTTTTGGACAAAGCAGATAGAAGACATTTTTTATACTTTACAATACTCAAAAGAAAGAAACGTTAAATTTGCTTCCTTCAAATTAAGAGGTTCTTCTAGGGATTGTTGGTTGTGAACCAAGAATGACTGGGAAATAACAAGAAAATTTTGGACTTGAGATCACTTTATGGAAACATTTAAGAGGGAATTTATTCCACAATGGATTGTAGAACAAAGGGAAAATGAATTCCAAAATCCCAAGTAAGGAAATATAATAGTGGCACAATGTACCACACAGTTTAATCATCTCTCAAGGTTCTGCTCACGTCTCCTTGACACGGAGAATAATAGAACTCAACAATTTATAAAAGGACTAAGGTCGGAATTAAGAAGGGAATTGGACCCATTTCCAGCGATGACTTATGGAACAACTGTAGAAGAAACTACAAGGACAGAAAATTAGGATAAAAATAAGGTTACCTCAAGGTTATATTAGCACCACAAACCTCTAATTCAAAAAGGGTAGTTGGAAATTATTGGGAGGCAAAAGAACGCAAGCAAGCTAGAGTAGACTTAAGTACATGAACACAAAACCCGTTTCCTTTGCATGATTTGTATATGACTTCATTCCACATGATTTGAGGTTGAATTTTGGGGATAATGTGTTGTATGATGTTGAGGATTAGTAAGAGTAAGATTTTGAGTTAGGTTTGCCTAAGACTATGAGTAATTAAGAGGAATTCTACTAAGTATATAATTTATTGTAGGAAATTGATATTAATTCATTTATGTGCTAGAGTTTGTTGGTGAGAAAGGATATAATTCCCAAATTTAGGTTGGATTCTACTATCTTTTGATGGGACTTAAGGTAAGTCCTTGCATCCCGTAAAATGCATTGTGTATGTGCATCTTATGAAATGATTTTACACTTGGATAAATTTTTGAAACATCTATAATAGTGTTGTATAAATTTTTCTACCATAAAATGTTTTATAAACAATAAAAGTTCTTGCAATCTTGGATATGTAATGCATACAAATCATTTTGAGTAAATAAGATCCTTGAATTTCTTATGTTTATTTTATAAGGATGATTTATGTATGAAATAGGTATGAAAACTATTAAAAGTTCTTTCATATGTGTTATTGTGAGGTTTCTTCCAATTCGTGATTGATCTAAGGCAAATTTTGTCACTTTCTTTATTTGATAAAAGTACTTTTTGATAAATATACCTTCAATAAGCTTATTCTCTTTTCCCTCATTTCAATCTTTTATTCTCTGATAGAAGCTTCTTCTAGCAATATTGGCGAGTAATTATTTTTTGTGGTTTCTCTTGGAGTTGTCTCTCAACTTCTTGAACTTGTATATCTAAGGACTTCTTCTCTTCACTTAAGGTGGTGTTTAATTCTCAACAACCATATCATGTTTCTATAACCTTTTTGGCTTCAAGATTAACTCTTTGCTTTCCTTTTATTTCTTATTATCAAGTACCCTCTAAAATCTTTTGTATGCCAATTTTATTGGCACAATCAATTTTAGTATGTCTATGTCTATAACAAATTACACAAGTAATTCTCCCCTTAACTTTAAGGAGTTTGAGACCCAACCCTTCTTCTTCGATCATTTTATCTATAACCATCATATGTGCCATAGCCATATTCTTAGCAAGTAGAATAAACAAAGTTTTGCCTTCATTTCAATCTATTCTTTAGAAAAATACAATTCCTTATACCATTTGGATGATTTCTGTGCATATGAAACTATGGAAATACTTCCAAATTTGGTTATAAGTCCTTATCCTTATGATACACCTTCAGCATGATTTACTTGATAAATTTTGTAAAAAAATGATGTTAGAATAAGGAGCCATGCATTGATTACTGTGAGATGTTATTAACTACTCTATAATGATTTTTTTTTTCTCTATGCATTAGTTTACAAAACTCAGAGCATGTATTTTGAAAATCTTCGACTCTATTCATTCATGTCTCTTATAAATAGGATTTGAAAATGAGATATGATATACCTTCTTGGAAATAGTTTGAATATTGGTATATTTTGTTTTGGGAGATTATTTGAAATGAAATGTATTTTCGAGATGTAAAAGGTATGTTGAAATTTAGAAAGTGGGAACAGAATCATAGAAAATTATTTTGGGCTACTTCTTGAATGGAAGTAGTTGTGTTGAGTCACTTGAATTGTGAATGTGAATCCTTGAGTACTCAAATGGGCAAAACTCTTATACTAGCTTTCATTAGAGATAGATGAACCCAAGTAACTTGATCAGTTCTGGGATTTGTCTTACTCCAAACGGGGCATCACTAATTAGTAGTTAAGCCATTTTTCAGCTAGCTATAGGATTTTGATCCGAAAGTGGGGTTTCTACCCAAAATTGAGGGTTTTGACCCGAAGAGTGTTAAGAGTGGGTTTTTACTCAAAGCACAGGGTTTTGACTTCAAAAGTGCAAAGAGTGGGGTTTCTACCCAAATCGAGGGTTTCGACCCAAAGAGTGTGAATTTTGGGGTTTTGCCTCAAATAATGTTTTTATAGGAAAATAAGTTAAATTGGGAATTTATTTCCCGAGGTTTGTGAATGTGGTTCAAGGCTTAAAATTCAAATGTCATTTATTTGCTCCCAAATATTTTATTTATGAGTTTTTCACTGGTATGTGATCCCAAAGAGTTATCTTACTCTAATTTTAAGAGTATTTTATGATTTCTCCCAAAAGTTTCATTGAGTAAACATTTGAAGGCATAATTTGAATACTTGTATTTATTACAAGAGAAAAGTGTATCATGCATCATGAAATGTGTTAAAATATTTCATGCGCACACTTTAGGACTTACTAAGATGTTTATCTCACATCCATTTTGTTCATGATTTTAGGATGGAATAATCTCTATCAGAGCGGAAGGAACTAGCTTACTTATTTGTGTTTCCAGCTATTCTTGTTGAGACTTGTATTATTTTCTGAGCTCTGCAGATTATTTATATTTGGAGAATCATATTTTATAATTAGGGACTTTTGTTGGAGTTATTCCTTTATTAGGAGTTTGATGTATTTAAATCAAAGGCTTGTAATAGTTTTTTTTTTATTCAATGAGTTAATTAAGGTTTCAGAATTTTATTTTAGTTTTTCATTATAAAGACCTCTTGTCATTTAGATGGAGTGACATCCGCAACCATTTAGGCCCTGTGATTATGTGGTGTTACAAGAATACTCCTCCATCTCCTGTACCCTTGCTAACTTCGGTTGTCCATGCTAGAATATAAATGCAGTCCTACTTGGAACTGGTTTGCTAGCTTGAATTGGCCTAACTCACTAACACTATTGCCTAATCATAAATGAGTTCATCTCCTGAAGATGGCCACCTACCAGAAAACCAGTTCTCCCTCTCTTAGGTTAGTATTAATAGCCTACCCTTATTGAGTACTTAATGATTTGTCACAAGTAAACACATTAGTATCAAGTAGTAACCAACAAGAAAGTATCAGTCATGACTTGGTAAACCTTTAGTAAATCCTTTGGTGCGAAAGTCAAGTGAGGTGTTTTGAAATCTTTTTTGTTTAAGAAACAGTGTGTGAGTTGAAACAGAATAAGAAAACTAGCCATGCTGAACTTTTATCACGTTAAACCATGTCTCCATTGATACCATAAAATGTTTGACAACTTGTAATTGCTATGTTTTGCAAATGGTTTTAATGCAAGAACTTACTTGATTCTTTTGTCTTACAAATATTAGATTCTTCTGATAACCTGATCAATGGATCTTAGTCCCGTCTAGAGAAAATACAAAGATCATGTCACAAACTTCCCTATAACCCTTATATTACCATAGTATCCAAAAATAGCCCAACTTCTAACATCGAGTCATCTCACAATACAGACCAACTATCAATTCCATTTCAAACATAGGAGGTTAGACATGAAATATTGTGTACTAGCAATTTAATGTATACTAAGACAATTACGAAATAAATGATAAGCTCACATATAGGTTAGCAGGCAAATGACTAAGAAATTATATAGTTATATAAATAAATAATTATTTATTTAAAATAAAGATTGCTCGTGAAAGTAAATAAACAATCAAATAAATAAGCTAGTTAATGTGTAAAAATATTAAGTAACTAAAGAACTAAGTAAATAGAAAATTATTTAATTAGTTTCTTAACTAATTAAAATAATGTTTGTTTGTAACTATACAAAAATAAATAACTAAGGAAATATATTAATTAATGGATAGGTAATTTGATGAGTAATAAATAATAATAATAATAATAATAATAATAATAATAATAATAATAATAATAATAATAATAATAATAATAATAATAATAATGATGATGATGATGATGATGATGATGATGATGATGATGATGATGATGATGATGATGTTTTAATAATATTATTATTAATAAGAGTGAAAATAAAATAATGGTAATATTAGTATTGATGACATTAAATCTGTTATTTCATCCTAATGTCGACACACACAATTTTTACACATACAAAACACATATAAATTGATAATAGGAAGTTTCCTTAAAATTTCCTAAGTTGGGCACAATTTCCAGCTTGAGTAATACTTTTTCCTAATAATATAATACATATGAAAATACTTCAAATTAACATCAAATTTTATAGAGACACATCCAAACACATATGGAACAGAATATAAGTGGCTTTGCATGAAAATCAGACCATATTTGCACTCAGAAAATTATTTTTTACTACTGGAGTATTTTGCCCAAAATAGACTAGTTTGAAAGAAAACTTTGTAACTTTTAATCCTTAAGTCATAAAATTCTAAATTTTACAAGTAACGTCTACACATCAAAAGATACATTTTCTATGTTTTGACCTTCTTCAAATTCAGACTTTATCACATTGGAATATTAGTTACAAGCAGGCTGATCGGTAAAACTAGGGTACTTTGCCCTTTTAGTTTTTTTTCGAAAATTACTGGGTTTTATCCCAAGGTTTTCTTTCTAGCATAAATAACATTCTAAACATTTATATTACTTTTCTTGTATCAAAAGTCCCTACAATAATAAATTACTTTCTATTTCATTTTGGATTAAAACAAATAACTATCACAAATTTATAAAAATTCCAATCAGTATGTAATTTGTTCTATGCTTCAAGAAATCAACTTCTTGGTTTTATCACTATAAGAAAAACACATCCCTAGGGTACTATGGATGAGGTAACATAACCCATAGCATACACACATCAAGATCTTTCAAGAACACATTAAGAAGTTATCTTTTCTTAGGAAAAATTCTAGCTTTTTATGAAAACAACAATTGAAATGAAAAAGGTGGTTTTTTTTTTTTTTGGTATAAATCCTTTGAAAAAATGTTTCTTTTTCAAGATTTAAACAAGTAAGACTTCCAAACATAATTCTTTAATCATTTTTTTGCCTAGAAAAATTACTTTAACAATTTATAACATAAGAACTCTAATTTTTCCAAAATCATCGGCACTAGGGGTTAAAGGAAAAGTAAGGCTTTTTGTTATTACCTATTACTTCAACATTCCTGATCACTCTTAGGAAAGAAATAATGTATTTTATAGCCTTTGATTTCACTTAAATCTTCAAGCCTTCAATCTAAGAATGATGCTTCAATTGTGTAGCAATGGGCAGAATTTTCCGTAAGCAAAACAATTAACTCATGAGTGCAATGGGTGGGAAATTTTATGTGACCGGTGAGAGAGGGAGAGGGAGATGGCTTCTAGGGTAGAAAATGGCTCAAAAATCTGATTATATAGGTTTTATATGGATGAATTATGATAGGTTTAGGAAATAGAAAAAGAATTAAGGAAAATTCTATTTTTTTTCTCTACGTTTTATCTAATTAAAAAGCTTTTTAGTGGGTTTGGAAAGCTAGGTGTGGCACAAGGAGAGGAAATAGGAAAACGAATATTCTCTAATTTTTCCTTAGCATTAAAGGATTGGAAAAAAATATAAAATCCCTTTTAAGATAATTTTCCAATTACACAAGAATTGGGTTTTCCCTCTTTCCCTTCTCCTAGTTAATAGCTACTAGGCTTCTAGAAGCCTAGTAATCCACTCTAAATATTTTCCTAGCTAGGTTAAATATTTAAATTAAGAAAATTCAATTTCTCTTCAAATAAAATAAAATATGAGGAAAATCTTGCTAGTCTAATATTAAAATACTTCCTAAAATTAATACATCAGCAAAAAAAAATAAAATAATCATATAATGAGTATTTAATAAATATAAATAGCAAATGATCAAATATAATAAGGAAATAAATAAGTAATTATTTATCAACTAATAAATAGTTACCTAAATTATTTTAATTAACCGCTACTCAATAATTAAATACGCAATTTAGAGTTAGCTATATTTTCTTTTGTGTGTGTGTGTGTTTATTTCTTATTCTATAATATTCTATCCATCAATTTTTCAAATAGCAATATCTCATACAATGGCAAAGCACAACAATTCTTCCACAATCATACTCAAAAAATTCATTCATGCCATGCCAAATATATATATATATATATATATATATGCAAAAATGCTCATACTATATAATCTATATATTTCCCCGTTTCTAAGGGCATTTAGGGTGGGTTGTCACACATTTAGCTAGGGTAAACTATTTAAACATGGTTCTGGTCTGTGGACATCGGTTTAGGCTATTGGGCCAGACATTATTATTTATTTTATCTTGGACTTAATAAGCCTATAGATAAATAATATACCTTAATTATTTGTTTTATTTCTAGGCTAATAAATGCCCAATAAACAATCAAAGAGCCTAAATAGACCAAGATTATTTCTCAAGCCTTTTTACCTAGTTTAGGCCTAAATTAACTTTCAATTATTCAATCTATGCACAAGCCCTGAATAATTAATTAACTAATTAAACTAGGTAATTAAATAATCTCTCTGGACCATTTATTTTATTCCAGCCTAATAATAAATTAGACTTCCTGAATAAAATAAAATCCTCTTTAATCAAGACCATTTCCTCAATCTAAAATTACTTAGGACTTATGGGGTATTTCGAGGATCAAAAGACATATAATTCTTTGCTACTAAAATAAAAAAAACACCTGCTATAGAAATAGTTGTATTTTATATTTTAAATATTTTATATTATCACCATAAATAAATATTGATCCCCAGGACAATGTTACGTGTAGCATTATCTTCGACCTATGAGTGTTATGACTGAAATACCCCCTCTACATAACATCATTTATTATAGAGAAATTAGTGTACTAGCACCTCTCTAAGCCCTTGTTTGGTTCGCGGAGGGAGAGAGGGAGGAGAAGGGGGAATTTGTTTGGTATAATGGGAAGAAGCTATGGAAAGAGAGAGAAGAAGAGAAAGAATAATTAATTTAATTTACTATTTTATCCCTCATTATGTATTTTGTTAAAAATAGTGTCCATGTTATCATTATTGCTCCCACTTTATTTTTTTTCTTCTAATCCCTCCAAATTAGGAAGGAAAGAAATGCTAATATGGAGGGAGAGTGGTACCCCCTCCTAATTTACTTCCTCTCCACATCTACATCCAATTAGACAAAGTAAATATACCATTTACCTCCACATTTTACTTCCTCTCATCATTTACTTCCACAAAATAGTCCAACCAAACATAACCTGAATGATATCTACCATCTTTAGACCTATAGTCCAATAGTCCATGACTTTCTACAATATTTTTACTTTACTAGAAAGCTATCCTAAGGCAAACATCCGAGCTATGTTTCCCAGGGCCCTGGTTCTCTAGACCATTCGGACAGTTGCAATGGACGATATCTCCAATGGGAGCATAGAAGCTATCTTGTATAAGTCTGTCTGAACTAACTGGTCACACATACCCAATTAAAAGTATATTGGACTTATAGTAGAACCTAACCTATATTATATCAAAGTATATGTTTCCAACTTCATTAGGCTACTAACCTATATTCAAGTCGTAAGATATTAGTCCACACTATAGCTGTAGTAATCTGAGTTTCTATTATTTCAATACTTTAAGAAAATCACTAGTACGGATTATGTTCTACATATACCAAATATGCTTATGCTATAAAGTGAGTAGACTACTTATTGGTTAAAAGTAAGTCATTTCCATTATATGTTTCCAACTTCGTTAGGCTACCAACCCATATTCAAGTCGTAAGATATTAGTCCACATTGTAGCTGTAGTAATCTGAGTTTCTATTATTTCAATACTTTAAGAAAATCACTAGTACGGGTTATGTTCTACATATACCAAATATGCTTATGCTATGAAGTGAGTGGACTACTTATTGGTTAAAAGTAAGTCATTTCCATTTGGAATTCATAACGTAATAACTATAAACCTAATGAGATTTCTATTCACATTATCTGGTTAAGAACTATCTTTTATATGTTAAGTAACCCATAATCCATACCTTATTGTGAAAGACTTCCTTTTATATGGATCAGTTACTTAGACACAGTGGGTCTTTTCCAATAAGATTATGTGAAATAAATTAAAGGAAAATTACACAAACAAATTTGAGCATAAAAAATTTTATTTATTATATCAAATTTGCATCAAATACATAGTTTGAAGGCATATATTCCAACAAAGAATGTTAGGCTTATCTCAATCTGCTTATATTAACAAGATATTGGCTAAGTTTAGCATGGATCAGTGTATAGGGGCAATCATAGATTGACTATATCTTCCAAACAGTGTAATAAGGCACTAGAAAAGAAAGAAAGACTGAGTAGGATTCTCTTTGTTTCAGCAGTGGGAAGTCTCATGTATGCTATGCTTTGTACAATACTAGATATCTACTTTTTTTTAGGCATGGTCATTAGATATCAGTCAAACCTAGGGGAAGAATATTGGTAAGTTATAAAGTATATACTCAAGTTCCTGAAGGGAACGAGGGATTATATGTCTACAGAGCTGATGAACTAATTCCTACCAGTTATACTAACTCAAAATTCTAGGCGGTTTCACTTTGTCTAGAGAGGCTATTTCATGGAAGAGTGTTAAACAATCTTATATTGCAGATTCTACTATGGAAGCTAAGTATATGACAGCTTCAAAAACTTCAAAAAAAAGCAATTTAGCTCTGGAAGTTTCTCATAGAACTTGGAGTTATGCCCCAAATGGATAGGTCCATTACTATGTATTGTGATAATTCTGGAGCTATTTCATTGTTAGAATGTAACACCCCGCTACCTAGGCCCGCTAGGGCCAGGGATGTCACCCCGTCCAAAGGACAAGGGGTCTTTATAACTAGGTCACACAAATAAAATAGCGGAATAAAAATAATACTTTAACTTAAAATTTATTAAAACCCAGAATGAATCCAAGAATTCCCAAAAGAAAAACAAATCCATAAATAAAATCATCCACTCTCAACTCCCCAAAGCAATACATAAAAATAAAAGACAACATTCTCTTCCAAGGTAGATAACATTAGCTACTCATCCCCACAGCAGGATCGACCTGAAATCATGGTAAAAAGGTGATGAGACAGAAATCTCAGTAAGTCCGTGTGTGCCTTGGGTGTTCAGTGAAAACAGTTCATGGATGTAAAATGTGAAATCTTTATAAGAGAAATATTGGCAAGCAATAAACATTAGTCAAAAGCAAGAGTGGTGTTTTCCTCTTTTTGAAACCATACAAGTACACAATAAAATCAACCACTCATAAAGGTGGTTATGGGTTACCACACGTTGGGCCCCATAACCATACAACGGTCAAAATGCCACACTTTGTGCAGACTGACAACAGAAATACTGGCAAGCAATGAATGATGTTAAAAAACAAGAGTGACATTTTAGCTTTCAAACCATACAGGTACAATAAAATCAACCACTCAAAAAGGGTGGTCATGGGTTACCACACATTGGGCCCCATGTCCACATGGTCAGTATGCCACACTTTGTGCATACTGCCAGTCAGAATGCCACAGTTTATGCAGACTGACAAAAGGTAGGTGATCGGCCTACCGGGCAAGATACTCATCCTTCTCTATACCCAAACAACAACCGAGTGTCCATTCCAGCATAACACAGTCACTTGACTGAAATAAAAACTGCTAGTTCGGACCGGTATGACTAAGTAGTACTGACGTTTTTGTAAGTTGAGCTTATCTTCTGGAGGTGGCCTCCTGCCAGAAGACTCACTCTTGCTCTTCAAAACTAGTACTACCAGTCTACCCTTGTTAAGTACTCAACGTAACTTATCCCACTTGGAAAAAATGAACAAAACATAGTTTCACTTGAAAATGGAAATTAAGGTTTTCCAAAGTTTGGGGCAAAACTGGTTTTAGAAAAGAATTTTAGGTTTTGAGTAAAACCGCCCATTGATTTGCAAATAATTTATTTGTCTAAAATGAGAATGGAAATAATCCTCAATTGCCTTTACAGAAATGAGTGACCATGGATTCTACATTTGGCTTGCCATAAAAAAATCATTTTTCATCAAACAAGTTTTATGTAGGAGCTTACCTGATCCTTGCTTACAACAAAGGTCTCCAACAGCTGACCTAACCCCACATGGGGTAAATACAAACCATAATTAAACTCAAGCCAAAGATTCACTTTTACAAATAAAACTAACTCAACTTACTACAATCATGTCCCTAGTGTCCCAAGCTTTAAGGCTCGACAATAAATAAAAGGGTTTATAAAATAAATCTAGTTTGATATTAAAATAATTAGAGTTTGGGAAATAGGTACTAATAAGTTGAAGGTTTAAATCTTGATAAAATAATTTAGAGTTTATTTGATGAAAAGTCCTAGGTGGAATTAGGTAAAATAATGATTTATTAATAATTTAGTTGTTAGAGAATAATTAATAATTAAAATTAGTTGAAAATAAATTTTAATGAGTCTTGATTGAAAGATACTAAATAAATTTTAGTAGGTTTTGATTAAAATATAATAATTAAATTTTAATAGTAAATATTTTACTTATTATGATTATTTTCATAAAAGGCTTTATTTGATATTATCATTTTATATATAATATATATATATATATATATATATTATTTTTCTTGCAAAAGCTATTATCTATTTGACTAAAATATCCTTATTATATATATAATATTCCAAATCTACCCTTCGTAGGGTTTTTTTTTTAACTTACTTAGCAAATTCATATTATTAAATATTTTATTCATGAAATAAAAATTAGCTTAGGGACAACTAAATCATGATTATATTTCTATGGCTAACCACAATCATGAACATATAGAATCCTTCAATTCATCAAATCATCCAAATCATGCATATAAGCATAGATCTAACGATATCAAGACATGATCTAACCTTTTCTAGCATAAATATGATCATGGCTTCAATAATCCAACATGCATATAAATCCTATTCACTAAAGATGGCATAATCTCTAGCATACTTTATCACAAACACTGCCTATGAAATGCATCAGGCCTCAAATCATCATACTATCAACCAAGACAATCCTTCCATGCATACATCCCATCTCCTTCACAATCATACATATATTCATGCTTCAACCCCAACAATACATACACAAATCCTATCTCCATCCACCTTCTAACAACATCACCCTAAAGACATGAATCTAGGATTTAAAAGAAAGATAGAGGGCACTTACTTGGTTGATGAATTCCTTGAAGGAGTTTAGAATGGATCTCAACTCCTAGATGTCTAACTTTGTCCAAGGGAGATGGCGAAAACATGATCATGAGAGGAGAAGCCATCCGGCCAAGAGAAGGGAGGTTCGGCCGTGAGAGAGAGAGAGAGAGAGAGAGAGAGAGAGAGAGAGAGACCATTAGCATGTTTATTCACATATGTTCTCACTAGAGATCAAGATTGGAGAAGATGAAGTTGTTAGAACAAACTTTACCTTGAAGGTGTTCTTGAACCTTCACAGAATTTTCTGGTTTTGATCCGAAGTAGCGAGTTGATTTGTGGAGTTTGATGTTAAGAATGGTGTTGATGGACTCACGGCAGTGAGTAGGTAAAATCTGGAGATTTTAGAGAAGGTTTGAAGTGGTTTGGAGGGGTATTAGGTGAAAGGAAGAAGTAGGTGTTCTTGGTGTAGTGTGTGTGTTCTTGAAGGTTGAAGGAATTTGAGAGAATTTGATTTGCAGGTGCCGAAATTCTATGAGAACTAGGGCTGGCCGAATTCTGTAGGGTTTAGGAGGTTGATTCTCTGATTTGGAAGGGAAAAGGAAAGGTTAGTTGTTAAAATCCTTGAAGAATATTTTTAGAAAGCAATTTTGGAAACTAAATAACCTAGAATATCTTGATTATTGGAGAGCTTTGGAAGTCTGCCATGGCTGACTGATTTGAGCAGAATTTCGGTGGGATTAAAGCTGATTGAAGGAGGCTAATGGTGTCCTAAATTAAGGAGTCTAATGGTGAAGGGAAGGTCTGGTTGTTTGAGGTATATTTTATGGAAAGTTGTTAAAACATGGTGGCTGGAATTTTAGGTATCCAAATCAAGGCATGATTGCAGAATTTTTTTGGAAATCTTTTTGGCAGCCATGATGGGATTTTCGTGCAGAAGCTTGGGGAGGACAATGGAATTTAGTTAATGGAGGTTTAAGGGTGGTTTGTGCACAAAAAGGATGGAGTTTCGGCTAGGGTTGAATTAGGAAACAAAGCTGGACAAAATTTTGCACAGCATTTTCGCAAGACTGGAATTTCCTGGACAGTTTTCGGCTGCCTTTTTCCAGGCGATTTGCAGAGGCTTTGAAGGGGAATTTCTGGGGCTTTCAAGGCTGGTTTCCAGCCGACTTCATGGAGGAAAAACATGGCTAAGGTGCGGAACAAAAACTGGAAGAAAACAGCTTGGTTTCAGACCTCCAAAGTTGCGAATCTGCCCAGAAAATTTTCTGGTTTTCCACAGTATTTGTGCAGTCCGAAAATGGCCAGGAAAATTCAGATTTCAAGGGGATCAAAAGGGTCATTTTCTGGCAGCATTTGGGAGGGAATAATGATTAAGAATTTCATCACCTTGAAGGCACACAAAGCTGGAAAAATTTCAGTTCTAAGCATGAAGGGAAATGAACCTAGCCAGAGTGAATTTTTAGAAAGTTCATTAAGAAATTTAATTCACTTGAAATCTTTCCCACTCTTCCTTTGTTTCGGTCTATATGATGTCTTTCACTAAGATATTTTGAACCTTCAAAGCCACAGCACCTTGCTGGAATTTTTCTAGAATAAAATTGGTTTGAACAAATTGAACAAGCTAATGAATTGAGAAATAGGAAGGATTAGGGTTCAAGAGGGAATGAATTCCCCTTAGAAATTTCGAGTAGAGTAAAAGAGTAGGATTTGAAGACTCTGTTGGATTGTATGCCCTCTTAGACTAGGTTTCTGATGTAAAATCGAATATTTTAATAAAATAATTTATTTTCAGAAATTGTTTGTGAATTTACTTTTTGTTTGTGCACGATTTTCGTTTGGAACAGATCCATTGTGTTTAAATAAGTGATCCATGTGAATGGTGGTCTTTTCACAGTAAGGTATGGATCACGAGTTATTTAACACATAAACTTTTGTTCTTAACCTATTGATGAGACTGGGAATCTCATCATGCTTAGGTTATTATGTTATGAATTCCAAATGGGGAATGTCTTACCTCTAGCCAGTGGGTAGTCTACTAACTTCATGACATAAGCGTATTTCGAATACGTAGAACAGGACCTGTAGTAGTGGTTTCTCAAAGTACTATATGGTAGAAACCTAGACTACTACCACTATAGCGTGGACTAGTACTCTACGATTTGAGTATGAGTTGGTGGTCTGGTGAAGCTGGAAGCATATACTTTGATTTGCTATAGTTGAGGTTCTATCGTAGGGTCAATATACTTGCATGTTGGGTATGTGCGACTAGTTAGTTAAGACAGACTTGTACAAGATAGTTTCTGCACTATATCGTCTCTTGTGGTTGTCCGAATGGTCTAAAATGTCCAGGGCCCTAAGAAACATGACTTAGATGTTTGCTTTAGGGTAGCTCCCTTGGAAAGCGGAAACACTCCAGGAAGTTGTGGATCATTGGACTAGAAGCCTAAGGATGGTAGATGTCATTTAGAGAGATGTTAGTACACTTCTTCCTCTCTAAATGTACGGCGATGTGTAGAGGGGTATTTTAGTCATTTCACCTGTAGGTCGGAGACTTTACTAATGCAGCATTGTCCTTGGGGTCAATATTTCCTTATGGTGATATTAGGAGATATTTGAAATGCAAAATACAGCTAGTTATATAGCAGGGGTATTTTGGTCATTTTAGCAGCCAATGCGATGTATCTTTTTCGGTTGAGGAATAGCCCGTAAGTCCTAACTAATTTTAGGTTGAGGAATTGGTCTCAATTGAAGAGGATTTTATTTAATTTTATTCAGAAAGTCTAATTTATTATTGGACTGGAATAAAATAAATAAATTAATTAAAATAGGAGTTGAGAGAAATTAATTATCCAGTTTAATTGGTTAATTAATTATTCAAGGCCTAGATCCAGTATGAATAATTAGAAAATTAACCTGGGCTTAAACTAGGGGAAATAATTCATGTTTAATTATTTATTGGGTTATTTATATAGGCCCAAGAAATAAATAATTAAAGATTAATTATTTTGGTTCATTTGGGCTCATTAATTATTTATTGGGTTATTTATATAAGCCCAGGAAATAAATAATTAATATTTATTATTTTGGGACTTTTGGGTCCAAAGAAAATAATAAATATTTTCCCGACCCAATAGCTTGGACCTTAGGGTTTTTTCCAGATACAGTTTACAAGAGTTTAGGGTTAGGCCAAACAGATTCTCAGGATAACATCCGGGTGTTTTGAAATATGAAATTCCGGGGATATGTTTATCAGATAATGAGAGACCTAGTTTTGGCTAACCAATAAACTAGTCTCTGGTAGAAGAAAACCCTAATCCTCCTAAGCTTATCAGAGCCTCACGTCAGTCTCTCTCTCTCAACGTCTCTCTCCTTCCTCTGGGTTTACTCCTTGTTCTTTGCTAACTAATAGCAAGTGAACCAAGGAAAATTGAGACCGTTCCTCTTCACCATAGTGTTTACCGACTAGAGGTTAGGCTGAGGAATATTCCGAGAGTTGGAAAGCTTAGCGTTGATGCAAACAAGGCGAAGTAGAAGGCTAGCAGGTGTTCAACCGGAAGCTTCTTTAAATGGACAAAGCGAGGCGATTCCAGTTGTTTAATCTACTCCTACTCAACCTAGAAGGGTTAAGGAGCGCAAATGTATGATCTTTCACGCTTTCGTGTGGCCTCTAAGGCTTGGTTTTATTTTTCTCTAAATTTTTTTCCCGTGACTGCACATGCTCTCTGTTTTTCGGTTCCCTCAGACTCCTATCATGTCTCTTATAGGACAACATCTCTACCCTACTCCAAACACCACTAAGGCCGAAAATGATACTTCCCAAGCAAAAATAAAATTTAACCAAGCTAAAGCTCCTATGATGGAATTTGAACCCAAGACCTCAATAATTAATTCTCAAAGCTCTAACCACTAAACCACAACAACTCTTGTTCTTATTTCCTCTCTAAAATTCTTTTCCTATTTAATTCCCAAACTATCTCCATATTTTCACCTCAGGGAAAAATTACCATTTTGCCCTTCTCACTCAATAATCATAATCAAGTCCTCTAAACTATAAAACACAAATTCAATGCACATAAAATCATATAAAAATATATTTAAACATGCAATAAAATATGATATGCATCCCAACCCCCTTACTCTAAGGTTGGTTTTGACTGGGGTTTCACGTAGAATATATTCACAAAATGGATTATATATTTTTTTATTTTAAAAATTAATAAAATACTTCATTTATTAACATTTTTTGGTTGACATATACGTGCATATTAAGGTCTAAGTATGTTAGTAAGTAATCCACGTGATTGAGTTGTGCTTTCACAGTAGGGTCTAGATTATGGGCTACTAACACATAATCGGAAAAAATTATCCTTGATCGATTGATAAATCTGGGTACCTCGTCAATATTTAGATCATTACACTATAGTTTCTAAATTGGGAATAGTTTACCTTAGACCAATGAGTAGTCCACTCGCGCCCATAGTGTACGTGTATTTAGAATACATAGAACTAGACCACACGATAATAATCTTTATAAAAGTACTAAATTTAAAAAAAAAAAAGGTTGGTTTATCACTGCTACTACATAGATGAGTACCTTTAGACTTGAGTATAAGTTGATGGTTTGGTGAAGTTGGACCTATGCACTTTGATCTATGATGGGTAAGGTCTTAATGCAAAGCCAATAACCATGTACGTTAGGTGTATAACTTTAGTTAATTAAGATAGATTTATACAATAGAGTTTCTACGCTTCACGTAGTGAAGATATCACTATTTTGTGATTGTCCAGAATAAGCTAAATAAACCAAGTCCCTAGGAAACATAACTTACTATGTATGCTTTTAGGTAGCTCCCGAAAATACGTTGGTGCATATTGGAAGTCATGGATTATCGGACTAGTTATCAAAGGATGGTAGATGTCATTGAGGAAGGTGTTAGTACATTTTTCCTATCTCAATGACAGGTGTTACATAAAGAGATATTTTCGTTATTACACCCGTAGGTCAAGGACATCACGCTTGTAATATTATTCTTGGGTCAGATTTTTCATATGGTGATAAATAGAATATTTAAAATGTTAAAAGACAGCTATTTGTTAGTAAGGGTATTTTGATCATTTTAGTAGCCAAGAATAATATGTCTTTTGGTCCCCAAAGTAGCTCAAGTAACCATAGTAAATTTTATTTACTATATGGGTTTGTTGGGTGAAATTAATAATGGAAGAAATTATACCAGGAGTCCAATAATTATTTATTTCGGTAGAATAATTTATTGGGCTAATTTAATTAAATTAGTTTATTAGTTAATAATCTTGGGTAATATTATATTGGGCTCAAGTAGATTAACTAATTAAAGAGAGAGATATTTAATTAGCCTTGGATTCATTTAATTAAATTAGTTTATTAATTATTTATCTTAGAAAATTTTATATTGGGTCTAAGTAGATTAATTAATTAATAAGAGAGCTATATAATTAGTCTTGAGCAAATTAAGAAAAACCCTAGCCCACTAGGGTTGTGAGTGATGGCTTTTGTTATTTTGGAAATAAAGGATATTAAAAGAGAACAAAAAAAAAAAAAGGACAGATTCGAAGTTTCAATTTTTGTGTAAGTGATTTACAAAAAATTGAAAATTTCCAAATTGGTTTCTAATTTGATTCCAATTATATAGCAATTGTTGACTTATGATTGAGGTTGATTTTGGTCAACCGAAAATAAAAACATAACATAGTGCTTTTGGGTTTTGTTTTTGTTTTTGTTTTTTTTTTTGTTTTTTGTGAAGACACCAGTTCTTCCTTTTTCTTTAGTTTTTTCCTATGAAAAAAATAATAGCTCTCTCAATATTCTTCCAAGAATATTATTTTTTCACCTATTATTCTACTTTCACCGATAAATAGCCTATATGAGGTTCGAAAATACTTTGAAAGATTGAAAGCTAGGAATTTTGATGTGTGTATTTGATGCAAACTGGTTGACACTTCATTTGTATTCTTATTGAACAAATAATTGTCACAAACCAAAGCATTTCGTCAAACCCAAATCCACGTTTATTCTATCTAAGTGACCTAAAAGTAAATATTCCTAGTTTGGCTCCAAAAAAAATTTTAAATTGCTATTTTTCGCTGCATTTTTATTTTCCTGTGATCCTTCAAGTGGTATCAAAGCCATGGTTATAATATAGGAGCATTCTTAGGTTAATAACCAGAAAGGTTGTTCCTTTACTAATTAAAAAAATTTAATATTTGTGATTGTATGAATCCGTTGTGATTTTTTATACGGGTAGATATTATGTACATCTCACATGTGGAGACATAGATACTTGTATTTATTGTTATTCATTTTCTGTAGAATTCGTGTGCACCTCATTTTTGAAAGGTATAGGCGATTAATATTGTATTTAAATTCATTTATGGAAATTTTTCTTACAACAATGGTGCCTAAACAACATTGAAACTCTAAGGAGGAAGAAGAAAAAAAGATGGAGCAAAGACGGAATTTCAGTGAACAGATAGCCCAGGGGGCTTGCCTTAGACGGCTTAGAGGGCTTGCCCTTGTTAGGATTCGTGGACTCCTAAACGCGAAAAACATCCACGAATCCCTTCCGAGGACCCAAGTATACGATTAAGAAGATCTAAAGTTTGCAGAATTATCTTTGTTTGGTGTAATCAAGATCCTTTGATTCTGATTGCGCTGTTGTATGTGCAACCCGAATAATCACCAGACGCTGCAGTACACGAACATCCTCTATCGGATACACACTGCCAACTAACTCGTTACTCGGGGAGTGCTAGCACCTAGGGTTTGAGAGGGTTTTTTTCCCTGGTGAATGGTGGCACGAATATTCTCAACCGAATTGGGACACTTAAGAAGACGGCTAGGGTTTTCTTAAAAACCCACTCTGAACCTCTTAGAGTCTAACCCTAATAATATCTTATCGTATTTAAATTTAAATTTAAATTAAATTAAAAATGATATAATAAGATTCTGCCATTATCTCTGTAATTTAACTAATTAATTTACAGACTCAGATTCTTATAATCTGGACATCATCCAGATACATCGAACGTAGACATATTTCCAGATTCATTGTATCTAGTTGATTTCCTGAGTTTGATTAACTTAGACATGTTTCCAGATTCACTGAATCTGGTTACCAGAAAAATAACCTAACAAGTTCGCTTATTGTGTAAACCTATAGGTTCATTTAACATTGGCAGTGTGTCCAAATCATATTTAAATGGCCCACAAGTTATAAGCGGTTTCTAGCAAAACATTATAACTATCCAGGTTAAATGAAGATCGGTGATCTCTTTGAACCAAATCATAATTTTATATTTAGTCATTTTGTCACACGATATCCAGATTAAGCATAAGGCATGGAGCATGTCATCCTTATTAAGCTTAATCAATTATTTCTTGATTTCATAGTAGACTGTTCAAACAAATGATATCAATATCTTAGATTGATATATTTAAGCACGGCCATGCATTTTAATAATCTAACTTATCAAGGGGCCCATAGATATCTCTTGCACAATTGAGAGGGACAAATTCCTTCACTATCAATCATATTCCTCTCATTGATTTATTCTATATCCAACAATAGTCTAATTTATTATCTGGTTAAAGACAACTTTAGACAACGTCAAAATATAGAATTTACCAAGTAAGAAAATATGATGAATTTAGGTCAAAAGACTTTTAATATTATTATGGCTAGAAAGTACTTATGACATGTTCCATGAAGTACTCTCACAATGGGTCATGTCCAATATAATGTTCTCTAATATTTATTTATATTTTGATTCGATGTCACAAATGTCCATGACCAGTAAAACATAGTTATCAAGTCACAAACATACTAATCTTAATTTATTATTTTTCCAATAATAATAATCAATCAAGGACAATTTTAGAATAGTCATTGTATTCATTGTTGGGTTTTACTATCAAGTCATGTACTTGATGACCACAAAACAAAATGTACTATTCATGAAAAGAAAAACCTCAATATATTATTATATAAAACACAACGACAATAGTATAAATACAAATTGACTTTAGAGCATATCCCTAACAGCCCTAGGTGGCTAAGGCTTGCCAATGCCGGCTAGGGCACCTAGGGGCTTGCCAAGGTAGCCCAATGGTTTACTCCAAGTGCCCTAGGGCTTGCCAAGGTGACCCAGGGCTTGCCAAGGTAGCCTAGGCCACCCAGGGGCTTGCTCCAGGTAGCCCAGGGCCAGCCTAGGCAGCCCAGGGGCTTATCCAAGCAGCCCAGGGCTAGGAGTGTTGGATTGCTATTTTTCATCAATGGATTTGTCATAGTTCATGCGGTTCAAGCTTCCAACATTTTCCTCCAACTTTCTTATAATTTTCTTTTCTTTTGGGGCCCATATTACACGAGGTATTTTTCTTGCAATGGTTTATTTACTGTGATAAATAATTTTGTATGAAAATGGTTAGTAAAAGAGGAACCACCTTAGGATTAAACAAGATCATTTTAATTTTATTATTATGATGTTTAATCCTGCTAGCCCTAAGGGCATTCTCCTGTGTTTTGACTTATAAAAAATGTTCATGAGGACTAACTTATGTGATTTATATATGATAGGACATGTTTAACCTTAGTTCTTCCAAAGGCGTGCAAATTAGACTGCGAAGCAACTCTTGAAGCAATAGAATCTAAGCTAAGTATAACTTCAACAAAAGAGCTTGCAAATTGTTAAGTCTTTGTGAAAGAACTATAGACTAGGAATCATTGTTAAGGTATTTATTGTAAATTTCTATGTCTCTATTACCTTATGATCAATTTGTTTTAACCTTGAAGCACACAAATAAAATGATTTTAAAGAGTAGGTCTTCAGAAGTTTAGATTAAGCGTTTTGAATGGACCCTTGAATCCAAAAATTCATCTAATAATCTGTAGCATTTCAAAATATTTCTACTTAAAAAAGTGCCATTTTGGACTCACATTTTGGATGGACGTCCTTCCATTTTGTGAATCTAAAATCTTGGAAATCCTGACAGAAAGTAACTAGCCATTACTAGTCGTTGGGACTTCGAATTTGGCTCCTATAAAAGCTTTCAAAACTTAATTTTGAGGCAGTTGTTTGTGCTATCTTTCGTAAAAACACTCTTACACTTCAGAATACAAAAACCTCCCTTTCCATTATACTTCAAAATGAAATCAAAATTGCTCCAAACATAAAAAGGTACAGGTGCTTAGACTATTTATATCTGCTTAATCTGTGAGCTATTTCTGCATTTTCTCTGTGATTTATTGTGTATTAAGGTTAAGGAAGTAAAACCCAATTGGAGTAAGCCTTAATTGTTGAGTTTAAATAGGTTGGGTGTAAAACTAAGTGTGGTGATCCTCTTATGTAAGATTGGTGTTGTTACCTACCACCGTTGATTTGGAAAAAAGGTTTTAGTGATTGTGTTGAAATCCTTAAATGTGTGCTTAAGGTAGTGGATGTAGATTATCTTAGGATCAAACCACTATATATCCTTGGGTCTTTTTTTTTGCATTTTATCTACATTTTATCGCTGCATTTTCTCTGGTTATCAGACAAAAAAAATAATATACATATATCTTTATCTCTGCAATTATTGATCAGCTTTAAAGACTTTATTGTTCTATGGTAAGTCTGTTATTGATATCTCAACTACCCATCTTTAATATAGACCATCTTCTCATTACTTAGTACTGATTCAAAAGATTCCCATCTATACTCCTAAAGCTACAAAGTAAATCTGTTATTGTGAACACAAGCAATGCACTCCTCTTTAGATTCATTGATTTAATCAAAGACTTTATGTAGTTGAGTGAAACTGTTATTCTTGCTTAATTTACCCATCTTAAATATATATATCTTCTTTCCATCATTTAGTGGAGCTTTGAAAGTTATTTAGCAGCACATTCAAAGCTGCACGAATAATATGTTTTTGCCTCACTCGGTTTTTTAGTTCTTGCCTTAAGATTTTTAGAAGATCTTTAAAGTTTGTATTTATTTTTCAAAAACTTTATTCACCCCCTCTAAGGTTTATCTATTGGTATCAAAGCGTTGGTCTACATTATCTTTGTTTCAAAAGCCTTGTAGGAAAGATCCAGATGGCAAACACATCTTCTCTACCTTACATCGAAGGATCTTCAACAAATAGACCACTTTTATTCAATGGAAGCAATTATATTTTCTAGAAAAATAGAATGAAGATTTATATTTGCTCAATCAATTTTAAGTTGTGGAATTTTATTAAAAATGGACCATTTGTCCCGTCAAAATTTGTTGAAGGTAGAAAAGTGCCTAAACAAAGTAGTGAATATAACAATGAGGATATTTCGAAAATGACTTTGAATTTTCAGGTAATGAATATTTTGCGTTGTGCTCTTGATGCTAAAAAATACAATCAGGTGAGTGATTGTGATTCATCTTACGAAATGTGTAGATTACTTGAAGTCACCCATGAGGGGACTAGTCAAGTTAAGAAATCAAAGCTAGGACTTTTAGTCTGTGATTATAAGCTATTCACTATGAAGCCAAGTGAGAATATAACTGATATATTCAATGGATTCACAAACATCATGAATGCAGTGAAAGCATATAGGAAAATCTATTCCCTCGATGAGCAAAATAGAAAGTTACTTGATGCTTTGCTGAAAAGCTAGTAGCCAAAAACCTTAGCTGTGGAGGAATCTAAGAATTTAAATAGCTTACCAACTGAAGAGCTGATCAAATCTCTCTTGACCTATGAAATGAAAGTTAAAAGGTTTCAAGAGCATGATGATGATGGCAAAGGAAAAAGAGAAACAGCCTTAAAAGCTAGAAACAATGAAGCTATCAGTGAACAATCTGAAAGTGATTGTGGTACTAATTTGGACATTGAAGAATTGGCTATAGTAGCTAGAAAATTCAAAAAGATGTTCAGAAAAGGCAACTTCAGCAAAGGGAAGAAGTTTGTCAAAAAGAAAGGACAAACTTCATCCTTCAAACCTCAATGCTATGAACGCAAGAGTACGAAGCATTTTATTATTGATTGCCCAATAGTTAAAGAAAAAGAAGCCAAGCACAACAAGAAGAAAAGAAAAAGACTGGTTGGGACTTGGGACAAAGCTGAATTCGAGACTGAAGAAAGCTGTGAATTTGAAAATGAAAAGGAAAATATTTGCTTTATAGCTATGAAAGATAAGGTAAATCCTACTTCTTCCAATTCGAATTCTAAATTATATGATTCTGATTATGAAAAGCTTGATGATCTGAATGAGCTACTTTTTTACATGTTTCATGAACTCAAAAAGTTGTCTAGAAGAAATAAGGAAATGAAAATGAAAATTAATTTCTTGTTAGATAACAATACTAAGTTGTTGAATGAGAACAAAGATTTACTTTATTCTATTACGTGCTTAAATGTTGAAAAGACTGTTATCCTAACTTCTTTGCATTGTATGTTACTTGAAAACAAATATTTGTGGGAAAGAGTACTTTCTCTTGAAAATATGCTCAGTGATTTTAATGACATGAAAAATCGAGTTGATGACCTCGCCACATGCATTGAAAAGTTCACAAATGGCAAAAACAATCTTGAAAAATTATTTGGTGCACAACACGTAGCAGGAAATCGAAATAGTCTAGGCTATAGACATGATATCAAAGCTGGAAATTATAAACCCTATTCTTTTATAGCTACTACCTCATATATGATACACAATTATTGCACATATTGGGGGAAATTTGGACACAAAGCATCTAAGTGTCATGTTAGGAAGAAAGTGGAATCCAGTGCAAAAACAGTTTGGAAAATTTGAGGAACCATTACTAACCCCCGCGGACCCAAGAAAATATGGGTACCAAAAGCCATTCTTCCATCTCATGAAATAGGTGCATCAGCCACAATAATTGAGCTTCACAAAGTGGTTTTTAGATAGTGGATGCTCAAGATACATAATGGGAAATGCAACACTAATGGATGACATTCAAACTACAAATAATGGATTTGTCATATTTGGAAATAAGAAAAAGGGAAAAATACTCGGTATAGGTAATGTTGGTAAGAGATCCTCCATCATTATCAAACAAGTATTATTGATTGATGAATTGAAGTACAACTTACTTAGTAGTAGTCATTTGTGTGACAATGGTTGCAAGGTTAATTTTGAAAAAGATTCATGCACTATCATTGATAATTCTAATAATGAAATCATTTTTGTTGCCAACCATATTGGTAATGTCTATGCATTATATCTTGATGATCCTATTGCTCATGATGTAAGGTGCCTCTCCATAAATAATGATGATGGCTACCTGTAACACCCCACTACCTAGGCCTAATAGGACTGGGGATGTTGCCCCGTCTAAAGGACAAGGAGTCTTTATAACTAGGTCACACAAATGAAAATAAACAATACTTTAAAATTGAAACTTATTACAACCCAAAAATTTAAGAACAAATCCAAAATAAATTGTTCACTATCATCTCTCAAAGCAACATATAAAATAAATGGCATAAAGTCTTCAAGAAGGCAACAATCTAGCTACTCATCCCCACGTAAGATCGACATGAAAACATAGCATAAAAGGTGATGAGATAAAAATCTCAGTAAGCCCGTGCGTGCTTTGAATGTTTCAGGTAAAACAGTTCATGTATGCAAGTTGTAAAAGTTGCATAAGAGAATATGTTGGCAAGCATTAAATAATGTTAAAAATGAAAAGAGGCGTTTTGCTTTTCCAACCATACATGTGCACAATAAAAACAACCACTTAAATGGGTGGCCATAGGCTACCACACGTTATGCCTCATGACCATATAATGGTCAGAATGCCACACTTTGTACTGACTGACAAAAGGTAGGTGTACGGCTTACCGAGTAAGATACTTCTCCTTCTCTACACCCAAACATACCGATTGTCCATTCCGGAAACATACAGTCTGTAACACCCCACGACTACGTACCCTAAAAGGGCAGGGATGTCGCCCCGTCCCGTAGGACAAGGGGTCTTTTGAACGAGGTATAAAATATAAAGGCAATCTCCAAAAGGATCAACTTAGATAAATAAAGAAATATTCTTATTACATCAGGCTCAACTTGGAGCAAAACGGAATAAAACAAAATATTGTTTAGAAGCATAAGAAATAAATGTCTCCTAGAACGGATAGAGAAAATAGCAAAAGCTTCAACTATTATATGCCCCGCTGACTCAGCACAGTCTATCCCCTGAAAATATGATGTAAAATGGTGTGAGAATAAATCTCAGTAAGTCCTGTGTGTGCACATGGTGTTTTAAATAGTTCGTGTATGCAAAGTGTAAAACATTTGTGAAAAATAATCTGGTAAGTCATAAACAATCTTTTTTCACAAGGAGTGGGTTTTTCTCATTGTCACACTTTGTACAAAATAAATTCTCCACTCGGATAAAAGTCATGTCACCACACGTTGGGCTCCATGAGAACAAATTGGCCAAGGCACCACACTTTGTGCACCTTGTCCGGACCAGATTACCACACGTTGGGCGTTCTGATCAAGGTGAGTGTACAGCTCACCGGGTGAGATACTCCTCCATCTCTACACCCAACAAAACCATCCAGGTGTCCATGCCGGGAATATAAATAATACCTTTCAGGTATAATACTAGCTCAGACTGGCCTGACCAACCAACACTGTCGCCTTTTCAAGCAGAGTTCATCTTCTGGAGGTGGCCTCTTGCCAGAAGACTTACGCTAGCCCTCCAAGACTAGTATTGTTAGCCTACCCTTATTGAGTACTCAACGAACATATCCGTCAATTCCTGATTCAAAATATTTCCAAACCTTGGCTTTGTAAAACGTGGTTTTCTTTAAAAGAGATTTCTAAAAATTTAAGGAAAAGAATAGTTTTCTTGCTAAAAACCGTTAGTTTGACAAAACCGTTTAAAGAATAAATATCCACGTTTACAACCCAAGCAAACACAGTTTAACAATAGCTTTACAAAGCTTCACAACATGGACTTGCCATCACAACCTTTAACAAAACAGTTTATAAAAGGACTTACCATCACAACATTTAATAAAAGAGTTTATGCAAGGACTTACTTGATATACCTCTGATAAATGCGATAAATTCACGGCTGGCTTTCCTCAATTATCCTCCTGATCTAAACCATATAATATCATGATCAGGGTCTCAATTAATTCAAACATGCTCTAATCCCATTTATTTTCACAACAATTCGCAATCTCCTATTTAATTCCAAGTAAACTATTCAATCCCCAAAGATCATATACTACGACCACATGTTTATCTCGCTAATAAACACCATTAAACTTTACTTTCGGCATCTAGGGAGGGTATTCACTTACCTTGCAACTACCGGGTAATGAGGTCTCGATTCTCCTATGGTGATCGTCCCGAGTTCGCTTGAGAGGAAGAGAGAAGCTACCTCCTTTGCTCCTCTTGACCGAAAATTAAGGAAGAAGATGAAATCTGCCTCTATAGGGCGTGATTTAAGGGTAGAAGAAAGAGAAAAGAATCATTAGAGAAAACGACATCAAGAGGTTGAAAGGATTTGTGCTTACCTTAAGGGGTGTTCGATTTTTGCTTGGAATAACTCTTTTGGTTTCGAAAATTAGCAGAGAGATGTTGCTGAAATTTTCGTGTAGAATGGAGAGGGTAGACGGTAGCTATGATTTAAAATTGGAGAAGATTGGTTTAGGGTTAGATGGTGATGTTTAGCTAGACTCCTAATGGCTTTAGGTTTCTTGGACAGTAAAGGCGGAATTTCAGCTTGCGCGTGTCTCCTTGCTGCCGATTTTAGGGGAGTTTAATGGAGGAAAAGATTCTACAATTTTGCTCCTTTATGCTGGCCAGAATACTGCTCAAAGGAAGGGCTGAATGTGTTTAGAATTTTAGGCCAAACAAGGAAGAGTTTGTGTGGATGTTGATGACTGAAAAATCCTGTGCAAGTTGTGCGAAATCGCTGAACAAAAGGAGAAGAAATTCTGGATTGTTCAGGCTATAATTCTGCCAAAATTTCCAGAGAAAAGATGAGGGTTTTAGGTGCTGAAATTGGCTTAATCAACAAGGAGTTTTGGTAGGTTTTGGAGTGCAAAATTTCGTGTGTTTTGGAGTGCACAGCTGGACGAAAATTCTGTGCAAGCTGACCGAATTTTTCTAGTTTCCAAGCTGCCGAAAATCAGTAGTTTTGGTGATAGAAATTCTTGTTTTGTGCAGCTAAGGTAGTTGAATTATTAAGGAGTGTTCTAGGTGTTTTGTGCTAGGATTTCCAGAGTTGGATTGTAGCTAAAGAAGCTGGAATTTTCGGACAGCTTATGTGGATACAAAGCTGCCGAAATTCAGCTAGAAAAAGGAAGAAAATCCTAGTTGAATTTGGATTGAAATAAAATCTGATTTTATCAAGGATTTGGATAGGATTTCCTCTAGTCCTAGAAGAGTTTGGATTGAGCTAAAAGTGCTCCAAGGTGGCGGACAAAATCTGGAAAAATTCCAGAATTTTTCTAGCTTATGGTTTCCGAAAATTCAAGGGAACAAAAGCTGAAAATAAAACAAACTTTATCCTTATCTAAAATCCTTGAACTTAGGAGTTAAATATAGAGTCTTATTCCTATAGAAGTGGCGTTTAAACCCAAAGAAAATATCTAAGACTTTAGTTAAAATATTTCTCTAAAACAATTAAATAAATAAAAGGATTATGGCTACAATTCTAGAAGAGGTAAGATAAGGTTTTTCCCTAATATATTCCCTAACTCTAATATTCATCAAGAAGAGTTTTATACCACTTGAAATTCTTCAAAGTGGCTCCTAGCTAGGGGTTTTTTCGAAAATCCTAAGGAACACAAGCTGAAAATTAAAGGTGAACTTTATTCACATCAAAATCCTTGAATTTAGGAAATAAATATAGAGACTTATCTCCTTGGAGTAAAAATACTAAAAGTTCTCTAGGATAGCTAGGTTCCTTTTTCGGCCAAGACAAGAAATGGTCTAAAGAAAAGAATTTCAAGAAGAGAAACTAACTTCACAAAAGGTAGGATTCGAACTCGGGTCACCAAAGGAAATCACCAACCTCCCCGCTATTCCAAAACAACTCCAATGCTAATTTTTTTACAAGAAGTTTTTACCACCCCAATACTCATCCTTCCAAATCTTCGACCAAACCTCCCTTAACCAAGTCTTTAACAACACAACTATTTCACATCAATTAATTCAAGTACAAGAGCAACGGAAAAATTCACATGCATCATGCAAATAAAATTATTCTAGCTACCACATAAAATGCAAGATGCTATGCAATGCATGACTTTTCCCCATAGTCAAAGGTGGTTTTGGGCAGGGTATTACACAGTCCACATGACTGAAACTTGCTAGCTCGGACTGGCATGACTAAGTAGTACTATCGCTTCTCCAAGTTGAGTTCATCTTCTGGAGGTGGCCTTCTGCCAGAAGACTCGCTCTTGCTCTTCAAAACTAGTACTACTAGCCTACTCTTATTAAGTACTCAACGTTGATTATCCCACTCGGGAGAAAACTGATAAAACATTGCTTTATTTGGAAATAGCAATTAAGGGTTTCTAAAGTTCATATCAAAGTTGGTTTTAGAAAGAGTTTAGTGTTTGAGCAAAACTACTTGTTTATTTTCAAATTATTTGTTTGACTAAAACAAGAAAGGAAACAGTCCTTAATTGCCTTTACAAAATGAGGGTCCATACACTTCACAATGATCTAACCGATTTTGTGCAGTTTTTTCTGCAATGATCTAACCGATTTGTAGAGAGTTTGGAGAGGTATTGGAGGGTCCTTTAAGGCTGGTTTCTAGCCTTCTTTATGGAGGAAAGCCAGAGTTGAATTTCTGGTTTGAAGGCTGGAGAAACAACTTTGATTGTTGGCCTGCCATGCTACGAAACTGTCCAGAAATTTTTCTTGGTTTGCACAGCTTTGTGCTGTCCGATTTTGGCAAAGAAATTCCAGTCTTCAAGCTAACTAAGTTGGTCATTTTTCTGGCAGCATTTGAGTAAGAAAAATGGCTAAAGTTTTTGAAAGCTGGACTGTCCAAGAATCTGGAAAATTTCCAGTTTGCTACCATGAAGAAGATGAATACTTATGGAGTGGAATTTGAAGGTTCAACCATGGAGATTAATTCTCTTGGGAACCTTCCTTAACTCATGCCCTATTTTCAACCAAAACTCTATCCTCTAAGAGCCATTTTCGAAATTCCAATGTCAATAAACCTTGCTGAATTTTCTGGAATTAAGATATGGATTTGGATAAATTGAACAAGCTTAATTGGTGAAGAATTTAAGGTAAGCTAGGGAACAAAGAGGCATGAATCCCTTAAGAATTCTTGTAGGACATAAGAATAGGATTAAGAAATTCCCTTCATGTCTCCCCTAGGACAACACTCCTACTTCTTCTTATGGCATGCAAGGGCCGAAAATATTCTACCTTATATAAAAATGAAATTTAATCATGATAAAACTTAATTGGTAGGATTTGAACTCAAGACCTTAGAGATTAATTCCAAAACTCTAACCACTAAACCACAACAACTCTTTTTTTTTATTTTCTCTCCTAAATATTCTTCCTATTTAATCCTCAAGCTATCTCCCTATTTGACCTCAAGCAAAATTACCATTTTACCCTTCCTTCTCAATAAGCACAACTAAGTCTTCTAGAGTATAAATTATAATTTCAAAGCACATGAAATCATTCAAAAATATATTATGCATGTAAGAAAATATGATATGCATCCCGACCCCCTTACTCTAGGGTTGGCTTTAGGTGGGGTTTCACACTACCTTTAGCATAGAAGGTTAGACTATGTTTCTATTGATTTACTAAATAGACTATCCTCAAAAGAGTTTGGTAAAGGACTGTCTAAAATGATATTTAACAAAAATCAATTGTGTGATGCTTGCCAATTTGTAAAACAACCGAGATATTTTTCAAACACAAGAAAATGATTTCAACCTCAAAACCTTTTGAACTAATACATATAGGTTTGTTTGGACCAATGAGGACTACTAGCTTGGATGGTAAGAGATATACTTATATATTAGTAGATGATTTTTTTAGATTTACTCAGACCTTATCTTTTGCACAAAAAGATGACGATAATGTGGGTAGCTCAAAAAAAAAAAAATATCGCATTGAACATCATGAAGCTCAATCACTTGACAACTATGCCAAAGAAGATGAATTAGAAGAATAACAACCTAAACAAAGTGAGAAAAAAAGTGTTGAGCACACTTATCAGAATCTGTCAAAAGAATGGAAGTACAAAATCGAGTATCCAAAAAAGCAGATTATTGGTGGCCCCAACTACGGAGTTAAAACTAGACGGTATATTGTTGATAATTTTGCTTTACTTTCAAGAATTGAACCTAATTGCAATGATGTGACTTTGCATGATGATTTTTGGATTATGGCCATGTAATAAAAATTAAACTAATTAAAAAAAATCAAGTTTGGAAGCTTGTTCCTAGACCACTTGATTGGTACTAGGTGGGTTTTCAAAAACAAACATGATGAGCATGGCATTGTTATTAGAAATAAAACCAAATTAGTTGCCCAATGATTTAATTAAGAAGAGGGCATTGATTATGATGAAGCTTTTACTCCCATTACTTTATTAAAATCCATTAGAATGTTGCTTATTTTTGCATCCTTCTAAGGTTTCATACTTTATCAAAATGGATGTTAAAAGTTCCTTTTTTTAAATGATTTTATTAAAAAGGAAGTTTATGTAGAGCAACCTTCTAGTTTTATTCATGAATATTTATCAAACCATGCCTATAAACTTTCTAAAGCTCTTTATGGTTTAAAACAAGCTCCTCATTCTTGGTATGTAAGACTTAGTGGATTTCTACTTGCAAAAGGTTTTTCAAGAGGATTGATTGATACCACTTTGTTCATTAAATCTGAAAATTCTGAAGATCTTCCTACTATTCAAATCTATGTTGATGATATTATCCTTGGAGTTACTAATGATTCTATATGCAAGAAATTTACCAAGACAATGTAGCGAAAGTTTGAGATGAGTATGATAGGACAACTTAATTTCTTCATCAGATTACAAATCAAGCAAACCATACATGGTATCTTCCTAAATCAAGCCAACGATGCAAAGGAATGGCTTAAAAGGTTTGGAATGAATGAAGCAAAAGAAACTAGTACACCTATAAGTACATTATTAAAGCTTGATAAAGATAAAAAGGGATGTCTTTGTGTAAGAGATGATGCGCTTAAGGGTTATGTTTGTGTGGAATACATCCCAACTAATGAACAGCTTGTAGATATATTCACTAAACCACTGGATGAAGATAGATTTAATCATCTGCAAAGAGGTTGGAAATTTCTAGATTATGTAACTAATGATTTTGTCAGATATTGGTTGTTTATTCTTGTAGATGTAGATTTTGGATAGAGATATTAAATGCAGTATTTGAACTATATTTTAAGTCAAAAGTCACAGCATCTTTTGATCACGTGTGACACACCTTTTAGATAGGGAAATCGGATGGACAATCTATATCCAAATGTTCAAATCTTTTAAATTCTAAATGTCCGTGCCTTTTTTATTCCTGCCACAACACTCTCTCTCTTTGTATTAGAATATCTTTACATATTTTCAAAAATCACATTTCGCAAATGTACTAAATTGTACTTATACTCCTTAATACCTCATAAACAAAAAAAAAAAAAAATCAAATCTATTTGATTCTTTTTCTTCTTTCAAAACTTTAAAAAGCTATCATTTTTCTTAGGCTTTTCTTTTTCCTTTGGCCTTCGTTCTCTCACCAAAAAACCAAAAAAATCAAACCCTTCAATCCTATTCGCCATGGGTAAACTAATTTCGTACTCCAAACCGAATGAGATATTGTATGGTGAAAGGAGTTAATTGCACTAAAGTTTGTTATTGAAGGGTTCATGTCAAGCCACTTGACTTCCTGGACTCTTAGGTGGTCATGATGCGTTGCTAGATACCGCTCATGATCTGGGAATATGGGTTTATTAATTGATGAATTAATAAACCATTCCCGATTAGAATTAATAGTATTAATTCTAATTAATTATGGATTATCAATCTCAAAGACATTTAGATTAATTCATGTTATCTACCAATTGACTAGGAAACCTAATAGGTCACACACAATGGAGGATTATATACTCAAGATGTTATTTGATAACATAGTGAGGTTAATTGCGAGAAAGAGAAGTTGTTGTGGCCAAATTATAATTAGGTATAATTAATTGTTCAAATTGTAATTGTGAGAACTTGATATTTCCAATTACAATTAAGGAATTCTAACTGTTTTAGAATTTTGAGATTGGAGTCTATTTTGAGTAGGATTTTTCGTGTGATATAGGGATAACACACGAAACCCTAGCTAAGTGTAAGACACGAAAAACTCCAACCCTAGCAACCTTCTCTTCTTCTCTCTCTCTCACGATTGTTCTTGAGAAACCCTAGCTGCCATCTTTTTCTGCTAGCACAGGAAATTTTAGTGCTTGAGTATTCCTCTGTGTGGATTACTTTTGGAGATAATCACACACTGTGATTAATAGTGGTTAGACGTTCAACTCTCGTGGAGTTTGATTAAGAGGATTACTGGATCGCGTCTAGACTTGAAGAAGAAATTTTTGTTCTTCGGATGATCAAAGAAAGGTAAAAGGTGTTACCTTTATTATATTTATGTCTTGTTTTCCACACATATGTGGGTCCTAAGATGGTATCTCATTTTATTTTTCGCTGTGCTATATTAGATATGGATAGAGATACCCAACAGTGGTATCAGAGCTATGCTATGTGTGGTTTACGAATATTATTTTTGGCATGAAAACTGGTTTCATGTATTCGTGTTTATCTTTGTTTGCTGTGAAAATTGTTTTCACTTGAGTCAAAATTGTTTCGAAGTTACAGCATATTTCGAAAGTTACTTTCTTTATGTGCTGAAAATTTTCTGCAGAAAAACATTTTCTTGGAAACATGTTGATTGCCTTCCGTTTCATCTTGTGGATTTGATTTTCTATTTTGTTTTGTTTAAACTAACAAATTGGTTATTTTTTTTAGCTTCAAAACAGAAAATACTGCTGAGAATTGTTCTCACTGAAAATTTACAGAAGAAAAAGTCACCAGAAATTGTTTCTGGAAAGTTTTCAAAATTGCTGCCATTGTTCCCGACTACAGCCGGTGCCAGCTCTGACTCATAGCTGGCACCGGTTCCGTGTTGTTTTGTGAACATCCAGAAATCGATTCTGGAAGAAATTTTTTTTAAAAGCCGAATGTAGCCGACGCAGTTACGTTGCCACGAGTTCAGCTTCCAAGCTGCACCGATTCCGCTGCATTCGCGACGTTCTAGCTATTTAAAAAAAAAAAATCCTGGAATAGATTTTTAAAAAGGAAAAACCTCATTTTATGAGAGGTGGTAAAATAAAAAATTTTCCAAAGGGATGCTGCCCCCTAACCCCCGCCCGCTAACTGGCTAGCGAGACCGCCGTTTTCATTGCCAGAGACGGGACCTAAAAGCATTTTCTCAAAATTAGTTTTGAGTTAAACAATTTTATCTTTCAAAATAATGATTTTTAAAAATATAAAATTGGTGTATTTTTCTAAAATGTTGATTTTAGAATTTGTTTTATTTTTCCAAAATAGTGATTTTGGAATCATAAAAGTTATATGTTTATTTTGTTTAAGCATAACTAATGGCATGGTGGATGGTTATGGACTAAAACCAATTATATCTGTTCATGCATTTTACAGTTTTGGTTTTTATGAAATAGGGCTTGCGTGTCCTGCCTTCTCTAAAATTCTTGTGTAATTCTCTTCTCATCTAACTCCCCTCGAATGTAACTCGGAGTTTTCTTTCTTTAGGAAATTATGTAATTAGTTTACATATGTTAGATAGGAGTAGAATTATTCTATTTTAGAGATGGCAACCAAAACAAGGCGAGAAGGTAAGACCTTCTACTTAAATCATGCATGAACACATAGGGGTAACTATATTAATTTCTTTTATGGCTTAAAAAAATTAATTTAGGAAAAGTCCATAACCATACCACATAATCGCTTTATTACCATAATTATTAATTATGTGATTTATTGATTTTTATGCATGTCATTCAATGAAATCACTAAAAGGAACAAATCCCTCAATTAATATTAAACCTAATTCCTTCTGTTAATTTAGTAAGAACGAAAGTCATTTTTCGAGACCAGGTTGTTGGGTAAACCCAAGCCTACATGACATTGGGCATGTTGAAACTATGAAGTTAAATTCCTTCGGAATTAAAATTCCTGATTAAAGGGTCGGGTTTAACTAAATTCTTTATCCCGATTGTGCAAACTCAAGCATAAAGAAATTTAGAGGAAAATTTGAGGTAGCCCAAAAGGCTTTAAGATTAAAAGTTGTTAATCACCCAATGATCTGGTAGTTACATACCAATGAACTTAAGGGTGGCTTGTTAGGTAAACCCAAGGTTATTCTTGAGGAATTTAGAAATCGGTCCACTAGGAAAGCTTCCAACGAACTTTCCCGAATCAGTAGTAGGGGCTATTGGTTTGAGTAAAATAGTGGAGTAAAAATGCGTTTAATTAAAGTCCTAATTAGTTGCATATCATGTGCATATACAAGTAGCTAATGCTCTCTATTTTTACATCTAGGTCACTTGCATCATGTCTACAAACTAAAACCTACGTAGCGTCTTGGAAACCAACAAGTTAACCGAATCAAACTATCTCGATTGGTATAGAAATTTGAGAATCATTCTCAAATCGGAAAGGTTTCTCTATGTGCTAGATGCTTGTATTCCACCACCACTAGCTCAAGATGCTCATGCTGATGAGCATCTCTCCATAGAAGGCACAAGGAAGATAGTGATACATCATCATGTATTATGCTGGCATCCATAACTCCCGAGTTGCAAAAATAGCACGAGCATATGGATGCTCAATCGATTATACTACATATTCAAGAGCCGTTTGATGCCCAAGCCCGAATAGAGAGATATGAGATCTTGAAGTAACTATTCCATTATAAAATGGTAGAGGGTTCTTCTGTGGCCACTCATGGGCTGAAAATGCTAGGCTTAATAGAGACTTAAGTATTGACTTAATTCTACAATCTTTGCCTAGTAGTTTCTCATAATTTGTGATTAACTATCAGATGAAAAAGATTGAGTCCACCGTTCCTGAGTTGATCAATCTTCTCAAAACTGTGGAGTCCTCTATAAAGAAGAATTCCAATGCAGTTTTAATGGTAAAATCTTCCTCTTCTAAGAAGAAAGTTCAAAAGAAGAAGAAGAATGCTCCTATGAAGCCCAAAGGTGGTGTGAACAAGAAGGATGCATATACCAAAGGCCCATGCCATCATTGTGGGAAGGTGGGCCACTGGAGGCATAACTGCAAAGCTTACTGGGAGACCATTAAGGACATGAAGCAGAAGGAGAAGTTTACAAGAACTTCTACTTCTACTTCGGGTATGTTAAACTTCTACTTCTACTTCGGGTATGTTTATGATTGAGATAAATACTGCCTTTAGAAATGATATATGGGTATTAGATACCGGATGTGGATCTCATTTGTGCAATAACTTGTAGGGACTAAAGCACAATAGAAGGCAAAAGAAAGGCGATGTGGACTTACGTACTGCAAATAAGGCAAAGGTTGCTGCACTTGTTGTGGGGACATACGAGCTGAACCTGCCTTCGAGATTAATTCTAGAACTGCAAAACTGTTATTTTGTACCAGTTTTAATGAAAAACATTATCTCTGTTGCGTGTTTAGACTTATATGGATTTCATTTTATATTTAAGAATAAACGTTATTCTTTTTCATTGAATGATGTTTCTTATGGTTCAGCAACTCTGGTTAATGGTTTATATGTTCTAGACTTGGATAATCTAATTCTTAATATAAACAATAAGAAACCTAAAATGGATAACTCTAACACCTCTTACTTATGGCATTGTCGTTTGGGCCATGTAAACGAAAATCGTATTTCTAAGTTACACAAGCTTAGTTACTTAGGGTCATTTGATTATGAATCATATGGTACATGCTAATCTTGTCTACTAGGTAAAATGACTAAAACTCCTTTTCCAAAAAAAGAAGAATGGGCCAAGGAGTTATTAGAACTCATATATTCTGATGTTTGTGACCCAATATCAATACAAGCAAGAGGAGATTATAACTATTTCAGAACCTTTATTGATGATTTCTTACGATACAGGTATTTGTATTTAATGAAATATAAATTTGAGGCCTTTGAAAGGTTCAAAGACTTCAAGAATGAAATAGAGAAATAACTTGGCAAAAGTATTAAGACTCTAAGATCTGATTGAGTAGGAGAATACTTAAGCCAAGACTTCCTGAGTTATCTTAGAGATAGCGGGATATTATCTCAATGGACTCCACCACATATACCTAAACATAACAGTGCATCTGAGAAAAGGAATCGAACCCTTCTGGACATGGTACGGACAATGATGGCTTCTGCAGACCTACCAAAATTGTTTTGGGTGCATGCACTAGAAACTTCTGTTTATATTCTAAACAGAGTTCCAACAAAAACGGTTGATTCTACCCCATTTGAGATGTTTTTTGGTAAGAAACCAGAGTTATCTCACTTGCGAGTATGGGGCTGTCCTGCCTTTGTCAAAAGGCCACAGTCAGATAAACTTGATAGTAAGTCTGACAAGTGTTTGTTTGTGGGATATCCGAAAGAATCTTTCGGATATTACTTCTATCTACCTTCCGAAAACAAATTGTTTGTTTCGAAGTATGCCGTCTTCTTAGAAAATGAGCACATGGTCAAATGGGATAATGGGAGTAAGATTGAACTTAGTGAAGTTCATGAAGATTAAATAAACAAGGATCAATCGTCTAACCCCACATCTATTGAGAGAATAGATGAACCTTCTAATACACAAGAACCTCATAGATCTAGTAGGATACGTGTGGCACTTGAGAGATATAGATTTCTCATTAATGACCATAATGACATATTGCTCAAAGATGAAGATGAGCCTACTACCTACGAGGATGTTCTAAACAGTTTAGAATCTAGCAAATGGCTTGAGGCCATGAAGTCAGAGATGGATTCCATGTACGACAACCAAGTATGGACTTTGGTTGAATGGACATGGATAGTAACTTAGTTATCTATAAAGCACGTCTAGTGGCGAAGGGTTATCGTCAACAACATGTTGTTGACTATGATGAAACTTTCTCGCCAATAGCCATGTTAAAATCCATCAGGATACTCCTAGTCATTGCTGCTCATTATGATTATGAGATTTGGCAAATGGATGTGAAAATAGCTTTCCTAAACGGAAATCTGATTGAGGAAGTGTATATAACACAATCTGAGGGTTTCACATCCAATGATAGCACAAAGGTGTGCAAGTTGCAAATGTCCATTTATGGATTTAAGCAAGCTTCTAAGAGTTGAAACATCCATTTTGATGAAACAATCAAAAAGTTTGGTTTCATTCAAAACATGGATGAGCCTTGTGTATACAAGAAGGTTAGTGAGAATGCAATCATTTTCTTATTACTTTATGTAGATAATATATTACTAATGGGAAACGATATACTTGTCTCGCAAATGGTTAAAATTTGGTTGTCCAAACAATTCTCCATGAAAGACCTTGGAGAAGCAACCTATATTCTCGAAATAAGGATCTATAGAGATAGATCCAAAAGGTTGCTAGGTCTTTCACAGTCTACATACATAGATAAAATGCTAAAGAGGTTTAGCATGGATCAATCCAAAAAGGGATTTTTACCCATGTTACATGGTGTAAGCCTTTCAAAGTCGATGTCTCCCAAGACACAAGTTGAAAGGGATCACATGAGTAAGATTCCATATGCCTCGGTAGTTAGATCTATCATGTACTCTATGATATGTACTAGGCCCTATGTATCTTGTGCTCTCAATTCGACGAGCAGATACCAATCTAATCCTGGTGACGGTCATTGGGCGGTTGTAAAGAACATCCTTAAGTACTTATGAAGGACTAAGGATATGTTCTTAGCATATGGAGAAGGTGATTTGAATATAAACGGGTATACTGATGCCAATTTTTAATCTGACAAAGATGATTTCAAATCACAATCAGGCTACGTGTTTATGTTGTGAGGAGGGGCAATAAGTTGGAAAAGTAACACATAAGTGACTATTGCCGACTCTATGATAGAAGCTGAGTACATAGCTGCTTCTGAAGCAGCTAAAGAGGCTGTTTGAATCAAGAAGTTCATGACGGAACTAGGTGTGGTTCCTAGTGTTGTTGGTCCAATAACTTTATATTGTGACAACAACGGAGCCATTGCACAAGCAAAGGAGCCACGGTTTCACCAACGATCCAGACACGTACTACGACGCTATCATCTAATCCGGGAGATCATAGATAGAAATAATGTAAAGACAAAGAGAGTTGAGGGAAAACGCAGAAACAGGGGAGCATGCACCGTACGTAAAAAAAATTGGAGAAAAATAAAACGCGAGCCATAAAGGCCATGCGGAAGCTTGAAGATCATACCTTTGCGCTCCTTAACCCTTCTAGGTTGAGTAAGAGCGGATTGAACGACTGGAATCGCCTCGCTTTGTCCACTTGAAGGAGCTTCCGGTTGAACACCTGCTAGCCTTCCACTCCGCCTTGTTTGCATTAACGCTTATCCCTCCAGCTCTCGGGATATTCCTCAGCCTAACCTCTAGTTGGTGAACACTATGGTGAAGAGGAACGATCTCAAAACTCCTTAGTTCTTTCGCTATTGATTAGCAAAGAACAAGAAGAAACCACAGAGGAAGGGAGAGGAAAAAACGAGAGTTCACAGAGAGAGAGAGTGACGTGAGTGTGTAAGGCTAGGGAAAGAAATTAGGGTTTTTTCTTTTCAAAGAGTTGTTTATATTTGGCCTAAACTAGGTCTCTCAATCTCTGATAAACATCTCCCCCGAATTTCAAAACACCCGGATGTTATCCTTAGAAACAGTTTGGCCTAACCTTAAACTCCTCTTAACCATATTTGGAAAAAACCCTAAGGTCCAAGCTATTGGGCCAGATAAATATTTATTATTTTTCTTGGACCCAAAAGGCCCAAAATAATAAATATTAATTATTTATTTTCTGGGCTTACATAAGTAACCTAATAAATAATTAATGAGCCCAAATGAACCATAATAATTAATCTTTAATTATTTATTTCTTGGGCCTATATAAATAACCCAATAAATAATTAAACATTAATTATTTCCCCTAGTTTAAACCCAGGTTAATTTCTTAATTATTCATACTAGACCTAGGCCCTGAATAATTAATTAACCAAATAAACTAGATAATTAATTTCTCTCAACTCCTATTTTATTTATTTATTTATTTATTTTATTCCAATCCAATAATAAATTAGACTTCCTGAATAAAATAAAATAAAACAAAATAAAATAAAATCCTCTTCAACTGAGACCAATTCTTCAACCCAAAAATAGTTAGGACTTGCGGGCTATCCCGAGGACCAAAAAGACACATCGCCTTGGCTGCTAAAATGACCAAAATACCCCTGCTATATAAATAGCTGTATTTTGCATTTTAAATATTTCCTAATATCACCATCAGGAAATATTGACCTCAAGGACAATGCTGCATTCGCAAAGTCTCCGACCTATAGGTGAAATGACTAAAATACCCCTCTACACATCGCCGTACATTTAGAGAGGAAGAAGTGTACTAACCCCCCCCTAAATGACATCTACCATCCTTAGGCTTCTAGTCCAATGATCCACGACTTCCTGGAGTGTTTACGCTTTCCAAGGGAGCTACCCTAAAGCAAACACCCAAGTTATGTTTCCCAGGGCCCTGGATAATTTCGACCATTCGGACAACCACAATGGGCGATATCGTGCAGAAACTATGTTGTATAAGTCTGTCTTAACTAACTAGTCGCACATACCCAACATGCAAGTATATTGGCCCTACGATAGAACCTCAACTACAGCAAATCAATGTATATGCTTCCAGCTTCGGTAGACCACCAACTCATATTCAAGTTGTAGAGTACTAGTCCACGCTGTAGCGGTAGTAGTCTAGGTTTCTACCATATAGTACTTTGAGAAACCATTACTACAGGTTCTGTTCTACATATTCGAAATACGCTTATATCATGAAGTGAGTGGACTACCCACCGGCTAAAGGTAAGCCATTCTCCATTTGGAATTCATAACATAATAACCTAAACATGATGTGGTTCCCAATCTCATCAATAGGTTAAGAACAAATGTTTATGTGTTAAATAACCCGTGATCCATACCTTACTGTGAAAGACCACCATTCACATGGATTACTTATTTAAACACAATGGGTCTGTTCCAAATGAAAATCGTGCACAAACTAAAAATAAATTCACAAACAATTTATGAAAATAAATTCTTTTATTAAAATATTCGATTTTACATCAGAAACCCAGTCTAAGAGGGTATACAATCCAACAATCTCCCACTTGCACTCTAAGACTAGGTAAGTCCATAGGTGCCCACCCCTATGGCGTCTAAGTGTCTCTTGAAGACTCTCTCAGCCAAAGGCTTGGTGAATGGGTCTGCTAGATTGTTTTCTGAGGTAATATGCTCCACCACGACTTCCCATCTCTGGATGAAATCCCGGATCAGGTGGTACTTCCTCTCGATGTGTTTTCCCTTCTTGTGGTTCCGAGGCTCCTTAGATTGCGATACTGCTCCAGTGTTGTCGCAATACATCACAACCGGCCTGTCCATATGTGGTATGACTCCAAGTTCTGAAAGGAACTTCCGGAGCCAAACTGCTTCCTTGGACGCTTCCGAAGCTGCCACATACTCAGCTTCCATGGTTGAGTCAGCAATACAAGATTGTTTGATACTCCTCCATGAAATTGCTCCTCCAGACAAGGTGAAGAGATATCCACTAGTGGATTTTCTCTCATCCTTATCCGCCTAGAGGTCTGAGTCTGTGTATCCTGTAGGAACCAAATCATCGACCACAGTAAACCGAGCATATAATCTCTCGTTCTCTTGAGGTACTTGAGAATATGCTTTACAGCTTGCCAATGAACCTCCCCTGGGTTTGATTGATATCTGCTAACTAAGCCCACGGCAAAGCAGATATCTGGCCTAGTACATAGCATGGCGTACATGAGACTTCCAACAGCCGAAGCATAGGGAATCCTACTCATTCTGTCCTTTTCTTCTTGAGACTTAGGACAGTCCTTCGAAGAAAATGACAACCCATGTCTGCAAGGGATTAGAGCTCCCTTGCATGAGTCCATGCTGTACTTGGCCGACATCTTGTCAATGTATGTCGCTTGGGATAATCCTAACATTCTCTGCTTCCTATTTCTAAGAAGCCTAATCCCGAGAATGTAGCTGGCTTCTCCCAAGTCCTTCATACTGAATTGACTAGACAGCCAAACCTTTGTAGATGACAATGTCCCTACATCATTTCCAATTAGTAGAATGTCATCCACATAGAGGACAAGAAAAACCACATTAATGCCTTCAAGTTTCCTTTACACGCATGGTTCATCTTCGTTTTGAATAAACTATAAGACTTTACGGTCTCATCAAAACGAATGTTCCATGCTCTCGATGCCTGCTTAAGTCCATAAATGGACTTCTTAAGCTTGCAAACCATGTGTTCTTGGCCTTCAGCAATGAAGCCTTCCGGTTGGGACATATAGATGTCTTCGCTAAGATGGCCATTCAAGAATGCCGTCTTGACATCCATTTGCCATATTTCGTAGTCATAGTGACAGGCGATGGCAAGGAGGATGCGAATGGATTTAAGCATGGCTACCGGGGAAAAGGTTTCCTCATAGTCGATACCTTCTTTCTGAGTATACCCTTTCGCCACAAGCCTAGCTTTGAAGGTTTCCACCTTCCCATGCGCTCCTCTCTTCCTCCTGTATACCCACTTGCACCCAATGGGTTTTATCCCTTCAGGTGAAGCTACAAGATCCCAAACCTGATTGAGATACATAGACTTAATCTCGGCTTTCATTGCTTCATGCCACAGAGTTGCATCAGCATCAGCAATAGCCTCATCATATCTAGCGGGGTCTTGTTCCTGATAGTCGAAGACCAGCTCAAAGGCTTCTCCAGTCCATCTATCCGGAACCCTAGACACTCCATTTGCACAGGCTCTTGAGGCTGTGCCTCTTCTTGTTCCAAAATCGGGTCAGTAGAAGTTGATTCCATAGATAACTTCTCCTGCAGTTCTAACATCGTTGAACCTTTAGTGGAAGTACTTTGATCATCTTCCAAGTATCTAGCATTGGTACTGACTAGTACCTTCTGCTCCTTAGGATGATAAAAGTAGCCTCATTTTGTCCCTTTTGGATACCCAACAAAATAGCATAATTTTGATCTTGGTTCCAACTTGTCTCCCTTGATCAGTACATAAGCCGGACACCCCCAAATCCTAAGATGATTCAGACTTGGCTTACACCCAGTCCACATCTCATAGGGAGTCCTAGGTACTGACTTGGAAGGCACCAAGTTCAGAATATATGCCGCTGTTTCCAAGGAATATCCCCAGAAGGATACTGGAAGAGTAGCATGAGACATCATGCTTCGAACCATTTCCATCAACGTCCTGTTCCTTCTCTCAGCTCCTCCGTCCTGCTGGGGGGTTCCCGGCGCAGAGAGCTGGGATACTATCCCATGATGTACCATGTAGTCCTTGAATTCACCTAGGAGGTACTCTCCACCACGATCCGATCGTAAGGTTTTGATTAATTTACCTGTCCGACGCTCCACTTTAGCCTTAAACTCTTTGAACTTGTCCAAAGAGTCAGACTTGCGTCTCATCAGGTAAATGTAACCATACCTCGTACAATCATCCGTGAACGTGATGAAGTACTCAAAACCTCCCCTAGCTGGTGTAGATAATGGACCACACACATCAGTGTGAACAAGACTCAACACCTCCTTGGCTCTATTCGCCTTTGGTGTAAAAGACATTTTGGTCATTTTTCCCATCAGACAGGATTCACACTGAGGCCAACTTTCTAATCTCAATGAGCCCAAAGGCCCATCATGGATTAGCCTCTGAATCCTGGTTGAGTTAATATGACCCAACCTCAGGTGCCAAAGGTATGAATCATTGATATTGGTCTTTCTCTTCTTAGTTAAAGGTTCAGACAGAGCGTTATTTGATTGGTTGTTAATAGGGTTTAAAAAGAACAAATTTCCATACATGTGCCCAGTACATAAAATTTCTCCATCTCTACTGATAGAAATACCAGAATGGAAAGATACAGAATATCCTTGATTAATAAGTTTTGCAACTGAAATCAAATTCTGACGAAAACCAGGTACATATAAAATGTCTTTTAAAACCACTATCTTATTACAATCAAAAATAAGATCCAGCTCTCCCACTGCAAGGGCCCAGACTTGTGCTCCATTACCCACTCGAAGCCCATGTTCGCCCTTCTTGAGTCTTCTTATCTTCCTAAACCCCTGCAAGGAGTTACAGATATGATCAGTGGCTCCTGAATCAACAATCCAAGTGGAAGTTGATCCTACCATTGATATGGACTCTAGATAGTAAACATTACCTGTGGGGTTTTTCTTGGCCTGAAGATCTGGACACTCTTTTTTCCAGTGTCCCTTCTTTCCACACTTGAAGCACTTGCCCTTTGGTTTGTCCTTGGGCTGGTTCTTGGGCTGGGCTGCTGCATTCCCCTTCTTCCTCTTGAACTTTCTGGGCTTAGGCCCAGTTCTTGAAGAAGAGGCCTTAGCAATCATGGCCTTAGACTGCGGCTTCATGACCTTCTCCGCCATCTGGAGCTCCTTCATCAGTTCAGTCAAACTCATGTTCAACTTGTTCATGTTATAGTTTAACTTGAACTGAGTGAAAAAGCCCGGTAGAGATTCGAGAACCATGTCCACTTAGCTCTCGGGGTCAATGACAGCCCCTAAGATTTCTGCCTCCTTGAAAGCAGCAATCATCTTGAGCATATGCTCTCAGACTGATGCTTCCTCAGCCATCTTAGTGTTTACAATTGTTCGAAGAGCCTCCTGCCTTGCGGGCCCGGCTCTTGTCCGCGAACATAGTTGCCAACGGTTGACTTATGTCATATACAGAAGCCATGTGCTCGTGTTTTGACTGGAGCACATTAGACATGGAAGCTAACATATAGCAACGTGCCATTTCGTCAGCTTTCTTCCATGCTTTTTCAGCCTCTCGCTCTTCAGCGGTGGAACCTTCCCCGATAACAGGGCAGGTTTCGTAAATGACATACTTATACTCCTCGGCTGTGAGTATTATGTCCAGGTTCCTTTTCCAGTCCACATAGTTTGGACCCATTAACTTATTCTCCCTGAGAATAATGGCCAATGGACTAAAAGAACCTCCCACCATTTCTGAAAATCAAAAATAAAAGAAAGAAATTAGTTTGTGAAAACAAAATGAAATTTGTGCACTGAAAATAATTTGGTTCTTAGGAAAACTGACATAGCTTCTTAGGAAGATTAATAGTTTCCTAAGCTAAGTGTATTAACCACCACAAATTAATTTCCCTTCTAGGTAATGGTCTGGAGAACTCCATCGTGGGATGGCCGTTTCCTCTCATTTCCTATGGACATACCTCGCACTATAACCTCCAACGTGGGCTGGCCGATCATAGTACGTGCCCCGGGTTATTAACTACATCATTCCATTAGATCTAGATCCTTGTGGTATCCCCATCCTATACGGGTTCACTCCCAGGGTGACGCGAGGGGATCCACGATCTCTAATGAGGACCGTGATAGAAGTCGTGGGGGCCGTTGGAACCCCTCTCCTACTTAGTCTTTAATAATAAAGGTTTTCTGGAAAATATCATTTTGAAATTTCCATTAAGTTTTTCTTAACTCAAAAATAAAATATCTAAGTCCAATAAAATCTCTATGTCAAGGCTTATATCCTTTGAGAGATTTCCTCCATGGACTAATTTTATTTAAGTTAAAACTTAATGATTTCAAAAATTTTCCAATTAAAACTTTCTAGAGACTTTAGTCTCAAGCTTATTTGACAAAATCATTTTTCTAGTCCAAAACAAAACAAAATGGATCTCCATTTTAATTTACAAAAATATCTAAATCCAATATATTTTCTATGTCAAGGATTAAATCCTTTGAGAAAATATTCAAGGATTAATTTTTGTACCAATTAAAATAACCATTTAGTTTTTAAAGAAAAATATTTTTTCTTGCCAAAACAAAAAGTTCCCAAAGACTTTGGTCTTTGAGAAAAAGCACACATAGGTACATAAAAAAAAAAAGCATGCTAGAAAACAATAAACGTTTTCATGCTTTTCTATTTTTTAAACCTAAGTGCCCAAATAATAGAATTAAACACATTAATTAATTAATTAATGATCTTGTTTAATCCTAAAATCCCTTACTAATATTTTTCATGCAAATATATTCCAAGAATATAAATATTGCAAAAATATTAACTTCGCCTGGTATGGGACCCAAAACGAAAAAGAAAAAAAATAAAAAAAAATTGCGGAAAAAACTCTGGCGGTCCACTGCACTGCGCCGCACCGGATCCACGCCCGCGTGGCCTGCGGTCCACCGTGCCCCCCGGTGCACCAGCCGCACCAAATCAGACGCTGCCTTCATCCCGTGGAGCCGCCCCGCGCCCGCGTGCCCTCTGCTGCCGACCCGCGATCTCGCCCGATGACCCGCGCGCAAACCCAGTCTCCAATTGCAAATTTGAATTGCGAAACCGGCTTGAGTTGCTACAGTAAGGCTCGGCTTAGGCGGCTCGCAGGCAGTGGCTCCTCTCACAGATCTTGCGGCTCGGCTCGGCGGCTTATGAATAGTATCTTTCTTCTTCGTTTTTCTCAGCGCGTTTTTTTTTTCACAGAAGATTTTTCCTTCGATTTTTCTCTGTCTTCTTTGGCTTCTTTAGACATTTTTACTCATAAAAATTCATCCAAAACATAAACACAACTGCCTATACCCATTAAAATTGGGTATACACGATTAAAGCACCAAAGCCAAAAAATTTACAGAGATCCTATGCTTCCACTGTGAAGCGTACAAATCCACCTATCCCATACCAAAACAGCGAAGGATCACAGGTATAATCATCTTCTCCATTTTATTAACTATCATGCTCCCTATATTGATCAAAACTAATGTCTCTGATACCACATTAAGGGAAAACGCAGAAACAGGGAAGCATGCACCGTACGTAAAAAAAAATTGGAGAAAAATAAAACGCGAGCCATAAAGACAGAGAGAGTTGAGGGAAAACGCAGAAACAGGGGAGCATGCACCGTACGTAAAAAAAATTGGAGAAAAATAAAACGCGAGCCATAAAGGCCATGCGGAAGCTTGAAGATCATACCTTTGCGCTCCTTAACCCTTCTAGGTTGAGTAAGAGCGGATTGAACGACTGGAATCGCCTCGCTTTGTCCACTTGAAGGAGCTTCCGGTTGAACACCTGCTAGCCTTCCACTCCGCCCTGTTTGCATTAACGCTTATCCCTCCAGCTCTCGGGATATTCCTCAGCCTAACCTCTAGTTGGTGAACACTATGGTGAAGAGGAACGATCTCAAAACTCCTTAGTTCTTTCGCTATTGATTAGCAAAGAACAAGAAGAAACCACAGAGGAAGGGAGAGGGAAAAACGAGAGTTCACAGAGAGAGAGAGTGACGTGAGTGTGTAAGGCTAGGGAAAGAAATTAGGGTTTTTCCTTTTCAAAGAGTTGTTTATATTTGGCCTAAACTAGGTCTCTCAATCTCTGAATAAACATCTCCCGGGATTTCAAAACACCCGGATGTTATCCTGAGAAACAGTTTGGCCTAACCTTAAACTCCTCTTAACCGTATCTGGAAAAAACCCTAAGGTCCAAGCTATTGGGCCAAATAAATATTTATTATTTTTCTTGGACCCAAAAGGCCCAAAATAATAAATATTAATTATTTATTTTCTGGGCTTACATAAGTAACCTAATAAATAATTAATGAGCCTAAATGAACCATAATAATTAATCTTTAATTATTTATTTCTTGGGCCTATATAAATAACCCAATAAATAATTAAACATTAATTATTTCCTCTAGTTTAAACCCAGGTTAATTTCTTAATTATTCATACTGGACCTAGGCCCTGAATAATTAATTAACCAAATAAACTAAATAATTAATTTCTCTCAACTCCTAATTTATTTATTTATTTATTTATTTTATTCCAATCCAATAATAAATTAGACTTCCTGAATAAAATAAAATAAAATAAAATCCTCTTCAACTGAGACCAATTCCTCAACCCAAAAATAGTTAGGACTTACGGGCTATCCCGAGGACCAAAAAGACACATCGCCTTGGATGCTAAAATGACCAAAATACCCCTGCAATATAAATAGCTGTATTTTGCATTTTAAATATTTCCTAATATCACCATCAGGAAATATTGACCTCAAGGACAATGCTGCATTCGCAAAGTCTCCAACCTACAGGTGAAATGACTAAAATACCCCTCTACACATCGCCGTATATTTAGAGAGGAAGAAGTGTACTAAACCCCCCCCCCCCTAAATGACATCTACCATCCTTAGGCTTCTAGTCCAATGATCCATGACTTCCTGGAGTGTTTCCGCTTTCCAAGGGAGCTACCCTAAAGCAAACACCCAAGTCATGTTTCCCAAGACCCTGGATAATTTAGACGATTCGGACAACCACAAGGGGCGATATAGTGCAGAAACTATCTTGTATAAGTCTGTCTTAACTAACTAGTCACACATACCCAACATGCAAGTATATTGGCCCTACAATAGAACCTCAACTACAGCAAATCAAAGTATATGCTTCCAGCTTTGCTAGACCACCAACTCATACTCAAGTCATAGAGTACTAGTCCACGCTGTAGCGGTAGTAGTCTAGGTTTCTACCATATAGTACTTTGAGAAACCATTACTACAGGTCCTGTTCTACGTATTCGAAATACGCTTATGTCATGAAGTGAGTGGACTACCCACCGGCTAAAGGTAAGCCATTCTCCATTTGGAATTCATAACATAATAACCTAAACATGATGAGGTTCCCAGTCTCATCAATAGATTACGAACAAATGTTTATGTGTTAAATAACCCGTGATCCATACCTTACTGTGAAAGACCACCATTCACATGGATCACTTATTTAAACACAATGGGTCTGTTCCAAACAAAAATTGTGCACAAACCAAAAATAAATTCACAAACAATTTATGAAAATAAATTCTTTTATTAAAATATTCGATTTTACATCAGAAATCCGGTCTAAGAGGGCACACAATCCAACAAGAGTTACCACGGATGAGAACATAGTTGACTTGCTTACAAAAGCACTATCCCAAAAGAAACATGATTGTCATGTTAAGTTATTCGGTATTAGATACATGAATTATTGGCTCTAGTACAAGTGGGAGTTTGTTAGTGTTGTGCCGTAGAGGCAATCATTTGTACATTGTATATGATACATTTTATTTAAATAAAAGGTATTATTTATCTTACAGTTTCTTTGTTTACTTTTAAGTAATATAGCTGTTCGATAAAGTCCCCAGTACAACACTATGTTAAGGAAATCATGATAGAGATCATGATATGAGATTCCTACTACACTATATAGTGTTAGTACTAAAATAGTCCCTAGTCGTAGTATTAATGAGATAGGACATCATTAATGCGTTAAGACTAGCATGTGTTAGACTTCCTAATTTGATCAGGCGGTAGTTCTCATATCTGTAAGTATTGAGATACTCAAAGTTAACATATGGATGCTTGTTAATGGAACAAGTTCATTGGATGACCTAGCTATGAGATAGTCACAAGGATAACTATTTAGTACCAGTGATATAATCTCAATATAGCAAAAGTGCAAGTATCCTTAAACTTGAGATCTTCAAGGTACTTTGTTTACTGAGCATTGTACTTTGATTCCAATCTCTAGAGCTCGATCGAGGGCTGCCTATAGGATGGATATTGGGTATATTGTGAGATAAACAAAAGTAGTTGAGAGGGTTAATAAAGAATTCACCACTCCTATTGGTAGGGGCAAATATCTCACGGCCACTTGTAGGAATTACTACTCAAGAAGTCTTTGGCCAAGGCGATTGTGTATTAGAAATAGTTCCAATTGATACACATCTATAGTAGTGGGTTCTTGGTACAAGTACTATTGCATTCGGGCCAGAATTAAGTATGGAGGGAGTTGGCACTAATTTCGTACTCCAAACTGAATGAGATATTATATGGTGAAAAAAGTTAATTACACTGAAGTTTGTTATTGAAGGGTTCATGTCAAGCCACTCGACTCTTGGGTAATCATGATGTGTTGCTAGATACCGCTCATGATATGAGAATATGGGTTTATTAATTGATGAATTAATAAACTAATCCTGATTAGAATTAAAAGGATTAATTTAATTAATTATGGATTATTAATCTCAAAGACATTTGGATTAATTCATGTTCTCAACCAATTGACTAGGAAACCTAATAGGTCACACACAATAGAGGATTATATACTCAAAATGTTATTTGATAACAAAGTGGGGTTAATTGCGAGAAAGAGAAGTTGTTGTGGCCAAATTATAATTAGTTATAATTAATGGTCCAAATTGTAATTGTGAGAACTTGATGTTTCCAATTACAATTAGAAAATTCTAACTGTTTTAGAATTCTGAGATTGGAGTCTATTTTGAGCATGATTTGTTTGTGTGATATAGGGATAACACACGAAACCCTAGCTAAGTGTAAGACACGAAAAACTCCAACCCTAGCAACTTTCTCTTCTTCTTCTTCTCTCTCTCTCTCATGATTGTTCTTGAGAAACCCTAGCCACCATCTTTTTCTGCTAGTACAGGAAATTTTGGTACTTAAGTATTCCTCTGTGTGAATTACTGTTAGAGATAATCACACACTTTGATTATAGTGGTTAGACGTTCAACTCTCGTGGAGTTTGATCAAGAGGATTGCTGGATCGTGCCTCAACTTAAAGAAGAATTTTTTATTTTTCGGACGATCAAAGAAAGGTAAAAGCTGTTACCTTTGTTATATTTATGTCTTATTTTCCACACATATGCTGGTCCTAGGATGGTATCTCGTTTTATTTTCTGCTGCGCCATAGTCGATATGGATAGAGATACCCAACAGGTTTATGTGCTATGTTTTATGTGATGGATAGGTGTGTTTGATGGTGATTTGAATGATTGATCGTGGTTGTAAAGGATGATGGTGGAATTGGAAAGAAAACAGGAGTTAAACTCTTAAAAGAACGAATTATGATCATTCTTGGATGTAAATGTTGGTTGTGTGTTGTTTAAGTATAAACTTGGTAACTTGCATGCATCTGAGAAACTGAAGCTTAAGGGTACTTTGAAAGGAAATAAAGTGGATTAAGTGTGCAATAGATGTTATAAAGCAAGGAGAACAAGTAGGTGAAGTTGTTTGTGGAAAACGGATGAAATCCAAAGAAATTCTTAGACATTTTCAACTCAGTAGTTTCTGGACGAAATTGAAGTTGAGGGAATGGACTTAATAGAAATGTATTTGAAGGTCTAATGACCGTTTTGATATAAAATAGAGACCAATCGGAGTTGTGGATCAAAAGTTATGGACAAAACAAAATGGTGTATCAAGGAAGTAAAATGCAGAATTTTATTTTAAAAGAAATGAACTCAAAGGAGTTTTGTTTGTATGAAAAGAGGCATGAAAAGAATGAGAATCGTGAAGAGATATTATGCCTATGAAGAGAAAGGAAATATGGAAATAAGAAATGAAAGATTCAGATATATGATATATGTATATATGTGCTTATTCTACAAAGAGAATGAAGAAATATGAAATGAGCGAATTCCTTATGTTGGTACTAGTTGAGTATTGAGCTAAGCTTTGGTATATCAAACTAAACGTGAAATGACGCTTAATGCAGGTTATTCACGTTATGCATTTGGTGACCAGCTAGACACGACATCTAGTTAGCTCTAATGTAGGACACGAGGTAAGTCTCACTTTTTTTACAAAAATCCTATTTATGCTGGTGAAATTATGTTTTATTGAGAAATGTTCTAAGAATCCTTTTGGTTTCTCTGAACAACAAATGGTTTCTTTGAGGAAGAAATGGTATCATGTCATGATTAGATTTGAATGGAAAACATGAATTTTCATAAATGGAATTATTCATAATTAGTGACTAATTTTCCTAAAACCTCTTTGTGATAAGGTTAATGGACCTTTGTATTTTACTGAGAAAAATATAGTTCTATAAACGGGAAAGTATTGAGGTTTTTAGGAAATGGTGTTTTCTATAAGGAATTTTGGATACTTTGAATTATGAATAATTCCTAGCTATAAATGTATACTTGAAAGGCTTTCTTCTCATTAAATATAAGATGAAATAATGTTTTATTGAGAAAGCATTAATGTTCCTTTCTATGTAAAGGATTTTTGGGAAAATGTGAGATATGAATATTATGGAATTATAATTGGGACTTCTTGGATTAAATTCTTCCTTTTGGATTAGAATTCTTGAATAATACTCTTTTTGAAATCGGGTATTCTTCAAATGAAAAAAATATGTATGAAATGGACTTTTATCCATTTTTTCTACGATTTTGGAAAACAATCTCTCAGTATGAGATTAGCTTGTGAAAATGATATTTTGGCCCCAAAAAATGTTTTATTGGTATTCCTTTGGAAATGGATATTTATCTAGCCTTGTGAGCCAATGGAATTGGACTAGTCTTGTGAACCAGTGAAAATGTTGAGTACTCAAAAAGAGCCGACCTTTGTACTAGCTTATATTGGAGGTAGAGAACCCCAAGTAACCTGGCTAGTTCTAGGATTATCTTAATCTAAATGGGGTGATGGGACATTGGAAATGGCTAAGGACTTACCAGATGGGTTGGTAAGTGTTTGGTTGTCCCCTTGCTCTTTCTCGTGTAAGGAATGATGCGGCGATGGGTCCCTGTACGTAAGTAAGCAATAACATATAACACATGCCCCCTCTCATGTAAGGAACAGACAGTGATCCGAAGGTATATGAATCAAATAAATTGGGTAGAATGTGATGACATTTCTACCTCTCCGGCAATGCATAATTGAGTGCTATAGGCTTGTGTCCTTAGTACAACAAGACTATGATGTCGAAGGCTAAGCCTTGTGAGCTTTGTACGCAGACCGATCCTCTATTGAGAGAAGTGTCTACATTTTTGAAATCAAGACAATGATATTGAATAGAACTTGGTTTTCCAAATACAACTGAATTTTGAATAAACACTTTCTTAGAAAGTTTCAAAATTGTTTTCGGTAGAAAAATGCAATGCTTTCACATAATGATTTTATGTAGCAATAGCTGGTAACACGTTTTTATGTTTGTTAATAAATCACTAGCACACATGGAACTCACTAGGAGATTTTTCACTCACATGTGCATCATTTCTCTAAAATTTTAGGGATCAGAGGCATAACAGAAGCGTGGTGGACTCTCAGAGGCTCATGCTACACCTTAGAACTTTGATACCCTTGAGAATATGTATCAGAAGTTAGAGTTTATGAACTTTCTTATATTAAATAAAAGTTAAATTTAAAAAATTTTCGCTGCCTATTGAGTGAAGTTTGTTATAAAGACCCTTTGTTTGGGCAACTGGACGAGGCAACATCTGATAAAGTTACAGCTCACTACGCCATGGCAGTATGGGGTGTTACATGGTTGACTTTGGTTGAGGCCACTATTCTTGGTTGTTCACGTAGGACAAGAGAAAACCATTTTTCAATTTTCTTAACAAGCCACCATTTTTCCTTTTCCTAAAAACGCAGCTCTTCCAATTCTTCTTCCATTAATTCATCCTATTCTACTTTCATCTATAGTGATCTATAGGAGGTTCGAGAATACTCTGGAAGGCTAAGAGCTAGTAAACGTGGTGCGTATTAGATTAAAAGAAGCCGACGGTTAGCTGAAATTCCCATGGAACAAGTGAACTTTCCAATACAAGAAGCTCCATCAAACCCGAATTCGACATTAGTTGTTCAACCTAAGCATCCCAAAAGTAAATATTCCTAGACTTTAGCTCAGGAAAAATTTAAATTTGCAAACTTCTACTGCGTTTTTATTTCTCGCGATCCTTCACTTTTCATACTTAGTTTTACTTCTATTGATTTTGAAGCCCTTAGATTCTAACATCTATTGCCACAACTCTAATTTAGCATTTACACCTGCTTTAGTCTTATCAATCATAACAGTATTATTAGCAAACAACATACTATCATAGTATAACCCCCTGTATAGCACTAGTTAACCCATCCATAATGGTCGCGAAGAGGAATGGACTAAGTGTTGATTCTTGATGTCCTCTGATAGTATTAAGAATCTACAGTCACTTCAACATAACTTCTTACATTTGTACATGCTCTATCATATATATCTTTAATAAGAGCAATCTTGAGAAATGCATAAAAATACAAAATTAGAAAAAACCATCCTAAACCACACAAAAGATTATACAAGAGTCAAGTAAAATGGGCATAAAAAACATGATATATTCACACTTAACAAATTCCTCCCCCCCCCCCAACAGTAAGCTTTTTCACATCCTCGAGCAAAATTGATTTTCAAAACAAATTCCAAATATATTTTCAAACTTTGATAGAAGTATGGTAGAGATGATATCCTTTATTTTCACAATGAAAAATAACTCAACATTTATTTAATCAAGTAGACCTTAGACAAACTCATATGTTAGACTAAATATACCTAATGCCATTGAAGTTAGTTAAACTAGTTCATAAACATTCAATATGTTCCACTCTTTTCTTTGATCAAAATATATAAATAACGTCAATTATATAAGTTAGGAATATATAGCCAACTTAAATTTCATTGTTGTGCATACTACTATGAATTGAGTAGTAAACTAGGGCTTGTTTTATAAATTCCTGGGTGAATGCATTTTATGCTCTATCTCAATCTTTTTTTGCAGTAAAAAAAATTAAGTAAAGATAAAGAATGTAACCAGAAATTTTTCTTCCCCTTTCACACTTTTCTTTTTCTTTTACATCGCTATTTTTTCTCTCTTGGTAAGTGTATTTTATGCTTTATCCTACCTTATCCTATTTACTTAAACCCAAACATAGGACTAATTTAGGAAAATTTTCAACAAAAATTAGCACAATTCCAAGATATATATTATCAGATCACTTATATAAATTTCTCAAAGAAAAAGCTTCACTCATTTACTAAGAAATAAATAAGATTAAACAAAATTTTCAAGAATTAGTCTATATTCAACCTAATATATGAGTTGATCCAAAACTAACTCAACCAAATAAACATCAAGATATTTTTCAAAATAAAAAAGAAAATAAATTGCTCTACCAATTTGAGTAAAAAAGATCCAAAAATACTTGGAAAAAGAAATTGAAAATTCCCTCCCCCACACTTAAACTAGACATTGTCCTCGATGGACAAAAACAAAAAAATTAAGCATAATGAAAAAGACCAAAAAGATAAAAGGGATAAGGAAAATAATGTTTCCCAAGCAAAGTTTCATGATTGAATGATTGCCAATCTCCAATTAATCTTTGGAAATTATAGCTACAAAAATCTAGAAACTAGGTTGCAAAGCTATGAAACAGTAAGAATAGACATTAAGTACATTCCCAAGATTAAAGTTCAAATATACAACAACGAAAAGAAAAAAGAAACTACATAAATAACCTAGTCAAAAATAAGAAAAATACATGAAAAACAAATAAATAAGAACCTAAGCTAAAGAAGAAAAAAAAACATTACAATGTAAATAAAAACAAAAATAAGGGCAAAAAGAAGAACAAAACCATCACAGCTGGGCATATGAAGTATCATCATCATCATCCATATCATCATTGATAGGGCTTAATTCACCTATATTTTCTTAGTTATTTGAGGGTATTTTGTCATACTTTTAATTTAATAACTAGCTAGAGATATTCTTTCCTATTTGATATTTTACTTATAGAAATGTTTTTCTATGATTTTAGGTAAAAATAGGTGAAGTTAGAGCAAAATTGAATAGATCCAACGGAGACCCGATGCCGGTCTGAGAAGGCTGACTCGGTGCCAGCCTAAGTCTAGAAAGACAAAGACAAAACGGAGAAGAAATAGAGTTGTACAAGGCCGCGGGAGGATGTATGTGTATCGCGGCCTAATTATGAAGGAACAAAGAGAGAAGCTACTAGAGGCACAAGGTGTTTTGTGGCCGACTCAACAAGAAAAAGTCGCAACTCGGCTAGTTGTAGCTCATCAAAGAAAAAGAAAAGAAAAGCAGCTTGCATATGCTCGAGAGCGGCTTAACAAGGGGAAAAAAATGAAAATGGCTCACTAGACTTTGGCTTGGATGGGCTTCAATGTAGCTTGGCTCAAGCTTTTCAGTGACTTATCTTAGAAATGTCTTCAGCTGCTTTCATGGCCCAAGCTTCAATTTGGCTTGGGTGGCTTTGTAGCTTTAACAATGGATTGACTATTTAGTGGCTTCAAGATTGACTAAGCAAATTAGCCAACTGAAGGAATCTTAGCCCAATTGAAATTAAGACAGTGTTTTTTATTTTCATTCAGAAGTTGTTTTAGAAGAGGAAATTACTTTTTCTTTATTTAGAATTTTTAGGAAGCTTGTATGCCTATAAATTGAGGCTATTCACATTAGGAAAATGTGTGCACAATATGGAGAGTTAGACAAATTTTTAGAGTGCACCCATGTAATATTTTTTCCAGATAAATTAATTACTCAAGGAGCATTGATTTAGGAGGAGTTTTCATTGGAAGTTGATGGGCTTGTCTATAAGTACCTATTTCTTTCCTTTGTTTTCTTTTTCTAGAACAATAATGTGATCAATGTTTTAATTGTAATTTGACATTATTTTGAGATTCATTATTTTTTAGTTAATTTAGTCTTTTGATCAATTGATTATTATGCTTGGTATTTTATTACTTGTTAACTTGCTTGATTCTTCTTGTTAACTTACTTGCAAAAGAGGTTAATAGTGGTTTCAATTTAATTAATTTCATATTTTTTATCTCTTAACTTGCTTGAAAATGGGTTAATTGTCAAGAATTTAGGTAATTAAAGATTAGTTGATGATTGCTAGAATATAGATTCATTGGCGAATTTCATGCTCTAAATCACCTAGAATATAGAGATTTATGTAAGGATTGATTTTAATGCTTCTTTTAAATAAATTGGTTAGAGACAAAAGATGTTCACTGATTTAACTAAATGGTAGTAATTTTATGGATTGCAAACAAAGTGTGTCTATTTTAATTCCTTCATGATGCCAAGATAATAATTAATTGTAATAATTTTTAAGTAATGCATTGCAATATCTTCGAGAATATTTGCCTAAATTTCATATTCTTTCATCATTGAGCTGTATATATTTTTCATTATTTTCCTTTTATTCTATTATTATTTTATTGAGTCGGTTAAATAATGAATGAAAAGTAACTAATGGTAGTTGTTCCTTGAGGATTGATACTCATTAATTCCCTATACTATACTTGCGATGGGTATACATGCTCATATGTATAATTTGGGGATTAATGTTTTAATTAAAACTTGTTTAGTGATGGACTTAAAATTGTATAATTTTTATACACTCAAATCTTATGAATCAAGTTTTTGGTGCCGTTGTTGGGGAACAAAATCATAAAAGCTTGGAGTTTATTGATTTAACCATGTAAATATGTAAATTTTTTTTCTTTGGTGCCATGTAAATAATTTTTTAATTGTATTATTTATATTTTTGTGTGTAGAACGATAAATAGAATTTTGTATTGCAATTATAACTATTGCTTTAAACTATGTTAATGTTGAAAAAAAAAGTCGTTTAGTTATTGTTGTTATTGTTAGGCTTGGAGTTTAAACTGTTGTTGTTGTTGTTGTTGTTGTTGTTTTCTTGTATATAGTATTGCGATTGTAATTGTTGTATTGAGATGGCTAAAAAAAACAGAGAAAGAATGAAAAAAAAATGTCAGTATACTATTTTTAAAAAAATAAAAAAACCCCAAAAAAATGTTTTATTGTCATTTTAATTTTTGCTTCTAATTTTTGTGTTTTTATTGTTGTGTTAATATTAATCAATAACTATAATAATTGAAATTGTAATTAATTGTAAAATGTATTTTTGTATTTGGGATATTATTTTCTTATATGTTATTTTTTAATTTTACATTTTTTTTTGTTGCAAAGCATGCTTATGTTGCTTTATATAAAAATATTTAAAAAATAAAAAAGAAATATATGTAGCCGAGCACAGCTTTTGTAAAAGCTATACACAGCTTTGTTTGTTTTCGTATCATAGCGGGGCGGGGCTTGATGAAAGCCCCACCAGGCTTTGCTTTGCGATGTGATGTTTTTAGATTTGAGTATAAAAATCATATAAAAATAAGTACATTCTCAATCAAATTTAAATAAAAACATTAACCCCAAATTATACATATGAGCAAGCAAGCATACTCATCATTAACATAGCATAGGGTTCAAACGTGTGTCGATCCTCCAAGAACAAGTATGCATTAATCACTTTTCTTTCATTGTTTAACCAACTCAATAAAGTAGAAAATAATGAAAATAAAAATAAAATAAAATAATATAATATAATATAATATATACATGTCAAGGATGGAGAATTATATAACTTAAACTATTGTTTTGACAAACATGATCCTAAAGGACCTAATCATTATCATAATTAATTATTCTCTTGGCTTCATGAAGGATTAAGATAGATTCACTTCTTTTCCAATCTATGAAATCACTATCTTCTAGATAAATTAGCATCACATATCCTGTCTTAACTAATTTACCCAAAAGATGCATTAAACACAATCCTTATTTAAATTTCCATATCTTGGCAAACTTAAAACATGAAATTAACCAATGAATTCGCATCCTGGCAGACATCAATCAACCTTTAATTACCCAGTTCTTAGCAATTAACCTCTTTGTCCAAGTAAGTTAAGAGACAACAAATATGAAATTAATGAATTGAGACCATTAAAGTAACTCTAAAAGTCATGAATATCTAAAACAATGTCAAATTACAATAAAACAATTAATACATCATTGTTCAAGAGAAATAAAACAAAAGTAAAAGAAAGCACTCATAGACAAGCCTCCTTCTTCTTCCTTTGTAGACCTTCTTGCACAACTCTCCTTGAATTAATAGAATTCCTCCTTGATTCAAGTGATTTGATGTTATGATCTGTGAATTCTCCCTTTTCCTTGTGTTTTCCCTCTATTTATAGGCTTTAGAAGTGCCTAAAATCATTCCTCTAGGGCTTTTGGCCGACTAGAAGTAGGAAAATACTAAAACTTTGCAAATTACCAAAAAAAAACGCACATGAAAATTGAGGCACCGCCTTAACTTTAGGGCATAGTCGGCGCCGGTTGTGATTTGTTTCTCCAATTGTTCGCCAATTTTTTCTTCATTTCTGCGCAACCATTTCAGAATGTAGTCGGCGCCGCCTCTAGCCTCCCAACCGGTGCCGGTTCAGTTTTGTTCAGCTCTATTTCATCAATTTTTCATTACTTCAAAATACGTGCTAGCAGCACGTGGTCGGCGCCGGTTCTCCTGTCCTGGCCGGCGCCGCTTCTATTCTGTTTTGCTACGTTTTTGTCTTATTTTACCCCTAAAATCTAAAATAATGCACAAAATACCTTTCCAAGGGTAAAATCTCAAATATGAAGGAATATGACTAGTTATTAAACAAAATGTATCACAAAATAGTCTCAAATAACTAGAAAAAATATGACTAATTTAGGCCATATCACATTCCCCTACACTTAGCTCTTTGCTTGTCCTCAAGCAAAATATCAAAGACAAGTAGGAAAATACAAGTTTTCAAAAAATCACTCAATCAATTTCAAAACAGTATTTCAATGCTTTCTTTATTCAGGACAACAAAACATATGCTACTATATCTTTCATGACAAATGCAAGACTTGTGTAAGTGAAGAATGACTAGTAGAACCATCTTAACACTTAACAACATTCTCAAACCATTGGAAAGAATTTAGTTCAAAAAGAATATGCATTTCATAAGCTCCCTTTTCATACACTCTCTCCACTAATCCGAGACATATCATGATTCTACTTAGATCGGGTAGGACTTTTAAGCTTGTAATGTAATGCTAAAGGGCTTGTAATGTAGCTGTCAAATGAAGTATATAGGAAAATCAAATATCAAAGAAGTTGAGAGTTCTCAAGAAAATAATAAACAAAATGTATCAAGAAATTCCAAACTCATCTTGCTCTCCTATCCCAGAATCAATCAAAACCTATAACCTTGTTTAGCAATTACAGTTCAGTTCAAGCAAATCTTGCCTTTTTATCAATCATCCTCAACCCATCAATAATTTTTTCACAAGATCATTCAAATTTTTAGCAATGGTGCCAATAACTTGATGTGAACTCATGTTTTTCAGAAATACCTACAGCTCAACCACCATTCTTCTTGTGATCTTTCTTTTCTTTCTCTTTCAATTTTTCTTTCTTTTTCCTCTTCTTTTTTTTTTCAAATGCTGCTTTTGTTTGTTTCTCAGTTTTTCTCTTTCTATCTTTTCTCGCAGCTTTTTGTTTTCTCAATCTTTCTTTTCTTTTTCTTCTCTTTCTTTTCTTCTTTCCCAACTCAACACAACTATTGATACATGACTGAAAGTAACAAGTCATGACATTTACACACGCTTTCCCCCTCATAACATTCTCCTACATGTACTTTTATCCATCAAGAGCAATCAAAGATTTGGAAGAATTATTCAAACTCTCAGAAAGAAGTAATTGATGAAATATGATAACAGGTTTTAAGAAAGAAGTTAACAATTTAGGCTCAAAATAGGCACTAGGGATAATGTCAAATAGGTAGGCTTGAAAAGCTCAAACTATCAAAAGAATGCTTATTACCATCATCCCTAAGTTACATCATGAATGTCTTTCTTATTTCACCTTGAGAGGTATTCAAGTAAGTTCTAGAATACTCAATGAATTTTAGCAGAAAAACAGGTTTAAGAACAATGTAAAGCATTTGATCAAAAACTACTTAGTCCAAGTGCGTGCAAAAAGTCATGCATAAGCCACAATTGATATAGAACATATACTCTATGGTCTATCACAAAGACATGCATTAAAAATACATCTTGAAAACTCAAAAATATAAAAAAAAATTTGAAAAATTTGCTCAAAAGGTTCAAAGAATTTCAAGAAGAATGAAGCATAAATTTGTGGAAGCATAGAAGAATTATCATTCTAACCAACCACTCTCCAATACTTAAACTGGACATTGTTCTCAATGGCCAAACAAATAGAAGAAAATATTGCCATGGGACCAAAAATAAATGGGGAAAAGATAAGAAAGAAATTACTTCCATTCATGGTGCATTCTTCTATACAAGAGTTGAGTTCCTGGAGAAAGAGACATTGTTAAAGTACCTAAAAAAAATACAAAAGAAACACACCAAAGTATAAAAACTAGAAGAAAAAAAGCAAAAAGTAAAGAAAATAGTATGAAAAAATAAAAGTACAAGAAAAATAATAACAAAATAAAGACACACAAAAATAAAAGAAAACAAACTAAAAATCCTAAGAAACAAAATAGAGACGTGACTCACTCCCCCACACTTAAGATGAAAAATGTTTTCCTTATTTGAGAGAGGAAAAATAAAAAAAAACTTAACAAAACCAAACACAAAACAAAGATACAAACTCTTTCCACTCATCATGCTTCCTCAACAAACCTTTGGAAAAGAGATTAAAGCTCTAAATAGAAGATGGGCATAATGAATGTAGAAAAAAATGAAGGATTTTGAAAAATGGAGGGTTCATGAAAACGGTTTGTCTCAACAAAGCAAAACACTTAAACCCCATTCTCTAACATTCCTTTAGACACATAAATATCTTTTTCAACCTATGAGTGCACATGGTATCTAACAGATGCATCAACTTTGAAATCACCACTTAATCCTTCAAAAGAATTTTTACAATTAAAATTCCCCTTTAAACTTAGTATTTGAGTTCTTAAAGATGGGATTGGGAAATCCTTACTTTTCAATGCTTCTACAAATACCAAGTTATCTCCCTGAAATTGGGGTGAATGGTAGAATTTGTCAACATCCTCAAAGGGTTTCTTAGAATGAATGATAAATCCAACTTCTTGAGGTATGTTAAATTTAACACATCATCATTGGGACCATTGTTCTCCAAGAAGTGAGAAGAACCAATGAAATCATGTGACAAAGAAATATTAGAATTATGAGCACATAGAGTAGAATCAAATACCTCTCCTGCTACATCATGAATTGTCCCTCATAGCCTTTTTTTTTTTTTTTTTTTGGTCAATTGTACGGGCTAGCTTGAACCCATGAGTCTCCTCAACAATCTTAAATAATTGTTTCCTTTGATCGCACAATTGTTGCGAAGTTTCTTCATGCCACTGAACAAATGAATTTGTATTGGCAACAAAAGAATTCACTAATGCTTCTAATGACATCTCACTAAAAACATCATTGTTATCTTGTAATTTTACCAATACACTAATGCTCTCTTCTTTTTTTTTTTTTTTTATTTTACTAAAAACTATCCTAATTGAATGCATGACCATGAATTCATAAATTAAATATTAAACTAAGATAAAAAAAATTACAAATAAAGAAACAAATAATAAAATAAATTCAGTCCGTCTAAAATATCGTGTTAGCAAAAGTCCAAACATGAAATAAGAAGAGTTAGTATTGACTCAAAATTATAGATGTAAAAATCATTTAATTAAAAATACAAAGATTATACATATTACACATTAACATTAGGTTAGTAAAATTAAATAACTAAATATAAAATATATACAAATATATAAAGATAAGTTAGTTATTACGAACATGTATCTACCTATTTTACAATAGACAGTGAAATTAAAATACAATTATACAAACAACAAAATAGGCCACTTACTTATACAAGGAATATATATACATATTTACATATTTACATATAGATATATGAACATATAAACATGGTTAAATTAATGAAATCCAAACTTTCATGATATTCTTCCCTGACAACGGCGCCAAAAACTTGATGCGTTTAGATTTGGGCATAAAAATCATATAAAAATAAGCACATTTCCAATCAAGATTAAATTAAAACGTTAACCCAAAATTACATATAGGAGTAAGCGTACTCATCATTAACATAGCATAGGATTCAAACGAGTGTCAATCCTCCAAGAACAAGTATGCATTAATCATTTTTCTTTCATTGTTTAGCCGACTCAATAAAGTAGAAAATAATGAAAAGAAAATTAAAATAAAATAAAATAAATAATATAATATATACATGTCAATGATGGAGAATTATATAACTTAAACTATTGTTTTGACAAACATGATCCTAAAGGACCTAATTATTATCATAATTAATTATTCTCTTGGCTTCATGAAGGATTAAGATAGATTCACTTCTTTTCCAATCTATGAAATCACTATCTTCTAGACAAATTAGCATCACATATCCTGTCTTAACTAATTTACCCAAAAGATGCATTAAACACAATCCTTATTTAAATTTCCATATCCTGGCAAACTTAAAACATGAAATTAACCAATGAATTTGCATCCTGGCAGACATCAATCAACCTTTAATTACTCAGTTCTTAGCAACTAACCCCTTTGTCCAAGTAAGTTAAGAGACAACAAATATGAAATTAATGAATTGAAACCACCATCAACCCCTTTGTCTAAGCAAGTTAATGAAAAGAAACAACCAACTAATCTCTTAATTAACACAAGTAATTAAATACCAAGAATAACAATCAATTAATCAAAGGATTAAAGTAACTCTAAAAGTCATGAATACCTAAAACAATATCAAATTACAATAAAATGATTAATACATCATTGTTCAAGAAAAAGAAAATAAAAGTAAAAGAAAGCACTAATAGACAAGCCTCCTTCTTCTTCCTTTGTAGACCTTCTTGCATAACCCTCCTTGAATTGGTAGAATTCCTCCTTGATTTATGTGATTTGATGTTATGATATGCGAATTCTCTCTTTTCCCTGTGTTTTTCCTCTATTTATAGGCTTTAGAAGTGCCTAAAATCATTCCTCTAGGGTTTTTGGCCGACTAGAAGTAGGAAAATACTAAAACTCTGCAAATTATCAAAAAAAATGCGCACGAAAATTGAGGCACCACCTTAACTTCAGGGCACAGTTGGCGCTGCCTATAGCCTCACAGCCGGCACCGGTTGTGATCTGTTTCTCTAATTGTTCGTCGATTTTTTCTTAATTTCCGTGCAACCCTTCCAGAATGCAGTTGTCGCCGCCTCCAGCCTCCCAACCGGCACCAATTCGGTTCTGTGTAGCTCTATTTCATCGATTTTTCATCACTTCAAAATGCGTGCTAGCAGCATGTGGCCGGCACCGGTTCTCCTATCTTGGCCGGCGCCGCCTCTGTTCTGTTTTGTGACATTTTTGTCTTATTTTACCTCTAAAATCTGAAATAATGCACAAAATACCTTTCCAAGGGTAAAATCTCCAATATGAAGGAATATGATTAGTTATTGAACAAAATATATTACAAAATATCCTCAAATAACTAGGAAAAATATGACTAATTTAGGCCCTATCATGATGTTACTTTTTTTTTAAAAAAAAATGGAAAGTCTTTGGCTTTGGCAAGCTACTAACAAAAAAGAAGCTGATCCTTCCTTTTTTGTTCCTGATTTTCTTTTTCCTTCCCTTTCCCATTTCTTCTTCTTTGCTCCTCTTCACCAGTTGTCTTCCTTAATTTTTCTATGCTTGTTTGAATTTTTGGAATTTTTTATATTTAATTTTGAAAAAAAAAATTACTCGGCTTGGGAATATAGTTGTTATTTATTTATCAGCTTTTACAGCCTATGCATTTTTCTGAAATTCTTGACTTCATGATGATTTTGGCTAATTTGTGAGCTTACTATGATATTATCTTTGTGTTTACTGATATTGTTGGAGTTGATGAAATTGTGCTATTGTAATTATGGAATGGATCTGTGAAAGAAATTGTTGTGGGAACATTTTTTTTTTCTTTAGAGTGAGTTATTTGGAAAAACTTTTGAAGTGCTATTCTCAAGCTTCATTGCAAATTTGATTATTAAAAGCTTTGTTTGTTGTTGTTGTTGAGCAAAACTGTCTATGACCAACAAGCAACAACACGATGTAATTTTTGCTATATCAAGCTAAATCAAGATGAAAGTGATCACTGGCACCACTTTTGAGATCGACATGGATGACCTAAAAGACTATTTAGAGGCTCTACTTTAGGGGGTTTTTAAGTGCTTTGTTTTTATAGTTTTCTTTTTCATTTAGTTTGCTTTTATTTTGTTTTTTTAACTTTCTTTTAATTTCTTTTTATACTTTTATTTGGTGTGTTTGCCTTTCTTTTTGTAGGTTTATTCACCCTTCTCTCGCTAACAATAATTCTTTTGACTTTTTGAAGGATGAAATTCAGTTTTCTTGGAGCTAATCTTCTTTAGGGAGTATTATTTTCTTCTCTCTTTATCTTTTTGGTCCCTTAGATATGTTTTATTGTGATATTTTAGGCCATTGAGGACAATGTCCAATTTAAGCGTAGGGGAAGGATTGTACGGCCTTTACTCTATTTTCTTGACAGGAAATAGCTGCCGATCTTACCCTTTCTTTTGCTTCTAGTATTCTAACAGGCAAGGGAAAGTCTTCTAGTAGGTACCATTGCTTCGTAAGCCATCCTCCCATGGCCTACTCGCAAATGGGATTCTCTCACTTCTAGTTTCATCCCCAATGCTTTCTCAAGTGCATCGTTTTGAAATTAAATGGCTTTTCTAAAGACTTTAGGACAATTTTTATTTTTATTTTTACATGATTTCGTATGGAATGGTTTAATGAAATTGTTTTTACCTATGATAAGGTTATGATTTTCTCTTTCATTTTGGATACGACTTTGTCATTCAATTGGTTGGATTTTATTTGAGTAAAATTGTGTATTAGGCTGAATATGTTAAGTCTTGAGAATTTAAGTTAATCTTAGTTATATTTTGGGATTTGGATTTTATTTTACTCTTCTTATTTTGATATGGATGATGTGATAAAATATAGGAAAAGTTGTTGACTAATTCTTGTTTCATGGATTTATAATTTGTTTAACTTTGAGTTGAGAATAAAGAATGTGACAAACATAGAAAAACATGAGTGCAAAAAATATTCATTGTTTTGAGATATTGTTGAGACATGGAAAAATGATGAAGAGAAAAAAAAAATGCTCTGTTTTTACATTTTGAAGACTTTTTGCTAAAAAAAGGGGTGTATATAAAGAGGAGTAGCAAGTAATGTTTGGTGTACTCTCTTAAAGCTATCGTAAAGGCATGAGGGCAAAAAAAGAAAAAGAAAAAAAAAAGAGAAGAAAAGAAAGAAAAAAAATGCAAAAAAAATGATAATTACTACAAGGGAGCCGATACGCTGCGTAAAGAGGAATCCATTCACTTGAGCTTAATTCCCTAAGTTATCTTGAAAAAATTGAGTGTTTCCTTATTTTGCTACTTAGAGTTGTGCAAATTTGATTCTATGAGTTTTGAATTGGTTGAACAACTTGACTTATATGATATATGTTACCTATGTCTTGGCTTGAAGGTTGAAATAATTTTCTTAGACTAAAGTACAAGCTTGTTTAACTTAATTTTGAGGGTCTTGACATATGTGGTTTAATGTATGAGTTTACAAAATTTTTTAAAGGGTTGAATAAATAACAAGTTTATATCTAAGGTTGGAAAGAAAATTATGACTTTGTTATGGATGAATTTGAGAAGATAATTTGTTTTGTGTGCTTTGTCTAAGTATTTTCTTGAGGGAAAGCAGAGCTTAAGTGTGGAGAAATATGATAGTGCTTAAATTCACATATATTTTCTTAGTTATTTGAAGGAATTTTGTCATAATTTTAATTTAACAACTAGACATATTCCTTCTTTTTGATATTTTACTTATAGAAAGGGTTTTCTATGATTTTATGTAACACCCCACCTTTTTACTTTCGATTGGCTACTATTTGTAATAGGATCAGAATTTATATTGATGCCTAGAACAAAAGTTGATTGTGTATTGAGACGAATACTTTGGTGAAATAAAATTTTATCAGGACCTAGATGTAATTAATAGATTTGTTCTACCCGTACCCAAATTTTTGGAAGGCTATTATTATTAATAAAATAAGAATTTTAGGATACTCTAGAAAGAGAAATTGATCAATGCAATGAAACGCACGCTTTGGTGCGAATTATGCTACCCGAGTATCGGGGGCATTTTTGTCATTTTGACCGACCCTGTGACTTTGACCGCAAAATTGACCGAGTAAAGAGGGAATTAAAGAATTTAAGTGTTACCAATGGATTCAGTGAAATTTTCGAAGTTGAATGGCAAAGTAAAATATTTTTTCATTACGGACCCGATTTTAGTTATTTCTAAAGAAAATAGGAAAATGCAGTTGAAAAATGGGATGTGTGGCTTCCTGTGATTGGTGGCCAAGGATAAGTGTCAAATAATAAGAGGATGCATGAAATATTCATGCATGGAAGGCTTCTTAAATAAGTTTTGCAAAAAAAATTAAGAAAAATGTGGAAAAAGGCGAGATCGTGACGCGTGTAAAGTAGCCACCATTCATTTAATTGAGTAAAATCCTATTGGTCATTATTTTGACCAATAATGGTGGTGGAATCAATGGGAAAATCGGCCAAGAGCTTAAATAAAGAAGGGAGGAAGAAATAAGGAAGAAAAGGAAAGGAAAAATCAAGAAAAATTAGGGAAAAAAAAGAGAGAAAATATTGTTCTTGAAGAAGTTGGAGATTCTTGGAGCAAATTCATGCTAGAACACCTTATACACAAGGTAAAGTCCTATACTTCAAGAATTAAAGATGTATATTTCATTACGGTGATCGTTTTGCTATGAATTTTAACATGAAAACGTGAGATTTGTGATTATTAAAATGATTATTATGTACTATATGAGATTTTAAGTGTGAAAGTGTGTGTACCGGTTGGATAAAGGATTCATAGGCCATATTTTGTATGGTGAATAAGGTATTTGAATGGTGATTTAAAGGGTTGTTCATGATTGAGAAGAAAGATGGTAGAGTTGGGATAAAAATGGGGTTAAACGTTAAAAAAAATGGATTATGATTTGTTGTTTAACGTTGATGTTAATTATATGTTATCTGCATAAGAACTTAGTGGCTTTCTTGAACCTGAAAATCTGAAGAATTAAGGTTGTTTGAAGTGGATTAAGGGTTAAATAGGTGTTATGAATCAAGAAGCACAAGTAGGTGAAGTTGTTTTGTGGAAATGGATTAAAAAATCAGAAAACTACTGGGACTGTTTTTGCCCAGTAGCAAGTCATGAGGACTAGAACTCTAAAATGGGCTAATATAGAATTAAATTTAAGTATCTTATGGTCATTTTGGTATATTATAGTGCCGAACCGGAGTTGTAGGTTGAAAGTTATGTCCAAAACAAAAACAGCAAAATTTCAGAATTTTGCTTAGAACATGGACGAATTTAGGAATGATTAATTGTGTGATTTTAAACAAAATAATTGGGGAAACATGAAGTGAATCCCTTGTTTATGAAGGGAGGAAGGATGTGGAAAAATTAAAATGAAAGAATTGATAAAATGACGAAAAAACGACGAGAACGAAAATTGAACATTTTTCTTGATCGTTGGCTACCTGTCGAGCACGTCGGCTAAACGTCGATTGGACGTCAGCTACCCGTCAACTATTTTTCAGCCAAACACGAAGTAAGCCGAAAATGATATTTGGTGTAGGTTTAATGACAAACGGCCAACGAAATGTTGAAAATGGTAGAAACGAAGGTTAAACGGCCGTGAACAGAAAGAGTTGCTCAGGACACGAGGTGAGTTTCTTTGATTTCTAAAACCTTTTGAAAACTAGTGCACTTCATTTTTCCATGAAAAACTATATTTTATACCATTTTGGAAATCCTCGAACATGTTTAAGGTTTATCTGAGCAAGAATTATTTTATGCCATTTTGGGCTCGATTGAACATCATAATTGGCTTGAAAACCTTACTGGATGATTAAAACATGAATTTTGTGAATTTAGTCTTTCTTGGATTAAATATTTAGGATTTTTGAAATATGGTAAATTTTGGAATCGAGTATCCATAAATTAACTGGAATGCCCTTATTGGAACATTTTATAGAAATATATTTGGAAACTTTGAATTTAATCCTCTTTTGGGATTAGAAATCTGGATTTCTTGAAATGAGTTCCATTTGGAATTGGGGATTTTGAAAATGATCCAAATGTCCTTATTGGAATATTTATGAAAGCTTTTGGAATCGGGTACACGGTAAATGCCCGAATTACCCTTATTGGAACTTTTGTGAATACTTTTCATATCGATTAAGGGTAAAATGACCCGAATACCCTCGTAAAGTCTTTTGGAATCAGGTATGGATAAAATAACTTGAATACCTTTGGAAATGACTTTTGTGATTGAGTATGGGAAGAATAACCCAGATACTCTTGGAAACATCTTTTGATGTGTGAACAGAACTCTTTATCTTGTTTCAACGATTTTGAAATTGATATCTCGTGGTGATATTTACTTTTGAAAAATGACCTTTTGATCCCTAAAATTATTTTATTGGCCTAATGTGCCATGGAATGAATTGATTGGCTCTACGGAGCCTATGTGAATGATGATCTGACTTGCGAGTCAATAGGATCAAATTCTGAAAAATGTTGCTTTGCCCCAAAAATGTTTTGATTTGAAAATCCTGCGGGATCAGATAACCCTCTGGCATGATTAGTCAGATTGGGTTGGTATTGTTAACGTTGAGTATTCAGTAAGGACTTTGATCTTTGTACTAGCTTATGTTAGAGGTAGACGACCCTAAGTAACCAAACTAGTTCTGCGGATTGTCTTCCTCTAAATAGGATGATAGAATATTGAGATGAGTCATCCTGGCAAGCCGTTTAGCACCTGGCAATTGCCGTGTCTACGGGCACTTCTTGAATTTGAGTCATTCGCTGGATGCCAGGCAGGGACACTCAGCGTGTTTGACTCCTTGCCACCTCAATGGTGATTGATATCAGAATTGGGACCCCTAGTTTATCGTGGCAAGTATAAGATCATGTGTCGCGGTACACTAGGTATGCTGCGGTATACTTGAGTAGAACTATGCTATGGTGTACTTATTTTGGCAACGCACGGTTGTGTTCTAGAGACTACAATCTCAGTACAATTATACGTGATGCGGAAGGCAAGGACTGAGAGACTTGCATACAGACCGACCTTCTATTAGAGAAGTGCCTATGATTTGAATACTGGGGCAATGATTTGAAATCTGAAATAAAGTTTTTCAAAAATGATTGAGTTCTGAATAAACTCTTCTTTTTAGAGTTTTAGAATTGTTTCTAGTAAACAAATGATATGCTATTTCATAAAAGTTTTATGTACCATATTCTTTCGTAAAGCACTAGTACACACAGGACTCACTGGGTGATTCATTACTCACACGTGTCTTTGATCTTACCCTTTATAGGATCCAGAGCTGAGCAGACCTATAGAAAGACGGACGATACCACGGAGTCAGCGGTTTAGGTCTGGATAGCTTCCTTTTGATCATGTACTTGGTTCTATTATAGCTAGAGATGGCATGCATGAGATTTTCTGATATATGTATATATGTGGCCATCAGTGTGGGATATTGTTGAGTCTGGACCTTAAATATATATGTATTTACTTTGCTATTTTCATTATAAATACCTTTTATCTAGGAAACTAAGTAGGGCGACACCCGGTATTGATATGCTTTCGTTGCTGTTTTTAGTAGGGGTGTCATATTTTAGGTAAAAAATGGGTGAAATTAGAGCAAAATTGTAGAGATCCAATGGAGATCCGACGCTGGTCTAAGAAGACTGACTCGGTACAACCAAAGTCTAAAAAGACAAACACAAAACAGAGGAGAAACATAATTGAACAAGGCCGTAAGAGGATGTGTGTGTGGCATGACCTGATTATGAAGGAATAAAGAGAGAAGTCACGGGAGGCACAAGGTGTTCCACGGCTAGCTCAACAAGAAAAAGCCGCAGCTTGGCTAGCCATGGCTCAGCAAAGAAGAAAAAAAAGGAAAGCGGCTTGCATTAGCTAGTGAGCAACACGGCAAGGAAAAAAAGAGGACATGGCTCACTAGACTTCAGCTTGAATAGGCTTCAACGTGGCTTGGCTCAAGCTCCTCAAAGACTCGGTTTGGAAATGTCTTCAACTGCTTTCATGACCCAGGCTTCAATTTGACTCGGGTCGCTTCATAGCTTTAATAATAGCTCGATTCTTCAGTGGCTTCAAGATTGACTAAGCAAATTAGCCAACTGAAGGAATCTTGGCTCAATTGAAATTAAGACGGTGGAATTTCTTATTTTCATTCAGAAACTATTTTAGATTAGGAAATTACTTCTTCTTTATTTAGGATTTTTAGGAAGCTTATATGCTTATAAATTGAGGCTATTCATGTTAGGCAAATGTGTGCACAATATGGAGAGTTAGACAAATATTTAAAGTGCATCCATGTAATATTTTCTTTGGAGAAATTAATTACTCAAGGAGCATTGATTTAGGAAGAGTTTTCATTAGAAGTTGAAGGGCTTGTCTATAAGTACCTTTATTTTTCCTTTGTTTTCTTTTTCTAGAGCATTGATGTGATCAATGTTTTAATTGTAATTTGACATTATTTTGAGATTCATGATTTTTGAGTTAATTTAGTCTTTTGATCAATTGATTATTATACTTAGTATTTGATTACTTGTTTTAATTAAGGAATTAATTGATTGATTCTTCTTATTAACTTTCTTGCAAAAGAGGTTAATAGTGATTTTAATTTAATTAATTTTATATTTATTATCTCTTAACTTACTTGAAAAAATGGTTAATTGATAAGAACTTGGGTAATTAAAGATTAGTTGGTGATTGCTCGAATATAGATTCATTGGCTAATTTCATGCTCTAAATCACCTAGAATATAGGGATTTATGTAAGGATTGATTTTAATACATCTTTTGGATAAATTGGTTAGAAACAAAATATGTTCACTACTTTAACTAAAGGGTAGTGATTCCATTGATTGCAAATGAAATAGGTCTTTTTTAATTCCTTCATAATGCCAAGATAATAATTGGTTGTGATAAATGCTAAGTAATTTATTGTCATATCTTCAAGAATATTTGTCTAAATTTCATATTCTTTCATACCTGAATTGTATATATTTTTCTTTATTTTTTTATTCTCTTATTACTTTATTGGGTTAGTTAAACAATGAATGAAAAGTAACTAATGGTAGTTGTTTCTTAAGGATCGATACTCGTTAATTTCCTATACTATGCTTGCGATAGGTATACTTGCTCATATATATAATTTGGGGATTAATGTTTTAATTAAAACTTGGTTAGGGATGACCTTAAAATTATATGTTTTTTATGCATCCAAATCTTACACATCAATCACCTTGTGGTGCCTCCAGTGGAAAGGAATGGGTGAGAAATTCATAGATTGAAGATAAGTGCTCAAATTAGACTCAATCCACCCCATATAAAGGTTAACATTGTCAAATCTTCTCCCCATGTAATCCAGCCTTTGGTGAAGAGAAACGAAATGATGATCCATATTTGCATATATTCCATCCATCATTATTATGATATCATCCATAGAACCTCTAGCAGATGGTGGTGGAATAACAAGTGGTGGCACATGCTCCTTATAAACATTAATAAGCACATCACCTTCCTCCTTAACCTCTACTCCTTCCAAAACATACTGATGTTGTGCAACCCTTCTAATTTTATGCATTTTTAGGAGGTTTTGAAAATTTAAGGGTACCATGGTCACACTAACATCTAACTCCATATCATCACAAATAAGATCAAGATTTTTAACAAGTCTCGTAAATTGAAATTCTTTCCATCACGCTTAAACCATATATTATCATTAATAGATGAAAATAAAAGCCATAAAGTACAACTAAATGGACCAAAAAGATAAAAACAATACTTCCCAAGTAATTTGAGTGACTCAATGGTTGCCAAATCCAAGCACATCTCTAAAAGTTATTTGTTACAACAATAAAAAAGAGAAGCAACAAAGTTGTGGGATAATAAGAAGTTTTAGAAGTCAAATACATTCCAAGATCAAAGTCTTAACAAAAAGAACAAAATGAAAGAGAAACTACATAAACAAACCTAATAAAGATAAGAAAATTTCATGAAAAATTAAATAAAAAAGATCCTAATCTAAATAAAGAAAAATAAAATGAAAAATAAAGATAAAGGAAAGAAAATCAAAGCCATGTACTGCTGGGCAGCTAAGGATCATTATCATCATTCATATCATCACCCTGGGATGCCTTCGATGGAAAAGAAAAGAATGAACTTGCACCAAAAGTAGGGAGTATCAGGGTAGGCGAGAAATTGATTGATTGAAAATAAGTGCTCAAATTGGCCTCAATCCATCCCACGTGAGAATCCATGTTAACAAATTGTTCCCCCATGTAATCTAACCTTTAATGTAAAGAAACAAAACTTTATTCTACATTTATACGCATTCCATCTATTATTGCCACCTCATCCCTAGAAACTCTTGAAGATGGTAGTGGAATAACAGGTAGCGAACGCGCTCCTCATGAACATCCACAAGAACCTCTCCTTCCTCTTCAACCTCAACTCCCTCTAAAATATAGTGATTTAGCATAACTATTTGAATCATGTGCATTCTGAGGAGGGTTTGAAAATTTAAAGGTATCATTGGTATACTAACCTCCAATTCCATATAATCACGCAATAATCTAAGATTCTTTGCAAGCCTAGGGATGTATAGAAAAGCACGGATTGGATATTTCCTAATAGAACACATATTGTCAAGATATGATGCAAAAGAAATAAAAATATCACTGAGGTACATGACACGATTGACCAAAGATGATATAAGTCTCTTCAGTTCACTATCCTATCACTCTCCTTTCTCCTCTTTCCCTCTCCATTATATGTGTAATAAGTCTATGAAAGTACCTAAGAGTAGGAGAAATGAATTAGCTATATTTGAATATTTGGTCCTTCTAAGTTGGACCATTAGTATGTTCACTCCAAAAAGCTATGCCATATAAGCCGTTTGTGAAATGCACTCTCTTTATCAGGTGCATTGTATCCTCCATAAAAGCCCAAAGACATGCCAAATTCAAGGATAGACACGTGAAAGTTTTGGCCACAAAGGTGGAATCCAATAGTATAGTCATTAATAAGACCCCTATATTCCCACCTAAACATGAAAGTGCTTAGAAATTTAAGAGATAGGTTCCCATAATCGGGTCCAATGATCGAGAAGAAACATCCCAACTTGAGTCATGAATCAAAGTAGTAACTTCCTCATCAATTCCTAAGGGTGCTAGAACTTTTTGATTAATAAACTTATTAGGCCAGAATGGTCTATCATTCAACTTTTGGAATTTCTCAATACAGAGTGGATCAGTGAAAATGAGGCCAACATGATCATTCTCCCTAGCTTTCTCAGTTGGCCCTAGAATGCAAAACACTATCCCTCCTAGGTGGATTCCTTTTTTGGGGGGCCATTTGGAAAGCTTTCTACAACTAAGAAGGATGATTCAAGAAGGGATATCAAAGAATTTTTAAGCTTAAATACAAATTCTTAGGCTAGAATGCTTTAAAGGAAATTGAAGAATGTAAGACCAAGAAAAATAGGCTCAATGGGAATGGTATAAATGCAACAATATAGTAATGATTTATCTCAATTTTTTTCCAACACAATATGCCCAACAAAATGCTCCAACAACAAGCTCAATAAAGCAACAAATTCTCAATACAATTAGCTACTATACCCCACCACAACAATAGCCTAAAACTTCAACACAAACCAATGTAGGTAGAAAATTTGAAACAAAAATACACCCTACAAAATTAACCAACAATCTTTCCAATCCTCCAACAATTCATTCAAGTCAACTCCAACATCAATATCAAAATCATAAGAAATGAAAATCAATCAAAATATGGCCACAAAAATTCAGAATTGAAGCTTAAATTTGGACAAAAAATAGAACTCTAAAATTGTATAAAAAAATTTCCAAACTCAAGTTTCAATTGTAGGGATCTTACCAAACTTGAAAGAATAGTTGTAGGTTAGTTATTCGTAGTAATAACCACTCCAAATTTCAAAGAAAGTCACCCTTAAAAGCTTTCCAATGTTTTGCAATTGCTATTAAAATTTGAATGCAAGAGAATATGTGATGAATAAAACATAGAATTTTTTATAATTTTGTGGTGAAATATTTGTAGAATTTGTTTAGACTTCTTCAATTGATGAAAATCAAAGCTTAGGAATGTTAGGGCTAGAAGAAAATTGTAGGAAGTTGAGTGAAAATTTGAAGAGAAAACGTAAGTTCTATTTCTAAAATAAAAAGTTGGTTCTAGCACGAACGTGTTGCATCCTATACACATTGCAGTAAAATCATGTCTGGCAAGCATGGCTTGGGGCACACCTATGTGAGAAGCCATGCATAAAAAGTAAGCGCGCAAAATTCTAAGATTTGAAGGCTCTGCTAAGCTGTACGGCTATGCACGTTGCATAGCTTGATATACAACCAAGCCATAAGCAATGCACGTTACTTGAAAGAATTTTTCAAAAATTTTATACAGACAACTAGTGATTTTTTTTTTTCGTTCTTTTCCGTTCTTGATGTTTAATGACTTACGAAAAATCTTTTCTCTTGCAAAACAAAAACAAAAATACACATTAAAGATAACTTAAACAAAACATTAAAAAAAAATGATAAGAAGACTCAAAGAAAATCATACAAATTGCAATGAACGAAAAACTCCTTTAGGTTACCTTCTAGGAAGTGCTATTGTTTAACATTATTAGCTTGATGTAGCTGATCTTAACATGTATGACCTGAACAAGGAAAAAATATGTAAATGAACTTATTCAAAATAAGAAGATAAGAGATAAAAATGAGTGACATTCTGTACAGTATCATGAACAGTTAAAAAGGAAAAAAAATCCATCAAGGCACAGTGTATATGTACTATGATCAACTCACTCCTCAGAAGACTTATTTTCCAAAAATACCACCCATGCTCTTTCTTTAATGTGAATTAGCCATTATTGTGGTCCTTAGGGTTGAGAGGCTGAGATAGTAGTTTGTTAAAAAGTTGAACATTTGAGGCCAATTGTCCTACTTAATTTTCTAAATTTTTAATGCTAGATCTAGTCCCTTTTTGCAAGGCCATGGAACTAGATGCAAGAGACTTGATCATATCTTCTAAGGACATGCCTTAAGTTGGTCTTGAGAAGGTGGTGCATTAGCGAAATTAGGTTGCCTACCCTCTTAATTTCCCTACCTAAAGTTTGGATGATCATGTCATCTCTTATTATAGTTGTTAGAGTAAGGATTATATATTCTCTGGGGTGGGTTAGGAAAACCTAATGTATTGGTATGTTCATGGCACCAAAAGTAGGACATGACTCATTGAGACAATCAAAAGAATTGTAAACATGACATGCCCTAATTTGTAAATTATTTTCCAAGATTTTTCCTAACAAATTTGTTAAATTATGTATCTTCCTCCACCTTGCTAATGGAGTCATTCCTAGTATAAAAAAATTACTTGTTTGCTTCCAAAATGGAAATTAAATCCCTAGTAGCTTATATGGGATTTTGTCCACAATGGCACCTGCAATAGTTGTATCTATCATTGACCTATCATAAGGAAGAATACCTTCATAGAAATACTGACCAAGAGGTTGGTCACTGATTTGATGATGAGGACAACTAGCATAAAGTCTTTTGAACCTTTTTTAATAGTTTTACAAAGGCTCTCCATTCAATTACCTTATCTTGCATATCTCTTTTCTAAGGGATACAATCCTTAATGTTGGAGAATATTTTTTAAGAAAAGGTCCTACATTATTAACCAATTATTGATGGAACCAGTAGACAAGTCATATAACTAATCCTTAGCTTGCTCATGCAAACTAAATAGAAATGTATACTATTTAATAATTTCTTCTTGAATACCCTCTGATTTCATATTAGAGCGTACAACATGGAATTCCTTGTTATGTCTATGTGGATCTTCCCTTAGTAACCTATCAAAAGATGGCAATATTTTATGAACCCTGAATGCAATTTGAATGCAATGATTTAACAAAAAACAATGCATAGAGGTTGATTATTAAGAGTAAGGGCAGCAAATTCTTCAAAAGAAAGATTAACTCCATTGTAAGATTAAGAGTAGGAAACAAATGATAATTTTTTTTTTTTGTTGGTTCATTTATTGCAGAAAAATCATAATTAGGTGAAGTAGTGTCTTCCAGGAGCTATTTCTTCACAAATCCTTATCGCCTTAGGATTTGATTTATGATATGAATCCTTGGGGGTCTTGTCCAAGTGAATTTCGTGGCTCAATTAATGTGTAAGATAAGAACACAAGTGTTGTTCCAAAATAGAGATTTGTTGTTAGTACTTGATGTGAAACCCCAGTCAAGACCAACCTTAGAGTAAGGGGGTTGGGGATGCATAACATGCTTTATTTCATGTTTAAATATGCTTTCATATGATTTTTATATGCTTTGTATGTGAGTTTCTTGTTTTGAAGTTGTGTGGGTGAATGTTGTGTGAGAAGGGCAAAATGGTAATTTTTGCCCGAGGTGAAAATAGGGAGATAGCTTGTAGATTGAATAGAAAATAATTTTTTTTCTAGTGAAAGTATCAACAAGAGTTGTTGTGGTTTAGTGGTTAGAGCTTTGGAATAAATTATTGAGGTCTAAGGTTCAAAGTCCATCATAGAAGCTTTAGCTTGAGTAAATTTTATTTTGCTTGGGAAAGGATGGTTTCAGCCTTAAGGGCCTAGATTAATGTGGTGATGATGTTCTAGAAGAGACATGATAGAAGTAATCTCATTCCACTCCTTTTACTCTTCTCGAAATTCTTATAGGGAAAATCATCATTCCTTGATCTTTAATTTTCCTCAATTCTCAACTCATTAGTTTGATCAAGATGTTCTAGCCTTTTTCTTTCCAGAAAATCCAATAGCGTGCTGAGGTCTTTTATGATCAAAATGTCTTGGCAACAGACTTCTTTTGGTTTGGAAAATATGGTAGATTTGTGGGAAAATTCAAGAGGAAAATCCCTCTTGAAAGCTTGCTGAAATTTTCCTCTATCTTAGTTCATCTATCTTCATGGAATGAGCTGAAATTTTCCAGCTTGTTGTACCTTCAAAAGGTCGAAGATTCTAGCTCACATTCCCTCCCAAATGCTTCCAGAAAAATGGTCTTTAGGATCAGTTTGAAACCTGAAAATTCTTGACCAATTTCGGACTGCACAAGCTGGAGCAAAGCAGGAAAAATTCCTGTACGAAAATCAGTTTTGGGAGCTCAAAACCAAGCTGCTTTCTCCCAGATTTTGTGCAACACCTTAGCTATGTTTTTCCTCCATAAAGAAGGATGGAAACCAGCCTTGAATACCCTTGAAATCCCCTTCAAAACTCGCTGCAAAATAGCTCTAAATAGCAGACGAAAATCTGCCAGAAAAATCACTGTGCAGCGAAAATTCTGTGCAGATTTTCGTCCAGCTTGTTTCCTATCTCTCTTCCAGCCAAAACACCAACCTTAATCTGTCAAAACCTTCCTTAAACCTCCATCAACAGAGCTCCATTGATCCCCTTGAACTTCTGCACGAAATTCCATTAATGGCTGTCCGAAAATCCCTCAACCAAATCCCAGCAATTTAGCTTGAATACTTTCCAAAATTTCAGCCATCTTGTTTAACAACTTTCCATAAAATTTTGCTCAATTGATTAGACATCTTCTCCACCATTGTGCACCTTGGTTTCGGCCATCACAAGCCTCCTTTAACCAGCCTTAATTCCCAAGAAGAGCTGTACAATCCAGTCGGCCATAGGAGACTTCAAGCTGTCCAAACAAATCAAGATATTTTTAGGATATCTACTTTCCAAATTCACTTCGCAAAAATATTCTTCAAGGATTGTAACAACTAACCTTTCCTTTTCCCTTCCAAATCAGAGAATCAACTTCCTAAACCCTACTAGAATTCGTCCAGGCCTATTCTCACAGAAAAATCGACAGCTGCACAAACCATCTCTCCCTCTCTCGATTTTTTTCTTCAAGCATCAAGAACACACACATACTACACCAAGAACACCCACTTCTTCTCTACACCTAATAACCCTCCAAACCACCTCAAACCCTCAGGAAAATCTCCAGATTTAGTCTATTCATTGCTGTGAATCCATCAACACCATTATTAACATCAAACTCCTCCAAACATCTTACTACTTCGGATCAAGGCAGAAATTTCTGAACAAGAACATCTTCAAGGTAAATTTACTCTATCAACATCATCCTCTTCAAACTTGATCTCTAGTGAGAATCTATATAAATAATCATGCCAATGACTTCTTCTTCTTCTTCTTCTTCTTCTTCTTCTTCTTCTTCTTCTTCTTCTTCTTCTTCTTCTCTCTCTCTCTCTCTCTCTCTCTCTCTCTCTCTCATGGACCGAAATTCCCTCTCTTGGCCGAATGGTCTCTTCCTCCATGACCATGCTTTCGCCACCTTTCTTGAACAAGATTAGCCATCTAGGAGTTGAGATCTTCTCTAAACTCCTTCAAGTCATTCATCAACCAAATAAGTACCTTCAATCCTCTCTTTAAACTTTAGAATCATGTCTCTAGGTTGATGTTGTGAGAAGATGAATGGTGATGGGTTTGTGTATGTGTTGTTGTCGAGATTGAAGCATGAGTATATGGATGATTGTGAAGGAGATGGGATTTATGCATGGAAGGATTATATTGGTGGATTGAATGATAAGTTGAGGTTTGATGCATGTCATAGGTAGTATTTGTGATGAAGCATGCTAGAGATTATGTCACCATTGGTGAATAGGATTTGTATGCATGATTAGATTTTGAAGTCATGATCATGTTTATTCTAGTAGAGGTTAAAGCATGTCTTAATAAATTTAGATCTATGCCTATGTGCAAGATTTGGATGATTTGATGAATTGAAGGATTGAGTATGTTATTGATTATGGTTGACCATGGAATCTTGATCATGATCTAGTTGTCCCTAAGCAAATTTTATTTCATGAATAAAATATTTACTAATAATTTTTGCTAGAGAATTTCGAAAACCCTAGGAAGGGTAGATTTGGAATTATAATATATGTAAAGGATATTTTAGTCAAATAAATAATAACTTTTTTAGAAAATAAAATAAATAAATATTATTTAAAATAAAGAAATTAATTAAAGCCTTTATGGAAAAGATTTATACTTAATAAAATATTTACTAAATCAAAACCCTTAAGGATTTACTTATTATTTTCCAAGAAAGACTTATTAAATTTAATCTTAACTAGTTTTAGCTATCAATTATTTTCTAACAACTAAGCTATCATTAAATCACTATTTTACCTAGTACCACCTATGACTCCTGATCAAATAAACTCTAAATTTTCCTTAACAATATTTAAACTTTCAACTTATTAGAATTTATTTCCTAATCCATTAATTATTTTAAATAACAAATTAAACTTAGCTTATAAACCTATTCAATGATTGTGTTACCTTAAAGCTTGCGACACTAGGATCATGGTAGTAGTGAATTGAGTTGATTTAAAATTGAGGAAGTGGATTGTGGCTTGAATCTGATTAAGATTTGTATTTGCCCATGTGGGGTTAGGTCAGCTGTTCGAGACCTTGTTGTTGTGAGCAAGAATCAAGTAAGCTCATGCATAAAACCTGATTGATATGAAATGATTTCCTTATGGCAAGCCAAATGTGGAGTGCAAGGACACTCGGTTATTTGAAAGCAATTAAGGGTTGAATTCATCATTAATTCCAACGCTTAAATTATTTAAAAGTCTTTGAGCAGATTTTTCTAAACTTGAAACTCTTTCTAAAACTAATTTCTCCCAAAGCTTTGGAAACCCTCAAATTGTTATTTTCATGAAGAATAATGCTTTGTTCATTTTATCCCAAGTGGGGAATGTCGTTGAGTACTCAATAAGGGTGGACTACTAGGACTAGTCTTTGAAGGGTTAGGGTAAGTCACTCAGTAGGTGGCCACCTCTGAGGGGTGAGTCCTTCCTGGATAAGATGCCAGTTCCAGTGAGTCGTGCCGGTCCGAGCTAGTAGTTTATTTTGTTTCAGTCAAATGACTATATTTTTGCCGGAATGGACACCCGGCGGTTGTTTAGGTATAGAGAAGGAGGAGTATCTTGCCCAGTAGGCCGATCACCTACTTTTGTCAGTCTGCATAAAGTGTTAGGCATTCTGACCGGTTATGGGGCCCAACGTGTGGTAACCCATATCCCTTTCTTTCGAGTGATTGATTTCATTACTTATGTATGGCTAGAAGAGCCAAAACACCACTCTTGCTTTTGACTAATGTTTATTGCTTGCTAATGTTTCTCTTATAAAGATTTCACACTTTGCATCCACGAACTGTTTCCACTAAACACCCAAAGCACACACGGACTTACTGAGATTTCTATCTCAACACATTTTTCATGATTTCAGGTTGATCCTGTTGTGGGTGAGTAGCTACCTTGGAAGAGAATGTGTCTTTTGATTTTATGTATTGCTTTGGGGAGACGAGAGTGGATGATTTTAATTATGGTTTTTGTTTTGGAATTTCATGGATGTACTTGTGAAGTATTTTGGGTTGTAATAAATTCTTTTTTTAGTTTGAGTATCATTTATTTCAGCAATTTTATTTGTGACCTAGTTATAAAGACCCATTGTCCTTTGGACGGGGCGACATCCCCGGCCCTGGCGGGCCTAGGTTTTCCGGGGTGTTACACCTGAAGAACAAGCAATTACCCAATTCAAATACTTGAACCCTAGGACAACAAGGATCCTAGAATCCTAAGTTTTTAGAATTTAATATACTAAAGCAACACCAAAATGCCCTTAATCCAGTTAGGAGCAAAAAACAATTTGGATAGGATGATCTAGGTGATCAGTTGGGTCTCCCAAGAGTAACCTTAGAAGAACTGTTAGTTAAACGGTTATGTAATCTATATTACATGGCAGAAGAAAACCGAAAAATAATTCCTAGGATCACTCATATGCGTTATTACAGAACAAAGAAATGTAAGGAAAAATACCTTCATTCTTTGGTGCTTTCACTGTTATTCAAAATTTCTTCACTCACTTGATGGCATGATCCAACAATCGTTCGAAAAAGTTGTCGTTCGGTCACAACCACTACAATTCAATAGTAGAATTACCTCCGGTGATAATCCACACAAGAATTACTCAATTACACAGTGAATGAGATGCTAGTACATTCACTGGTGACTATGGTTTTGAAAGGAAGAAAATGAAGACCAGAAAAACACATGAAATGATTTTCCTTTTTTGTTCGATTATTATTTTCACATAAACACAGCACTGCATATATTAGAATATATGCTTCATGTTTGGTAACTAGAAACCTTAAGGAATAAGGATTCCTTAATTTCGTATTGTAATTTTTCTTAATTATAATATGGCCCACGAATTATAACTAATTATAATTTAACTACAACAACTTCTCCTTTTCTCAAATAACCCTGTAATATTATCAAATAACATCTCGAGTATTTTATCCTTTATTGTGTGTGACCTATTAGGTTTCTTGACCTATTGGTAGCAAAATATCAATTAATCAAAACATCTTTAAGATTAATAATCCTTAATAATTAGAATTAACTTATTAATTCTAATTGGAATTAATTTATTAATTCTCTAATTAATAAATCCATATTTAGCAAATGATGAGCGATATCTAGAAATACATCATGACCACACAAAAGTCCAGAATGTCAAGTGGCTTGACATGAACCTTTCAATAATAAACAAAAGTATAATAAACTTTTTTCACCATATAATATCTTATTATGTTTAGAGTATGGAATTAGTGCCAACTCTCTCCAAAATATTAAGTAATTCTGGTATGAATATTTTAGTACTTATTCCTGGAATCCATTACTCATCATGTGTATCAATTGGAACTATTTTCAATACACAATCACTTTGGCCAAGGACTTTTTGAGTAGTGATTCCTACAAGTGGCCGTGAGATATTCAGTCCTACCTTTAGGAGGAGTGAATCCTTTATTGACCCTCTCAGCTATTTCATTCACTTCACATTGTACCCAATATCTATCTTATATGTGGCCCTCGAGTAGACTCAAAGATTAGAATCAAAGTACAATGCTCAGCAAACAAAGTACCTTGAAAATCTCTGGTCTAAGGATACTTACACATTTACTATAACGAAATTCTACTACTGGCACTAAATAGTTATCTATGTGATTATCTCATAGTTAGGTCATCCAATATACTTATTCAAGTAACAAGCATCCACATGTTAAGTTTGAGTATCACAATACTCACAAATGTGAGAACCACGATGTAATCAAATCAAGAAGTATAACACGTGCTAGTCTTAACGCATTAATGATGCCCTATCTTATTAATACTATAGCTAGGGATAATTTAAGTACAAACATAATCCAGTGTAATAGGAACTTCACATCATGATCTTTATCATGATTTTCTTAATATAGTGTTGCACTTGGGACTTTATCTAACAATTATATTCACACAAAAGTATAAATAAAATAAACTAAAAGATAAAGATTGCCTTGTATTATTAAATAAATGTATAATATATAGAATACATGTGTTTGCTTCTAGGGCATAACACTAACAAGAACTAGACTCTAAGACTTCAATGAAATAGTTAATTGATCTATTTTTGGTGGTTTAGAGACTGAATTTAAGATAATGACTAGAACTCTAAGATGGTCTTAATGTTTATGGGAAAAAACCAAGAGAAAAGCTCACAAGAGCATTTTTTTTATTCACAAAATATCAATCAAGTTGAGTTTACAATATTATAAAAAATTATTCAGACGTCTTACCTTAACTATGCAAGATGCCATCTCAACCATTAAATGGTTTATTACATGTTATTTATAGCCCTAAAAAGTGTTGAAATTAAAAAGGAAACAAATCATAGTTTAATTAAGCATGAAAAAATATATATAGAAATGGCAGCTTGTCCTAGGCCAAGCAGCACCACCTGGCTACTGCCCAAGAATACAAATTCAAACCAATTAGGAAACTAACAAGTCTCTAAGCACATGCTTGAAATTAAATTAGGTAACTAATTGTAGACTTGATTATCCAAATGTTACTGGCTTTAAGATTCCGCTCAGCATCATAAATCCTTATCCTTGCCAAATTAGATTAATTTTGCCCAGTGCCACAAAAAGTTCCTAATCCGATTCTTAATCTAATCCAACTTGATTAACCAATGATTCAACGTATAATTAGATTAATCATATCTTAAATTAAAAACCAAATTGACAAATATATCAATGCATCACCAGTATCAAACTACACATAACAAATTCCCTATTAACCTAACCAAGCCATTAGTTGTAACGTAATTAAATCAATAGATGCTACTCAAAGAAAATCAATCAAATATCAACATCTTATTTATTTAATCATGCGAATTAAATATGTTGGCCAAGGGCAAGAGAAATCAACATAATTAGTAAAAAAGAAATTTTTCGTTGCATAAATACTCAAGAGATAATTTATATAAGATCAAAGATAGAATCTTCAATTAAATAACCTCAAAGTTCCAAAATTAAATACTAAAAATAAGGCCTAAAAACAAGAAAGAATATAATTGTCTTGAACATAAAAGAAAAAAAAAAGAACATTTGGAAATAAAAATAAAAATAAAAGATTGGTTGAAAGATAATACTTGGTACACCTATAACCTTAAGTAGTTCTTGCCTCTAAACTTCTTTCTTTACCCGAGCCACTTCTTTTGGTGCATCCTCTTCACAAAGATGAAAGAAAGACATAAAGTTTTCTCTTCTTCTGAGATTTCTCACCCTAGAGCTCCTTAAATAAATTTTCCACCGCCTAAGAATCACAATTAGAAATTTTTTTGAAAATTCTAGATACCAACAAGGCTTCATGCATGGGCTTGCACGTGCCATGCATTCTTGTTTGGTTGAAAATTCCGCTTCTGGCACAACCACGTTGTAAGCTTTGCATAACTTTTGAGAATGAAAATTTTTCTCTATTTGACACGGTTTGTGGTATGGTCATACTGGAAATTGTGCGTAACTATTGAAAGCTCCATTTTTGTTTAGTTTAGCACGATTTGGTGCATGATTGTGACCATCCTATATGCAAACACTAAAGTACTTTTCAAAATTTCTCAAATCACATTCCAGATCATTCCAAAGATTTTGGTAATCATCCTTGTTTTTAAATTCATCATTTAAACCCTCATTTCACTCATTTTTAGTCAAAATGATCTATAAACATACAAGAACATAAAATAAGTAGAAACCATCCATAAGCACCCCAAACGTTCATACAAAAATATAAAAATATGATATTTTCACACTTAACATCTATTTGCATTAGGAGGAATGTAATTTCTTTTGTTACTATCTTGTCTTAGCAAGGGACTTGCTACTTTATTTATGGTAGGGTTAATGACTAGTAGATTTAAGTTTGGAAGTTCATGAAATGACATTGTTTATATTTATCTATTTGAAAATTTTTGGATGTATAGCTTGTTCTATTATAAAGATCCCTTATCACTAAATAGAGTGACATTCATACTTTACATGGTGTATTCTAAGGATGTTACTTTCCCAATCCACACATATGGAAGCATTCACAAATGCTCCAACAAAAAACATTATTTTTCCATAAATCCTCAAAAAATATCTCAACTAGTCCACATAACAAAAAACGAGTAGTGAAAATTCAAAGAATCCCAAAACATACTTAAAATTCATTATAAAATTATATGATGTGTGTTTTTTAGTGTAGAAAATATTATCGACAAAGCCCACAATCAATGAAGCTTTATTTAAAATGCTAATCATTAAAACCACACATACGGGCAAGTATTCCTATCATATAGTATAAGGAATAGTACGTATCAAATCCATGAGAACTTAGTCTCCCATCTTACTTTACCCAAATCTTTATTGTTTAACTAATAAAATAAATTAATAAATAAAACACTAATCTAATATACTAGAGAAAAGTTAAGTCACACAAGAAAAGTCACAAGGATAATCAAAAAGTGAGAACAAAGAGAAAAGACAAGTAAATGGATAGAAATCATTAAATACATAATAATGATTGACTAGCTATTCTCTCAATTTATTATTATCTTGGCATCATGAAGGATTAAAGTAGACCCACTTCATTTGCAATCCATATAATCACTATCTTCTAGTTAAATCAGTGAATATATTCTATCTCAACCAATTTACCCAAAAGCTGCATTAAAATCAATCTACGCACAAATTCCTGTATTCTAGCTGATTTAAGGTATGAAATTAGCCAATAAAAATATATTCTAGCTATTGGAATGTGTGCCCTCTAGACTAGGTTTCAAATGTAATTATTGAATTTACTAATAAAAGAATTTATTCTCAAATTTTGTTTGTAAATTTACATTTTATTTGTGCACAATTTACGTTTAAAAAAAACCATTCTGTTTAAGTAAATGATCTATGTGAATGATGGTCTTTCATAGTAAGGCTTGGATCACAGGTTACTTAACACATAAACATTTGTTCTTAACCGATTGATGAGAATGGGAATCTCATCATGTTTAGGTTATTGTGTTATGAATTCTAAATAGGGAATGTCTTACTTTTAGCTAGTGAGTAGTTCACTCACTCCATAACATAAGCGTATTTTGAATACGTAGAATAGGACCTATAATAGTGGTTTCAAAAAGTACTATTTAGAATAAACCTAGACCATTACTGTTACAGCATAGACTAATACTCTATCGCTTGAGTATGAGTTGGTGGTCTGACGAAGTTGGAAGCATGTACGTTGATATACTGTAGTTGAAGTTCTATCACAGAGCCAATATACTTGTATATTGGGTGTATGTGACTAGTTAGTTAAGATAGACTTGTACAAGATAGCTTCTGCGCTATATCGCCCCTTGTGACTGTTTGAATGATCTAAATATCTAGTGCCCTGGGGAACATGACTTGGATGTTTACCTTAGGGTAGCTCTCTTGGAAAGCGAAAACATTCCAGGAGTCGTGGATCATTAGACTAGAGGTCTAAGGATGGTAGATGTCTTTTAGAGATGTGTTAGTACACTCTTCCTCTCAAAATGTACGGTGATGTGTAGAGGATATTTTAGTTATTACACTTGTAGGTCGGAGACTTTGCTAACGCAACTAGGGTTTATATTTTCTTATAGTGGTATTATAAAATATTTAAAATATAAAATACAGTTATGTCTATAGCAGGGGTATATTTTGATCATTTTAGTAGCCAATGCGATATGTCTTTTAGTCCTCGGAATAGCCCATAAGTCCTGATGGTTTTTGGATTGAGGGATTGGTCTTGTATAAAATGGATTTTATTTTATTTGAGTAGCCTAATTTATTTATTGGGTTACAATAAAATAAAAGGTCAAAAAAGGGAGAATTATGTATTGGCCCATTTGGGTTATTTAATTAATTTAATTATTAAGCTTGTATTAGTCCAAGAATAATTAAATTGAATTAAAGGCTAAATCCAATGAACTGAGCCAAGGCTTGAGGTTTCTATTCGTCCATTTGGGTTATTTAATTAATTTAATTATTAGATTGTTATTAGTCCAGAAATAATTAAATTGAATAAAAGCTTAACCCAATGAACTGGGTCATAGGCCTGGTTAATGGCTTAACATGACATGGGCCTTAGGGCTTCGTTGATTCAACTACCTCTGTTTGATTTTTGAATGCCCAGATAATAGCCTATTATGAAGGTAGTTGGGATTCAAGAGAACAGTAGGAGTTTTTTCACAAAACATCTTTTTCCATTCTCCTCTAGCTATTCTTCTTCTCTCTCTGTAGACTGTGATCTCTGTGCTAATCAATAGCAAGAACAGAGACACAGAAGGTTATCCTCTTTATCCTTAGCCTTCACCAAGCTTTCAGACACGGGTTATATTCCGAGAGACCCAAATGTTAGTGCTATACCCTAAAGGCAATCACTTGTACATTGTATATGACACATTTTATTTTAATAAAAGGCATTATTTATCTTACATTTTCTCTTGTTTACTTTTAAGTAATATAATTGTTCGATAAAATCCCTAGTACAACACTGTGTTAAGGAAATCATGATAGAGATCATGATATGAGATTCCTATTACACTGTACAGTTTTAGTACGTAAATAGTCCTTAGTCGTAGTATTGATGAGATAGGACATCATTAATGCGTTAAGACTAGCATGTGTTAGACTTCCTGATTTGATTAGGTGGTGGTTCTCATATCCGTGAGTATTGAGATACTCAAAGTTAACACATAGATGCTTGTTAATAGAACAAGTTCATTGGATGACGTAGCTTTGAGATAATCACATGGATAACTATTTAATGCCAGTGATATAATCTCAATATAGCAAACGTGCAAGTATTCTTAGACTTGGGATCTCTAAGGTATTTTGTTTGCTGAGCATTGTATTTTGATTCCAATCTCTAGAGCTCGATCGAGGGCTGCCTATGGGATGGATATTGGGTACATTGTGAGGTAAACAAAAGTAGTTGAGAGGGTCAATAAAGGATTCACCACTCCTAATAGTAAGGACGAATATCTCATGGCCACTTGTAAGAATTACTACTCGAGAAGTCCTTGGCCAAGGTGATTGTGTATTGGAAATAATTTCAATTGATACACATCTAGAGTAGTGGATTCCTAGTACAATTACTATTGTATTCGGTCCAAAACTAATTCTGGAGGGATTTGGCACTAATTCCGCACTCTAAACCGAATGAGATATTGTATGGTAAAAGGAGTTAATTGTACTGTAATTTGTTGTTGATGGGTTCATGTCAAGCCACTTGACTTCCTAGACTCTTGGGTGGTCATGATGTGTTACTAGATACCGCTTATGATCTGGGAATATGGGTTTATTAATTGATGAATTAATAAACCAATCCTAATTAGAATTAATAGGATTAATTCTAATTAATTATGCATTATTAATCTCAAAGACGTTTGGATTAATTCATGTTCACTACTATTTGACTGGGAAACCTAATAGGTCATACACAATAGAGGATTATATACTCAAGATGTTATTTGATAACATAGTGGGGTTGATTGAGAGAAAGAGTAGTTGTTGTGGACAAATTATAATTAGTTATAATTTGTGGCCCAAGTTCTAATTGTCAGAACTTGATGTTTCCAATTACAATTAGGGAATTCTAATGGGATTAGAATTCTCAGTTTTAGGAGGTGAATTTCACGTAACATATAGTAGAGTCACACGAAACCTTAGCTGGAGGTGATAGTCACACCACACAACAATTCAACACAACCCATTTTCTTCTCTCTCTCTCGATTGTCCTTGTGAACAGCCCTAGCCGCCATCTTTTTCTACTAGCATAGGAAATTTTAGTGCTTGAGTATTCCTCTTTGTGGATTACTATTAGAGATAATCACACACTGTGATTATAGTGGTTAGACGTCCAACCCACGTGGAGTTTGCATAAGAGGATTACTGGATCGCACCTCGACTTGAAGAAGAAATTTTATTCTTCAGACAATCAAACAAAGGTAAAAAGTTGTTACCTTTATTATCTTTATGTCTTGATTTCCACACATAGGTGGGTCTTGGGATGGTATCTCGTTTATTCTTCCGCTACACCATATAGGATACGAGCCTGAGATACCTAACACCAAAGCATTGCGTTAATGCCCAGACGAAGCCGACGGCTTGCGGGACAATAGCCTGAAGAAAGGATCACAGAATCAACAGTGGTTCAGACAGGATCGCCAACACCCCTAGACTAATGAAAAAGCGTAGAGGTAAGAAAAAAAAAATGCTCTTTCGCTGCTCTGTGTTTGCTCTGTTTTCAACATGCTACTGTGCATTTCAACTTTTTCCTTGTTTAACCTACAACTGGTATCTAAGCTAGGCTTATATGGCAATATAGGATGTATGTTAGTGAATAAAAATGGTCTGATGATTGTTTGAACATAATCTCGTGAACCTTCGTGTTTTCTAGTATGGGTAGTGATTGCCTATACATCTCGCGGTTGAGACCTAAGAACGTTGTAACTTTATTTTTTGTAGCTTTCATAGTATTCGTGTAAGCATATAATTAAAGGCATAAGCATTTGTGGATTATTTTGGATGAATTCTGGTGAATCTGTGAAGAAAAAACGGAGACAAAAGCGTTTGAAAGGCAGAAAAAAAATGAAGAAGATGAATACTGTAGCAGCCGAGCCGCAAAGTAGAGATGTTTAAGCCGAGCCGCGCTGCTGATGTGAGGGGAGCAAAGGTTGCCCAAGCCAGCCGCAACCAAGCCCGAGATGGCCTCGACTTAGCACCACGCGCGAGGAAGCTTCGTCGCAGAAGCAACAGCTTCCTTGCGGATGATGTTTCCTCGCAAAAACCGAACAGTGGCTTCCTCTGCTACGCGGGCATCCGGGTCGCGGGCACCTGCCTGGGATCGTGGTCCATGGGTTTTCCCATAGGGCATGATCTAGTGTGGCAGGTGCACCGGACCATAGGAAAAAAATATTTTTTTTTATTTTTGATCCCATACCATGCGAAGTTATTTTTATTGTAATAGTTAATATTCTTTGAATATTTTGCATAAAAAAGAATAGAAAAGAAAATTTAGGATTAAATAAGACCATTAATTAATTAATGTGTTTAATTCTATTATTTGGACACTGAGGTTTAAAGAATAGAAAAGCATGAAAACATTTACAATTTTCTAGCATGCTTAATTCTTTTTTGTACCCTATTGCGCATTTTCTGAAAGACCAAAGTCTTTGGGAAATTTATTACAAGAAAAACATTTTTCGAATTAAAAAATAGTTATTTTAAACTTGGACAAAAATTAATCCTCGGATATTTTCTCAAATGATTTATTAATCTTTGACATAGAAAATATTTTAGATTTAGATATTTTTGTAAGTTAAAATGCAAAGCCATTTTATTTTAATTTTGCACTAGAAAATTATTTTTGTCAAATTAAATTTGAGACCAAATTCTCTAGAAAGTTTAAAAGGAATTTTTTGGAAATCATTAAGTTTTTAACTATGTAAAATAAATTCATAAAAAATATCTTAAAGGATTTTACCTTGACCTACAGATTTATGAATTTAGATATTTTACAAAGAGTTTAGGGATACTTAATGGGATCTTTTCAAAAGGATTTTTTCTTTAAAACCCCTTGTTTTAAAAGATTAAATGGGAGAGGGGTTCCAACAGTTCCACAGCTTCTATCACGATCCACATTAGAGATCATGGGTCCCCTCACGTTACCCTAGGAGTGAACTCGCATAGGATGGGAATACCATAAGGATTTAGAACTAATGGATGGATGTTATTAATAACTCGAGACATGTGATATGATCGGTTAGCCCACGTTGGAGGTTATAGTATGAGGAATGTTTATAGAAAATGAGAAGAAACGGCCATCCCATAGATGGAGTTATCTTTTAGATTATTACTTAGAAAGGAAATTAATTTATGGTGATTAATACACTTAACTTAGGCAACTGTTAATGTTCCCAAGAAGCAATGTTAGTTTTCCTAAGTGCTAAATTAATTATATTAAAGATAATAGTGATAAGGTTAACTATTATCGTATTTAATATGAGAATAAAGTGCACAAATTATTTTTGTTTTTCCACAAACTAAAATTTCTTTTATTTTTTTATTTTTCAGAAATGGTTAGTGGAGGTTCTTTTAGTCCTTTAGCCGTTATTCTCCAAGAGCAAAATTAATGGGTCCAAATTATGTTAGCTGGAAAAGGAACTTGGACATAATACTCACAACCGAGGAGTATATGTATGTCCTCTACGAAATCTGCCCTGTTATCGGGGAAGGTTGGTTGATGAGCGCGAGGCTGAGAAGGTATGGAAGAAGGCCGACGAGATAGCTCATTGCTATATGTTGACCTCCATGTCTAATATGCTCTAATCCAAACATGAAACATGAGCATATGGCTACTGCGTATGACATTAGCCCGTCACTAGCCATATTGTTCGCTGATAAGAGCCGGCCCACACGGTAAGATGCTCTTAGGATGATTATAAGCACTAAGATGGCTGATGGAGCATCAGTCAGGGAGCATATGCTCAAAATGATTGCTACTTTCGAGGAAGTGGAAGTCTTAGGGGCTGTTATTGACCTTGAGAGCCAAGTGGATATGGTTCTCGAATCTCTACCGAGCTCTTTTACTCAGTTAAAGTTGAACTACAACATGAACAAGTTAAACATGAGTTTAACTGAGTTAATGAAAGAGCTTCAAGTGGCGGAGAAGGTCATGAAGCCACAGTCCAAGGCTATGATTGCTATGGCTTCTTCTGCTAGAACTGGGCCCAAACCCAAAAAGTTCAAGAAAAAGAAAGGAAATGTAGTAGCCCAGTCCAACAAGCCAAAGGGCAAGTGCTTCAAGTGAGGGCAGAAGGGATACTGGAAAAAGGGGTGTCCAGAGCTTCAGGCCAAGAAAAACCTTACATGTATTATTCTCTATCTAGAGTCAGTTTCAATGGTTGGATCAACTTCCACTTGAATTGTTGATTCTGGAGCCACAGATCATATCTATAACTCCTTGCAGGGGTTTAGGAAGACAAGAAGACTCTAGAAGAGCGAGTATAAACTAAGAGTAGAAAATAGAGCGCAAGTATAGGCCCTTGCAGTGAGAGAGTTAGATCTTGATTTTGATTGTAATAGAGTAGTTATTTTGAAGGATATTTTATATGTACCTAGATTTAAATAGAATTTGATTTTAGTTGCAAAACTTATAAATTAGGAATATTCTGTTTCTTTCCATTCTAGTATTACTATCAGTAGAAATGGAGAATTTCTTTGTTCTAGGCACATATATGGAAACTTATTCTTCTTAAATCCTACAAAATCAAATAAATAACACTCAATCTAAATCTTTAAGTAGGAAGAGAAAGACCAATGTCAATGACTCATATATTTGGCATCTAGGTCATATTGACTCAACCAGGATTTAGAGGTTAATCCATGATGAGAACTTGGGCTTATTAAGATTGAAAAGTTGGACTTAATGTGAATCTTGCCTTATGGAAAAAACAACTAAAAGGTCATTCACCTAAAAGGCTGATAGAGCCAAGGAGATATTAGGCCTTGTTCACACTGATGTGTGTGGTCCTTTGTCTACACCAGCTAGAGGGGGTTCTAAGTACTTAATCACTTTCACAGATGATTGTACAAGGTTTGGTTATGTCTACCTGATGAGGCATAAGTCGAACTCTTTTGATGAGTTCAAAGAGTTTAAGGCTGAAGTGGAGTGTCGGAGAGGTAAACTGTTCAAAACCTTACGATCGGATCATGGTGGAGAGTACCATCTCAGTGCCTTCAAGGATTACATAGTACATCATGGGATTGTATCCCAACTCTCTACACCAGAGACACCCTAGCAAAATAGAGTAGCTAAGAGAAGGAACATGACATTGATGGAAATGGTCTGAAGCATGATGTCTCTTGCTACTCTTCCGGTCTTTTTTAGGGATATGCTCTGGAAACAACGGCATACATTCTGAACTTGGTGCCTTCCAAGTCAGTACCTAGGATGCCTTATGAGATGTGGACTGGGCATAAGCCAAGAATGAATTATCTTAGGATATAGGGCTGTCCAACTTATGTACTGATCAAGGGAGACAAGCTAAAACCATGATCAGAATTATGCTATTTTGTTGGGTATCCAAAAGGGACAAAAGGAGGTTACTTTTATATCCCAAGGAGCAGAAAGTACTAATAAGTACTAATGCTAAATACTTAGAAGATGATCAAAGTACTTCCACTAAAGGTTCAACAAGGTTGGAACTGGAGGAAAAGTTATCTTCGAAATCAACTTCTTCAACCCAATTATGGAACAAGAAGAGGCACAGCCTTAAGAACCTGTACAAACGGAGCCTCATCATAGTGGAAGGATATCTAAGGCTCCAAAAAAATGGACTAGAGAGGCTTTCGAGCTGGTCTTTGACCATTAGATACAAGGAGGCTATTGTTGATGCCGATGCAAATCTATGGTATGAAGCAATGAAAGCCAAAATTGAGTCTATGTACTTCAATCAGGTTTAGGATCTTGTAGCTTCACCTGAAGGGATAAAACCCATTAGGTGTAAGTGGATATACAAGAGGAAAAGGAAAGTGGATAGGAAGGTGAAAATCTTCAAAGCTAGGCTTGTGGCGAAAGAGTATACTCAAAAAGAAGAAATCGACTATGAGAAAACCATTTCCGTGGTAGCCATGCTTAAGTCTATCCGTATCCTCTTTTCCATCGCCTGTCATTATGACTACAAGATATGACAAATGGATGTCAAGACAGCGTTTTTAAATGGCCATCTTAGTGAAGACATCTCTATGCCCCAACCAGAAGGCTTTATTGCTAAAGGTCAAGAACATATGGTTTGCAAGCTTAAGAAATCCATTTATGGACTTAAATAGGCATAAAGAGCATGAATATTCTTTTTTACGAGACTGTAAAGTCTTACAATTTCCTTCAAAATGAGGATGAACCATGCGTGTACAGAAAATTAGAAGACATAAATGTGATTTTTCTTGTCCTATATGTCGATAACATTCTACCTATTAGGAATGATATAGGGACATTGTCATCTACTAAGGTTTGGCTATCTAGTCAATTCAGTGTGAAGGATTTGGGAGAAGCCAGTTACATTCTCCAGATTAAGCTTCTTAGAAATAGGAAGCAGAGAATGTTAGGATTATCCGAAACGACATACATTGACAAGATGCTGTCTAAGTTCAGCATGGACTCATGCAAGGAAACTCTAATTCCTTGCAGACATGGGTTATCTTTTTGTTCAAAGGACTATCCTAAGTCCTAAGAAGAAAAAGATAAAACAAGTAGGATTTCCTACGCTTCGACTATGGGAAGTCTCATGTATGCCATGTGAAACCCCAGTCAAAACCAACCTTAGAGTAAGGGGGTTGGGATGCATATCATATTTTATTTCATGAATAAATATATTTTTATATGATTTTTATGTGCTTTGGATTTGATTTTTATTGTCTTGAAGTCCTGTTGATGAGTATTGTGTGAGAGGGGCAAAATGGTAATTTTTGCCCGAGGTGAAAATAGGGAAATAGCTTGTAGATGGAATAGAAAATAATTTTTCTAGTAAAAATATCAACAAGAGTTGATGTGGTTTAGTGGTTAGAGCCTTAGAATTAATTATGGAAGTCTAGGGTTCAAATTCCATCATAGAAGCTTTAACTTGATTAAATTTTATTTTTGCTTGGAAAGAAATAGTTTCGGCCTTATGAGCTTAGGGTAAGGTAGGGATGATGTCCTAAGAGAGAGACATATTAGGAGTAACCTCATTCCACTCCCCTGCTCTACTCGAATTTCTTAAAGGGAATTCATTTTCCCTTGATCTTTGATTTTTCCTTAATTCTCAACTCCTTAGTTTAATCAAGACATTCTAGCCATCTTCTTTCCAGAAATTTCAGTAAAGTGCTGAGGTCTTGTAGGATCAAAATGTCTTAGTAAAAGACTTCTTATGGTCTGAAAAATGTGGAAGAGTTGTGGGAAGTTCCAAGGGGAAAATCTCTCTAGTGAGTTGGCTGAAAATTCTCTCTAGCTAGTCATCTTCTTTATTGGAATGAGCTGAAAATTTTCCAGCTTGTTGTGCCTTCAAAATGTCGAGTTTCTTAGCTAGAATTCCCTCTCAAATGCTGCCAGAAAAATGGTCTTTAGGATCAGTTTGTAATCTGAAATTCTTAGCCATTTTCGGACTGCTTAAAGCTGGAGCAAAAGCAGGAAAATTCCTGTACAAATCACAGCTTTGAGAGTCCAAAACCAAGCTGTTTTCTTTCAGATTTTGTTCAGTACCTTAGCCATGTTTTTCCTCTATGAAGAAGGCTAGAAAACAGCCTTGAATACCCCTAAAATTTCCCTTCAAACTCTCTGCAAGTTGGTTGGGAATGGCAGCTGAAAATCTGCCCAGAAATTTCTGTTCAGCGAAAAACTGTGCAGGAAATTTTCCAGCCTTGTTTCTTATTTCTCTCCTAGCCGAAACACCAACTTTATTCTACAAAAACCTTCCTTAAACCTCCAGTAACAGAGTTCCATTGTTCCCCTTAAGCTTCTGCACGAAATCCAGCAATGGCTACCCGAAAATCCGTCCACCAAATCCCTACAATTTTGCTTAATTGGTTTCCAAAATTCCAGCCATCTTTGTTTAGCAACCTTCCATAATATATCACTCCATTGACCAGTCTTCTTCTTCATCATTGTGCACCTTAGTTTCGGCCACCCTAAGCTACCTTGAACCAGCTTTAATTCCTCAGAAAAATTGCTCAACCAGTCGGCCATCGGAGACCCTCAAAGCTCTTCAATTATCAAGATATTCTAGAAATATTTAGTTTCCAAATTCACTTCCTAAAAATATTCATCAAGGATTGTAACAACTAACCTTTCCTTTCCCCTTCCAAATCAGAGAAACAACTCCATAAACCCTATAGAAATTCGGCCAGCCTAATTTCCTCAGAATTTTCGACATCTACACTACAATTTCTCAATTCCCTTCAATCTCCAAGAACACACACACTACACCAAAAACACCTACTACTTTCTTTCACCTAATACCCATCCAAATCACTTCAAACCTTCACGAAAATCTCCAGATTTGACCTACTTACTGCTGTGAGTCCTTTGACACCATCCTTAACAACAAACTCCTCAAATCATCTTGCTGCTTCGGATCAAAACCAAAAATTTCTGTGAAGGACAAGAACATCTTCAAGGTAAATTTACTCTATCAACTTCATCTTCTCCAAACTTGATCTCTAGTGAAAACCTATGTGAATAAACATACTAATGATCTCTCTCTCTCTCTCTCTCTCTCTCTCTCTCTCTCTCTCTCATGGCCGAAATTCCTCTTCCTTGGCCAGATGACATCTTCTTCCATAATCATGCTCTCGCCATCTCCCTTGGACAAAGTTAGACATCTAGGAGTTGAGATCTATTCTAAAATCCTTCAAGGCATTCATCAATCAAGTAAGTCCCTTCAATCCTTCTTTTAAACTCTAGAATCATGTCTCTAGGATGATGTTGATAGTAGGTGGATGGTGATAGGATTTGAGTATGTATTATTGAGATTGAAGAATGAATATGTGTATGATTGTGAAGGAGATGGGATTTATGCATGGAAGGATTATCTTGGTTGATTGTGTGATGATTTGAGGTTTGATGCATGAAGTATTTGAGATAAAGCATGCTAGAGATTATGTCACCTTTGGTGAATAGGATTTATATACATGTTAGATTATTGAAGCCGTGATCATATTTATGCTAGTAGATGTTAGATCATGTCTTAATAAATTTAGATCTATGCTTATGTGCATGATTTGGATAATTTGATTAATGGAAGGATTGCATATGTTCTTGATTGTGGCTAGCCATAGAAATTTGACCATGATCTAGTTGTCCCTAAACTAATTTATTTCATAAATAAAATATTTAATGATATAAACTTTTCCTAGTAAATGTCGAAAAACCCTAGGAAGGGTAGATTTGGATTATTATATACATAAAGGACATTTTGGTCAAATAAATAATAACTTTGCTAGAAAATAAAATAAAATAATATTATTTAAAATAAAGAAATCAATTAAAGCCTTTTATGGAAATAATTATGATTAGTGAAATATTTATTACTACAAATTTAATTATCATCTTTTAATCAAAACCCATTAAGAATTTATTTATTGTTTTTTAAGCAAGACTCATTAAATTCATTTGCAACTAATTTTAGCTATCAATTTTTTCTAACAACTAAATTATTAATAAATCATTATTTTACCTAAAACTACTTAGGACTCTTGATCAAATAAACTCTAAATTTTCCTTAACAAGATTTAAGCTTTCAACTTATTAAAATTTATTTCCCAAACCATTAATTATTTTAAATATCACACTAGGCTCAACTCTTACCCTATTTACTTATTGTTTAACCTTAAAGCTTTGGACATTAGGATCATGGTAGTAGTAAGTTGTGTTGAGTTAAAATTGAGGAAGTAGATTGTGATTTGTATTTGCCCATGTGGGGTTAGGTCAGCTGTTGGAGACCTTGTTGTTGTGAGTAAGAATCAGGTAAGCTCCTGCATAAAACCTGATTGATGTGAAATGTTTTTCTTATGGCAAGCCAAATGTAGAATGTATGGACATTCATTTATGTAAAGGCAATTGAGGGTTGAACTCTCTCTTATTTCAAGCATTTGAATTATTTAAAAGACAAGGAGCAGATTTGCCAAACCTAAACTCTTTCTAAAGCTGATTTTTACAAGGACTTTGGAAACCCTCAAAATGCCATTTTCATGTGGAACAATATTTTGTTCGTTTTATCCCAAGTAGGAAACGTCGTTGAGTACTCAATAAGGGTGGACTACTAGGACTAGTCCTTAAGGGGTTAGGGTAAGTCTCTCAGTAGGTAGCCACCTCTGAGGGGTGAGTCCTTCCCGGATAGGACGTCAGTCCAGTGGGTCGTGCTGGCCCGAGCTAGTAGTGTTCTTTTCAGTCAAGTGACTGTTTTTACCGGAATGGACACCCGGTTGTTGTTTGGGTATAGAGAATGAGGAGTATCTTGCCCAGTAGGCTGATCACCTACTTATGTCAATCTGCACAAAGTGTGGCATTCTGACCGGCGGTATGCACAGAGTGTGGCATACTGACCATCCGGTTGTGGAGCCCAACGTGTGATAACCCATAATCCTTTCTTATGAGTGGTTGATTTTGTTGATCATGTATGGCTGGAATAGCTAAAACGCCACTCTTGCTTTTGACTAATATTTATTGCTTGCCAATATGTCTCTTATAAAGATTTCGCACTTTGCATCCATGAACTGCTTTCACTAAACACCCAAAGCACACACGGACTTACTGAGATTTCTGTCTCATCACCTTTTTACCATGATTTCAGGTCGATCCTACTGTGGGGATGAGTAGCTAGTAGTATCTGCCTTGGAAAAGATTGTTGTCATTTAATTCTATGTATTGCTTTGGGGAGACAAGAGTAGATAATTTTATTTATGGTTTTGTTTTGGGAATTCATGGATTTATTCTTGGAGTTTTTTTTTTTTGGGTTGTAACAAATTTTTTTAAGTTAAAATATTATTTTTATTCCGCAATTTTATTTGTGTGACCTAGTTATAAAGACCCCTTGTCCTTTGGACGGGGCGACATCCCCGGCCCTGGCGGGCATACGTAGCGGGGTGTTACAAGCCATGTTGTGCACTAGACCAGATATCTACTTTGCCATAGGTTTAGTTAGCAGATATCAGTCAAATCTTAGGGAGGTTCATGGGCAAGCTGTAAAGCATATTCTCAAGTACCTCAAAGGTACGAAGATTATATGCTGGTTTACAGGGTGGATGACTTAGTTCCTACAGGATACACAGGCTCAAACTTCCAAATAGATAATGATGAGAGAAAATTCACTAGTGGATATGTCTTCATCTTGTCTAGAAGAGCTATTTCATGGAGGAGTATCAAGCGATCTTACATTATTGACTTAACCATGGAAGTTATGTATGTGGCAGCTTCGGAGGCATCCAAGGAAGTAGTTTGGCTCCGGAAGTTCCTTTCAGAACTTGGAGTCATGCCATATATGGACAGATCGATTGTGATGTATTAGGACAACACTGGAGCAGTCTCACAATTTAAAGAACCTAGGAACAACAAGAAGGAAAAGTACATTGAGAGGAAGTACCACCTAATCTGAAATTTCATCCAGAGACGAAAAATCATGGTGGAACATATAGCCTCAGAAAATAACCTAACGGATCCATTCGTCAAGCCTTTAGCTGAGAGAGTCTTCAAGAGATACTTAGATGCCATAAGAATAGGCACCTACGGACTTTCTTAATTTTAGAGTGCAAGTGGGAGATTGTTAGAATGTGTGCCCTCTAGACTAGGTTTCTGTTGTAATTATCGAATTTATTAATGAAAGAATTTAATTTCAAAATTTATTTTTGAATTTACATTTTATTTGTGCACAATTTACGTTTGGAAAAGACCCATTGTGTTTAAGTAAGCGATCCATGTGAATGGTGGTCTTTCACAGTAAGGTATGGATCATGGGTTACTTAACACATAAACATTTGTTCTCAACCGATTGATGAGAATGAGAATCTCATCATGTTTAGATTATTGTGTAATAAATTCCAAACAGGGAATGTCTTACCTTTGGCCATTGAGTAGTCCACTCACTTCATAGCATAAGCGTATTTCGAATACGTAGAATAGGACCTGTAATAGTGGTTTCAAAAAGTATTGTTTAGAAGAAACCTAAACTATTGCTGCTATAGTGTAGACTAATACTCTACCGCTTGAGGATAAGTTGGTAGTCTAACGAAGCTGGAAATATGTACTTTGATATACTGCAGTTGAGATTCTATTATAGAGCCAGTATACTTGTATGTTGGGTATATGTGACTAATTAATTAAGACAAATTTGTACAAGATAGCTTTTGCACTATATCGCCCCTTGTGACTATTCGAATGATCTAAATATCCAGGGCCCTAGGGAACATGACTTGGATGTTTGCTTTAGGGTAGCTCCCTTAGAAAGTGAAAACATTCCAAGAGTCGTGGATCATTAGACTAGACGTCTAAGGATGGTAGATGTCTTTTTGAGAAATGTTAGTACACTCTTCCTCCCTAAATGTACGGTGATGCATAGAGGGTATTTTAGTCATTACACCTGTAGGTCGGAGACTTTGCTAACATAACATTGTCCTTGGGGTTCATATTTTCTTATGGTGATATTAGGAAATATTTAAAATGCAAAATACAACTATTTCTATAGTAGGGGTATTTTGGTCATTTGAGTAGCCAAGGCGATGTGTCTTTTAGTTCTCGGAATAGCCCATAAGTCCTGATGATTTTTGGGTTGAGGGATTGGTCTTATATAAAATGAATTTTATTTTATTTGAGTAGTCTGGTTTATTTATTGGGTTAAAATAAAATAAAAGTTCTAAAAAGAGAGAATAATATATTGGCCCATTTGGGTTATTTAATTAATTTAATTATTGGGCTTGTATTAGTCCAGGAATAATTATATTGAATTAAAGGCTTAACCCAATGAACTGGGCCAAGGCTTGAGGTTTATATTGGTCCATTTGGTTTATTTAATTAAATTAATTATTGAGCTTGTATTAGTTCAAAAATAATTAAATTGAATAAATGCTTAACCCAATGAACTGGGCCATAGGCCCATAGGCTTGGTTAATGGCTTAAAATGACATGGGCCTTAGGGCTTTTTTTATTCTACCACCTCTATTTGATTTTTGGATGCCCGAATAATAGCCTATTATAAAGGTAGTTGGGATTCAAGAGAACAGTAGGAGTTTTTCACAAAACGTCTTTTTCCTTTCTCCTCTAGCCGTTCTTCTTCTCTCTCTGTAGACTGTGATCTCTGTGCTAATTAACAGCAAGAATAGAGACACAGAAGATCATCCTCTTCATCCTTAGCCTTCACCAAGCTTCCAGGCATAGATTATATACCGAAAGACTTGAAGCATTGCATTGATGCCCAAACGAAGCCGACGGCTTACGGGACAATGGCTTGAAGAAAGGATCACAGTACCAGTAGTGGTTCAGACAGGATCGCCTGCACCTCCTAGACCAATGATAAAGTGCAGAGGTAAGAAAAAAAATGCTCTTCCGCTGCTCTGTGTTTGCTCTGTTTTCAACATGCTACTATGCGTTTCCATTTTTGCATGTTTAACCTACACTAGAAATCATCAACTAATCTTTGATTACCAAGTTCTTGACAATTAACCCCTTTTGCAAGCAAGTTAAGAGATAACAAATATAAAATAAATTAAATTGAAACCACTATCAACCTCTTTTGCAAGCAAGTCAACAAGAAGAATCAATCAATCAATACCTTAATTAAAATAAGTAATCAAATACTAAGAACAACAATTAATTGATCAAAGAACTAAAATCAATACTAAATCATGAATCTAAAAGAACATCCTCTAAAGATAATTAAAACATTAATTTCAAATTGTCAATAAATTACAAAGAAGATAAAAAAAGAAACCACTCATAGACAAGTAAGCCTTCTTTTTCTTCTTCCTTGAAACCTGCTTGAGCAACTTCCTCTTCTTCTCCAAGAATTCTCCTTTGATCCTCCTAAATCTTGGTGTTTCTTTAGGAGTTTTTTGAAGATATTACATTGAAGAATAGAAAACTACTTTGTACAATGTTATTCTCTTGTATTTATAGGAGTTCAAATTGCCAAAAAAAATGCCTACAAGAATCCTTTCCGTAGTTGAAAGAGTTCCCAAAAGAATCCAACTGAAATTACCAAATTCTACTTGAAAAGGAAAATCCGCCATCTTATGAAGAGTAACAACCGGCACCGGCTTAGCCAGAATAGCTGGCACCGGTCCTTCCTAAAATGCTTCTGAAATTCCTCTATTCTACTCTCTTCTTCCAGAAGTGACCCCCGCCGGCTCAGCTATGTAGGACGGTGCCGATTCAACACTGTTTGGCCCGATTTTGGGCATTTTTCACCATCTTTTTAATATTTCTCACATTTAATCACTTCCACATAAAAGATCGCAATTTAGTAGGAATTAATAGTTATTTGAACATAAAAGCAACACAAATGACCCTCAAAATATAGATACGTTTAGCCCTTATCATTATACAAAAATGTCAAAATTCTTGAAAATGTCATAAATTACTTTAGCAAAAATAATATGATGCATTTCATAAATAAAAACAAAACAAGTGAGTTGTCAAATGTGCCATGAATTTTGCAAGCTTTTCTATACTATACATAAAATAATAATTTTCATCAACCAATAATGAGTTATATGCATAAATAAGTTTACAAAAATCATATGGAACTCATCTTGACAAAAGTAAAGTCAAACTAGATCCTTAGCTAAGTTGGTGTCACATCCGTCCCTTTTTTTGATAATGTCATTTAAACCACAAATCAAATCACATCAATACAATTCCATCCATACTTTGTCTCAACCTCAGCTTTGTCATTGCAATCTCTCAAAAGTTGAAAAAGACCAGAAATACGCCTATAATCACATAATTCCACATATAGTATATAACCATAAACAAGAATTCCAAGGTCGTACCTAAAACAAAATTTCCAAAGGGTGAAATATAGAATAATAAATAGAATATAGTCATCAAAATGTAGTTTTTTTCTTTGTTTCACAACATTCAAATGAAAACAGTGTTTTGGGGATTTTGAATGAATACTCAGAGTACCCTTCAAATGGTTTCTTAATAAAACTATGCAGTAAAGTGTATTTTGTTATGGAATTGTGCTCTAAATCATTTATTATGATTGTATAAAGTATATGAAATACTTTATTTTAAGTTCAAACTCAGGATTGAATAGTATATTCTACCTATTGGTATATGTTTCTTCCTTTAGAAAGTTTTTTTTTTTTTTTTTTGTGATGACCTTGGTATTCTTACATATAGCTTTACAATGTGTGTGGGGATTATGTAACCCCAAGTATCTCTATTAACTTGTTTAGTTGTGGATAAAGAGTAGAGAAGGTATGGGTTCAGATAGAGTTTGATTGGATTGTAACTTATGTTAGTATGATTTGATTGTGGTTTAGACGACATAGTTGAAAAGGACAAAGGATGTGACCCTACACCTAGTTAGGGAGCTAGTTTGACTTTACGTTTGTTAAGGTAAGTTCAACATGGCTTCCTAAAACCTCTTTATGCATATGACTCGTCAATAATTTACCACATAACGCATTAGTTTTGTTGATGTTTCTAAAATCATAACATTATATTTATGAAAGTTATTTATGGCATTCCTAAGAAGAATATATTCTTGTATAATTTTGTAATACATCTCAACTAAAGGTTTGAGTATGTTTTTTAGATTCTTGAAAAATCTTTGTTGTTCAATTTTGGCAATATAGATTGGTTGAACTATTATTTGAGGATTTATAGAAAAACTATGTTTTTGTGCATTTGGAAAAATTTTCCCCATGGCAAAATTATAGCATTTTCCAATAAATGAAAAATGAGAGAAATATAGAATATTTCATCACAGATCTGTAGCAAATTGTAAGAGTTGTATTCCGTCATAAATCCGTGGCAATCTGCCACGGAATAATTTTTTAATAAAATTAAATATTTCCATAGCAATCCCTAGCAGTTTGCTAGGGATTTACCACGGACAATTTGCCACAGCTTGTAGTCTGTGGCCAATCCCAAGTAAATGGCTAAGACTTTGGCATGAATTTATTTTTTCTTCTTCTTTGTTATAATTCTTTTATTATATTAATTTGTATTGATTGTTTTTTGACACCCTTTGAAGAGCAAAGATCAAATGTTTTATAAACTTTTTTATTTGTTTATCTATAACATATTTAGTCTTAAAATGAAATTTGGGAATTAATAATTGAATGTGTTTTAAATTTTTATTTACTGGTTCCCTCACAAATCCGTGACAATTTGCCACGGAATTGCCATGGAATTGGTCAATTAAGTTAATTCCATGGCAAATCCATAGCAATCTGCCATGGAAGAATAAATTTCTCAATTATTTCGTGGCTAATCCATGGCAGTTTAAGAGGGACCTGCTACGGATTTGATTTTTTAATATATTTTTCCAATTCTTTTATTATATTAATTCATATTAATTCTAATTCAATACCTATTGAGAACAAATATGAATTTTTGTATTCTTTATCTCCTTTTTTGAAACACTACCTTAGTGAATATAGATTTTTATAATATCTATATGTTAATTACCTATGTTCATGAAGTAAATTATACGTGCAACAACATATAGCAAATATAGGCATGTCACTTATTTTGAAATATTTCTATGAGCCTTTTGAGTTTAATTTTTAATGTATAATGATTGAGAATATATCAAAAAAATGTGTTAGGCAAAATAAAGATAAAAAGAATGTTAAATTCATTTTTATTTACGGGTTCCCTCGCAAATCTGTGGCAATTTGCCACGGAATTGGTCAATTGAGTTGATTCTGTGGCAAATCCATAGCAATCTACCATGGATTTGCCATGGAAAAATAAATTTCTCAATTATTTTGTGCCTAATCCATGGCAGTCTGCGAGGGATCTGCCACGGATTTGATTTTTTACATTTTTTGCCAATTCATTTATTATATTAATTCATATTAATTCTAATTCAATACCTATTGAGAATAAATATGAATTTCTGTATTCTTTTATCTCCTTTTTTGAAACACTACCTTATTGTTTATAGATTTCTATAATATTCATATGTTAATTACTTGTATTCATGAAGTAAATATATGCATGTCACTTATTTTGAAATATTCTATGAGCATTTTGAGTTTAATTTAATGTATAATGATTGAGAATATATATAAAAAAAATGCGTTAGGTAGAATAGAGATAAAAAGAATGATAAATTTATTTTTATTTACTGGTTCCCTCACAAATCCATGGCAATTTGCCATGGAATTGCCAAAAAATTGGTCAATTGAGTTGATTCCTTGGCAAATGCGTAGCAATCTACCACGGATTTGCCACAGAAGAATAAATTTCTCAATTATTCTGTGGCTAATCTGTGGCAGTCTGCGAGGGATCTGCCACGGATTTGATTTTTATATTTTTTGTGAATTATTTTATTATATTAATTCTAATTCAATAATGATATGCTCTTGGGGTTGTTTTCTAATAAATTTCATGGCTAAATTTAGGGTAAAATGCAAGACCTATCAAAAAGCTCAAACAGCGGTTTTTGTGAAGAAACAAGATACCCAATTCAAATACTAAGACCCTAAGCCAAAATAAAGAACTTAGAACTCTAGAAATAATAATCAAGTCTACTAATTCAAACCCAATAACTCTCTCAAGAGTGTCCTTTGATCTCAATAAAATATCCAAGTTACATTTGAAATGTTATAATGCCATATATATAGGCATCTAAACTTAACTAAAGTGAGATGAAATCTCAGCCATTCAAGCCATTAAATGGTCTAAAATATCCCTATTGCATAATAAAATTCGTAAAAATTTAATTGGGAACAAAATAGAATAAAAGGGAAATTTTTAGTAAAAATTAAGTGTTGCCTGAAGTAACCTTTGTTAGTGTTGTGCTCTAGAGGCAATCACTTGTGTCATGTATATTGCATATTAAATTAATAAGAGGCATTCTTTATCTTTCAGTTTGATTGTTATATCTAAACATGTGTACAAACCGTTAGATAAAGTCCCTAGTACAACACAATGTTAAGGAAATCATGATAGAGATCATGATGTGAGATTTCTACTACACTATGCAGTGTTTGTACTTAAATAATCCCCAGTCATAGTATTAATAAGATGGGACATTATTAATATGCCAAGACTGGCACATGTTATATCTCTTGATTGGATCAAGCGGTGGTTCTCATATCCGTGAGTATTGGGATACTCAGGATTAACGTGTGGATGCTTGTTTTGGAACAAGTTCATCGGATGACCTAGCTACGAGATAATCACTTAGATAACTATTTAGTGCCAATGATAGAATCTCATTATAGCAAGTGTGCAAGTATCCTTAGACTTGAGATCTCCAAGGTACTTTGTTTAACGAGCGTTGTACTTTGATTCTAATCTTTGGAGTTTTATCTAGGACTGCCTATCGGATGGATATTGGGTACAACGTAAAGTAAAAGAAAGTAGTTGAGAAAGTCAATAAAGGATTCACCATTCCTAATAGTAGGAGAGTATATCTCAAGGCCACTTGTAGAAATCATTACTCATGAAGTCCTTGGCCAATGCGACTATGTGATGAAAATGGTTCCAATTGATACACATATCGAGTAATGGATTTCTTGAACAAGTACTAAAATATTCGGGCCAGAATTAATAATATTCTGGAGGGAGTTGGCACTAATTCCATACTCTAGACCGAATGAGATATTGTATAGTGAAAGGAGTTTATTGCACTAATAATTTGCTATTGAAATGTTCATGTCAAGCCACTTAACTTTCTGGACTTTTAGGTGGTCAAGAGTCATTGCTAGATGTCGCTCTTGATATGCTAAATATGGATTTATTAATTAGAGAATTAATAAATTTAATCCTTTATTTTATTAAGGATTATTAATTCTAATATTGTTAGAATTAATTCATATTATGCTACTAATAAGACTAGGAAACCTAATGGGTCACACACAATAAAGGTTTGAATGCTCAAATATATTATTTGATAATATTGTGGGGTTAATTAAGAGAAGGGAATATATTTATAGGTGAATTATAAGTTTGTTATAATTCATGGGACCTAATTGTAATTAAGTAAACTTCAAGGACCAATTTGTTGACAATTGGACGTTGAAGGACTAAGTTACAATTTACGGTAATTATAAATCTATTTCCTTAGGGTAAGAGACACAGACTATTCACGCAATAATAGAGAAACCGTTTCTCTACCTCTCTCTTGATCAAACCCTAGCCGTCTCTCTCTTATTAATCAAACCCTAGCCTCCTAAATTCTACTAGTATAGAATTGTGAGATTGTGAGCGTTCGACCTTGTGTGGATTATCATTAGAGGGAGTTCTTTCTTAGACTTCAGTTGAGCTACTGTGAACCGGTTTTGTGATCTGGATCGCGCTTGCGTTCTTGGAACAAGAAAATTTTAAATTCCGGCTTCAAGAGGTAATAAGCGTGATCTTCTCTTTTTCCCGTTTCTACTGCAAACCCGTGATCCATGGCTTGGATTTCTTGCTATTTTCCGCTGCGTTTAATCTGTTTGATCAATTTAGAAATCCTACAACCCAGCGCTGGGTATCCTACTTGGGACTGGTGCCAGGTTGAATCAGCCCTAATTGAGCCAAAAAGCTGAGGTGACCCGATGCCAGGTATCCTCCTTGGGACTGGAACCAGGTTGAATCTGCCCTAATTTTGCCAGTAAGCCGAGGGGACCCGGCATCGGCAATCCATCTTGGAACTAGCATTGGGTGAGCATTGTCCACTACCAGCTACTGAAACGATGTAATTTTTTATATTCTTAGGCAAAAATCCCCTCTGTCTTGCCCATTCCATACTTAGGCAAAAATCCTCTTCCCACGGATAATTTTTAGGTTCTCGCCCATTTCCCTCTATTAGCTATTACTTTCACACTCCACTACCCACTGTCTTTAGCTCGCATTTCCACATACTGTCCTCTTGCTTCTTGAAATTGGCTGGTCGAAGTTGCAACCAGTGTTTTGAATGAGTAAGGTAAAAATGAACCACGAATTACGTACTTCATTGGTAGCATCAATTTGTTTCCTTTCCCTTTAAATTCCCAACTTTTCCGGCTTCATTACCTTCATCTCCGGTAAATCTCCCAAATTTAGCCTAAAACTTAAGCTTCTTAGTCTGCTCCTATTTAGCATTCCCTTCCTATTTGGTTAATATATCATCCATCTCCCCATCAGCTGTTGTTCTTGAGCAGTAGGGGTTTGGAGTTCCAATTGGTAATGGTAGTGAAGTGGCGAGTTATTTAGCTGATGAACTAAGTTATTCAGGTACTATTCTCTGCACCTCAGTAATTAAAATTGAAGGAAATATATATTATAATATGTATTGCCTATCTTGTTGGGCTCATATAATGTAATTTCAATACGCTTTTAGGTACTTTGTTACTGAACAGAGAAAATAGGGCTTGTGTTTCTTCTGTATTTTGATGGGTTTATGGGATTCTTAAGCCTAAGATTGAATTTTGTGTACTGGGTTGGGAATGTTTTGATATATACATTTTGTTGGAGTTTATTGGGACTAATGCTTAGCCATTTCGATGCTTCCCATCAATGATAGGAATTGGCCGATTTTTGTTTTAGTAAGTTGAATTCCTTACTATTGAGTAGCATATATTCCTCTACTTATGTAAATTATATATATAAGGTGTACTGGTTTTATTTAGTGGACATCTATTCGGATACTATGGCCATATTCTATGTGTGGATTTTGCTTAGATTTCAGTAGTAATCATCTTTTCAATTAAAATAATGTTATTTTGTATGTGTTTTTCTACGAAACTATGCTTCTATGTGTGTGTCCTTCTGTGCAAATACCCTCTGATAGTTTAGAATCTCTACTTACTTTTAGCGATTAGTGTAGGTTAATTTCAGACCTAGTTTTAGAGGTTCTTGAATCCCTTCAATGGTCTAAACTAGCTAAAACTGTTTCTGCTATTTAATGAAGAGAATTTTCTCTGCATTTCTTTCTATCTCTTTGATTCTGGGAATTGGATTTATGGACTTGTTGCAAACTTTTATTTTCTTCCACTACATAATTTACATCTTTCATAGTTGTAGCATTAGCATGTTTTGTTATTCTAGTCTACCATTAATGCAGTCCAGTTCTTTCATTCACTTTTCCTCATAATTGCATATGCTGTTTCCAGGAATGTTTACTGTTAAAAGATTTTCTCGGCCATAAATGTTGTTCTTCTCCAAAACAATCCCTTCAACTATAGAAAGAAATCATCCATAGTCTTTTCACTTAGTTACTCTCCCAACAAAACCTTGAATTAATCTTTTGATTAAAAAACCATAGCATTCTTTGTAGATGGACTGAATTCTTTAATTCCTTTACAACCAAATCAATTCTTGTTTTGAAGCTGAACTTTTTTAATTTTCACTTTTAACATTTCCTGCCCCCTCCATTTAGTTTAGAACCCAATGCTGAAAGTGGAAATAATCACCCATTTTGCCTTAGATTTAATCAGAGAAATAGAGAAATGGGGAATAACGAGCATGAATTTTTTAAAGGACCCTCAAGAAATTCTTGGCAGCCAATCATGACTAGGAACACACCAACCTCAAATCTACTTACACGCTTCTTTCAAGCTATTACATGCTTAAGTTACATTTTTTTATATTTTCTGGTGTATCACTACTCAAATCTGCTTCTTTCAAGGTATTTTCAAAAGAGCAACTGTTCAAATACATTGTGTAGAGGTGTCATGCAGAAAGCCACAAAATATTATTTAGACATGCATAGGATTACTTCACATCTATCTGCAAGGGCTGTATAATCCCTGGGAACTTTAGTTTTTCACATTTTTATGTTCTTAAACATGATTACACAACTAGCTAATATATATTTTATATTGTTCTTTAAAAAAAATTCTTATCATCTATACTTCTTTTTGTACTGTTAGTACTTCTTTTTGTCACATTTGTCTTGATAATATTCCTACCATTATTCCTAATACTGCTGTCTTCTTTTCTTCAACATGAATCTAACGTTTTGGTCACCCTGATGATCCTACTTTAAAATTATTTTATTAATCATAATTAAATGTGAAATTATCTACTCTAATTTATAGACTTCTCTAGTCACAATTAAATGTAATTTTTGATTTACTAATTAATGTGTATGGATCTATCCACCTTGTAGCAAATTTAGTGTCTATATGAAATTTATATATTTTAATATTATGTGAAAATTTCAAATCAAAGTTAAAACTTTTTGGTGCAATCATGGTAGATAATCAGTTACAGAATTTCTTTTGGTATGAAGGTTAGAAATTGGAAACCTAATCATCTTCTGGTTGTCAAATTATCAAATTGATAATTTATTTGTTTATAACCATATTCCAATATCGTGTTTCTTTTTCTAGACTGTGGACAATGATCTTGCACTGAAAATACATATACAAGCGAGGGCAACACAACAACAGTTGTTGCAGCTTTTGCTAAGTAGGGGATTTTGACAAGTAGAGGAATCTCAAGCAGAAATTTCTTTTCAAAGTTATGTAGAATTTCTACTTCTTTCAATAAGCTTAGGAGCTTGAAATGTTCATATCAAAATTAGGATTAGATTAATGTCTAGAATACATGTTGAAAGTAAAGATAGGGAACAGAGGCTACCAACTTTATGAAAAAAAAAATTATCTTCACTGGCAATTTGAAATTCTCCTTAGTGCTTTGGTTTACAGAGGCTTAGTTGTTCCAGACACAGCTACACACCTAGAGGTTCACTGTTCATAGACTTGACAGGGGTTATTAGTGGAGGTTGTTGCCACTACTTTGTGTCTGTAGGAATCCATGTCTTTGCATTTTTGCTTGTACTAACTTGAGGGAGGGTACAAAATTAAGTTGTTATCTCCCACCTGCAACCTGTCCAGAAACAAAATGATTAAAGGGAAACAGTTTTAATTCTCTGACATACACTTAAATTTGTAAAGCACCACTAGCATGTTAGACTACTACTGCCCAGTTACAGAAATGCAATTTTCAACATAAACAAGCTGATAATAATTAGGCAAATTTAGGTTTGTGTTTTCCATTTATGGTGATCTATGTGAGTCTAACCAATTAAATTTTAGAAGATGATAGTTAGATGCTTCATGTTTCTCAATAGAAATCCAACAAGAAGCAGTTTATCCAGAAAATGCTTCATGTTTCTCTAGCCCCTGTTTACTACTAAATTCTAGTATTGTTTAGTAATGCTAAAAGAATCGATGGTATATGACATGTTTCTTCATTTTAATCCATCCCATGTTAGGGTCATTCTTTTCTAGGCTGGATCCACAGATGAATCTTTATTTGTTGTATTATGAGATGAATGATGAATATTGCATCACCTTGATGTTAACATGCTAATATTATGTTAGAATATGCAAAATAGAACACTTACTGTACATTTTTGGAATCACCTTGATGGCTTGTTGCACACTTAAGGAATGAAAATTACTAAGAAAGTAAGCTCATTAAAACATGATAGAGGTTTAGACCATTGTTTTATATATGTACTTGATTTTAACAAGTTTCATTATATTCAATACTTTTATAATTGGTGATTTCTTGTTATGAGAATATGCATTATTGTGATGTTGTGAAGAGGTGAAAATCCTCCTTGGAATTCTATCATGGCAATCAGCGCCGAACTATACTTGCAGGTTATGAAAGAAAGTAAGTGTAATTTGACTTTGGCTAATAATATAGGTATACTTAGATTATAACTATTTTAAAAAGAATTTAATTAAGTTAAAAAAGTTTAATAATATATGGTACTAATATAATATAATATTTTATAAATCAATAAAATAATTTTCAAAAAAATTAACTAAATTATACAACTCAACTCAAATAAATAAATTTCTATTTAGCTACACCTTAAGTATATTTCACTATAAACTTTGAAAGGCCTTTTTTATTGCTCCAAACCACTAAAGAATATGCTCCTACATCCCCTCTATCCCCCATTCCCTTCTTCTTTGTCCCTCCCTTCATTTTTTTTTAAAGTGTAATTTTTAAGTAACATCCTATTGCAAGTATGAAATTAGAAATCGATCTCATGGACTTATTAGAACACTATCATTTATAGATTCATTCTCAATTATTGCACTATAACAAAAGAAAGAATTTTATACATAACAAAGAGTGAATGCTTTTGCCCACTAAGATTCTGATTCATGTTTATGCACAGAGTCACAACCTTAAGTGTTCAATAATGATGACTCATGATTGAAGAAGATTACTAATGGAAGGAGTAAAAAACTACCTCAGAATCCATTAGTTTTGTACAGATGATGATGGCAAATATCTCAAAACCTCATCACTAGCTATAATAAAATTCGGTTTAGGAAAAAGCAAAACACTATGAAAACAACATTAGCTTCAAATTCTGGCAATTCTTTGTACCATCATTCCCTTCCAATGAGGGTAAACCCTCTTTCATTCATCTTCCTTTGTTCCAAAATGGAACTTAACAATTAATGCAGTTGAATCTTGAGGGGCCAATCTAAACCATTTTAATGCATAAAGTCAACTAAATGTATCAGAGGCAGCAATCAATAGTCTTTGGGAATAGTCTAAGCTATTTACTTGTTTTGCAGAATCAAGATTTCTCATGGGACTTTAGATAGATATGGGTGAACTTCAAAATAAGTAGAAGAGTAAAATGGAGTGAAAAGCACTATCATAAGTTTTTTTGGGATGACATAGGACATTACTGGAACCATGCGTAAATCACAGACTTAGATATTTTAAATCTTCGCTAGAGGGGAAAAAAATGGGATAATGATATTATTTGACAGCTTCAAATTGTATTTAACTTGCCATTCTTCTATTCTCATATATTAGCAGACTGAGATTGTAGGCTGTGTTCATTCCTCACAATCCTAATAGAGGTTAAAGTTTATCCTTTTTTCTTGTGTGTACTTTCGACATAAGTGGCACTTTTTTAGTATCTAATATAAGCATCATGAACTTGAATGGGTTTTTATACATAATATTTTGGTATTAGGTTGTTATATATGCTGTTTGTTTACAGGCTTTTTTATTTCTATTATGTTATATGGCAGCATGATATTATGTCCTATGGCAAAATAAGTTTTTTTTTTTTACATAATATGTTGGCATTATGTTGTTATATATACTGTCTTTTTACAGACTTTTTGATTTCTATTAGTGTCCATATGTACTCAGATGTCTTTCATGCATGGGTTGTAGAATGAGACCTCATTTTTTAACACAAAGTCAGTCCACTATGGCAGTTTAAAATATCATCAATGAAAGTAGATGTCCTTAGTTTATAGCTCTTCTCCTGTATAAATGTGTTGAACCTTTTCGTTGCAGTCTGCAGGAACAAAGGGACTTATCATGAAACAATCTTGTTTATTAGGTATTTCCAATACAAGCATTTAAGCAGTCAAATGGTTCACTCTTATTTAAGCATTTAATAGTTTACAGTTGTATTAGGATAGACAAGTTGATCGAACCACTTCTCAGAAAATTCATGGAAACCTCTAACTCTTAACTTAGCAACATAGAATAACCACTCCATTCAACTCTATGGCAATTATTTCAACACCAAAAGACCTATTATAGTGCAAAAAATTTCTTCATAGAATTTATTTTGCTTCATCATAATGGAACCTTGATGGATGAATGGTTCATCCTTTATCTTTGGCTTCTACCCATCCCTATTAAATATGAAGCTTGAATGATTTTCCTTGGTAATCTAATTTGCAACTAGTCAAATGATTGCTTTTGTATAATATATTCCTAAAAATAATCTAAATATTTTTGTTTTGCCAAATTGCTTTTCTAGAAAATTTGATGGAGGATAGGAGTTGGATGTATAAGCTGTATGTGACTAGTGGTAAAGGAATTACAACTGAATTTGTCAGGGGAGTTGATCTATTTCTTCAATATGCTTTATCAAGAGTAGCAACATCCACTAATCCTAATGAAGTTAAATGTCCTTGCACAAAGTGCAAAAATTTGTGTCATCATACTACAGAGGAAATCAAATTGCACTTGTACAGAAAGGGATTTACCAAAGATTATTATAATTAGACATGTCATGGCAAAGAATTACAAAATCTACCACACATGTCCAACATAACTGTGGATGGAGATGCTTCAAGATCAACCAATCGATATTGGGAAATGATCATAGATGCAGAAGGACCAAATTTTTTCCAGATCCATCCTCCCCTACTACTAAAAAACCTCCTAATTCTGATGCTCAAAAATTCTATGATATGTTGAGAGCTACAAATACTCCCATATGGGAAGGGTGTATGAGCCACTCGCTCATGTCTATAGTATCGAGATTACTGAATATTAAATCAAAAAATAACTTGTCAGAGAAAGACTTCAACCAAGTCGTGACATTGATGAAGGAGGTTTTACCTCAAGGGAACAAAATGTCCTGTGACTTCTACCAAATAAAGAAGTTAGTTACCGGACTTAGGTTACCAGTTCAGAAGATTGATGTTTGCACCAATAGTTGTATGCTTTATTGGAGAGAAGATGTTAATAGGAGAGATTGCAAGTTTTGCAGTCATCCTCGCTATATGAGTAGGAAGAAGGTAGGAAAAAATAAGCAGTAGAAGGAAATCTCCTTTAAGCGAATGTATTATTTCCCAATTACACCAAGGTTGCAAAGACTATATACATCCAAAACAACTATAGAACACATGAGATGGCACACAGAAAGCCCTATTGAGCAAGGTGTAATGAATCATCCTAGAGATGGTGAAGCTTGGCAGCATTTTAATCAGACTTACCCTGAATTTGCAAACGAGGTGAGGAATGTTAGACTGGGACTTTGCACAAATGGTTTTGCATTATTTGGAATATCGAGGAAGCAATACTCATCGTGGCCTGTTATTATCACTCCGTACTACCTACCTCCATAGATGTGTATAAAGAATTCGGTGATGTTTTTGACAATCATTATACCAGCGTCAAAGAATCCTAAGAAAAAACTAGATGTGTGTCTGCAATCATTGATGAATGAATTGAAGCAGTTGTAGTTTCATGGTGTCTAGACTTATCATATTTCAAAAAAATAAAACTTTCATTTTTAGGCAGCCCTTCAGTCGACCATCAGTGACTTCCCTACATATGGCATGTTGAGTGGGTGGAGTACAATAGGGAAATTTTCTTGCCCACATTGCATAGAGCAAACAAAGTCATTCCAACTACAAAATGGTGGGAAATAATATTGGTTTCATTACCATCAACAATTTTTTCCAATTGAACACCTTTTTAGGAAGGACACCATGTTTTTTAGAAGAGATAAAGGTGAGAAAAAAATCACCAACTCCATCACGTAATTTAGGTGACCAAATGTGGAATCGAGTTTGTAATCTTTCCAAGATAATCGAGACTGCAATGGAGCTTGGGAAGACTGATGGTAGGGGTGAATTCCACAATTGGGTAAAATAGATTATATTTGGGGATTTGCCTTATTGGCGCACAAATCTCATTCGTTACAACTTAGATGTGATACATAATGAGAAGAATGTTTTTGATAATGTGTTGAACGCTATCATGGATGTTAAAGGAAAGACCAAAGATAACATAAAGGCTCGTGTGATTTGGTTAGGGTATTGTAACTGCCCAGAACTTTGTGTAAGTCGAGAAGGGAATAGGAAAGTATATATACCAAAAGCATGCTATACTTTAACCAAAGAACAAAAGAGACTTTTACTTGAGTGGGGTAAAGAATTGAGGCTTCTTGATGGTTATGCATCCAATATTTCCTGGTGTGTTGATTTGAAAGACTTGAAGATGTCCGGCATGAAGAGTTATGATTGTTACGTGTTTATGGAGAGATTACTTTCCATAGCACTAAGGGAATTTCTTCCAACAAATATATGGAGTGTTTTAACTGAGTTAAATCTCTTCTATCAGGATTTGTGTGCTCCTAAGTTGTCGGTTACACATATGTGCAAACTGGAAAAAGATGTAGCACTGCTAGTATCAAGCTGGAGAAAATATTTCTACTGGGGTTTTTGATGTGATAGAACATCTAATTGTGCATTTACCTTATGAAGCTAAAGTTGGGGGTCCTATTTAATATAGATAAATGTATCCATTTGAAAGGTATGTTAATGCAAAAGGGACTTAAATGTATCAAATTTCAGCCCTATATACAAATATAAGTTTTTGACTTCATGACTATTTTTCCATTTAGGTACTTGCATCATTTGAAGGTTAAAGTAAAAAATAAGGCTAGAGTTAAAGGATCAATTTGTAATGCATATTTAGTTGAAGAAGTATCTACATTTTTCTCCTATTACTTTGAGCCTCACTTGCAAACAAGACATACTACTCAAGCTCGTAATGATGTGGATGACAATGAAGCTCTAGTTCATGAACAGAAGAATTAAGAGCTGCTACCAATTATATCTTGCTTAATTGTGAGGAAGTGCAGCTATATATTACGTAAGTAGGTAAGTATATATATATATATATATATATATATATATATATATATATAAACACAATTTTGATCATAATTGAGCTACTAACAACCTTGCTAATATGATATAACACTTGTGATGACTGATTCAGCAAATTCAAGCAGCATGTGAGGTCTTTGGCACCAACTTTAACGGACCATGAAATTAAAAGAAGATTCTAAAATGAGTTTACAAGATGGTTTAAGGCTTACGTAAGTTTGGCAATGTATACAAAGTGTTTGATTATTTGATAAAACACTGCCACTCATGTGCTTAATTTTTTTCATTTAAATAGATTCATGATCCAAGTAACAGAGAAGATAACATATGCCTAAAGAATTTATCTTGGGGACCCTTAGTGGAAGTAAAGTCATTTAATGGTTACTTTGTAAATAGGTTTATATTCCACACATATAACCATGGGGATGGAAAGAAGACTATGAATAGTGGTGTATCTGTTAAAGGTAGTGGAGATGGGACGTCTAGGAATGATTATTATGGAATTTTGAAAGAAATAATTGAAGTTGAATTTGTTGGCAATCCAATCCAAACAGTCATACTTTTTAAATGTGATAGATTTGATACCACACCCAATCGGGGTACAATAGTGCATTCTCAATATGAGCTTATTGACACTAATCACAAGAGGAGCTATGTTGGATTTGATCCATGTATGTTGGCCCATCAAGCTATGCAAGTATATTTTACTTCATATCCTAGTAGCAAAAGACCAAAGTGTGATTGGTTAGCCATATGCAAAAAGTACGACATGTAATTAATTCACCATTAGTTGACAAAGCATACCAAGAAGATGTGGATGAAGCTGAAGTAATAATCATATATATAGGAGATGACATTGGTCTCTTGGCTCACAAATCTGGTGAAAATGAGGTGGTGGCTACTAAAGTAGAGTTTATTACAATGTCAGAAAATGACTCAAAGAGGATGAAGGAGAAACTGATTGGAAACGAATGATGAAAATGATGACATTGGTGAAGAGTATGTGTCTGATGCTGAATCAGAATAGCGATTATTTGTAACATAATATAAATTGGTTAGTAATTTCATTAGTTTTACTTGTAAAAAAGTGCCTTGCACATGTTACCTAAAAAGTGCTTAACTTATCAATGTCATCTTCATTTCTACCCTCCCTTTTTCTTTTAATCCTTTGTTATCCATAAAAGGTGGATTTTTTGGCTTTATATATGGAACAAAACATTGAATTTGTTAAAGAAGTCCCTTTATTTTACAACCTATAGTCTTATAAATATTTCATACTTCTTCTTCTTTGTCATTTTTTTTTTTTTTTTGTCATCTTCATCTTCTCTTCTTTTAATTAAGTATTGAAAACACATTATTATTGTCATATGACTTATTGTTATTATTACAAAATTAACTTCAGCGATAACTCAATACTAATAGACAAATATGGCTAAAGGGGGAGGCAAGATGTGTTCAAGTCATGGTTCATTTATATCTGCTCCAAAGGTAGGGCAACCTTCATCTCATGCCCTAGAAGTTAGAACTCCAGTTGCCACTCCATCTTCTAGTTATCCTGATGCGTTGCCTTCTTCTACTTACCAGCCGATATCTATTTCTGCTCCCAGTCAGATACCCCTGGACAGCAATAGAGCTGTTGAACAGCTGGGGTTTTCCCTACATACACTAGAGACTTCTTGTCTTCTTGTGGTTGGAGGTGTACGATCTACTTCATGTCCGCCTACCGATCCTAGACAGCATCAACAGGGTGCTGAGTCTCCCAGTCCATTAGTGCACCCTTCAGTAGCTAGTGTTACATCACATCACGTGGATAATAACCAAATCGAGCCCTATGGTGATACGTAAGTAGCACATAATGTTGTTCTTATATTTTACATCAATTCCATGTTCTGTGCTGCTATCTAGGTTGCTCGACCCATTTTGTGGTCTTTTCCCCTTAATTATTTTTCATTCAAATCTAGCCTATTATGTTTAGGTTATTAACAGTTGTCTAATTATAATAGATTCACATGTCAGTCTAAGTGTGCAGAAACTATTACCATAATAATGAAGTAACGATTTACGAGGTGTTGGTCGTGATTCAGCGATGTACCTACTAATGTCAGGGATGTTTAGTTTTGGGAGTTTGCTATATGTATTTGTCTATTACTTTTTTTTTTCTATATGAAACATTTACTATCAGTCTAAATACCTATTATCTACCTTCATCTCAAAATGAGTAGTTCTTTTACAATGTACTAACATGTTTATTATTGTGGAAACACTGGACATGGCACCCAGATCATTTGCCACAGATACGTTCAGCGTGAGAGGAAAGATGTCGAGTAAGAATGGCTGACACCCTTTCAAAAATTAGGAATGTACACAAGAAGAGGCTGGCTTGGATATCATAGGACATATATAACAAATTGTGCAGACACTGGCAGTCCAAGGATTGGCAAAAAAAATCACATGTGGCAAAAGAAAATAGAAGGGCTAGCTCTGCCAAACACACTGGAGGTTCCATCAGCTTTACGGAGCATAAGTCAAGAGTGGTATTTTCTCTTATATGATCTATAATTAAATGTTCACTTTAATAATTTCTATTAAATTTGTGCATGTCCAATCAAATTCTGAACTTAATTATCACTTTAATACTTCTTGCATCGTGCAAAGCAAGGGGATGACTTTGACTATCTTTCATTGTTTGAAAAATTACACCAGTTTTAAGATGGGCCCAATAAGGGTGAATTTATAGATGAGAGATCCTACAAGATCATTGTATGTTACATATTAATTTTATTTTTATAAAATTGCATAATACTTTAATTTTTGTTTATATTTTCACCTTCAAATTATTTAGGAAGATGTCTAAACGATGAAGTCACAGTATTCTCAAATGGAATCTACTGATTCAGCATCCACTCCAAGTTCCATGCCAGATAAGAAAGCTATGATTTTGTTGGTTGCGGGTGGATTGAAAAAGGGTAGGGTCTATGGCATGGGATTCGAGGCCTCATGCTTCAGACTTCAGTACCATTAGTCTGGGGCTTCGCCTTCTGGATCATCAGTAGATATAGAAAAGCTTCGTGGTGAGCTTCAGCAGACCCTTTAGTAGCAGCTTCAATAGTAGCTTCAGCAACAATTGGACAAGAGGACAAAGAGATAGAGAAAGAGAGGAAAAAGATGAAGAGGGCTTTGGAGAAAAGAGGATAAGAAGATCTCTGCATTGATTGAGACGAATCGCATGATGATACAACATCTAAACTTACAAATGCTCTCCATTCCCTCTTCTGACTCTGATGATTCTAACGAGGATAACTCTGGCCCTTCAGCAGCTGTTGATAGTTAGATTGGTTTTATTTTCATAAGGATGTTATGTTTGGATCATTTTGATTAGTGATTTAGTATTGTATTGAATTTGTATTTGCTATTTATAGATATTTTGATGGTATATAATTATTTGTGTATTTAGACTCTAAACAAATTATGGAATTTTATGGTTCGCTAAAACAATTATGGTGAATGTGTTTTGTTGTTGTGCATTGTGTGCTGGGAATTTGATTTGAGACGTTGTAGGCGGTGTGTTGCACATGTGTACAGTGAGTATGATACTCCAGAACATTGTAGGTTGTGTATAGTGCATATGTGTGTATGGATAATAGATTATAATTGTTATAGGTTGTTTGTTGTGTATATGATTGGGGAATGTGATTGGAAACTTTGTAGGCAAGAAGTGTGACGGGGATTGTGCATGTGTGTTGTGCATACTAGTTGCTATGGAATTGTGAATAATGAAATGTAACAAGTTTTGAAAGCTGAAATTGTAGATAGCATGTTACCACGGATTTTGATTCTATGGTAAATCTGTGGAAATCTGTCACGGATTTACCACGTACAATTATTTGCATATTGATTCCGTGGCAAATCCATGGCAGATTTGCCATGGAAGATAGTACCAATGGATGTAATCCATGGCAAATCCGTGACAAATTTTTTTGCATATTGATTCCGTGACAAATCCCTAGCAGATTGCCACGGATTTGCCACGAATAGGACCTGCTTGAGTACCGTCCATGGCAAATCTATGGTAAAGTATTTGCCACAGATAATTATTTGTATATTGATTCCATGGCAAATCCATGGCAGATTTGCCACGGATTTGTCGCAGAAGACAGTACCAATGGATGTAATTCGTGGCAGAACAATTACTTTGCATATTGATTCTATGGCAATTTGCCACAAATGGGACCTACTTGAGTTCCATTCTTGGTAAATTCATGGCACATTGCCACGTCCGTCGCAAACTTTTCCCGTTGTGATTAAATTTTTTGTTGCTAACTATACGGAATTTGCTCGCAAATCCATCGCTATTTGCGACAGATACGTATTGCCATTGCAAAAATATCTCAGCGACAAATGTGTTTGCTTATTACATCATTCGTGGCAAATCTGTGGCTAATTCTAGTTTAGCCACGGATTTGCCATGGAATTGTCTGTGACACATTGACAGTTTTCTTGTAATGGTACCAGGACAAATAGAAAATTGGTTCTTAGCTACTAATGGAGTTTTTATCATAGAGAGTGGCCATGGGATAGTAAGAAAATTATTTATGACTAGCGTATGGTTGTACACCCTACTCCTTTAGGGAGAAGTCATGGCTCTCGAAGCCTCGAGCAATTTTGATTCAATAATAGCTCCAACTATTTATAATTTGAATAGCCCAATATTTGTTAACTATTTACAATTTGATTAGCTCAACATTTGTGAATTTCATTTGATTTTCCAAAAATTAGTTTTACATGTTTTGATAAATTTGTTATAATTGTTTCACATGACAATTTTGATACACTTCATATATAACACCCCACAACTATGGAGCCCAATAGATTAGGGATGTCACCCCATCTAAATAACAAGGGGTCTTTATAATACCGTAAACTTAATAATAAAACTCTGAAAGCTTAAATAACTCCAAAAATAAACATCTATTATAAAGCCTTCGAATAATTACATAAACTCCCAAATAAGATATATCTAATTAAACATCCATAATAAATCTGAATACAAAATAAATGAGTCTCAAAATAATATCAACATTATTTCTTTTTAGTTTTGAATCTATTCAAATCTCCTTGTAAAATATGAATAAAGTAGTATGAGACAAATATCTCAGTAAGTTCTGTAGAGTGCAAATAATTCTATTTTCAAAACTCTTTTCGTGATGCATGAACTCAAAATCTATATAATATGCCTTCAAAGATTTCTACAAATATATTTTTGCGAGAATTTATCAAGTACACAAGAAATAGATTAACTTGAAAATTTTTGGGATAAAATGGCCATTCCAAATATCCATTTCAATAAACTTTGGGAACAAATCAAAACATTTCCAATTTGAGCTTTGAACCTAATATCGATTCCATATCACCAAGATACCGAACCTTTATAGGTACATAAATGATGGGCAAATCACATCACAATTCCAACCATATTACCAAGGTACTATACCATTACAAGTACATCAAGTAGGTGTACATCCTACTAAGAGAATATACCAACTTATTTTCTCATCAAATGCCCAAGGCCTGGATGTCCGAGGAGTTCAACTCTAGATGAGGGCGGCCTTATCACAAGTACTACCACCTTGGAAAGTAAGAGTTGAACTCCTGGAGAAGACCTTATACTAGAAATCTTTCTCAGACTCATATAAGCTAGTACAAGAATAATGACCCTTTGAGTACTCAAGAATTCACAATCACAATACACTTCATATTCAAAAAAACGAGATTGTTTAGACCCAATGGATCCCATCCCTTCTATTTTTAGAGGAGGGGCTGCAGAGACAGCCAGGTAGTTTGCCTAGAAGTAGCCACCCTTGAAAGAATGCATTTTTTAGACCTATAAAAAGTGGAAATTATCAAGTAATAAAAAAAAAAATAGGTCCGAATATCCTACCAGAATGATTTAGAAGATCCACAACCAAAAGAGTGGTATTTGCTCGCAACAACATAATAGAGGCAGTCAATCAAAATAATTTACAAATATACATATCATTTCTATTAACAAGAGAAGGCATTTCATGTTTCATAAATCTCATATCGCGCATAATAGATATAAATATTGATATTTGGGGCCAAACTATTTTCAAAGCATGCAATGAATTTCGCAAATAAATGCATAGAGAAAAGATCATGATATGATGCACATCAGTACCTTTGCATTTTGGCTCCATATGCTAATATCATCAATTTGAGAGAATTATCAAAATAATCTTCCTCAAAGCATTTTCTCAACATCATATACATTTACATTTCAAGATTATAGAGTATTTCTTGTTTTCCCCAAAATAACTTGAATATAACATTTATCACATTATCATAAGATCATTTGTACAAAAAAATTTCAAATACACAAGAGTTTTTATCAACTTCCATAAATATTTCCAAAAGATACAATCATTTATGATAAAGGTTTGTTATGTAATGCAAGGACTTATTTCATAACAAAAATCACTTTCATGAATGCTAAGACATGCAAGTCTTCCAACATAATTTATACAAAATAGGTTTTTGTGAAATGTAAGGACTTATCTTAATCCAAGTAAAGAATTGTCCTAAATTATCTTTGATTTCCACAGTCCTTAATCTCCATCAAATCTAATCATTAAACCATTCATGAATCAAACTCTCATAATAAATTCCAAGGTATTGAAATCAAATTCAATAGAAAAATCTACTCCAATAACTTCACCATAACAAACACTCAAATTTTTCTTCCCAAAATACATGTCGTGCATATAACTCCAATCACAATATATCATTATTATCATCATTAAATAAGCATAAAGTCAAGGAAATATCATGCAATTTCACTCAGCAAGTTAGCTTTTCAAGTGTCATTCAAGAACAAAACAAGTTCCTATAATTAACTTCTATCATAGATAAAGCTAAAAATGAAATCACTTGCTAAATGAAATCTAAAATTAGTTTAAATATCAAAGTTCTTGGAAAAACCTAATATGAAATTCTAAAACATAATATAAAGGAATCAAATCATATCTCATATAATTTATAGTAAAATAAAATTCATTTCTAAAATCTACCATATTCAGCAAATTTGCTTCAAATGAGGAAAATAAAGCATTATTTGAGATATCTAATTAATATAGCAAATGAACTAGTTTTTCCAAGAAAATTTCTACATCATAGTTCAATAATAATAGAAAATTTTGTAAAAATTTCAGGCTGAGATCATGTCTCTATGTGTGTCATTTTCAAACTCAAACATAAAGTATTGCTACACTAACTCTAAAAAATAGTTTTTGGCAATGATTTTCATAAAATCACAAAGAAAAATTCACAAATAATTTTCCAGTGATTCTTGTTACAAAATACTCTAACACATTCTAGTTTAATACTATAAAATTTTAGATCAAAATTCAATTAGAAAAGGTCTCAAATAATTCAACAAATTTGCATCCAGAACACAGTTTCTCAAACATAAAATAGAGCAACTTTCAAAATTCAAAGACTAACTTTTAGATATGATATTCATACAAAAACAACATTAAATTTCTCTTCAGATATGGTATTTTTATATAGAAATAGTTTACAATAGATCCCTGACCGACTTTTTTTCAAATTTAAAACCAAAACTTCAAGTAATCAACAATTCAATAAATAATGTTCTATTTTATAAGCAATTCCAATCATAGATCCAACATCAATTCTTCATAAATCTCAAATAAATCAACTCATAAACATAGTATAACATGTTATAAACAAGAAATTATCAACTTCCTTTCATAAAAGTAATCAAAACAACATTTTTTTTTAATGAAAGATATAAATTTGTCAAGAAAATCTATTTTGCTCAACTTGAAAAATTCAATTAGTTCTAAATTTATAGCCTCTTGAAGAAATCAAATAAAACTCTTGAATCATAGCAATTAGAGACTTCAATCTTCAACTTCCAAGCTAGAGTTCTTCTCTATGTTCAAGAAAAATGAAAGGGAAAAGAGGAAGGGGAGGAATCAGCCAAGAAGAAGAGCAAGAAAGAAATTTTTCTTAGGGGAGAGAGACTTGGATGAAATCCCTAAAGAAATAAGAAAAATTCTAGTTTTGTGACGTGCAAGAAAGAATGAAGGGTTGTGATTCAATTACTTGGCCAACAAGAATAATTAAGGGCTAGGATTTTATTACATTCGATGGTTAGGATTCATTTAATGAAGGGTTCAGATCTTACAAGACGTAGAGTCTTGATTTAATTATCTTGGTTAAGGCTTGAATTGAATGGCTTAGATTGTGTTAAATGTAAGGTTTAAATTCAAACAAATAGGTTAATAGGATTTATCTAAGTGGATTTACCCCTAAAGATGTTTGGCTCAACAATGTGGGCAGGCGCCAGTTTAACACTGTTTGGCCCGATTTTAGGCATTTTTCACCATTTTTTAAATATTTATCCCATTTAATCACTTCGATACAAAAGATATCAATTTAGTAGGAATTAATACTTATTTGAACAAAAAAGCCACACAAATGACCCTCAAAATATAGGCACATTTAGCTCCTATCACATTCCCCCACACTTAAGCTTTGCTTGTTCTCATGCAAATAAGAACAAAACACGCCAAGCAAATATCTTATAAACAAGGAGTTTTTTATGGACATTGTCATTCTAGTAAAGATATTATCCTTCTTCTAGTTCAAGAATTCAATCCAATACCTATTCAACCAAGCCAATTTCATGTAAACTTATGTATTAAGCTAGATATAACCAAGGCCATTGAAGTTGAGTTACACAAGTACATATCTATCCAATATATTTCACCCTATTCCTCAAGTCAAGAATGCAAACATTGTGATTTATATAAGTTAGGAATAATAATCAACTTCAGTCCTACAATTTCCAAACTACTACATTCTAAGTAGTAAACTAGGGACATTCTCACTGTTTTCTTCTTGGGACTTCATAACCTCAAGTGAATGGATTTCTCTTCACTTAGTGTATTGGCCCTCTTAATTTTTCAAAGCATTTTTTTTCACTATCGCACTCTTATTTTCTCTCGTCTCACTTTTTCATTCTTTTCTTTTTTTTTCATTATTTTTTTGTTTTCTTTTTTTTTCTTGCCAAAATGGGCACATACATCCCTTTTTGTTTTATTATTTTTTTCAACACATTTTTTTCTCTCAACCTCACCTCTCACCCTATTTACTTAAACCCAGAATAATGACTAGTTTAGAAAATCATAGAATCAAAATAAATTAAAATTCCATACACATATTTTCCTCACAAAATCAACATCAATCCTCAAGAAATAAAATGTCATAACATCTACTAAAACATAAACAAGGTTAATCCAAATTCTCAAAACTTAGCCTATACCACACCAAATATATAAGTTTACACAAAACCAAACTCAACCAAATAAATCTTAAACCAAATTCTTATACCAAAAGAAAAATAATAACAATACCATAACATTCTTGCAATTTAACTCCAAAATTTCGAAACGTTTAAATTTTCGAATTTTAGCCAAATTAACCTAAAATTTCTAGAAACACCAACGAAATTGCCAACAATTTGGACAAAGAATATCACCAAACTACTCCCCCATACTTAAACTGGACAATGTCCTCATTGGCCAAAAATTAACACAAGAAAGCATCTCCAAATGGATAAAAAATTATAAAAGGTTAGAAAGTTAAGCAATACTTTCCAAGTGCAATAATGCTCCAATAAATATTAAAACTTGGAGAAGAACAATAGAGCTTGTTCAAGAAGACTTGATTCAAACCTACAAAAGAAAACCCAAACAAAAGCATGAGGAAAATAATAGTAAAAGAAAAACACACCAAAAATAAAACACACTAAAGTGAAATACTAATAAAAAATACTCACCCACACTTAAGATGGAAAATACTCTCCTTATGGGGGGGGGAGCAAAAAGATACCCAGCAAGTTAAACAAAACTAGACCCAAAACAAAAATACAAACTCTTTCCACTCGTCATGCTTTCTCATCAAACTTTTGTAAAAGAAATTAAAGCTCCAAGTAGAATATAGGCATGATGAATGTAGAAAAAAATGGAGGTTTTTGTAAGAAACAAGGTTCATTGAAAAATTTAGTTGCAATGAATGTAAATGCATGACCCTCCTTCCGTAGCACCTTCTGAGACATACAAATCAACTTCCCAATTAAAAGATGCAAATTATGTCTAAAAAGTGTATAAACATTAGAATCATCAATTATCCATTCAAAGGATTTATCACAATGGAAATTCCCTTTTAAACTTAGGAGTGTAGATCTTAAAGACGGGATCATGAAATTCTTACTTTTCGATGCATATATGGTCTACAAAAACTGAATCACCTCCCTTTGAATAGGGTGAAGGGTAGAATTTGTTAACATCCTCCAAAGATTTTGTATGATGTAGAATTAAAAGATCCAACTCCTTAAGGTATGGTAAACTCAACACATCATCAATGGCATTAGTAGGCTCCATAAATCGAGAGGTATCTTGTTTTTCTGTGATTTTCAATTCCGTATTGCAGATCTCATCAACCAACCTTTCTAGTTATGTTCTTTTAGACCTTATTTGTTGGGATGATTCTTCGTACCCCTTAATCGAAGCATTGGCATTATTAACAAAGGAATTTATGGATGCTTCAAGTGACGTCTCACTCATAACATCAACGCGAGCTTGCAATTGGGCCAATCTACTATCATTGTAGCTCATTTGATTTTGTGCCCAGTGCCATGTACTTCTCCAAGAATGATTGTCCATGATAATGTGAACTCGCACACAAAGAAAAATAAAAATCAAATCGAAATGAAAAATAAAGAATAGCAAAAAAATTAAACAAATCAAAAACAAAATCATATACTAATAAAAAGACTTAAATATTCATAAAGTACCTAAAAAATACAGTGATGTTTACAAATACAACAAATGCTAAATTAACAAGACTTGAGTGTTTCTGATAGTGCCCATCTCCGGCAACGGCACTAAAAACTTGATGCGTGTTTTTTAGTGTAGAAAATATTATCAACAAAGTCCACAATCAATCAAAATTTAATTAAAATGCTAATAAGTAAAACCACATATACAGGCAAGTATACCCATCATATAGTATAAGGAATAGTAAGTATCGAATCCACGAGAATTTAGGCTTTCACCATACTTTACCCAAATCTTTATTGTTTAGCTAATAAAATAAGAAGAGATAAATAAAACACTAATCTAATATACGAGAGAAAAGTTAAGTCACACAAGAAAAGTCACAAGGATAATCAAAGAGTGAGAATAAGGAGAAAAGACGTATAAGTAGACAAAAATCCTCAAATATACAATAATGATTGACTAGCTATTCTCTCAATTTATTAATATCCTGGCATCATGAAGGATTGAAGTATACCTACTTCATTTGCAATCCATAGAATCGTATCTTCTAGTTAAATCACTGAATATATTTTATCTTAACTAATTTATCCAAAAGATGCATTAAAATCAATCCTCATATAAATCCTTATATTCTAGGTGATTTAAAGCATGAAATTACCCAACGAATCTATATTTTAGCAATAATCAACAAATCTTTGATCATCCAAGTTCTTGACAATTAACCCCTTTTGCAAGCAAGTTAAGATATAACAAATATGAAAATAAATTAAAGTGAAGCCACTATCAAACTCTTTTGCAAGCAAGTCAACAAGAAGAATCAATCAATCAATTCCTTAACTAAAACAAGTAATCAAATATCAAGAACAATAATCAATTGATCAAAGAACTAAAATCAATATAAAATCAAAATTCCAAAAGATTGTCCTCTAAAGACAATTAAAACATTAGTCTCAAATTGTCAATAAATTACAAAGAAGAAAAAAAAACCACTCATAGACAAGTAAGCTTTCTTTTTCTTCTTGATTGAAACCTTCTTGAGCAACCTCCTCTTCTTCTCCAAGAATTCTCCTTTGATCCTCCTAAATCTTGGTGTTTCTCTAGGAGTTTTCTAAAGATATTGTATTGAGAAATTGAAAACTACTTTATACAATGTTATTCTCTTGTATTTATAGGAGTTCTAATTGCAAAGAAATGCCTACAAGAGTCCTTTTTCGTGGTTGAAAGAGTTCCTAAAAGAATCCAATTGAATACTAAATTCTGCTTGAAAAGGAAAATCCACCCCCTTATAAATAGTAACAATTGGTGCCAACTTAGGCAGAACAGTCGGTGCCAGTCCTTCCTAGAATGCTTCCGAAATTCCTTTGTTCTACTCTATTCTTCCAGAATTGACCGCGAACCAATTCAACTATATGGGCTAGCGTCGGTTCAACACTATTTGGCCTGATTTTGGGCAATTTTCACCATTTTTTTAATATTTCTCCCATTTAATCACTTCTACACAAAAGATAGTAATTTAGTAGGAATCAATAGTTTTTTGAACATAAAAGCTACACAAGTGACCCTCAAAATATAGGAACATTTAGCCCCTATCATTATACAAAAATGTCACAATTTTTGAAATGTCATAAATTACTTTAGTAAAAATAATATGATGCATGTTATAAACAAAAATAAATAAATAAATAAGTTCCCAATTATGCCATGAATTTTGCAAGCTTTTCCATACTATACATAAAATAATAATTTTCATAATCCACTAATGAGTTATATGCATAAATAAGTTTATAAAAATTATATGGAACTCATCTTGACAAAAGTAAAGTTAAACTAGATCCTTAGCTAAGTTGGTGTCACATCCGTCCTCCTTTTCGACAATGTCATTTAAACCACAAATCAAATCACATTGATACAATTCCAGCAATACTTTATCTCAACCTCAGCTTTATCACTACAATCTATCAAAAGTTGTACAAGACCAGAGATACACCTATAATCACATAATTCCACATATAGTATAAAACCATAAACAAGAATACCAAGGTCATACCCAAAACAACATTTCCAAAGGGTGAAATATAGAACAATAAGTAGAATATAGTCTTCAAAATGTAGTTTTTTCTTAGTTTCACAACATTCAAATGAAAGCAGTGTTTTGGGAATTTTGAATGAATACTTAGAGTACCCTTCAAATGGTTTCTTAAGAAAACTATGCAATAAAGTATATTTTGTTATGGAATTATGCTCTAAATCATTTATTATGATTATTTGAAATATTTTGAGTTTGTAAAACATTGAGATGATTGATTTTTACATATACCCTACAAATTCACTTGAAGGCTTTAAAAGGGTATTTTAATCTTTTACTTTGTTTTATGTTCAAACTCAATATTGAAGAGTATATTCTGCCTATTGATATATGTTTTATCCTTTAGAAATTATATTTTAGTGATGACCTTGGTATTCTTACATATAGCTTTATAATGTATATGGGGATTATGTAACCCCAAGTATGTCTATTAACTTGTTTAGTTGTGGATAGAAAGTAGAGATGGAGGTGTGGGTTGAGGTAGAGTTTGATTGGATTGTAACTTATGTTAGTATGATCTAATTGTGGTTTAGACGACATAGTTGAAAATGAGAAAGGATGTAACCCAACACTTAGTTAGGGAGCTAATTAGACTTTACTTTTGTTAAGGTAAATTCCAAATGGCTTCATAAAACTTCTATATTGTAATACCCTGTATTCTTGATTGGCTACTACTTGTAATAGGATGACAATTTGTATCAATGACCAGAACAAAAGATGATCAGTATAATGAAGCGAATATTTTGGTATAATAATATTTTGTCGGGACCTGGATGTAATTATTAGATTTGCTCTACCCGTACCCTAAATATTTAGAAGGCTACTACTATTACTAAAATAAGAATTTGAGGGTACGCTGAGAATGAAAATTGATCAATGCAATGAAACACACGTTTTGGTATGAATTAAGCTATTCGGGTTATCGAGGGTATTTTTGTCATTTTGACCGTGCCCACGAATTTGACCAAACTGAGAAAGAATTGAAGAATTTGAGTATTACCAATGGATTTAGTGAAATTTTTGGAGTTGAATGGTAAAGTAAAATATTTTTCTATTTCAGACCCGATTTTGGTCATTTCTGAGGAAAAATAGAAAACGCGACCGAAAATTTGGACGTGTGGCATTTTGTGATTGGTAGCCATGACCATGTGTAAAATTATGAGAGGTTCCATAAAGAATTCATGCAAGATACATGGAATTAAAGAATTATAAAATAAATAGAAGAATGGTGTGTTTAATTATGATGGGAACACATCACTTGTGGAGCCCTTCAATTAATGCCTTGAGCAATTTATTTGGCCAATATTTTGACATGGAGATGGTAGTGGAATGGCTGAAAATTGGCAGCCACAAGAGTGAAAAGAAGAGAAAATTTAAGGAAGAAAAATCAAGGAAGATGGTGTGTAAAATTGTGATTGAAACACACCTATATGAATTCCACCATACAATTAATTGAATTAAAATTTTTCTTGGAAAAAAATCTGATGAGAAAGGGTGGTGGGAAGGCTGTTTTATAGCCATAATTTTGGCAGCCACAAGGAAGGAAAAACAAGAGAAAAAGAAAGTAGCAAAAAGAAAGAAAAAGGTAGCTAGTGTATGTTCTTGGTGTAGTGTGTGAGTTCTTGAGAGGTTCTTGGAGTAAATCGCACCAAAGAGCTCTAAATACAAGGTAAAACCTCACGTTACTAGAATTAAAGTTATTTTTGAGTGAATGGTGATCATTATGATATCAATTTTAACATGAAAACAAGTTTTCATGTCTTGATTTTGAATCAAAAGCTAGGGTTCATAAACTTTGCTAAAGAACTTTGTGTGTGTTTATGTATGTCGACTGCCTAGAAGAATTATGGATATTGTTTTATGTGATGAAGGAATTGGTTTTCATGGTAGTTTGAAGGGTTGATCTTGGTTGATGAAATAAGGATCAAAGTGGAATGAAAATGATTGTTAATTGATTAGAAGGATTAATCATGTTAGCTTTTGATTGAAAGAAGTGAAGTTGTATTGAATAAACATGACTTTCATGAGTTGTTGGAATCTGAAACTTGAAATATCAAAGATGATTTGAAGGGAAAAATTGAATGAATTTAAAGTTCTTTAGGTGTTAAAGGTTCAAGGAAATCAAAGGATAACATGAATGGTTGAAGAAGGACAAACTACTGGGGCTGTTTTTTCCTCTGTACTATATCATGGACTCCTGAACTCAAGAAAAGGCTTATATATAATTAAATTTAAAAGTATTTTGGTCATTTTGATATATCATAGAGCCCAATCAGAGTTTTGGATTGAATGTTATATGCAAAACAAAATTGTGTGTCATGTAGTGAAATTCCAGAAATTAATTTGAAAATGGATGAACTTGAGAATGATTAATTATATGATTTTTGGATGAAATGAATGGGAAACATGAACATAATTCATTGTTCATGAAGAAAGGAAGGATATGGAAAAAGAAAATGAAAGAATTGAACAAACAACGGAAAAACGACGCGAACGACTGTCGTGCGTTTTCTTGAACGACGGTTGACCATCAGTTGGACATCGGCCAACCATCAGCTATTTTTTTGACCAAACACAACTAAACCTAAAAATGATATTTGATGTAGGTTTGTTGGTAAACGGCTAACAATAGGTTGAAAACGGTAGAAACGGTTGTCAAACGGGCGTGAATAGGAAAAGTTTAATTAGGACATGAGGTGAGTCCCTTTGACTTCTAAAACCTTTTGAATGCTAGTATGCTTTGTTTTTCTATGCAATGCTATATTTTATACCATTTTGTAAATCTCTAAATATTTTTAAGGTTTATCTGAGCAAGACTTATTTTGTGCCATTTTAGGCTCGAATGAATATCATAATTGGCTTAGAAATCTTAACGGATGATTAAAGCATGAATTTTGTGAATTTAGTCCTTTTTGTATTAAATACTTTGGATTTTTAGAAAATAATTATTTTTGAAATCGGGTATTCACAAATTGACTAGAATGCCTTTATTGGAACATTTTATGAAAACATCATTGGAAACATTGAATTTAATCCTCTTTTAGGATTAGAATTCTGAATTTCTTGAAATAAGTTCTTTTGGAAATTGGGTATTTGGAAAATTATCCAAATGTTGTTATTGGAATGTTTTATGGAAACCTTTGGAATCAAGTATTCAGTAAATGACTGAAATATCTTTATTAGAACTTTTGTGAACACTTTTCAAATCAGGTAAGGGTAAAATGATCTGAATACCCTCGAAAAGTCTTTTTGGAATTAGGTATGGGTAAAATGACCCGAATACACTTGAAAATGACTTTTGTGACCTAGTACAGGCAATATGACCCAAATATTCTTAGAAACATGTTTTAATGTGTGAAAAGAACTCTTTACCCTGTTTCGACATGGTTTTGAAAAATGATCTCTCAATATGAGATTGGCTGTTGGAAAACGATATTTTGATCCCGAAAATTGCTTTATTGGCCTGATGTGCCTATGGAATGAATTGATTGGTCCTGTGGAGCCTACGGAAATAATTATCTGACTTGCAAGTCAGTGGGATCAATTTCTGAAAAATGATATTTTGCCCAAAAAATGTTTATTTTGAAAATTCTGCAAGAACAAAAAACCCTCTATCCTGATCAGTCAGTAGGGGTTGGTATTTGGTGATATTGAGTACTCAGCAAGGATTTTAATCTTTGTACTAGCCTATTAGAGTTACACGACCCTAGTAACCTGGCCTAGTTCTATGGATTGTCTTACTCCGAACGGGGTAACAGGACATTGAGATGAGTCGTCTTGGCTAGCCATTTAGCTACTGGCATTTGCCGCATTTGCTGTCGCACCTTATTTTTTAATCATTCGCTGAATACCGAGTATGGACACTCAATAGCATTTGATTCCTTGCCACCTCGATAGTGATTGACATCAAGATTGGGACCTCTGGCTTATGGTAGCAAGAGTGTACTGCGTTACACTTGGTATGCTACAGTATACCTATTATTTATTCTCAGTAATACGTTGCAGTGTACTTATCTTTCGGCTATGCATGGTTAAGTGTTGTAGGCTACGGTCTACGTACAATGATACGTGGTGCTAAACGCGAAGCCTTGTGAGCATTGCATACATACTGACCTTCTATTGGATAAGTGCCTATGATTTGGAAATCAATGTAATGATTTGATATTTAAACACAGTCTTCCAAAAATAATTAAGTTCTAAATAAACTCTTCTTTAGAGAGTTTTGGAATTATTTTCAATAGGAAAATGATATACTTTTCAACAAAGGTTTTATGTACTCTTTTTCCTTCATAAAGCACTAGCACACACGGGACTCACTGGGTGATTTTTCACTCACATGTGTCTTTTATCTTACTCTTTTGTAGGATCTAGAGTTGAGTAGACCTATAGATTGAGGGACGATACTACAGTGATAGCAGTCTAGGTCTGAACGTTTTCTCTTTTGATTATGCACTTTTACTGATGTAGTACGGAGATTGCATATATAAGATTTTCTGTTGTGTGAATGTGTGTGTGTGTGTATATATGTATATGACCAGTATAGGATGTTTATATGAGTCTGGACCTTGTATACTCTCTTTTGGTTCTTTGTTATAAAGACACCTTGTCTGGGTAATTGGACGGGGCGACACCCAGTTGGTATGCTTCCGCTGTTAATTTTAGTAGGGGTGTTACAATTGGTATCAAAGCCTAGCATTATAGAACTATGGTATCATCATAGGAACTGATAGAACTCTTTCATTGTGTAGGTAGGACGGATAAGAACAATAAGAGCAAGATGCCTCCTAAAAGAACTCCTGGACGATTGTCACGAATTACTCGGAATCACCCTGAGCCAATGGTGAAGGAACTGCATATGGAAGGTGTTAGGCATATACCGTAGAGTCAATTTGTACTTATACTATTGTCGTTATGTTTTATATAATAATATGAGATTTTCCTTTCCATGAATAGTGCATTTTGTTTTGTGGTCATCAAGTACGTGACTTGATAGTAAAACCCTACAATGAATACAATGACTATTTTAAAAACTGTCCCTAATCGATTATTATTATTGGAACAATAATAAATTAAGGTTAGTATGTTTGTGACTTGATGGCTATGTTTTACTGGTCATGGATATTTGTGATATCAAGTCAAAACATAAATAAATGTTAAAGAACGTTGTATTGGACATGACCCATTGTGAGAGTACTTCATGGAACATGTTATAAGTACTTTCTAGCCATAATGATATTAAAAGTCCTTCGACCTAAATTCATCATAGTTTCCTACTTGATAAATTCTATATTTTGACGTTGTCTAAAGTTGTCTTTAACCAGATAATAAATTAGACTACAGTTGGATATAGAATAAATCAAGGAGAGGAATATGATTGATAGCGAAGGAATTTGTCCCTCTCAATTATAGGAGAGATATCCATAGGCCTTTTGATAAGTTAGACTATTAAAATGCATGGCCATGTTAAAATATATTAATCTAAGATATTGATATCCTTTGTTTGAATAGTTTACTATGAAATCAAGAAATAATTGATTAAACTTAATAAGGATGACAGCTCTGTGCCTTATGCTTAATCTGGATATCATGTGACAAAAGAACTAAATATAAAATTATGGTTTGGTTCAAAGAGATCACTGATCTTCATTTAACCTGGATAGTTATAATATTTTGTTAAAAATCGCTTATAACTTGTGGGCCATTTAAATATGATTTGGGCACACTGCCAGTGTTGAATGAACCTATAGAATCACACAATACGCGAACTTATTAGGTTATTTTTTTGGTAACCAGATTTGATGAATCTGGAAATATGTCTAAGTTAATCAAACCTAGAAAATTTACTAGATACAATGAATCTAGAAAATTGTCCATATTCAATGTATCTGGATGATGTCTAAATTTTAAGAATTTGACTCGGTAAATTAATTAGTTAAATTCCTAAGATAATGGCAGAATCTTATCATATCAGTTTTAATTTAATTTGAATTTAAATTAAAATATGGTAAGATATTATCAGAGTTGGACTCTAAGAGGTTTGGAGGGGTTTTTAAGAAAACCCTAGCTATCTTCTCAGGAGCCCCCGTTCTGTTAAAAATATTCATGCCTCCATTCACCAGAAAAATAAGCCTCTCAAATCCTAAGTGCTAGCACTCTCGGGGTAATGAGTTAGTTCGTTGTGTGTATCCGATAGAGGACGTTCGCACACTACAACGTCTGGTGATCATTCGGGTTGCAAGTACGACAGCACAATCAGAATCGAAAGATCTCGATTACGCTGAATAGAGGTAATTCTATAAACCTTTAGATTTTCTTAATCATTTACTTGGGTCCTCGGAAGGGATTTGTGAATGTTTTTTGCATTTAGGAGTCCACGAATCCTAACCGTGGTATCAGAGCAACTTGCTAAACAATTAGGTTGATTCATCTATGTTAATTGTATTGTTGAATATCTGTATGGTATATATATTTGAATTTAAACGGTGTATATCAACATGTTTGCATGATTATGATTTTAGAATACTTAGCATGCAGACTACCTGAATTAGGTTTAATCTATGCATCTTAGTTGTCTTATCAGGCCAGATTATTTGTAGATTGTCTGTAAACTAGTCTGTTTTAATATGATATGGTATCGTAAGCATGCTATCCGTTGTTCTATATTTGTGAATTGTTTGTATTAATCAGCCATGATAATATGTTATCTATATGAATATGATTAAAAGGGAATGTAGATTATCTGTAATATGAAAATTTCACGGTGATGGTTACTAAGGGCCCGAACGTTAATCTGATTAATATTCGAAAATCGGAAGGCGAAATCTCATTCAATGAGAGAAGGAAAAATCATTTTGTGTTATTCATTAGTGTTTTTTATTGTAGTTGTGGATTATTTTGAATAGTGCATAGCATGGCCCGTTTTATCCCAATATGATTGGCAGGTTACATTCTGGTTGTTTTTAGCTGTAATTTTTAAATACGGCCTGTATGTCAGTTTTTATTGTTGTAAAATTATATTGCTTTCCTAGAATAGGAATTATTTTAATTTTACTATCCAATGTAAAAAAAGATGGCAGCCTACATTTACAACCAAGGAGGAGTATGCTCAAGGCATTAGAGAATCCTTAAGGAGTTCATATACCTAGATTGACCACCTTGATCTTCACTTTGCTCGTGATGAACAACATAGGTTATGGGCCATGCTATGTCACTTTTATTTATGTCTTGCATGCATATTTAATATGTTTATCTCATACTTACTACAATCAAAATTTTATTTTTAATAAAAATTAAGTGTTAAATGCCTTCCAAAATCAAACACTTATTATTACTTGGATCATCATATGGTCATTCCTGCCAAAGTAGGATGCTTTTGATTATCTAAGTGAGACAAGATGGAAAATAGTTTTCCATGTCTTTGATATGGTTTGACTTAACTGGGCTATCAAAATGGTTTTGGACCTAGGGCATTATACAAGATATTTTTAGCCAGGACATTTGATGCCTATGTCATTCAAAATTTGAGTTTTATTTAATTATAAGATTAAACCTAAAGCTTACTTATGATTAAAATAAAATATTTATGAAAAAAAAAAATTTACCCACTACAAAACATCAAAATGTTGAAGTTTCATATGTTTAAATGCTTTTAGTGGGAGTTTTTCATTAAAGCCTCAAAATTAATTACTTTGTATATTTTGTATGTCGATAATGGCAACAAACAGTTGGAATAACTCATTGCGATCTTTACTCGAAAAAGACAAGCTTAGTGGGACTAACTTTCTTGATTGGGCACGTAACTTACGAATCGTTCTTAAGCAAGAAAAAAAGCTCTATGTTCTTGAAAATCCTATTCCCCCTGTTCCAGCAAATAACGCCTCAAAAGCTAAAAAAGATGCTTATAGTAAGCACAAAGATGACTCCAACGATGTTACTTGCCTCATGCTAGCAACCATGAACTCTGAACTTCAAAAACAATTTGAAGAAGCAGATGCATATGATATGATTGTGCATCTCAAGGAAATGTTCCAAGAGCAAGCACGACAAGAGAGATTTGAAACTCATAAGGCATTGAATGCATGTAAGATGGTTTCTGGCACCTCGATAAGTGCTCATATCCTTAAAATAAAGGGCTATCTTGATCATCTTGATAAGCTTGGTGCTTCTGTTAATCTTGACATGGCCACAGATTTGATCTTGGGCTTATTACCTCCTGAGTATGACCAGTTTGTCATGAATTTTAACATGCATAACATGGAGAAATTCATTACTGAATTGCATAGGATGCTAAAACAAGCTGAGCTGAACATTAAGAAGAATACTTCTAGTGTTCTCGTAGTTTAAAAAGGGAAAGGGAAAAAGAACAACCAAAAGGGCAAAGTCATGTCTAGTAAGGGTAAGGACAAGGCAAAGTCCAAGTTCAAGCCCAAACCTAAGGCCAAGATACCAAAGGAGGGAGCTTGCCATATTATGGAGAATAAGGACATTGGTTAAGAAATTGCAAACTCTATTTGAAAGTAAAGAAAAAGAAAGACAGTGAGACTGCTGCTTCATGTATTTATGTTATAGAAATTAATTTATCTACTTCTGATTCATGGGTATTGGATACCGATTGTGGATCTCACATTTGTGTAAATGTGCAGAGTCTAAAAAGGAGTAGAGCCTTGGCGAAAGGCGAGGTAGACCTACGAGTTGAGAATGGAGCAAAAGTTGCTGTAGTAGCTGTCGGAACTTTTGAAGTAATTTTGCCCAGTAGGCTTGTTTCAGAATTGAATGATTGTTTTTATGTTCCTGCTATGTGTAGGAATATTATTTCAATTTCTTGTTAAGATTTATAAGGTTTTGAATTTGTTATTAGGAATAACATTTGCTCCATTAATAAAAATGGCATTTTTTATTTTTATGGAGATGCCTCATTATCAAATGGACTCTATATTCTCAATCTTCGTGGATCTTCGAACAAGTTTATCTATAATATTAATACTAAGAGATTGAAATTCAATGATTTAAATTAGACTTACTTATGGCATTGTCGTTTGGGCCATATAAGTGAGAAACGCATAACAAGGCTTTATAATAATGGGCTTCTAAATTTGTTTGATTTGGAATCTTACAAAACATGTGATTCTTGTATATTAGGCAAAATGACTAAAGCACTTTTTAAGAAACAAAATGAAAGGGCAACTGATTATTTAGCCTAATACATACTGATGTATATGGACCAATGAATACACATGCTAGAGAAGGATTTCAGTACTTCATTACATTTACAGATAATTTTCAGTAGATATGGCTATCTGTATCTGATGAAACACAAATCTGAATCGTTCCAGAAATTCAAAGAAGTTCAAAATGAAGTACAAAATTAGCTTGGCAAAGGTATCAAAACACATCGATGAAATCGAGGTGGTGAATACTTAAGTCACGAGTTTGACGAGAACTCCACCTGGAACACCTCAATGGAATGGTGTATCTAAACGGAGAAATCGAATTTTATTAGATATGGTTCAATTAACGATGAGTCAAACTGATCTTCCAATCTCCTTTTGGGGTTATGCCCTAGAGACTGCTGCATTCATACTAAATCAAGTTCTATCTAAATCAGTTTAGAAAACGCTATATGAGATATGGACTAGGAGACAACCTAGTTTGTCATTTCTCAAGATTTGGGGTTGTGAAGTTTATATAAAGCATTTATTATCTGATAAACTTGCACCTAAATTAGATAAATGCATATTTGTTGGTTATCCTAAAGAAACTAAAGGATATCAATTTTATCTCCCAAAAGAAACTAGAGTAATTGTTGCTCGAAATGGATTCTTTCTTGAAAAGGAATTTATTTCCAAAAGAATCAATGGGAGTAAAATACATCTTGAAGAGATTCAAGAGCCACAATTAGTACCTGAACCAAATAATGAACCTCGATTGGATGGCTCACAAATTTAAGATGAGCCTACTTCTATAGAACAAGGACCTGGAAGATCTAATAGGGTTCGTCAACAACCTGAGAGATATGGATTCCTCTTCACTAACGATCATAATGTGGAGCTTATGGTTAATGATGAGCCCACTTCCTATCAAAAAGCCATTAAGAGTTCTGACTCTGGAAAATGGTTAGAGGCTATGAAGTCTAAGATGCAATCTATAACACCCCTACTAAAGGTAACAGTGGACGCATCTCCAATCTTGGGTGTCACCCCGACCAGTTACCCAGATAAGGGGTCTTTATAACGAGAAATCCAACAGAGCATTATCCAAAAAGGAAACGTTTGAACCTATTCTGCTGTCACTGTGGTATCGTCCTCTATCCATTTGTCCTTCCAACTCCGGATCCTACAAAAAGGTAAGATAAAAGACACGTATGAGTGGAAAATCACTCAGTAAGTCCCGTGTGTGCTAATATTTTATTAAAGAAGCATAATACACAAAAAATTTATGAAATAACATATCATTTGTTCATTATAAATGAATCCAAAACTCTTTAATGAAGAGTGTATTCACAACTCAATAATTTTTTGGAAAATGGTGTTTCAACTTTCAAATCATTGTCCCAATTTTTTCCAATCACAGGCACTTGTCCAACAGAAGGTCGGCCAGTATGCAAGTCCCGCAGTCCTTACCTTCGGCTACACGGTCTCTTATTCCGAGGACTGCACCTTATAGCACGTCACCCGTGTCATGCCGAAACGGTAAGCAGTGTACAAATGTACCTCACCTTACACTTAGGGATCTTTTACTTGCCACCATAAGTCAGGGGTCCCAATCCTGACTTCAATCACCATTGAGGTGGCAAGGGATTGAACACACTGAGTGTACCCGCCCGGTATCATGTGAACAATCCACCATTATAATCTATAGGCAATTGTTAGGGTCAAAATGGCTAGCCAGGATGACTCATCTCAATGTCCTATCGCTCTATTTGGAGTAAGACAATCCCTAGAACTGATCAAGTTACTTGGGGTCATCTATCTCTAACATGAGCTAGTACAAAGATCAAAGCCCTTGCTGAGTACTCAACGTCACCAACCCCGTCTGACTGATCAAGCCAGAGGGTTATCTGATCTCACAGAATTTTCATATCAAAACAGTTTTGGGACAAAACAACATTTTTCCAAAATCATGTTGAAACCAGATAAAAAGTTCTATTCACACATCAAAGCATGTTCCCAAGAGTAACCGGGTCATTTTCCTCGTACTCGATCACAAAAGTCATTTCCAAGGGTATTTAGGTCATTTTACCGATACCCGATTCCAAAAGACTTTTCGAGGGTATTCGTGTCATTTTACCCTTACCAGATTTGAAAAATATTCACAAGAGTTCCAATAGGGATATTTCGATCATTTACCGAATACTCGAGTTCCAAAGGTTTTTATAAAATATTCCAATAAGGACATTTGGAACATTTTCCAAATACCCGATTCCAAAAGGGAACTTATTTAAAGAAATCTAGAATTCTAATTTCAAAAGAGGATTAAATTCAATGTTTCCAAACATATTTTCATAAAATGACCCTAACGATAAATAACATAGCATTTCATGGAAAAACAATGCACACTAACTTTAAAAGAGTTTTAGAAATCCAAGGGACTCACCTCGTGTCCTAAGCAATCATTTCCGTTCTTGCCCGTTGAACCTTCGTTTCTACCGTTTTCAATGTTCCATTGACCGTTTATCGCTAAACCTACATCAATTATTATTTTTGGATCAATTCGTGTTTAGTCGAAAAATAGCCGACGTCCGGCTGACGTGCCCGACGATTAGCCGACATTCAACTATCGTTTAGCCGATGGGGCCGACGAGGCCGATGGTTAGCCGTCGGTCAAGGAAAACGTTTAACTTTCGTTCGCATCGTTTTTCCGTAGTTTGATCAATTATTTCATTTTCCTTTTTCCACATCCTTCCTTCCTTCATAAAAAAGGGATTCACTTCATGTTTCCCCAAGTAATTTATCCAAAATCACATAAGTAGTCACACTTAAGTCCATTCATTTTCGGACTACTTTCTGGAATTTCACTAGTTTGACACACCATTTTGTTTTACACATAAATTTCAATTTAAAACTCTGACTTGGCTCCATGATATACCAAAATGACCATAAGACTCTTAAATTTAATTTAGTATAGGCTGTTTTTGGAGTTCTAGTTCCATTATCATGGTAATGGGCAAAAACAGCCTCAATAGTTTTGACTTAGTTTCACTATTCATTCTTTCCTTAACATTTTGCAATTTCCAGTTTGACACCCTAACTTATTTTGCCCATAACTTTTAATCCACAAATCCAAATGATGTCAAATCAATTGTAAAATATCCTTAAGGAATTTCTTTACAAGTTCCAATTCATGGAGTACCAATTCTATTGTCCATTTTGTTCAGTTTTTAACACAAATACCCAGTAGTAAAATCCCGTTACTGATTTGGCACCTTTTACTATTTTCACCATAACTTTTGATCTGTAAATCTGATTAACCTCGAACTTGTTCTAAAATGTCTCTATGATCCTTAGATACAAAGATATATGCCTGCATTGTTCAAATCCAGAAACGTTATAGATTTACTGAACATAAAACCTCCCTGAATTTTCTGCACACAAGGACAGCTTTCACACAACTTCACCTAACTAATTTCCATAATTCACACATAAACTTCTCAAAATATATATACCAAAATGATCTCCATGCTTTATATAATAATTTTAATTCAAGTAAGGTAGATCTTTACCTTTTCTTTGTTGCGTTTGGAGGCTGAACAGTCCAAGCATCTTCTTGCTTTTCTCTCTCTCTTTCTTTCCTCTCTATTTTTGGTTTCTCTCTCTCTTTCTTCTCTATTTCCTTTTCTTTTCTCTTATCTCTTTTCTCTCCTATTTGCTCCAAAATTCTGGCTATCTAAAGCCATTTCAGCTGGCTATCTAAAGCCATTTCAGCTGGCCCTCATGGCCTATGTGAAACCCGAACTAAAACCAACCCTAGAGTAAAGGGGTCGGGATGCATAACATATTTTCTTGCATGCATAAATATATTTTTGAATGATTTCATGTGCTTTGGATTTGTGATTTATAGTCTAGAAGGCTTAATTGTGCTTGTTGAGTAGGAAGGGCAAAATGGTAATTTTACTTGAAGTGAAAATAGGGAGATAGGTTGAGGATTAAATAGGAAGAATATTTAGGAGAGAAAATAAGAATAAAGAGATATTGTGGTTTAGTGGTTAGAGCTTTGGAATTAATCCTTAAGGTCTTGAGTTCAAATCCCATCATTGAAGTTTTAGTATGATTACTTTTATTTTTGTATAAGGTAGGCTATTTTCGGCCTTTGCATGCCATAGAAAGGAGTAGGAGTGATTGTCTTAGCGGAGACTTGAAGGGAATATCTTAATCCTACTCCTGTGCCCTACAAAAAAAATTCTTAGGGGATTTATGCCCTTTTTGCTCTCTAGCTTACCTTAATTCTTTATCAATTAAGTTGCTCAATTTATCCAAGCCATTTTTATTTCCAAAAAATTCCAGCAAGGTTCTTTGATCTTGGAGTTTTGAAAATGGCTCTTAGAGGATAGAGTTTTGGCTGAAAATAGGGAAGGTTTATGGAAGATTCCCAAGAAAATTAATCTCCATGGTTGAACCTTCCAAACTCCACTCCATAGTGTTCATCTTCTCCATGGTAGGAATCTGAAATTTTTTCAGCTTCTTGGTCAGCCTAGTTTTCGAAAACTTCAACCATTTTTCTTACTCAAATTCTGCCTGAAAAATGGCCAACTTGGTCAGCTGGAAGACTGAAAAACTTTGCCAAAATTCGGACTGCACAAAGCTGTGCAAACCAGAAAAAAAATTCTGGGCAGCTTCGAATGCCTAGCAGTCCAAAAACAATCTGTTACTTCCACCTTTCAAACCAGCAATTCATCGCTGCCTTTCCTCCATAAAGAAGGCTAGAAACCAGCCTTAAAGGACCCTCCAATACCTCTTCAAAATCACAGTAATTCGGCTGGAACATTGCAGAAAAAAACTGCACAAAAATTCCATCAAGTCATGCGAAAAACAAACCAAAAATTCCAGCCTTGCTCCCTCTTCAAACCTTGTCCAAAATTCACTTCAATTTTCTGTGAAAACAACGTTAGTCAGCCATGAACTGAACTTCATTACCTTCTCCATTGATCTGCATGAAAAGAGCTCCATAGCCACTCCTTCAATCACTACAATCAAGCCTTCAATTGGAATACAAAAATTCAGCAAATTACTCCATGAAACTTCCATGGTTTAAGCCTCAACCAACCAGAAATTTCCTCCACCATAACACACAGAATTTTGGCCACCCTATAGCTTCTTCAACCTTATTCATCTCAGCAAAGCCTCAGCTAATTCCAGCCAGCCATAGCATCTCCAAGGACCTCCATCAACCAAGCTATTCTTACCATATTTTCTACCTTAATTCACTCCCTAAATTACTTCTTTTGAATTTCAAACAACCAGCTTTCCTTCTTTTCCCTAATCTAAAAATTCAATCACAAGGATTCTCCAATCCATTCGGCTAACACCACTCAACAGATTTCATCCAGCCTTCTCTCCATTCTCCCCATTCACTCTATTTCTCCAAAGAACACCAAGAACACACACCACCATTCTCCAAGCCTAAGACCACTCTAAACATCTCCAATATCTCCCAAAAACTCCAAATCACGTCTACTCACCCTCTAGAATCCATTTCTGTATTTTATAACATCAAACGCTGAAAATAAAATTCTGCTACCGGTTCAAAAAACCAGAAATTTTCTTGAAGGTTCAAGAACTCACTCAAGCTAACAATGAACGATTATGTTCATCTTCTTTTCTCTTCAATCTTTAAAATAATATCCTAACACACACACACACACACACTCTCTCTCTATCTCTCTCTCTCTCTCTCTCTCTCTCTCTTGGCCGAAATGGTTGTTTCAACCATGGGCATTTTCTCTTCTTCCTTCTTTGACTGATCAAGCCTTCCAAGCGTATAGATTCTTTTGAAACTTCATCAAGGTAGTCATCAATCGAGTATGTCTCTTTGACCTCTCCTTAATTCAAATATCATGTCTCTTGGATGTTGTTAGAAAAGGATGGATTATGATTAGAGATTGAGTATGTGTTTGTATGAAGGAGTTGGGATTGAAGTATGAGGATGTTTTGACATGATGGACTTTTATGATATTTTGTGGTTTGTTGCATGCTTCATGTCGTGAGTTAGTATGAATGATTAAGCATGACAGATATTATGTCACTCTTGGTGAATAGGATTTTATGTTCTTGTATTCTTATTGAAGCTATGAATATGATTATATTTAGTGAAGTTTGGATCTTGTGATGGTAGTTATAGATTTAAGTCTTCATTCATAAATTGAATGGTTTGTTGATTGGTGTTAGAGTTTATATCCATGATTATTGTTAGCAATAGGAGAATTATGATCATGACCTTGTTGATCCTAAACTATTTAAGTTAGCCAATTTTATTACATTAATAAAAATTAATGCTATATTTTCTTCTAATGATTTCGAAAACTCTAGGAGGATTTGGAATTAGATTGCTATATGAAATAATGATATTTTAGCCAAATAAATGATATCTTTTATTAAAAATAAATTATATAAATATTACATATAATAATAATATTAGATAAAGCCTTTTATATAAATAATCATAATAGGTAAAATATTAATCTTATAAGTCATATATTCATAAATACTATTAAAATTTATTTATTATCTTTTAATCAAAATATATTAAAGTTTACTTTTTATTAATTTTATTTATCAATTATTTTCTAACTATTAATTATTAATTAAGAGAATAGTAATAATTTATTATTTTAATAATATCATCTAGGACTTAGGACCCTTCATCAAATAAACCCTAGTTTATTTATTAATAACAAAGATTATATTTGAACCTATAACTTATTAGTAATTATTTCGCAATCCCTGGTTATTTTATTATCAAGCTAGATTTATTTTATAAAATCCTTTTTTATCATCTAGCCTTAAAGTTTGGGACATTAGGGTCACGATTGTAGTAAGTTGAATTAGGATTATTTATGGAAACAAATTTGGCATGAGTCTAATTATAGCTTATGTTTACCCTAGGCGGGGTTAGGTCAGCTTTTAAGGATCTTTGAATTAGCTCAAGCAAAGGATCAGGTAAGCTCCTGCATAAAACTTGTTCGATGTAAAAAGGTTACTATGGCAAGCCAAATGCGAAGTGTATGGACACTCATTTTTATAAAGGCAATTAAGGACTGTTTCCTTTCTTGTTTCAATCAAGTAAATTATTTAAAAATCAACAAGCAGTTTTACGCAAACACCAAACTCTTTCTAAAATAAACTTCATCGCGGACTTTAGAAACCCTTAATTGCCATTTCCAAATAAAGCAATGTTTTATCAGTTTTCTCCCAAGTGGGACAATCAAACGTTGAGTACTCAATAGGGGTAGGCTAGTAGTACTAGTTTTGAAGAGCAATAGCGAGTCTTCTGGCAGGAGGCCACCTCCAGAAGATGAACTCAACTTGGAGAAGCGACAGTACTACTTAGTCATACCGGTCCGAGCTAGCAAGTTTCAGTCATGTGGACTGTGTGTTGCCGAAGTGGATAACTAGTTTGCTTGGGTGTAGAGAAGAAGGAATATCTTACCCGGTAGACCGTACACCTACCTTTTGTCAGTCTGCACAAAATGTGGCATTCTAACCGTTATATAGTTATGGGGCCCAACATGTGGTAACCCTTGGCCGCCCATTTGAGTGGTTGTATTTATTGTGCACTTGTATGGTTTGAAAAGAGGAAAATGCCACTCTTTATTTTAACCTTATTTATTGCTTGCAGCATTTTCTCTTATGAAATTTTCACAACTCGCAGACATGAACTATTTTACCTAAACACTCAAAGCACACACGGACTTACTGAGATTTTTATCTCATCACCCTTTTTTGCCATGATTTTAGGTCGATCCTGCTGTGGAGTTGAGTAGCTAAAAAGTTGCCTTCTTGAAGACTTTATACTATTTATTCTATATGTTGCTTTGAGAGATGATAGTGTGCAATTTATTTTGGATTTGTTTTTTACTTATCGATTTGTAATAAGTTTTAATTTTAAAGTATTATTTTATTTTCGTTAGTGTGACTTACTTATAAAGATCCTTTGTCCTTTAGACGGGGCGACATCCCCGGCCCTGTTGGGCCTAGGTAGCAGGGTGTTACAGCCTATATATAGAGACATATGGTCTTCAAGTCAAAGGTTCATTAAATGGTCTCAAACATTTGGAAGCTCTTGATTGGTCCACCTAGCTACTTAGGTTTCATTTAGAATATTCAAGAATTCTATGGTGATTTGGCAACTCTAGAAGCCCTTAGATCTTTATAGAACTCAAAAGAAAATTGTAGAATATCCTAGAAGGTCTTGGATTTATTTAGAACCTACAAGAGCATTGGTCATGCTTGTAGAAATCCCTAGAATTCTCAAGAACCATTAGATATTTTCTAATCTTGCATGGCCATGCATAATCAACCATGGTTAACTTCTCAAATCAAGATTAGCTTAATTAATCGTGGTCAAATGAAGTCAAAAGGCAGTCCAACTTGGTCAAGATTGTCATGCTTATGGGCCTCTATATTATCTCAACTAATCACAACCAATCAAATACAAGTACTTGACCTCATTAACCAATCACTAAATGACACTTATTTTCATCCACCAATCATAAGAAGCTACACGTCCCATTTCCAACCGCAATTTCTATTTTCTTTAGAAATGACCAAAATCGGGTCCGTAATGGAAAAATATTTTATTTCACTATCCAACTCCAAAAATTCCACTAAATCCATTAGTAACACTTAAATTCTTCAATTCCCTCTCTACTTGGTCAAATTAGCGATCGAAGTCACGAACGCGGCCAAAATGACGAAAATGCCCCCGATGTGAAACTCCATCTAAAACCAACCCTAGAGTAAGGGGGTCGGGATGCATATCATATTTTCTTGCAGGCATAAATATATTTTTGAATGATTTTATGTGTTTTGGAATCGTGATTTATAGTCTAGAAGGCTTAATTGTGCTTATTAAGTAGGAAGGGCAAAATGATAATTTTGCTTGAAAGGGAAATAAGGAGATAGCTTGGGGATTGAATAGGAAGAATATTTAGGAGAAAAAATAAGAGAAAGAGTTGTTGTGGTTTAGTGGATAGAGCTTCGGAATTTATCTCTAAGGTCTTGAGTTCAAATCCCATCATTTAAGTTTTGTCATGATTAAATTTTATTTTAGATAAGTGGATATTTTCGTCCCGTGTAGGCCATAAGAAGGAGTAGGAGTGTTGTCCTAGGGGAGACATGAAAGAAATGTCCTAATCCTACTCTTGTACCCTACAAAAACTCTTAAGGGATTCATACCCTTTTTGCTCTCTAGCCTACCTTAATTCTTTATCAATTAAGTTGCTCAATTTATCCAAGCCATTTTTATTTCCAGAAAATTCCAGCAAGACTCTTTGATCTTGGAGTTTTGAAAATGTCTATATGAGGATAGCATATTGACTGAAAATGGGGAAGGGGTTATAGAAGGTTCCCAAGAGAATTAATCTCCATGGTTGAACGTTCAAACTCCACCCTATAAGTGTTCATCTTCTTCATGTACTAATATGGAAAATTTTTCCATCTTCTTGGTCAGTCCAACTCTCGAAATTTTCAGCCATTTTTCCCACTCAAATACTACCAAAAAAATAGCCATCTTGATCAGCTTGAAGACTAAAAACTTTGGCCAAAATTCGGACTGCACAAAGCTGTGCAAACCAGAAAAAAATTCGGGGCAAAATTCGCAACATAACAGTCCAAAAACCAAGTTGTTTCTTCTAGCTTTCAAACCAATAATTCATCTCTATATTTCCTTCATAAAGAAGGTTGGAAACCAGCCTTAAAGGACCCTCTAATACCCATTCAAACCTTCTGCAAGTCGGCTGGAACATTGCAGAAAAATCTGCACAAAAATTCTAGCAAACCTCTTGAATGAACAACCAGAAATTCCAGCCTTGTTCCCTCTTCAACCCTATCCAAAACTCACTCCAATTTTCTGTAAAACCAACCTTAGTCAGCCATGAACTGAACTTCATCATCTTCTCCATTGATCTACATGAATGAAGCTCCATGGCTACTCCTTAAATCACTCCATCAATCACTACAATCAAGCCTCCAATTAAAATTCAAAATTCCAGCAAATTGCTTTATGAAAACTCTAAGCTTCAAACAACCAGAAAATCTTCCACCATTACACTCTGAATTTCAGCCACCTTATAGCTCATTTAAACCTCATTCAACTCAGCAAAACTCCAGCACAATCCAGTCGGCCATAGCAGCTCCAAGAACCTTTATCAACCAAGCTATTCTTACCACACTTTCTATCTTAATTCACTCCCTAAATTACTTCTTTTGAATTCCAAACAACCAGCTTTCCTTCTTCTCCCTAATCTAAAAATTCAATCACCAAAATTTCCATAGCCATTCGGCCAACCTTTTCCAAGCAATTTTCGTCTAGCTCCTCTCCATTCTCTCCATTTCTCCAAGAACACCAACACACACCACCATTCTCTAAGCCTAAGACCACTCTAAACACCTTCAATCTTCTCCAAAAACTCCAGATCACATCTACTCATCCAATAGAATTCATTTCTACAATTTATAACATCAAACACTGAAATCAAGGTTCTACTTTTGGATCAAAAAACCAGAAATTTCTTGAAGACTCAAGAACACTCTCAAGGTAAACATGAACGATTATGTTCATCTTTCTTCCTTTTCGATCTTTAATGAAATATACTAATACTCTCTCTCTTTCTCTTTCTCTCTCTCTCTCTTTCTCGCTCTCTCTCGGCCGAAATGGTTGTTGCAACCATGGCCATTTTCTCTTCTTCTTCTTGGTCAGATCAAGTCTTCCAAGTGTGTAGACTCTCTTAAGACTTCATCAAGGTAGTCATCATTCGTGTATGTCTCTTTAACCCTCTCCTTAACTTTAAAATCATGTCTTTTAGATGTAATTAGAAAGGGATGGAATATGATTGTTGATTGAGTGTGTGTTTATGTGATGGAGTTGGGATTGAAGTATGAGGATGATTTGTCATGGTTGAGTTTTATGATGTTTTAGGGTTTGTTGCATGCTTTTCATGTCATGAGTTAGTGTGGATGATTAAGCATGGTAGATATAATGTCACCTTTGGTGAATAGGGTTTTATGTTCTTGTATTCTTGTTGAAGCCATGAATATGAGTATGTTTAGTGGAGTTTGGATCATGTGACGGTAGATGTAGATCTATGCTTTTATTCATGAATTGAATGGTTTGTGGATTGGTGTTAAAGTCTATGTTCATGATTATGGTTAGCAATAGGAGAATTATGATCATGACCTTGTTGTTCCTAAACTATCCTAAACTATTTAAGTTAGCTAATTTTATTATATTGATAAAAAATTAATGCTATATTTTCTTCTAATGATTTTGAAAACCCTAGGAAGATTTGAAATTGGATTGTTAAATGAAATAGTAGAATTTAGCCAAATAAATGATATCTTTTATTAAAATTAAAATATAAAAATATTATATATAATAACAATATTAAATAAAGCCTTTTATATAAATAATCTTGATAGGTAGAATATTAATCTTATAAGTCATATATTTATAAATACTATTAAAATTTATTTATTATCTTTTAATCAAAATATATTAAAATTTACTTATTATTAATTTTATTTATCAATTATTTTCTAACTATTAATTATTAATTAAGAGAATGGTAATAGTTTATGATTTTAACAATATCATTTAGGACTTAGGACCCTTTATCAAATAAACCCCAGTTTATTTATTAATAACAAAGATTTATACCTACACCTTATTAGTAACTATTTCACAAACCCTAGTTATTTTATTATCAAACTAGATTTATTTTATAAAATCCTTTTGATTATCTAGCCTTAAAGTTTGGAACATTAGGGTCATAATTGTAGGAAGTTGAACATGGATTATTTATAGAAGCAAATTTAGCTTGAATTTAATTATGGCTTGTGTTTACCCCAGGTGGGGTTAGGTCAGCTTTGGAAGATCTTTGATTTAGCTCAAGCGAAGGATCAAGTAAGCTCCTGCATAAAACCTATTTGATGTAAAAAGGTCGCTATGGCAAGCCAAATGTGAAGTGTGTGAACACTTATTTTTGTAAAGGCAATTGAGGACTATTCCCTTTCTTATTTCAGTCATATAAATTATTTGAAAACCAACAAGTAGTTTTTCTCAAACACTAAACTCTTTCTAAAACTAATTTTGACACAAACTTTGGAAACTCTTGATTGCCATTTTCAAGTAAAGAAATGTTTTATCAATTTTCTCCCAAGTGGGATAACCAACGTTGTGTACTCAATAAGGGTAGGCTAGTAGTACTAGTTTTGAAGAGCAAGAGCGAGTCTTCTAGCAGGAGGCCACCTCCAAAAGACAAACTCAACTTGGAAAAGCGACAGTACTACTTGGTCATGCCAGTCCGAGCTAGCAAGTTTAAGTCATGTGGACTGTATGTTGCCGAAGTGGACAACCGGTTTTGTTTGGGTGTAGAGAAGGATGAATATCTAACCCGGTAGCTGTACACCTACCTTTTGTCAGTCTGCACAAAGTGTGGCATTCTGACCGTTGTATGGTTATGGGGCCCAACGTGTGGTAACCCATGGCCGCCCTTTTGAGTGGTTGTGTTTATTACACACTTGTATGGTTTGAAAAGAAGAAAACGCTACTCTTGGTTTTTAACATTGTTTAATGCTTGCCAGTACTTTTCCTTATGAAGTTCTACAACTTATATTCATGAATTGTTTTATCTGGACACTCAAAGCACACACGGACTTACTGAGATTTTTATCTCATCACCCTTTTTATCATGATTTCAGGTTGATCCTGTTGTGGGGATAAGTAGCTAGTTGTTGCCTGCTTGAAAGATATTGTGTTATTTATTTTATGTAATGCTTTAAGAGATGATAATGAACAGTTTATTTTTGGATTTGTTCTTGAATTTTTGGGTTGTAATAAGTTTTTAATTTCAATGTATTGTTTTATTTTTGTTATATGACCTGGTTATAAAGACCCCTTGTCCTTTTGACGGGGCGACATCCCCGGCCCTGTTGGGCCTAGGTAGTAGGGTATTACACCCGATACCCCGGGTGGCACAATTCGCACCAAAACGTGCATCTTATTGCACTAATCAATTTCTCTTTCTAGAGTACCCTAAAATTCTTATTTTTTTGATCTTAATACCCTTCCAAAAATTTAGGGTACAGGTAGAACAAATCCAATAATTACATCCTGGTCCCGACAAAATATTATTTCACTAAAGTATTCATCTTTTGTTCTCAACTTTTGTTCTGGCCGTTGATATAAATTCTCATCCCATTATAGGTAGTAACAAATCGGAAGTAAAAAAGTGGGGTGTTACACAATCCATGTATGATAACCAAGTCTAGACTTTGGTTAATCCACCTAAAGGTTCAAAAATCATTGGGTGTAAATGGGTTTTCAAAAAGAAAACAAACATGGAGGGAAATGTGCATACTTACAAAGCATGACTGGTAGCAAAAGGTTATAAACAAACTTATAGTATAGACTATGATGAAACCTTTTTTACCAGTTGTAATGCTTAAATCTATTAGAATTCTGCTTGCCATAGCAGCATATTATGATTATGAGATTTGGAAAATAGATATCAAAACCGTGTTTGTCAATGGAAACTTACTTGAGAATGTGTACATAACACAACCTGAGGGTTTTGATGATCCTTTGAATTCTAATAAAGTGTGCAAGCTTCAAAGATCCATTTATAGATTGAAGCAAGCATCTCAAAGCAAGAATCTTCATTTTGATAAAGCAATTAAAGAACTTAACTTTATCAAAAATGAAGATGAGCCGTGTGTCTATAAGAAAACAAGTGGGAATGCAATAGTCTTTTTGGTACTTTATGTTGATGACATCTTACTCACTGGAAATGACATCCCAACTCTACAAAGTGTAAAGACATGGTTGGGAAATTGTTTCTCAATGAAAGATTTAGGTGAAGCTGCCTATATTCTAGGTGTAAGGATCTATAGAGATAGATCTAGAAAGCTAATTGGACTAAGTCAAAGTGCATATGTTAACAAGGTACTGAAAAGGTTCAGTATGTGAGACTCTAAGAGAGGATTCTTACCAATGTCACATGGCATTAAGCTCAACAAAACTCAAAGTCCTTCTACGAAGGATGAAAAAGAGTGCATGAACAAAATACCATACGCTTCCGCTATAGGGTCTATCATGTATGCCATGTTATGTACTCGACTTGATGTATCATATGCATTGAGCATGACGAGTAGGTTCCAGTCAAATCCAGGAGAGGCACACTGGACTGTTGTCAAGAATATACTGAAGTACTTAAGAAGAACTAAAGATATGTTCTTAGTTTATGGAGGACAAGAAGGCGAGCAAGTTGTAAATGGTTACACTGATGCTAGTTTTCAATCCGACATAGACGATTATAGATCGCAATTAGGTTTTATATATATTTTTTAATGGAGGTGTTGTAAGTTGGAAAAGTTCAAAGCAAGACACCGTGGCCAATTCTACAACAGAAGATGAGTATGTAGCTGCCTCAGCTACAGCTAAAGAAGCAATTTGGATTAAAAGTTCATTGCAGAATTAGATGTAGTTCCTAGTATTGTGAACCTAATGGATCTCTATTGTGACAACATTGGAGCCATTGCACAAGCTAAGGAACCAAGATCACATCAGCGATCCAAACATATACTTAGATGTTTTCATCCCATTCGAGAAATTGTTGATAGAGGAGATGTCAAAGTATGCAAGGTATCAACTGATGACAATGTTGTAGATCCACCGACAAAGCCTCTCCCATCGTCTAAACATGATAGCTATACTAGATCAATGGGATTACGACTTCTGCCAAATTGGTCTTAGTGTAAGTGGGAGACTGTTAGGGATATGTCCTAGAGTTAATTTGCACTTATACTATTATCGTTATGTTTTATATAATAATTTGAGGTTTTCCTTTCCATGAATAATGCATTTTATTTTATGGTCATCAAGTATGTGACTTGATGGTAAAACTCAACAATGAATAAAATGACTATTCTAAAAACTGTCACTAATCAATTATTATTATTGAAACAATAATAAATTAAGATTAGTATGGTTGTGACTTGATGGCTATGTTTTACTGGTCATGGATATTTGTGATATCAAGTGAAAACATAAATAAATGTTAAAGAACATTGTATTGGACATGTCCCACTATGAGAGTACTTCATGGAACATGTCATAAGTACTTTCTACCCATAATGATATTAAAAGTTCTTCGACCTAAATTCATCATAGTTTCCTACTTGATAAATTCTATATTTTGTCGTTGCCTAAAGTTGTCTTTAACTAGATAATAAATTAGACTACTGTTGGATATAGAATAAATCAATAAGAGGAATATGATTGATAGTGAAGGAATTTATCCCTCTCAATTATGGGAGAGATATCCATGGGCCCCTTGATAAGCTAGACTGTTAAAATACATGGTCGTGCTCAAATATATCAATCTAAGATATTGATATCATTTGTTTGAAAAATCTACTATGAAATCAAAAAATAATTGATTAAGCTTAATAAGGATGACATGCTCCGTGCCTTATGCTTAATCTGGATATCGTGTGATAAAAGGACTTTGGCTAAAATTATGTTTTGGTTCAAAAAGATCACTAATCTTCATTTAACCTGGATAGTTATAATGTTTTACTATAAACCACTTATAACTTGTAGGTCATCTAAATATGATTTGGGCACGCTGCCAGTGTTAAATAAACCTATAGGGTCACATAATAAGCGAACTTGTTAGGTTATTTTTTTAGTAGCCAGATTCAATGAATCTGGAAATATGTCTAAGTTAATCGAACCTAGAAAATTTACCAAATACAATGAATCTAGAAATATATCCACATTCAATGTATCCGGATGATGTCCAGATTATAAGAATCTGACTCGGTAATTTAATTAGTTAAATTACTGAGATCATGGTAGAATCTTAGCATATCAGTTTTAATTTAATTTGAATTAAAATTAAAATATGATAAGATATTATTAAAATTAGACTCTAAGAGGTTCGGATGGGGTTTTAAGAAAACCCTAGCTATCTTATCAAGAGCCCCCGTTCTGTTAAAAATATTCGTACCTTCATTCACAAAAAAAATAAGCCTCTCAAACCCTAGGCACTAGCACACTCTAGGTAACGAGTTAGTTTGCTGTGTGTATTCGATAGAGGACGTTCGCACACTGCAGCGTCTGGTGATCGTTCGGGTTACACGTATGACAGCACAATCAGAATCGAAAGAACTTGATTATGCCGAATAGAGGTAATTCTATAAACCTTTAGATCTTTTTAATCATTTACTTGGGTCCTCAGAAGGGATTCGTGGATGTTTTTTACATTTAGGAGTCCATGAATCCTAATAAAAGGTTCCCACCTTACAACTTTAGGCCACCCTATGTTCTAAACTTTCCAAAAAATAACTGATACCATTCAACATGTGACTAAGACTGCCACTAGAGCAAATGAGAGTGCTAGAATGAAAGAGAATATGAGCAGGGAACGTCAACAAAATGAATTTGAATCGGACTGAGCTCTTGAGCACTTTTTGAAATTTTACCTTCCGCAATTTCAAGGGCCACTTGATTCAGAACAAGAAGCTAAAAACTGAATTGAACAAATGGAGAAGATTTTTGTAGCTCTAAATTATTCTAAGAAGAGGAAAGTATAACTTGCTACATTTCAGTTAAAAGGACTTGCCCAAGATAGGTGGGCAAAAGAAATGAATAAATGAGAATGGGAGTGGACAAATTTCAAAGTTAGTTTGAAGTAGGATTTATCCCTAGTTAGGTGGTAGAATGGAAGGAAGACGAGTTTCACGCTTTTTGATAAAAAAAGGTTGTACGGCGGGGTAGTATGCCGCTAAATTCACTAGACTGTCGAAATATTGCCCACTCCTAGTTCATTCAAAGGCAGACAGAACTAGATACTTTGTGAAAGGTATACGGCCAGAATTAAAAAGAGTGCTGGCAAGCATGGGTCCCACCAATTATAATGATGCAGTAGAAATGGCTTCCAGGACAGAGATGGCTGATATTGAACAAAAAGGTGAGAGGAATCAAAGCAGATTTTGGGGTATGAGTCAGAAATGATCTAGAGGACCTCGATGGCAGAAGAAAGGAAAAATGTAGAAGAGGGGAGGCATGACTAGAGGACAATCCTTTTTTAGATGCTTTAACTATGGGTAGGTAGGGCATAAGATTTTAAATTGCCCTCACCCCTGAAGGATAGGAGGATGGAGTTGACTGGGAAGAAATAATCAAGGGTAGAGGTTAGGGCTAGGAAGAGGGAACCCAAGATACGCTTCTACCTCTAGAACTAGACTTGCTAAACCACAAGTGAATGCTTGAGTGGGTGCATTGGAAAAGATGGATAATCATACCACAGTTGTGGAAGGTACACCCCTTATTTTTTATCATGATACTAAAGTATTGGTAGATCCTGGCTCTACATATTCTTTTGTTGTCAATTCATTTCTTTATGCTATGGGGATTAAAGGGGGAAGAAACTTCATTATGAAATGATTGTTAGTACCCTATTGGAAAGTAAATAAATAGTGAGAAAATACATAAGGATTTCTGAGATTTTGTTAGAGAATGAAATATTGGGAAGAGATTTGATATGTTTGCCCATAGAGGACTACGATGCTATTTTGGGCATAGACTGCCTGTCTCAGCATCATGCTCAAGTTGACTATAGACATAAAGTAGTACAATTCCATCAGCCTGGGAAACCTATTGATATGATCTTGTGTGGCTTTTTCTTAGTGTTGTGGGTGGATTAGTTGGTAATGTGTTCAGCTCAAACAATGGGACCAAAACAGAGATTCTTCTTTAGACAAAAAGGAGAAAATAAAATAACCACCTACTCTCCATCAAATCCTTGAAGAACTAAGCTTCAAAGACCCTCAAGAATAGTAGAAAGTTCTACTATAATCTCACCCCAATATTTTTGAAGTAATAAAGGCAAACAAGAACAAATAGAATAGAGAAAATAGGCACCCAAGTAATGGAATTCAAACAAACGTTAGAAGAACAAAGCAACTAAGACCCATTCAAAGAAACCACATTGGATTATCTAAAAGATTTATAGACGCATTCATAAGGAGGACTAACCCTTAAGCATGGTCTTGAACAAGATGAACAAGGAAGCTAGGGCCTCTCAAGATTCTCTCTCAAATTTGAATAAAAGTGTGTGAATTGTGTTGTCAAATCACTAAAGGTGCTATTTATACTATCCTAACCCTAACTAAGTAATCCTTGAGGTTCTATTATAGTTTAAGGTCATAATAAGTCTTTACAAGCAATTAAAATTGAAGAAAATCTGAGAAAACATAAAAAACGTGGGGTAGTCGTCGGCTGCCCAGGGGGAAGCCGGCGCCGGCTAGGTCCCTTGAAGCCGGCGCCGGTTGTACACTGCCTTCGAGCCAATTTAAGTTGCCATTGAGGTGTTATTAGGCAGATTGGAGCCGGTGCTGGTTTGGCTACTTGGAGTCGGCGCCGGTTGTCCGCTGGAAGGCTTCCCTTGGTCAAGTTTCGTCTGCCTTTGTTGCCGGCTTAAGTTCTTGTTGGGGTCCTTCTTGGATGGTCATCAACATGAACTCTTGGCTAGCTTTTTCAACCTTTCAACCCTCTTCCATCCTCAAGTATGGTTTGATGAGTAAGTGGAAATCATCTTGAAGCTTCTTGGACCTAGCTCTTGTCATCAGTCATTGTCCATGCATAGTCACGCTTCCCCCTTCTCGATCTTGACCTCCATGATGAAGTAGAGTCTCTTCACCTATATTGAAATTTGTAAGAAAGATTGGAAGAAAGAATAATGCTTTCATATCAAGACTCTCAAGTCCCAAAAAATAATTAAGAAATGGTGCATTCGATACTTGGCTTATGTAATTAATAAGCCAGGAGAGGTTAAGGAACCCGAAAAGGTCCATGTGGTGAATGAGTATATAGATATTTTTCCAATAGAATTGAAGGAGTTACTGCCGGAGAAATAATTAGAGTTTTCCATTAATTTAGTGCCATCGGTAGAACCAATTTCAACAACTCCTTATAGAATGGCACCTACATAATTACAGGAGCTCAAGAAACAATTACAAGAATTAATGGAGTAAGGATTCATTCGGCCTAGTACTTCATCTAACACCCCTACTAAAAGTAACAACAAAAGCATATCAACCGGGTGTTGCCCGTCCAATTACCTAGACAAGGGGTCTTTATAACAAAGAACTAAAAGAGTACATATAAGGCCCAGACTCATACAACGTCCCATACTGATGGTCACATGTATATATAACAAAGGATCTTGAACATGCCAACTTCATACTACATCAGTAATACAGTGCATAATCAAAAGAGGAAACGTCCAGACTTATACTGCTATCACTGTGGTATCGTCCCTCTATCTGTTGGTCTACTCAACTCCGGGTCCTACAAAAGTGTAAGATAAAAGAAACGTATGAGTGAAAAATCACCCAGTGAGCCCCGTGTAGGCCAGTGCTTTAAAAAAGAAACAGAGTGCATAAAACCTTTGTGGAAAAGAATGAAGATCAGTGATCTCTTTGAACCAAACGACAATTTTATATTTAGTCCTTTTGTCACACGATATCCAGATTAATAAGTAAGGCACGGAACATGTCATCCTTATTAAGCTTAATCAATTATTTCTTGATTTCATAGTAGACTGTTCAAACAAATAATATCAATATCTTAGATTGATATATTTGAGCACGGCCATGCATTTTAATAGTCTAACTTATCAAGGGACCCATGGATATCTCTCCCATAATTGAGAGGCACAAATTCCTTCACTATCAATCATATTCCTCTCCTTGATTTATTCTATATCCAACAATAGTATAATTTATTATCTGGTTAAAGACAACTTTAGACAACGTCAAAATATAGAATTTATCAAGTAGGAAACTATGATGAATTTAGGTCGAAGGACTTTTAATATCATTATGGCTAGAATGTACTTACGACATGTTCCATGAAGTACCCTCACAGTGGGTCATAGCCAATACAATGTTCTCTAACATTTATTTATGTTTTGACTTGATATCACAAATATCCATAACCAGTAAAATATAGACATCTAGTCACAAACATACTAATCTTAATTTATTATTGTTCCAATAATAACAATTGATTAGGGTGTAATACCCTGCCCAAAACCACCTTTGACCTATGGGGGAAAAAGTCATGCATTGCATAGCATTTTGCATTTCATGTGACATTTTAAAATTATTTTTGCATGGGTGCATGTGATTTTCAAGGTTACTCTTGCATTAATTTATTTAATGAAAAATAATTGTGTTGTTTGCATTATTTGAGAATCATTTTAAGTGAAATTTAGTAGAGGAGATAGAGGGATGAGAGTTAGAGTGAAAGAAATTTCTTAGAGATATATTAACACCGGAGTTTATTTGGATTAATGGTTAAGTCTAGTAATTATCCCTTGGTGACTTGAGTTCAAATCTTACCTCTTGCGAATCTTAGCTTCCTTTTTGAATTCTTTTTCTAGAGTTTCCTCATGTTTTGGCCGAAAACCCTAGCTACTCTCTAGAAATTCATCTGCCATTTTCTTAGGAGATAAATCTCCATATTTATCCTCCAAACTCAAGGATTTTTTATAAAGATAGAGACTAATTTTATTCAAGCTTTTACCCTTTTAATTTTCGAAGGTCTTAGCTAAGAGCAATTAAATTCCAGCTTTCAAATCTTATGTTTAAAGCCTTGAAAGGAATTTAGTTAGTTTGAATTAAATCTATTTTTTTTCCCTAGCAAAATAATTTGTTGATTTTGAGAATAAAACCCTAGCTAAAAATCTGAAAAATTCCAGCCTTGTGGCCGCCACCTTTGGGAGCAATCCTAGCTCAACTCAAACTCTTCCAAGCTAGGGAAGCTTATCCTAAATCCTTTAGCAAATCAGATTTTATTTTATGTCCAAACAAATCAGATTTTTGTTCCCTCTTTTTCCAAAGTTTTGGCCAGCTTTGTACACACCATACTACACGAAAATTTGCACTCTAAAACATACCAAAATTCCTTATTGATTTAGCCAAATTACAACTCCTAAAACTCTCATTTTTCCCTCTCTGATTTGCGATAGAATAGTAGCCAAAATAGTCCAGAATTTCTCTCTTCTGCTTATAGTTTTTGCACAGCTCAAACACATCCACTCACACAGAATTTTAGTTGTCAAAGCCACGTAAACTCCTTCTTGTTTCGGTCAAAAACTGAACACACATACAACCTCCCCTTGTGCACTATTTTCGTCCAGCCTAGGAGAGCAATTTCGGATTGCTTTTCTTCTCTCAACCCCTCTCAATTTTGGCTAGCAAACAGGTACAGCAAGCTGCCTGTCTTTCGCCATTGCTGCCGAAGAAGTTTAGAACCATTAGGAGTCCTTCATAGTATCATCTTCTAAACCCTAAATCAAACTCTCCTAACCCTAAACCAAAACAGCCGTCTATTCCAACCTGGCTGCACGAAAATATCCACCAAACTCTCCTCTGCAATTTTTGAAAAAAAACACAAGAGCAATCACTAGGCAAAAAAAAAAAAAAAATCAAAAAAATCAAAAAAATCAAAAAAATCGAAACGTACCCTAAGGTAAGCAAAAGTCCTCTCAACCTCTTGATTCCCCTCCTTCTATTGATTCTTTTCTTCTTCTTCCCTTGAACCACGCCATATTGGGACTGATTTCATCTTTCTTTCTTAACTCTCGATCAAGAGGAATTAAAGAAGGCAGCTTTCCCTCCTTCTCAAGTGAACTCATGACGATCATCATAAGGGCATCTTGATCTTGTTAATCCGGTTGTAAGGTAAAGGAATTCTTATCCTTGATGACGTAATTAAGGTTTAATGTAATTGATGATGTCTATGGGAGTATAATAGTATGATGAATGTGTTTAGTTGGGGTAGATGTATATTTTGAGATGAGTAATGTGTTAAGCATGTTCAGCGGATAGCGATGATATGTTTTATTGTGATAATGATGGATGTGAAATTTGATGGTTAAGTCGAGACCCTTTTGATATATTGCGCATGTCTTTGATAGGTATATGTTCATGGTATATTTATTTCAAGGAATAGGTGATTTATTTGAAGATAGATGATAGGTCGTGATTTGTTTACGGGAATAAGTGATTTTATATACATGCTTGAGATGATTGAAATCTTGATCATGATATTATGTGATTCTAGACCAGGAGGTTATTTGAAGGAAGCAAGTAGTTGATTTTTATCTTGTTTATCTGAGGCGTACCATGTAAGTCCTTGCATAAACTCTTCTTGTTAAATGCTTGTGGTGGCAAGTCAAATGTTGTAAAGCTTCGTGAAGCTATTGTTGAACTATGATTACTTGGGTTGTAAACGTGGATGGTTATTCTCTAAATGATTTTATCAACTAACGCCTTCATCAAGAACTATCTTTCTCTTAAACATTTTGAAAACTCTTTTTTAAAGGAAACCACGTTTTACACAGCCAAGGTATGGAAACACTGTGAATCAAGAATTGACGAATATATTCGTTAAGTACTCAATAAGGGTAAGCTAACAATACTAGTCTTTGAGGGCTTGAGTGAGTCTTCTGGCAGGCGGCCACCTCCAGAAGATAAGCTCTGCTTGAAAAGGCGACAATATTGATTGGTCAGGCAGGTCCAAGCTAGCATTTATACCTGGTAAGGTATTATTTCCCGGCATGGACACCTAAATAGTTTTGTTGGGTGTAGAGATGGAAGAGTATCTCACCTGGTAGGCCGTACACCCACCCTTGATCAGAACGCCCAAAATGTGGTAATCTGATCCTGTCAAGGTGCACAAAGTATGGTGCCTTGACCGTTCTCTTATCACGGGGCCCAAAGTGTGGTGCCATGACTGTTTCTTTGAGTGGATAATTTATTTTGTACAAAATGTGACAATAAGAAAACTCCACTCCATACAAAGAGAAATTATTTATGACTTGCCAAATATTTCTGCAAATGTTTTCAACTATGCATACACGAACCGTTCAAAGTACCATGTGCACACACAGGACTTACTGAGATGTTAATCTCACACTGTTTTTATATCATGTTTTCAGGAGAATGACACTGCTAAGTAAGCGGGATATCTAGTAGTTGGAGCTTTTGTTACTTTATTTATGTTTGAGAGACATATGCTCATTTATTTATTTTTTTAATCGATGTATGCATATGTTTAGACTTACTCAAGTTTGATTATGATGTAATAAGAGGTTCCCTTTATTTATCTAAGTTTTGATATCTTTGGTTCAACTTTATATTATGTACCTCATTTTAAAGACCCCTTGTCCTCGAGACGAGGTGACATCCCCGCCTTTTATGGGTACGTAGTAGGGGGTGTTACATAGGGACTGTTTTAGAATAGTCATTGTATTTATTGTTGGGTTTTACTATCAAGTCACGTACTTGATGACCACAAAACAAAATGCACTATTCATGGAAAGGAAAACCTTATATTATTATATAAAACATAACGACAATAGTATAAGTACAAATTGACTCTAGGGCATATTCCTAACACATACTACATCAGTAATACAGTGCATAATCAAAAGGGGAAACGTCCAAACCTATACTGCTGTCACTGTGGTATCGTCCCTCTATCTGTTGGTCTGCTCAACTCCGGGTCCTACAAAAATGTAAGATAAAAGACACGTGTGAGTGAAAAATCACCCAATGAGCCCCGCGTAAGCTGTGCTTTAAAAAAGAAACAGAGTGCAAAAAACCTTTGTGGAAAAGAATAACATCTTCCGACTGGAAACAACTCCAAAACTCTCTAAAGAAGAGTTTATTCAGAACCCAATCATTTTTGAAAAACTATGTTTCAATTTCAAATAATTGCCCTAATTTCCAAATCACAGGCACTTCTCTAACAAAAAGCCGGCCTGCATGTAAAGCTTCAAAAGGTTTCACCTTCTGCACCACTTATCATAGTGCTTAGGCTGCAGTCTACAACACTCAATCGTGCATCTCCGAAAGGATAAGTAAACTGCAGCATACTGTTAGTGTTGTGCCCTAGAGGCAATCACTTGTACATTGTATATGACACATTTTATTTTAATAAAAGGCATTCTTTATCTTATAGTTTCTTTTGTTTACTTTTAAGTAATATAACTATTCGATAAAGTCCCTAGTACAACACTGTGTTAAGGAAATTATGATAGAGATCATAATATGAGATTCCTACTACACTGGATGGTGTTAGTACTTAAATAGTCTCTAGTCATACTATTAATGAGACAGGACATCATTAATGCATTAAGATTAGCATGTGTTAGACTTCCTGATTTGATCAGGCAGTGGTTCTCATAACCGTGAGTATTGAGATACTCAAAGTTAACACATGGATGCTTGTTAATGGAACAAGTTCATTGGATGACCTAACTTTGAGATAATCATATGGATAACTATTTAGTGCTAGTGATATAATCTCAATATAGTAAACTTGCAAGTATCCTTAGACTTGAGATCCCCAAGGTACTTTGTTTGCTAAGCATTATAATTTGATTCCAAACTCCGGAGCTTGATTGAGGGCCACCTATGGGATGGATATTGGGTACATTGTGAGGTAAACGAAAGTAGTTGAGAGCGTCAATAAAGGATTCACCACTCCTAATAGTAGGGGAGAATATCTCACGGCCACTTGTAGGAATTACTACTCGAGAAGTCCTTAGCCAAGGCGATTATGTATTGGAAATAGTTCCAATTGATACACATCTAGAGTAGTAGGTTCCTGGTACAAATACTATTGTATTTGGGCCAGAATTAATTCTGGAGGGAGTTGGCACTAATTCCATACTCCAAACCGAATGAGATATTGTATGGTGAAATGAGTTAATTGCACTAAAGTTTGTTATTGAAGGGTTCATATCAAGCCACTTAACTTCCTGGACTCTTGGGTGGTCATGATGTGTTGCTAGATACTATTCATGATCTGGAAATATGGGTTTATTAATTGATGAATTAATAAACCAATCATGATTAGAATTAATAGGATTAATTCTAATTAATTATGGATTTTTAATCTCAAAGACGTTTGGATTAATTCATGTTCTCTACCAATTGATTGGGAAACCTAATAGGTCACACAATAGAGGATTATATACTCAATGTGTTATTTGATAACATAGTGGAGTTAATTGAGAGAAAGAGAAGTTGTTGTGGACAAATTATAATTAGTTATAATTTATGGTACAAATTGTAATTGTGAGAACTTAACATTTCCAATTACAATTAGGGAATTCTAATAGGATTAGAATTCTCAGTTTTGGTAGGGGATTTTCGTGTAACATATAGATGAGATACAAAAAACCTTAGCTAGATTATTAACACACAAAAACCAGCAACATGATCTTCTCTATCTCTCTCTCTCGTTTTGCTAAAAACGTGAAGAACCCTAGCCACCATCTTTTTCTGCTAGCACAGAAAATCTTGGTGCTTGAGTGTATCCTCTATGTGGATTACTATTAGAGATAATCACACATACTACCAAGGATAAATTATTGGTATATCGTAGCATACCAAGTGCACTGCAGCGTACTACTGAGAATAAATAATAGATACACCGCAGCATACCAAGTGTACCGCAGCACGCTCTTGCCACCCTAAGCCAGGGGTCCCAATCATGATGTTAATCACCGTCGAGATGGTAAGGAGTAAAACGCATCAAGTGTCCCTACCCAACATTCAACGAATGACTCAAAAATAACAGACGCGGAAATTGCTAGATGCTAAACGACTAGCCAGGATGACTCATCTCAATGTCCTATAACCCCATTTGGAGTAAGATAATCCCTAGAACTAGGCCAGGTTACTAGGGTCATCTAACTCTAACGTAGGCTAGTACAAATATCAAAGTCCTTGCTGAGTACTCAAAGTTACCAATACCAACCCCTGCTGACTGCTCAGGCCAGAGGGTTATTTATTCCTATAGGATTTTCAAAACAAACATTTTTGGGGCAAAATATCATTTTCCAAAAATTGATCCCATTGACTCGCAAGTTAGATAATAAATTCCATAGGATTTGCATGGCTAATCAATTCATTCTATAGGCACATTAGGCCAATAAAGCAATTTTCAGGATCAAAAGGTTGTTTACCAAAAGTCAATCTCATATCAAGAGATCATTTTCCAAAACCAAGTTGAAACAGGATAAAGAGTTTATTTCATACATCAAAAGAAGTTTTCAAGTGTATTCGGGTCATTTTACCAGTACTCGATCACAAAAGTCATTTCCAAGGGAATTTGGGTCATTTTACCTATACCTGATTCCAAAAAACTTTTCGAGTGTATTCGAGTCATTTTACCCTTGCCCGATTTAAAAAATATTCACAAAAGTTTTAATAAAGATATTTCGATCATTTAACGATTACCTGATTCCAAAGGTTTTCATAAAATATTCCAATAAGGATATTTGGATCATTTTTCAAATACCCGATTCCAAAAGGAACTCATTTCAAGAAATCCAGAATTCTAATCCTAAAGAGGATTAAGTTCAAAGTTTCTAAATATGTTTCCATAAAATGTTCCAATAAGGGCATTCAAATCAATTTATGAATACCCGATTCCAAGAATTAGCATTTTTTTGAAAATCCCAAGTGTTTAATCCAAAAAGGACCAAATTCACAAAATTCATACTTTAATCATCCATTAAGGTTTCCAAGCCAAATAAGAAGTTCATTCGACCCCAAAGTGGCATAAGAATAAATCTTGCTCAGATAAACCCTAAATATATTTAGAGATTTTCAAAATTGTGTAAAACGTAACGTTTCGTGGTAAAATAAAGCATACTAGCTTTCAAAAGGTTTTAGAAATCAAAAGGACACACCTCGTATCCTAATTAACATTTCCCGTTCATGGCCATTCGTCCTCCGTTTTTATCGTTTCCAATATATCGTTTGTCGTTTACTGATTAACCTACACCAAACATTATTTTTAGATTTAGTCATTTTGGTCGAAAAATAGCCGACGTTTAGCCGATGTGCCCGACGAATAGCCGACATCCTACCGACGGTTAGCCGACGATTAAGGAAAACATTCAACTTTCGTTCACGTCGTTTTTCGTCGTTTGTTCAATTCTTTCATTTTTCTTTCTCCATATCCTTCCTCCATTCATGCACAAGGGATTCACTCCATATTTCTCATTCATTTAATCTAGAATCACGTAATTATTCTTCCTTAAGTTCATTCACTTCCCAAGCAAAATCCTGAAATTTTGCTGCTTTGACACACGATTTTGTTTTGCACATTACATTCAATCCACAACTCCAATTTGAATCTATGATATACCAAAATGACCGTAAGACTCTTGAAATTACTTCTATATAATCCCTTTTCAGAGCCTTTGCTCTTGTGACATAATACAGGGCAAAAACAGCCCCAGTAGTTTTGCTTCAATTCTACTATTTATGCTATCCTTTGTTTTCCTTTAGCCTTTAACACCTTGGGAACATTAATTCATTTAATTTTCCTGCAAATCATCTTTGATTCTGTAATTTTCAGATTTCAATAACTCACAAAAGTCACGCTTATTCAACACAAATTCACTTCTTCTAATCAAAAGCTACTATAATTCATTTTTCCAACCAAGTAACTTCCACTTTCATTCTACTTTGGTCATCATCTCATCAACCAAAAGCAATCCTTCAAACTACCATGAATATTTAGTTCTTTCTCACACAAAACATTATCTATAAACCTCCTAGGCAGTCGGCACACAGAAGCATACACAAAGTTCACAAACCCTAGCTTTTGATCAAAAATCAAGATATAAAAATCATGTTTTCATGTTAGAATTCATATCAAAATAATCATCATTCAACCAACAACAACTTTAATTCTAGCAAGGTGAGTTTTTACCTTGTTTATAAGGCTATTTGGTGTGATTTGCTCCAAGAACTCACACACAACACCAAGAACACACACTAGTCTTTTTTTTCTCTCTCTTGCTAGTTTCTTTTTCTCTTGTTTTTCTTTCCTTAATACTGCCGAAATTCAGGTTGCATAACAGCCTCTTCTCACAGCCATTCTTTATCAAATTTTGGTCAATCATTTCTCACTTTCATTAATTGTATGGTGGTTAAAACATAGGTGTGTTCCAATGAAAAATTTACACACCATTTCACTTATTTTTCTTCCTCAAAATTTCCTCTTCTTTTCTCTTTTATGGATGCCGAATTTCTGGCTGTTTTTCAGCCACTCAATCACTTCTTTATGGTCAAAATATTGGCCAATTATATTGCACATGACCTTAAGTAATTGGCCCCACAAATAATGTGTTTCAATCACAAAAATACACATCATTCTTTATTTATTTTGTAATTCTTTAATTCCATTTATCTTGCATGAATTCCACATACAACCTCTCATAAATTGACACATGTTCATGGGCTACCAATCATAAAACACCACACGTCCAAATTTTCGATCGCATTTTTAATTTTTCTCAGAAATGACCAAAATCAAGTCCGAAATGGAAAAATATTTTACTTTACCATTCAACTCTAAAAATTCCACTGAATCTATTGGTAATACTTAAGTCCTTCAATTCCTTCTCAATTTGTTCAAATTCGCTATCAAAGTCACAGGCGCAGTCAAAATAACGAAAATGCCCCCGATAACCTAAATAACATAATTTATATCAAAATGTGTGTTTCATTGCACAGATTAATTTTTCTTCTCAACGTACCCCCAAATTCTTATTTTATTAACAATAGCAGTCTTTCGAAGATTTACGGTACAGGTAGAACAATTCCAATAATTACATCTCGGTCCCAACAAAATATTATAATATCAAAATATTCGTTTCATTACACTAATCATCTTTTGTTCTGGTTATTGATACAAATTCTCATCCTATTATAAGTAGTAGCCAATCAAAAATAAAAATGTGGGGTATTACATTCTCCCCTCCTTACAAAAAATTTCATCTTCAAAATTGGCTTGTACCTAGAATAATTTTGGATACTTTTTCAACATCTTCACTTTCGTTTTCCAAGTCGCGTCTTGCACTGGATGATGATTCCATAATACTTTCACAAGTGATTTTTTTTTATTCTGCAATTCCTTTTCAGCATACTCCATGGTCTTAATAGGCTTTTCCAGGATGATATTAAATTAGACACTAGAATTCCTCCAAAAATTCCATCCACCTATGTTACCTCATGTTCAAATCCTTCTGAGTAAAAACATACTTTAAACTTTTATGGTCAGTGAAGACTTCAAACTCAGCTCCATACAAATAATATCTCTATTTCTTAAGAGCAAACACAATAGCGACTAACTCCAAATCATATGTAGGGTAATTCTCCTCACGAGGTTTCAATTTCCTAGAGATATAAGCTATCACCTTTCTCTCCTGCATTAATACTCCTCACAATCCTTCTTTTGATGAGTCCATGTACACTTTGTAAGGTTTGTTCATCATTAGCAATGCCAAAATAGGAGCAAAACATAACCTTTTCTTCAGTCCTGAAAACTTCTATCACAATTCTCATTCCACACATAAGGAACTTTCTTTTAGGTGAGTTGCGTCAAAGGTGAAGCCATCTTAGAAAATCTCTCAATAAACCTCCAATAATGTCCTATTAGTCCTAGAAAACTTCGTATTTTGATTGGAGTCTCAGGACATTTACAATTAGTTACCACTTCAACTTTTACAAGATCTACTATAATCCCGACTTTAGATATCACCTGTCCTAAGAATGCTACTTCTTATAGCCAAAACTCACACTTAGTGAATTTTGCATATAGTTTGGCCTCCCTTAACTTTTCCAATACTTTGCAAAGGTGTTGTTCATGCTCTTCAGGATATCATCTATAAATATGACCACAAAATTATCTAAGGTTAAAATGTTCGGTGTATCAAGTCCATGAAAATAGAAGGGGCATTAGTAACACCAAAAGGCATCACTCCAAACTCAAAATGTCCATATCGTGTGTTAAATGCAATTTTCGGTATATCCTCTTCTCGAATCTGGACTTGGTAATATTCTTGCCTCAAGTCTAACTTTGAGAAACATCATGCTTCTTGTAACTGGTCAAACAATTCATCAACTATAGGCAACAGATATTTATTCTTTACCGTCACTGTATTCAACCCTTGATAATCTATACACATCCGTAGTGACCCATCTTTTTTCTTAACAAACAATACAGGTGCTCCCCAAGATGAAGTACTTGGCCGAATAAACCCTGGCTCCATTGATTTTTGTAGTTGTTTCTTGAGCTCCTGTAACTCAGTAAATGTCATTCTATAAGAAGTCCTTGAAATTAGTTCTGCTGATGGCACTAAATTAATAAAGAACTCTACCTCTCTTTCTAGTGGTAACTCATCTAATTCTACTGAAAAAACATCTAAATACTCATTCACCACAGGGACATCTTTGGGTTTCTTAACCTCTCTTGTCTTATTATTTACATAAGCCAAGTATCTAGTACACCCTTTCCTAATCATCTTCCGGGCCTTAAGTCCCGATATAAAAGCATTACTTTTCCTTCCAGCATTGCCTACAAATTCCAATATAGGTTTCCCAAGCCGACAAAATTGTACTACCTTATGTCTATAGTCAACTTGAGCGTGATGCTAAGATAGCCAGTCCATACCCAAGATAGCATCATAGTCCTCTATGGGAAAACATATTAAATCTCCTCCTAAAATTTCATTTTCTACCAAGATCCTACAGGCCTTATGTATTTTCTCACTATTCATTTGCTTTCTCAATGGGGTACTAATAATCATTTCATATGAAGTTTCTTCCTCTTTAATTCCCATAGAATCAAGAAATGAATTGGTAACAAAGTAATGCCTAGAACCAGGGTCTACCAATATTTTAGCATCATGATAAAAAATAAAGAGTATACCTTCCACTATGGTGGCATGATTATCCTTCTTTTCCAATGCAACCACTCGAGCATTCACTTGTGGCTTGGCCGGTCCAGTTCTAGAAATAGAAGCTTGTCATGGGTTCCCTTTTCCTAGTCCTGACCTCTGTTCTTGATTGTTTCCTCTAGGTCAACTCCATCATCCTCTTATCTTTTGAGGGTGAGGACAATTGAAACTCTTATGTCATATCTCCCCACAATTAAAGCATCTAAAAGAGGGTTATCCTCCAGTCGAGCCTCCCCTCCTTTGCATTTTTCTTTCTTCTGCCATCAGGGCCTTCTAGATCTTTTCTGACTTATACCCCAAAATCCATTTCAGTTTCTCTCACCCCAATTGTTACATAGCTCAAAAGCAAGCATAAAAGTAGCCATAGTGCATATAGCAAGAAATATAACATATATTCATTCTTGTCAAAACACAGAGTTAGTACAAAATTTGTGTGCTGAGCACACTGTCATATCTAACATACACTGGTCAAACTATACATGTCCTACTACATATGTCTACATCTTAACCTCCTACTAGTCATCATCGCAGTCTTAAACGGGAGGTTCTAAATCAGTAAAAACTGTGTAGGACTCAGCTGCATCAAATCCCTCATCTCCATCCACATCAGGATGCAACCAAGCCAGTATCTCTGGGTCTATCTCCAACTCCTCCTCAAGTTCCTCAACCACAGGTACCTCCACCTCAGGTACCTCCTGGTCCTCTCCCGCCTTAGAAACCTCCAAACCCGGCATCTCCTTCTCTAACACTCCCAATACATCCTAGCCAAATACCTCCTCATCATCCTCAGACAACACTGCACCATCGAGGATACTATCCTTCTCATTATCATCCTCATGAGGCAGCTCAATATCGCCATCAATCTCGTCAGAATTGCCACTTACCTCCGCATGTGGCAACAATGTCCTCTCAGGAGTAGGTGTCCATTCTAGACTAAAGTCTCGCATAAATGGAGTAACAACAAGCACTGCCGGGGTCAAACCTACTCCCGGCGAGACGGGGAGCATCACGATAGCCAAGGACAGGTCTTGTTAAAGTGAAACGTCCGACACACCTACTCGGTAGACCATCCTAATCTTTCTAGGTCTCTTCACACCCAAACTCTCACCTATCTCTTTCTTCAAAATATCACCGTGCTCATCCATAGGGTGCTTACCCTTATCACTCCTATCCGCCATACCTACACAATGAAAAGGGTTTTTTCAATTCCTATGATGATACCACAGTTCTATAATACTATGCCCTGATACCAAATGTAACACATCTACTAAAGTAACAACAGAAGCATATCAACCAGGTGTTACCTCGTCTAGTTACCTAGATAAGGGGTCTTTGTAATGAAGAACCAAAAGAGTACATATAAGGAGAATCATATAATGTCCCATACTGATGGTCACATGTATGTATAACAGAGAATCTTAAACATGCCAACTCCATACTAATCAGTAATACAGTGCATAATCAAAAGGGGAAACGTCCAGACATATGCTATTGTCAATGTGGTATCGTCCCGCAATCTGTAGGTCTGCTCAACCCCGAGTCCTACAAAAGTGTAAGATAAAATATACGTGTGAGTGAAAAATCACTCAGTGAGTCCCGTATGTGTTAGTGCTTTAATAAAGAAATAGAGTATATAAAATATTTATGGAAAAGCATAACATCTTCCTACTGGAAATAATTCCAAAACTTTCTAAAGAAGAGTTTATTCAAAAATCAATCATTTTTGGAAAAGTGTGTTTCAATTTCAAATCATTGCCCTGATTTCCAAATCATAGGCACTTCTCCAATAGAAGGTAGGCCTGCATGCAAAGCTTCACAAGGCTTCGCCTTCAACACCACGCATCATTATTCTTAGACAGTAACTTATAGCATTCAGTCGTACGTCGCTGGAAGGGTAAGTACACCGCAATGTACTATCAAGATTAAATATTAGGTGTACTATAACATACCAAGTACACTACAACGTACTACTGAGAATAAATAATAAGTATACTGCAGCATACCAAGTATGCCACAACACACTCTTGCCACCATAAGCCAGAGGTCACAATCCTGATGCCAATCACCATCGAGGCAGCAAGAAGTCAAATGCACCGAGTGTCCCCGCCCGGCATTTAGTGAATGACTTAAAATAATATGCTCCTATAGACGCGGCAATTGCTAAATGGCTGGCTAGGACGACTCACCTTAATATCCTATCATCCCATTCGGAGTAAGACAATCCCTAGAACTAGGCCAGGTTACTAAAGTTATCTAACTCTAACGTAGGCTAGTACAAAAATCAAAGTCCTTACTGAGTACTCAAAGTTACCAATACTAACCCCTACTAACTGATCAGGCCAGAGGGTTATTTCTTCTCACCGGATTTTACATTTTTGGGACAAAATATCATTATCTAAAAATTGATCCCACTGACTCGCGATTCAGATAATAAATTTCATAGGCTCTGCAGGGCCAATCAATTCATTCCATAGGCACATCAGGCCAATAAAGCAATTTTCGAGATCAAAATGTTATTTTTCGAAAGTTAATCTCATATCAAAAGATCATTTTCCAAAACTATGTCGAAATAAGGTAAAGTGTTCTTTTCATTCATCAAAATAAGTTTCCTGGTGTATTCGGATCATTTTATCCATACTCGATCACAAAAGTCATTTCCAGGGGCATTCGGGTCATTTTACCCATACCCGATTCCAGAAGACTTTTTGAAAGTATGCGGGTCATTTTACCCTTACCTGATTTGAAAAGTGTTCACAAAAGTTCCAATAAGAATATTTCGGTCATTTGCCGAATACCTGATTCCAAAAGTTTTCATAAAACATTCAAATAAGGGCATTTGGATCATTTTCCAAATACCCAAATCCAAAAAGAACTCATTCTAAGAAATTCAAAATTCTAATCCTAAAAAGGATTAAATTCAAAGTTTCCAAACATGTTTCTATAAAATGTTCCAATAAGGGTATTCTAGTCAATTTCTGAATACACGATTCCAAGAATTACCATTTTCCCAAAATCTCAAGTGTTTAATCCAAAAAGGATCAAATTCACAAAATCCATGCTTTAATCATCTGTTAAGGTTTCCAAGCCAAATATGAAGTTTATTCGAGCCCAAAGTGACACCAAAAAAAAAAAAAAAAAAAAATTCTTGCTCAGATAAACCTTAAATATATTTAAGGATTTTCAAAATGGTATAAGACATAAAGTTTCATGGAAAAATAAAGCATACTAGTTTTCAAAAGGTTTTAGAAATCAAAGGGACTCACCTCGTGTCCTAATTAACTTTTCCCATTCACGGCCGTTCAACCACCGTTTCTACCGTTTCCAACGTACCATTGACCGTTTATTGCTAAACTTACACCAAACATCGTTTTTTGTTTTAGTCGTGTTTGGTCAAAAAATAGCCAATGTTTAGCATACATGCCCGACGGGTAGCCGACATTCAACCGACGTTTAGCCGACGAGGCCAATGGTTAGCCGACGGTTAAGGAAAACGATTAACTTTCGTTCACGTCACTTTTCGTCATTTGTTCAATTTTTTCATTTTCCATTTTCCATATCCTTCCTCCCTTCATGCACAAGGGATTCACTCCATCTTTCTCATTCATTTCATCCAAAATCACACAATTATTCTTCCTTAAGTTCATTCATTTCCCAAGCAAAATCCTGAAATTTTGCTGCTTTGACACACGATTTTGTTTTGCACATTACTTTCAATCTACAACTCCAATTTGACTCTATGATATACCAAAATGACCATAAGACTCTTGACATTACTTTTTTGTAATCCTTTTTCAGAGTCTTTGCTCTCGTGACATAATACAGGGCAAAAATAGCCCCAGTAGTTTTGCTTCAATTCTACTATTTATGCTATCCTTTGTTTTCCTTTAGCCTTTAACACCTTGGGAACATTAATTCATTCAATTTTCCTGCAAATCATCTTTGATTCTGTAATTTTTAGATTCCAATAACTCACAAAAGTCATGCTTATTCAACACAAATTCACTTCTTCTAATAAAAAACTAGTATATTCATTTTTCCAACCAAGTAACTTCCATTTTCATTCTACTTTGTTCATCATCTCATCAACCAAAAGCAATCCTTCAAACTACCATGAATATTCAGTTCTTCCTCACACAAAACACTATCCATAAACCTCCTAGGCAGCCGGCACACAGAAGTATATACAAGGTTCATACATAAAGTTCACAAACCCTAGCTTTTTATCCAAAATCAAAACATGAAAATCATGTTTTCATGTTAAAATTCATATTGAAATAATCATCATTCACCCAACAACAACTTTAATTTCAGCATGGTGAGCTTTTACCTTGTATATAAGGCTATTTGGTGTGATTTGCTCCAAGAACTTCTCAAGAACTCACACATAACACCAACAACACACACTAGTCTTTTTTTCTCTCTCTCTTGTTAATTTCTTTTTCTCTTATTTTTCTTTCCTTAATGCTGCTGAAATTTAGGTTGTATAAGAACCACTTCTAACCACCATTCTTCATCAAATTTTGGTTAATCATTTCGCATTTTCATTAATTGTAAGGTGGTTAAAACATAGGTGTGTTCTAATGAAAATTTTACACACCATTTCACTTATTTTTCTTCCTTAAAATTTCCTCTTCTTTTCTCTTCTATTGTAACACCCCGCTACTTAGGCCCAACAGGGTCGGGTGTGTCGCCTCGTCCAAAGGATAAGGGGTCTTTATAACTAGGTCTCACAAACGAAAATAAAACAATACTTTAAAATTAAACTTATTACATCCCAAAAATTCAAGAACAAATCCAAAATAAATTGTTCACTATCATCTCTCAAAGCAACATATAAAATAAACAACATAGAATCTTCCAAGCAAGAAACAAATCTAGCTACTCATCTCCACAACAGGACCGATCTAAAAACATGGCATAAAAGGTGATGAGATAAAAATCTCAGTAAGCCCATGTGTGCTTTGAGTGTTTCAAGTAAAATAGTTCATGTATGTAAGTTGTAAAAATTGTATAGAAGAAAATGCTGGCAAGCAATAAATAAGGATTAAAATAAAGAGTGGCGTTTTGCTTTTCAACCGATACATGTGCATAATAAATACAACCACTCAAATGGGTAGCCATGGGTGACCACACGTTGGGCCCCATGACCATATAACGATTAGAATGCCACGCTTTGTGCAGACTGACAAAAAAGTAGGTGATCGGCCTACCGGATAAGATACTCCTCCTTCTCTACACCCAAACATACCAGTTGTCTACTCTAGAAACACACAGTCCATTTGACTAAAACTTACTGGCTCGGATCTGCATGACTAAGTAGTACTGTCGCTTCTCTAAGTTTAGTTCATCTTCTGGAGGTGCCTCCTGCCAGAAGACTTGCTCTTGCTCTTTGAAACTAGTACTACTAGCCTACCCTTATTAAATACTCAACGTTGATTGTCCCACTTGGGAGAAAACGGATAAAACATTGCTTTACTTGGAAATAGCAATTAAGAGTTTCTAAAATTCGTGTCAAAGTGGGTTTTTAGAAAGAGTTTAGTGTTTGTGCAAAACTCTGTTTGATTGGTTTTCAAATGATTTGTTTGACTGAACAAGAAAGGAAATAGTCCTTAATTGCTTTTACAAAATGAGTGTTCATTAACTTCGCATTTGGCTTGCCATAGTAACCTTTTGTCATCAAATAAGTTTATGCAGGAGCTTACCTGATCCTTTACTTGCAAATTCACAAATCTTCTAAAACTGACTTAACCCCGCCTGGGGTAAACACAAGTCATATGGTTATATTCAAGCTATACTCGCTTCCATAAATAATCCTAGTTCAACTTATTACAATCATGACCCTAATGTCCTAAGCTATAAGGCTAGATGATAAAGGGTTTTATAAAATAAGTCTAGCTTGATAAGTGAAAATAACTAGGGGTTGTAAAATAATTACTAAGAAGTTATAGGTTCAAATACAAATCTTAAGTGTTGTTATTAATAAATAAACTAGGGTTTAATTGATGAAGAATCATAAGTCCTAGATGATATTGTTAAAATAAATAATAAATTATTACTAATCTCTTAATTAATAATTAGTAGATAGAAAATAATTAATAAATAAATTTTATTAAATTTTGGTCAATAGATAACAAATAAATTTCAATAGTATTTATGAATATATGGCCTACAAGATTAATATTTTACCTATTATTATTATTTATATAAAAGGCTTTTATTTATTATTATTATATATAAATATTTAATTATTATATATAAATATTTATATATTATAAAAGATATCATTTATTTGGCTAAAATATTACTATTCCATTTAATATTCCAAATCCAACTTCCTAGGGTTTTCAAAATCTTTGGAGGAAATCATAATATTAATTTTAATTAACGTAATAAAGTTGGTCAATTGAAATAGCTTAGGATCAACAAGGTCATGATCATAATTTTCCTATTGCTAACAAGAATCATGAAAATAAACTCCAACATCAATCAACAAACTATTCTATTCATGAATAAAGGCTTAAATCCATACCTACTATCACATGGCCAAATCTCTACTAAGCGTAATCATATTCATGGCTTCAATGAAACAAGAACATAATACCCTATTCACCAAAGGTGACGTAATATCTAGCATGCTTAAACATCCATACTCACTCAAGACATGAAGAACATGCATCGATCCACAAGAAATATCATAAAACTTAACCATGGCAAAACATCATCATGCTCCAATCTCAACTCCTTCATACATAAGCACATACTCAATCCCCAATCATTTTCTATCCTTTTCTAACAATATCTAAGAGACATGATTTTAGAATTAAAGAGAAGGTTAAAGAGAAATGCTTGGTTGATGACTATCTCGATGAAGATTCAAGGAGATCCACACGCTTAGGAGGCTTGAATCGTCCAAGAAAGAAGAAGAAAAACAGCCATGGTTGAAGTAACCATTTCGGCAGAGAGGGAGGGTATTAGTATATCATGTTAAATATTGAAGGGAAAGAAGATGAACAAAATCGTTCTTGGTTACTGTGATAGTGTTCTTAAGACTTCAAGAAAAATTCTGGTTTTTATCTGATAGCAGATTTTTGTTTTCAATATTTGATGATATAAAATCTAGAAATGGACTCTAGGGAGTGAGTAGGCATGATCTGGAGTTTTTGGAAGGGTTTGGAGGTGTTTAGAGTGGTCTTAGGCTTGAAGAAAGGTAGTGTGTATTCTTGGTGTTTTTGGATAAATAGAGAGAATTGGAGAGAAAGCTGGACGAAATGCTGAAGGGATTTGGCTGAATGATTGAGGGATTCTTGTGATTTCATTTTCATATTAGGGAGAAGAGGGAAATCTAGTTGTTTAAATTTCAAATGGAGTAATTCATGGAGTGTTTTAAGGTAGAAGATATGGTAATATGGTTTGATTGATGGTGGTTCTTGGAAGCTACAATGGCCAACTGGTTTTGCTATGGTTTTGCTGAAATGAATGAGGGTTGAAGGAGCTATATGTTGGCTAAAATTCTGAGTGCAATGGTGGGAGAATTTTTGGTTGTTTGAAGCTTAATCCAAGGGAGTTTTCATGGAGCAATTGCTGGAATTTTGAACTTCAATTGAAAGCTTGATTGGAGTAATTGAAGGAGGAATTTAAGGAGTGGCTACGGAGTCCAATCGTGCAGGTCAGTGGAGGAAGGTAATGGAGGCAGTTCATGGCTGACTAAGGTTAACTTCACAGAAGTTTGAGGTGATTTTCAGACAAGGCTTGAAAAGAGAGCAAGGCTGGAATATTTTTGGTTTGATATTTGAATTGCTTGTTGGAATTTTTTTTGTGCAGTTTTTTCTACAATACTCTAACTGATTTATAGAGAGTTTGGAGAGGTATAGGAGAGTCCTTTAAGGCTGGTTTCCAGCCTTCTTTATGGAGGAAAGGCAGAGGTAATCCACTGGTTTGAAGGGTAGAAGAAACAGCTTGTTTTTGGACTTCTAAACATTGAAACTGTCCAAAAAAATTTTCTGGTTTGCACAGCTTTGTGCAGTCCGGTTTTTGGCAAAGGATTTCAGTCTTCAAACTGAACAAGTTGGCCATTTTTCTTGCAGCATTTGAGTAAGGAAAATGGTTGAAGTTTTTGAAGGCTAAATTGTCCAAGAACCTGAAAAATTTTCAGATTGCTTCCATGAAGAAGATGAATACTAAGGAGTGGAGTTTGAAGGTTCAACCATGGAGATTAATTCTATTAGGAACCTTTCTTAACTCCCTCCCTATTTTCAATCAAAACTCTATCCTCTAAGAGCCATTTTCGAAATTCCTAGGTCAATAAACCTTGCTGAATTTTCTAGAATTCAAATATGGATTTGGATGAATTGAACAAACTTAATTGGTAAAGGATTTAAGGTAAGCTAGGGAATAAAAGGACATGAATCCCTTAAGAATTCTTGTAGGGCATAAGAATAGAATTAGGACATTCCCTTCATGTCTCCCCTAGGACAACACTCCTATTTCTAAATATGGAATGCAAGGGACAAAAAATTCAATCCAAAAAGAAATAATCATAGCAAAAACTTAAATGATGAGATTTGAACTCAAGACCTTAGAGATTATTTCCAAAGTTCTAACCACTAAACCACAACAACTCTTGTTCTTATTTTCTCTTCCAAATATTCTTCCTATTAAATCCTCAAGCTATCTCCCTATTTTGACCTCAAGAAAAATTATCATTTTACCCTTCCTACTCAATAAGCACAACTAAGCCTTCTAGACTATAAATTATAATTCTAAAGCACATAAAATAGTTTCAAAATATATTTATGTATGCAAGAAAATATGATATGCATCCCGACCCCCTTACTCTAGGGTTGGCTTTAGATGGGGTTTCACATCTATGGCTACCAATTTTCTGGCTACTTTTTAGCCACTCAATCACTTCTTCATGGTCAAAATATTGGCCAACTACATTGCCCAAGACCTTAAGTAATTGGCCCTACAAATGATGTGTTCCAATCACAAAATTATATATCATTATTTATTTATTTTGTAATTCTTTAATTCTATGTATCTTGCATGAATTTATCATGCAACCTCTCATAAATTGATACATGTTCATGGGCTACCAATCACAAAATACCACACGACCAAATTTTTTATCACTGTTAGGGATATGCCCTAGAGTCAATTTGTACTTATACTACTGTCGTTATGTTTTATATAATAATATGAGGTTTTCCTTTCCATGAATAGTGTATTTTATTTTGTGGTCATCAAGTACGTGAGTTAATAGTAAAACACAGCAATGAATACAATGACTATTCTAAAATTGTCCCTGATCGATTATTATTATTATTATTGGAACAATAATAAATTAAGATTAGTATATTTGTGACTTAATGGCTATGTTTTACTAGTCATGGATATTTGTGATATCAAGTCAAAACATAAATAAATGTTAGAGAATATTGTATTGAACATGACCCACTGTGAGAGTACTTCATGGAACATGTCATAAATACTTTCTAGCCATAATGATATTAAAAGTCCTTCGACCTAAATTCATCATAGTTTCCTACTTGATAAGTTCTATATTTTGACGTTGTCTAAAGTTTTCTTTAACCAGATAATAAATTAGACTACTGTTGGATATAGAATAAATCAAGGAGATGAATATGATTGATTGTGAAGGAATTTGTCCCTTTCAATTATGGGAGAGATATCCATGGGCCCCTTGATAAGTTAGACTGTTAAAATGCATAGCCGTGCTCAACTATATCAATCTAAAATATTTATATCATTTGTTTGAACAGTCTACTATAAAATCAAGAAATAATTGATTAAGCAGCTTAATAAGAATAACATGCTCCGTGCCTTATGCTTAATCTGGATATCGCGTGATAAAAGGACTAAATATAAAATTGTGGTTTGGTTCAAAGAGATCACTAATCTTCATTTAACCTGGATAGTTATAATGTTTTTCTAGAAACCACTTATAACTTGTGGACCATTTAAATATGATTTAGGTACACTGCCAGTGTTAAAAGAACCTATAGGGTCACACAATAAGCGAACTTGTTAGATTATTTTTCTGGTAACCAGTTCAATGAATCTGGAAATATGTCTAAATTAATAGAACTTAGAAAATTTACCAGATACAATGAATTTGGAAATATGTTCACATTCGATGTATATGAATAATGTCCAAATTATAAGAATCTGGCTCGATAAATTAATTAGTTAAATTACCGAGATAATGACAAAATCTTATATATCAGTTTTAATTTAATTTGAATTTAAATTAAAATATGATAAGATATTATCAGAATTGGACTCTAAGAGATTCGGGGATTTTTTTAAGAAAACCCTAGTCGTCTTCTCAAGAGCCCGATCTTGTTGAAAATACTCGTGCCTCCATTCACCAGGAAAAAAAACCCCTCTCAAACCCTAGGTTTTAGCACTCTCGGGGTAACAAGTCAGTTCATCGTGTGTATCTGATAGAGGATGTTCATACACTGCAGCATCTGGTAATTGTTCGGGTTGTACGTACAACAGCATAATCAGAATCGAAGGATCTCGATTACGCCAAACAAAAAAGGTAATTCTGTAAACCTTATATCTTCTTAATCATTTAGTTAGATCCTTGAAAGGGATTCGTGGATGTTTTCTGTGTTAGGAGTCCACGAATCTTAACAATCGCATTTTCAATTTTACTCAAAAATGACCAAAATCGGATTCGAAATGGAAAAATATCTTTATCATTCAACTCCAAAAATTCCACTGAATCCATTGGTAATACTTAGATCCTTCAATTCCTTCTCATTTTGGTCAAATTCACTGTCAAAGTGGTGAGCATGGTCAAAATAACGAAAATACCCCCAATAATCCAAATGACATAATTTACATCAAAGCGTGAGTTTCATCACACTGATCATTTTCTCTTCTCAATGTACCCTCAAATTCTTATTTTATTAACAATAGCAGCCTTTCGAAGATTTAGGGTACTAGTAGACAAGTCCAATAATTACATCTAGGTCCTGATAAAATATTATTGTACCAAAATATTCATTTCATTACACCGATCATCTTTTGTTCTAGTCATTAATGCAAATTCTCATCCTATTACAAGTAGTAGCCAATCAAAGATGAAAATATAAGGTATTACGTTTCACTTTGGGGAGTACCTGTATTATTTGTTAAGAAGAAAGATAGGCCACTACGGATGTGTATAGATTATTGAAGATTGAATACAGTGACGATAAAGAATAAATATCCATTGCTCATGATTGATGACTTGTTTAATCAGTTATAAGGAACAGGATATTTTTCAAAGTTAGACTTGAGGTTAGGATATAACCAAGTTCAGAGTTGAGAAGAGGATATATCGAAAACTGCATTTAACACACGATATGGACATGTTGAGTTCATAGTGATGCCCTTTGGTGTTACCAATGCACCTTCTATTTTTACGAACCTGATTCACCGAACATTTCATCCTTACTTAGATAGCTTTGTTGTTATATTCATAGATGATATCTTTGTGTATTCTAAGGATCCTCAAGAACATGAACAACACCTTCAAAAAGTATTAGGAAATTTAAAGGAGACCAAATTATATGCAAAATTCAGTAGGTGTGAGTTTTGGCTACAAGAAGTAGCATTTTTTAGACATGTGATATCCAAAGACGAATTACAATAGATTGTGAAAAAGTCGAAGTGGTGACTAATTGGAAACGTCCCTAGACTCCAACTGAAATACGAAGTTTTCTGGAATTAACAGAATATTGTCGAAGGTTTATTGAGGGACTTTCTAAGATAGCTTCACCTTTGACTCGACTCACCCAAAAGAATGTTCCTTATATTTAGACCAAGAAGTGTGAGAGAAGTTTACAGAGACAGAAGAAAAGGTTAAGTTTTGCTCCTGTTCTGGCATTGCCAGAGATGGAAAAACCTTATGAGGTGTACACAAATGTGTCAAAGGAAGGATTGGGAGGAGTACTGATGTAGGAGAGAAAAGTGATAGCTTATATTTCTAGGAAATTGAAACCCCATGAGGAGAATTACCCTAAACATGACTTGGAATTAGTAGTTATTGTGTTTGCCCTTAAGAAATGGAGACTATTTGTATGGGCTTGAATTAGAAGTTTTCACCGACCATAAAAGTTTGAAGTATGTTTTTACTTAGAAGGATTTGAACATAAAGCAACATAGGTGGATGGAATTTTTGGAAAAATTTCAGTGTCCAATTAAATAGCATCTTGGAAAAGTAAATACAGTAGCAGATATCCTCTGTAGGAAGGAGAATTTAGCAGCTCTTTGGATGCTACAAATTCCAAAATTGGAAGCATTTACAATAGACGAAGAAATAAGGATGAGTAAATCTCAATTCAACCTATTTTCCTACAAGAATTGAAGGAAGAGAGGAAAAGTTGCAAGAATTTGTACAAAAGAAGAAGAATAAGGGAGAGGGTGAATTCTAAAAGGATAATTATGGGATTAATTGTTATCAAGATCGGTATTATATTCCGAAATAGTCTGTAATGAGATAAGATATTTCAACAGAGATATATCAAAGTAAATCTACCATCCACCCAGAAGTAGTAAAGATTTATCCTAACTTGAAACGGCATTATTGGTGAATTGGCATAAAGAAGGAAATTTCAAACTTTATGGCTCGATGTTTAATTTGTCAGCAGGTGAAAGCCGATCAGCAACGACCTGGAGAGTTACTACAGCCATTACCTACTCCATCATGGAAATGAGATGAGATTACTATGGAATTCATTACGAGATTACCCATGGCAGTAGGACGGCGAGATACTATATGGGTGATAGTGGATCGACTGATTAAGTCTGCTCATTTCATTTCCATCAACCAACGAGATTTTATTTAAATAAGTTAAGCAAGGTCTATATGGAGGGAGTAATTAGACTATATAGAGTACCCCCTGGTATTGTGTCAGATCGAGATCCTAGAATTGTTTGATAGTTTTGGACTAAGCTATAGTAGAAATATAGGACAACATTAAAGTTCAACACAGCAGTGTACCCACAAACGGATGGACAAATCAAATGAGTGAACAAAGTTTTGGAAGACATGTTGCGGGCTTGTGCTTTGGATTTTAGAACTAAGTGGATCGATAATTTAGCATATGCAGAATTCACACACAATAATAGTTATCAATAAACAATTGGAATAGCCTCATTTGAAGCTCTATATGGAAGGAAATGTCAGTCTCCATTGTATTAGAAAAGTTTAGGATGGAGAACGAATAACTAGGATGCTTTTGATCTTGAAAAAGTTCGACAGGCTGTGAAGATGATCAAAATCAAGTTGGAGGCAGCTCAGAGTAGACAAAAAAGTTATGCGGATCAACGTAGGAGAGATTTGGAATTTGTAGAAGGAGATTGTGTATTCTTGAAATTGACTCCACAACGACAATTGAGAATCAAAGGACAAGAGAAGAAATTGGCACCTAGGTACGTTGGACCATTCCCTACTGTCGAGAGGATTGGGAAGGTGGCCTAACGATTAGAGTTACTAGTAGAGTTTCAAGGTATTCACTGAAGGATCTAAATGGAAAACATCAAAGAAAACGCAGTAGAAAAATTTTAGTTTTTCAAGTCACATCTAGGAAAGAGTACTTACTTTTCTTTGTTGGTCGTGGATTAACTAACAAGATATCGAGTTGCACTGGATCTTGCATTGGAGGGGGAGAAGGAGGCGCTGTAGTTCGACCGGTATTCCCGCCAATCTTCTACTCCTTCGCATCAAACTTCTCCAAGCTACCTCTCTTTGTCTTCCAGAGTATGACTCCACTTTGATCTTAGGTTAGCTTGGTGAAAATTCCTTTAGATAACCAAGATCCACTCCTAGAGAAAAATGAGAGAAGGAAGAGGAAAAACAAGAGGAAGGGTGGCCGCACACAAAAGAGAGAGAGAGAGAGAGAGAGAGAGAGAGAGAGAGAGAGCTTGGTTGCTAAAAACCCTACCTTCTTTTCCCTTAAATTTCAGCCAGCATAAAAGTAGGAGAAGCCCTAATGGCTGAAAAACACTAACCCCTAATGGGCTTGGTATGGTGCTTATAAACCAGTCCAGGACTAGCCCAATCCTCTTCATTAATTAATTATCTTTTCTGGGTTTTATTAAATACCCAAGACTAATTAATTAATTTTAATTGGACTCTTAATATATGCCAACATATATCAGCCCAATTAATTAATTTATTCCAGCTCAATTTTCTTCATTAATTAATTATCTTTTCTGGACTTTATAAAAAAAATCAAGACAAATTAATTAATTCTAATTAGACTCTTAGAATAAATTTTATTTCTCTTCTAGATAATTATCCATTAAGTCCATATTATGTCTAGATAACACCAAGGTAACTTAAGCTACTCCAGGGGCCAAGAGATATATTATTCATTGCTACTAAAATAACTAAAATGCTCTTACTATCAAATAATTAAATTTTACCATTTTAAATATTCTCATTTATCACCATATGGAAATATTGACCCCAAGAATAATATTGCTATAACAATATCTCCGACCTATAGGTGAAATGATAGAAATACCTCTCTATGTAACACCCATCAATGAGATAGGATAAATGTACTAACACCCATCTCAAAGACATCTGCCATCCTTAGATCTCTAATCTGATAATCCATGACTCACTCGAATGTACTTGCTTATCATTAGAAGCTACCCAAAAGCACATATTCTAGAGTCATTTTTTCAGGACTCTGGATTATTAGATTATCCTAGACAATTACAAGAGGGTGATTTAACTTCACAAAATGAAGCATAGAAACTCTGTTGCATGAACCCGTCTTAACTAACTAGAGTAATATAACCAATGTACAAGGTTATTAATCTCACAAAAGAAATCTCACCTAATATACATTAAAGTACAAGACCTTAGCTTCGCCAGACCACTAACTCATACTCAAGTATGAAGGTATATGTCCACGCTGTAGCAGTAATAGTCTAGTCTCTATAATTATAGTGCTTTAAGAGAGACCACTATTACAGGTCCAATTTAACGTATTCAAAATACGCTTATGCCAATGATGTGGGTGAACTACTCACTGATTCAAGATAAACCATTCCTCTTTGAAACTTATGGCATAATAGTCTTATCTTGATGAAATGCTCAATTTCATCAAACGACTAGGAACTTAATTTTACTTGTATGATAAGTACCCATGGTCTATACCTTACTGTGAAGAACGAGCCAACACATAGACTATTACTTATCATACTTAGACCTTGGATGTGTAATAATATAAGAAGCAAACCAAATTGAATGAATAAACATTTTATTATTCCTGACACCAGGTTTGCTCTATTTCTATGGCTGAGCAGAGTGGACCTGGCACTGGGTCGATTGGACCCACTGGCGTCGGGTCTACTTGCAATATATTTACACAGAATACAGTCTTTGAGGGCATGCTTTCCAATAATTTCCGACTTACACTACAGAGGACTAAAAAACTCCATAAGTGCCTACCCCTATGACATCTAAGTGTCTATGAAACACTTTTTTTGTCAATGGTTTGGAAAAGGGATCTGTCAGATTGTTGACAGAGGAAATTCAATCAACCACAATCTCCCGTTTCTAGATGAGCTCCCGGATGAGGTGATATTTCCTCTCTATGTGCTTGTCCTTCCTATGGTTTCGAGATTCCTTGATTGTGACACCGCTCCAGTGTTATCATAATAAATTGTGATAGGCCTGTCCATGTATGGTATTACTCCAAGTTCTTTGAAGAACGTTCGAAGCCACACAACTTCTTTAGAAGCTTCTAAAGCATCAACGTACTCAACTTCCATGGTTGAATTAGAAATGCAGGATTGTTTGATACTTCTCCATGAAATACCTCCTCCAGACAAAGTGACGACATATCCACTAGTGAATTTTATTTTTATCTTTATTCACCCAGAATTCTGAGTCTCTGTAACCAGTAGGAACCAAATCATCAGCACAATATACAAGCATATAATCTTTTGTTTCCTTGAGATATTTTAGTATATACTTGACGGCTTGCCAGTAAGCTTCCCCTGGGTTTGACTAATATCTACTAACCATGCCTACTGCAAAGTAGATATCTGGCTTAGTACACAGAAAAGCATACATGAGACTTCCCACAACCGAAGCATAAGGGATCCTGCTCATTTCTATTTGTCTTCCTATGTCTGAGGACACTGCTTGGAATATAAGGATAATCCATGTCTAAAAGGTATAATAGCCCCTTTACATTGATCCATGCTGTACTTGACCAATATCTTGACAATGTAAGTTCTGCTTCCTATCTCTAAGAAGCTTAATACCTAGAATGTAGCTAGCTTCCCCCATGTCTTTCATACTAAATTGACTAGATAGCCAAACCTTAACAGATGACAATGTCCCTACATCATTTCCAATGAATAGAATGCCATCTACATAAAGTACCAAGAAAATCACTTTGCCATTGTCTGATTTCCTATACACGCATGGTTTATCCACATTTTGAATGAAACTATAAACCTTCATAGTTTTATCAAAACATATGTTCCATGCTCAAGATGTTTGCTTAAGTCCATAGATGGACTTCTTAAGCTTACAGATCATATGTTCTTGACCTCTAGTAACAAAACCTTCTGGCTGGGATATATAGATGTCTTCGCTAAGATAGTCATTTACGAAGGCCATTTTGACATCCATTTACCATATCTTATAGTCATAATGACATGCGATGGCTAAGAAAATACGGATAGACTTAAGTATGGCTACTGGTGAAAAGGTTTCCTCATAATCAATCCCTTCTTTAGTATAACCTTTAGCAACCAACCTTCCTTTATAGGTTTCAACCTTTCCATCCACACCTTTCCCCCTCTTGTATACCTACTTACACCCAATGAGTTTTATTCCATCAGGTATAGTGATAAGATCCCAGACCTGATTGAGGTACATGGACTCAATCTCGGTATTCATGGCTAGCTGCCATTTGTTTGCATCAACATCAACAATAGCCTCCTCGTATCTAGTGGGATCTTATTCCTGACAATCAAAGACTAAATCATAAATCTCTTCGATCCACCTTTCTGGAACTCTTGTGATCCTCCCACTATGACGCGGCTCAATTTGTATAAGAACATCCAGTAGTGTTTCTCTTGGTTCCTTGACTGGGGTGTTAGAAGTACCTGAAGTTGCATCAGTGACCAACTTCTCTTCTAACTCTATTCTTCTTGAACTTGTGGTGGATGTAACTTGTTCATCCTCTAAGTATCTAGTATTAATGCTAACAAGTACCTTATGCTCTTAAGGATGCTAGAAATATCCACCTCTCATTCTTTTTGGATACCCAACGAAGTAACATAACTCTGATCTTAGTTCTAGCTTACTTCCTTTTGTCAGCACATAAACTGGACAACCCCATAACTTAAGATGGTTCACACTAGGATTTCATCCAGTCTACATCTCATAGGATGTCCTAGGTACTGATTTAAAAGGCACCAAGCTCAAAATATATGCCGATGTTTCTAAGGAATATCCCCAAAAAAAAATAGGAAGAGACACATAACTCATCATGCTTCTGACCATTTCCATCAAAGTTCTATTTCGTCTCTCAGCTACTCCATTTTGTTGGGGAGTCCTCGGCACATTTAATTGAGATACTATGTCATGATATACCAAGTAATCCTTAAACTCACCAATGAGGTACTCTCCACCACGATCCGATCTCAAAGTTTTAATTAATTTACCTGTTTGATGCTCTACTTCAACCTTAAACTCCTTGAATTTATCAAAAGAGTCATACTTGCGCCTCATCAGACAAACTTAACCAAAACGAGTGTGATCAACTGTGAAAGTGATAAAGTGCTCGTAGCCTCCCTTAACTGGTGTAGTCATCGAACCACAAACATCCGTATGAACTAGTGCTAGTATTTTCATGGCTCTATCCATTTTTTTAGTAAAGGGCCTTTCAATTATTTTACCTTTAAGGCAAGATTCACATTGAGGCCATTCCTCCAATCTCAATGAACCTAAAGGTCTATCATGGATTAGCCTCTGAATCCAATTTGGATTTATATGTCCCAATCTTAAATGTCACGAATACGAATCATTTGATATGGCCTTTCTCTTTTTATTATCATGTTCCATTTGAATATTATTTACTTGATTTCTAATAGGATGTACATAAAAGAGATTTCTATACATGTTTCCTGTACAAATTACATTACCATTTCAACTGATGGAAACACTAGAATGGAAAGAAATAGAATATCCTTGATTCATCAATTTGGAAACTGACATCAAATTCTGTTTAAAACAGAAAACACGTAAAATATCTTTTAAAATTATTTTCCTATTACAATAAAAAATAAGCTCAAGATCTCCCACTACTTTAGCTCATATTCTTGCTCTATTACCTACTTAAAGTCCATACTCACCCTTGATGAGTCTCCTTATCCTTCTGACCCTTGCAAGAAGTTATAGACATAGTCAGTGGCTCCAGAATCAAACTATATAGGAAGATGTTGATCCAACCATTAAAATAAACTCTAGGTATAAAGCAATACCTAAAGTAGATTTGGTTAAGAAGTTCGGATAATCTTTCTTCCAATGTCCCTTCTTGCCACACTTAAAGCATTTGCCTTTGGGCTGCCTATTGGACTTGGACTGACCATATGCTTTGGGCTGGGCCCTTGCGTTATTCTGGACCTTCCTCTTCTTAAATTTCTCAGGCTTTACCTTAATTCTAGAAGAAGCAGAATAAGAGACCAAAACCTTTGACATGGGCTTCATGATCTTCTCTGCCGCCTGGAGCTCTTTCATAAGCTCCGTAGGATTCATATCCAATTTGTTCATTGTGTAGTTCAACTTGAACTGAGAATATAAATCAGGCAAAGTTTCAAGAACTATGTTGATTTAGCTCTCAGGATCTATTGTTGCGCCTAGGACCTCGGCCTCCTTGAAGTAGGCAATCATCTTGAGCAGATACTCTCGAATCGATGCCCCCTCAGCCATCCTAATATTCATGATTGCCCTAAAAGCTTCGTGCCTTGTAGGCTGGCTCTTGTCAGCAAACATGGTACACAATGACAAATGCATGTTGTAAACAGTGGTCATGTGCTCATGCTTTGATTGAAGCACACTAGACATGGAAGCCAACATATAGTACTTAGCCATCTTGTCAACTTTTTTTCAACCTTCTCGGCCTATCGTTCCTAATCAGTGGATTCTTCCCCAATCACAGGGTAAGGATTCATAAGAACATACTTGTACTCCTCAACAGTAAGTATTATATTCAGGTTCCTCTTCCAATCCATATAATTTGGGTCTATCAACTTATTCTTCTTGAGAATGATTGACAATGGACTGAAACCAGACATTTCTAAAATATTGCTAAAAACATTCATTTAGTTTGTAAAAATAAATGCACATTTCTTTATATTATTTCTTTGATAATAGATAACTCTTAAAACCATTATCAATAATATAAATAGTTTTGGCTCTTAGGAAAATTAACAGAGCTTCGTAAGAAGATTAATAGCATTCTAAGTTAAGTGTACAACTATCACAAATCAAAACTTCCTTAATAGGTAATGGTCTAGAAAAAGTTCCACCTATAGGATGGCCATTGATTCACACCACCAATGGCAATCTAGTGCTAAAAATCTCCAACGTAGGTTGGTCAATCCTAGCAAATACCCTAGGCTTTTAATTTTACTCTTCCATTAGTTTTAGATACTTGTGAAAATCCATCCCATAGGGGATCATGCTCAGAATGATACGAAAAAATTCACTATCTCTAATGAGAGTTGTGATGGAAGTCATGAGGTCTCATTGGAACCCCTCTCCCACTTAATCGTTTATTGAAAATAGAGTTTTATGACCAAAAACATTTTCTACAATCTTATGGCTTCATTAACTTTAGTAAAAATCTAGAATTCAAAGTTATTCTCTATGCCAAGTATTAAATCCTTTGAGAGAATAAATTATGGATTTATTTTACTCTTCTAAATTAATAGCCAAGTAAAACTTTATAAAATAGCCTCAAGTTCAACATTATTCTCTATTGCAAGGATTAAACCCTTTAAGAGAATAAATCATGAACTCTTTTTTTTTAAAGTTTCTTAGATTGAAATGTTTTATCAACAACCATTCTATCTAGTGAGACTTTGGTCTCACAAAAACTTGAGCATTTGATCACAAAAATGAAATAATCATGATAACAAAAGTAAATTTTTCCATGCTCAAACTATTCATTTTTTCCTAAGTGACCAAATACAATGGATTAAACATCATGAATTTAAAAAATTAATAATCTTGTTTAATCCTAAGGTGGTTCCATCCTTTACTACTCATTTTCGTGCAAATTATTCATCCATAGATTAACAAAACTATTGCAAAAAATTAACCTCATACATTGGTTTCAAAACATGATTACATCAAGGAAAAATTGAGGTACAGAACTTCAACAGTGCTCTCCCTTTTCTTGGACAGAATTGCATCCATCTGCCACTGGGCAAAATGGACCTGGCGCCTAGTCTGTTTGGCCCACCTAGTGTCGGGTCTATTTTGTTTCTCCAACTTCTGGCTAGACAGAGTGGACCTACCGCTGGGTCCATTTGACCTACCTAGCACCGAATCTATTTTGTTCCTCCAAGAACTTCTAGATGGATAAAGTGGACCTAGCACCATATCCATTAGATAGACCTGGCACCGGGTCTAGTGGGCCTACCTGGAGCTGGATCTATTCTGGAATTCGCCGATTTCTAGAAAAATCCTGCATTTCAGCCATTTTTCCACCCCTCAACCATTCCAGCAACCACGTTCTTTAGTCTCTAATAGTTACAGGTTAAAAGAAACGCAAAACCAAGCATAAAAAATATGCCTTTACAAGTACCTATGCCTCTAACGACGTGGCGTACATCGCATCTACTCAAAACCAAAAAAACAATGGGAAAAGCATTAGAATACAAGATCTTATGCCTCTAACTGCGAGGCGTACATGAACTCTAGAAACTAATGTATGAGGGATCATATGAAATCACAAAAGATTCATTTTTCCTTTTCCAGTTTTTAACCCTAGTACATGCCCCTAGATGAAAACTATGGCTCTAAAACTAAATGAAGGATCTAAACGAAAAATATAAAATAAAAACGCAGCAGTAAATTTTTAGTTTTCTGAGCCACAACTAGGAGAGAGTACTTATATTTTTTTGTTGGTCTTGGATTAACCAACAAGATGCCGAGTTGCATTGCATCTTGCATTGAAGGGGAAGAAGGAGGCACCTGCGATTCGACTGGCATTTCCGCCAATCTTCTACTCCTTTGCATCAAACTTCTCCAAGCTACCACTCTTTGTCTTTGAGAGTATGAATCCACCTTGATCTTGGATTAGCTTAGTGAAAGCTCCATTGGATAACCAAGATGCACTCTTAGAGAGAAAGGAGAGAAGGAAGAGGAAAAACAAGAGGAAGGGTGGCCGCACACAAAGAGAGAGAGAAAGAGAGCTTGGTTGCTAAAAACCCTACCTTCTCTTCCCTTAAATTTCGGCCAGCATAAAGGTAGGAGAAGCCCTAATGGCTAAAAAACACTAAGCCCGAATGGGCTTGGTGCGGTGCTCATAAACCAATCCAACACTGGTTCAATCCTCTTCATTAATTAATTATCTTTTTTGGGTTTTATTAAATACTCAAGACTAATTAATTAATTCTAATTAGACTCTTAATAAATGTCAACATATATTAGCCCAATTAATTAATTTATTCCAGCCCAATTCTCTTCATTAATTAATTATCTTTTCTAGGCCATATAAAAAAACCAAGACTGATTAATTAATTCTAATTGGACTCTTAGAATAAATTTTAATTCTCTTCTAGATAATTCTCCATTAAGTCCAGATTGTGTCTAGACTAAAGGCATAGGAAAGCGAAAAAACACAGGGCACGCAGCGGAAGCAAACATAAAAAAAAATAGAAAAAACACAACAGGGGATTGCAGGACAAGGCCGGCGCTGGCGCCGGTTGCGCCCTGTCCAAATCCTATGGTTTTAAAATTTTTTACCTCTCCTTCTGGTTCTCAAAGGTGGTTGGATCAAAACGTGCACAACCGGGGTAGGTGTGCTGGTAGAAGCCTCTTGTGTGATTCCTACAAACCTCCGCCTTTGTATGTATGTGAATGCCGAACTCTCGGTCTTCTAGTATATGGCCTGCCTAACTACCATTTGGTGAACAACTAACAGGCTAGGGAATTTTTCTGGAGAGAGAGAGACGCCTGGCCTTTCATAGAGAAAAAGTTGTTTCTTAGAATGTGAGTTCTGTAACAACGACGTTGTTTCCAATCCTCATGTTTAACCAAAATAAAATCCAAGGTTAAACTAGACTGGGTCATTTGACTCTTAGTTTAACCTTCTGGGCTTAATTAAATCTTCTAATTAGAACCAACCTAATGGCCCAATTAATAATTAATTTTCCAGCCAAAATAAACTAGTCCAATTAATAAGCCTATATTAGTTTTGTCTCAGTTAATCTTTAATTATTCAAATTGGCCCAAAGCCCTGAATAATTAATTAACCTACTAAACTAATTTAATTAATTCTCTCACTCCATGGACCTTTATTTTATTCTAGCCCAATAATTAAATCAAGCTACTTAAATAAAATAAATTCCATTTAATTTAAGATTAATTCCTTAGCCCATATTTAATTAAGACTCACGGTCTATACTGGGGACCAAAAAACACACCGCCTTAGCTACTAAAATGACCAAAATACCCTTGCCTTATAAATAGATGTATTTTGCATTTTAAATATTTTCTGATATCACCATAAGAAAATATTGACCCCAAGGACAGTGCTGCGTTAGCAAAGTCTCCAACCTACAGGTGTAATAACTAAAATACCCCTTTATGCATCGTTGTACATTCAGAGAGGAAGAAGTGTACTAACACCTCTCTAAATGACATCTACCATCCTTAGACCTCTAGTCCAATGATCCACGACTTCTTGGATTATTTCCGCTTTCCAAGAGAGCTATCCTAACGCAAACATCCAAGTTATGTTTCCCAGGGCCCTAGATATTTAGATTATTCAGACAACCACAAGGGGCGATATAGTATAGAAACTATCTTATACAAGTTTATCTTAACTAACTAGTCACACATATCCAACATACAAGTATATTCGCCCTACGATAGAACCTCAACTACAGTATATCAAAGCATATGCTTCCAGCTTCATCAGACCACTAACTCATACCCAAGTCGTAGAGTACTAGTCCACGCTATAGCGGAAGTAGTCTAGGTTTCTACCATAAAGTACTTTTAGAAACCACCACTACAGGTCATGTTCTACATATTCGAAATACGCTTATGTTATAAAGTGAGTGGACTACTCACTAACTAAAGGTAAGCCATTTCCCATTTAGAATTCACAACATAATAACCTAGACATGATGAGATTCACATTCTCATCAATCGATTAAGAACAGAAGTTTATGTGTTAAGTAACCCGTGATCCATACCTTACTGTGAAAGACCTCCATTTACATAGACCATTTACTTAAACACAATGGGTCTTTTCCAAACGTGATTGTGCACAAATAAAAATGTAAATTCACAAATAATTTTTGAAAATAAATTATTTTATTAAAACATTCAATTTTTTACATCAGAAACCTAGTCTAAGAGAGCATACATCCCAATAATCTCGCATTTGCATTCTAAGACTAAGTAAGTCCATTGGTGCCCATCCCTATGGCGTCTAACTATCTCTTGAAGACTCTCTCAGCTAAAGGCTTGGTGAATAGATCTGCTAGATTGTTCTCAGAGGCAATCTATTCTAGCACGACTTCCCGACTCTGGATAAAATCCCGGATCAAGTGGTACTTCCTCTCGATGTGCATCCCCTTCTTGTGGTTCCGAGATTCTTTAGATTGTGATACTGCTCCAGTGTTGTCGCAATACATCATAATCGGCCTGTCCATGTATGGCACGACTCCAAGTTCTGAAAGGAACTTCCAAAGCCAGATTGCTTCCTTGGATACCCCAAAAGCTACCACATACTCAGCTTCCATGATTGAGTCAGCAATGCAAGATTGTTTGATACTCCTCCATGAAATAGCTCCTCCAGAAAAGGTGAATATATATCTATTAATGGATTTTCTCTCATTCTTATCCGCCTGAAAGTCTAAGTCTGTGTTTCCTGTAGAAACCAAGTCATCGCCCTATAAACCAGCATATAATCTCTCGTCCCCTTGAGGTACTTGAGTATATGCTTTACAACTTGCCAATAAATCTCCCCAGTGTTTGACTGATATCTGCTAACCAAGGCTACGGCAAAGCAGATATCTGGCCTAGTACACAGCATGGCGTACATGAGACTTCTCACAGCCGAATCATAGGGAATCCTACTCATTCTGTCCCTTTCTTTTTGAGACTTAGGACAGTCCTTTAAAGAAAGCGGCAACCCATATCTACAAGGAATTAGAGCTCCCTTGCATTAGTCCATGCTGTACCTGGCAAGTATCTTGTCAATGTATGCTGTTTGGGATAATCCTAACATTCTTTACTTTCTATTTCTAAGAAGTCTAATCCCGAGAATGTAGTTGGCTTCTCCTAAGTCCTTCATACTAAATTCACTAGACAGCTAAACCTTTGTAAATGACAATGACCCTACATCATTTCCAATAAGTAGAATGTTATCCACATATAAAATAAGAAAAATCACATTAATGCCTTCAAGTTTTCTATACACGCATGGTTCATCCACGTTTTGAACAAAACCATAAGACTTTACAGTGTCATCAAAACGAATGTTCAATGCCCTTGATGCCTGCTTAAGTCCATAAATGGACTTCTTAAGCTTGCAAACCATATGCTCTTGGCCTTTAGCAATAAAGCCTTTTGGTTAGGACATATACATGTCTTCACTAAGATGGCCATTTAAAAATACTGTCTTGACATCCATTTGCCACCATATCTCGTAATTATAATAACATGCGATAGCAAGGAGGATACGGATGGACTTAAGCATGGCTACCAGGGAAAAGGTTTCCTCATAGTTGATTCCCTCTTTCTGAGTATACCCTTTCGCTACAAGCCTAGCTTTGAAGGTTTCCACCTTCCCATCTACTCCTCTCTTTCTCTTGTATACCCATTTATATCCTATGGGTTTTATCCCTTCAAGTGAAGCTACAAGATTCCAAACCTGATTAAAATACATAGACTCAATCTCGGCTTTCATTACTTCATGCTACAGATTTGCATCGGCATCAACAACGGCCTCCTCATATCTAGTGGGGTTTTGTTCCTGATGGTCAGAGAACAGCTCAAAAGCTTCTCCAGTTCACCTTTCTGGAACCCTAGACACTCTTCCACTACAACGAGGCTCCATTTGTACAAGCTCTTGAGGCTGTGCCTCTTCTTGTACCACAATCAGGTCAGAAGAAGTTGTTTCTGAAGATAACTTCTCCTCCAGTTCCACCCTAGTTGAACCTTTCGTGGAAGTACTTTGATCATCCTCAAAGTATCTAGCATTGGTACTAACCAGTACCTTCTACTCTTTAGGATGATAAAAGTAACCACCATTTGTCCCTTTTGGATACCCAACAAAATAGCATAATTCTAATCTTGATTCCAACTTGTCTCCCTTGACCAATACATAAGCTGGATAACCCCATATCCTGAGATAATTCAAACTTGGCTTATGCCCAGTCTACATCTCATAGGAAATCCTAGGAACTGACTTGGAAGGCACCAAGTTTAGAATATATGCCACTATTTCTAGGGCATATCCCTAAAAAGACACTGGAAGAGTAACATGAGACATCATACTTTGGACCATTTCCATCAATGTCCTATTCCTTCTCTCAGCTACTCCGTTCTGTTGGGGTGTCCCCGTCGCAGAGAGTTGGGATACTATCCCATGATATACCATGTAGTCCTTGAATTCACCAAGGAGGTACTCTCCACCACAATGCAATCATAAGGTCTTGATCAATTTACCTGTCCGACGCTCTATTTCAGCCTTAAACTCTTTAAACTTGTCAAAAGAGTTAGACTTGTGTCTCATCAGGTAAACATAACCAAATCTTGTATAATCATCCATGAAAGTGATGAAGTACTCAAAACCTCCTCTAGCTGGTGTAGACAGAGGACTACACACATCAATGTGAACAAGACTCAATACCTCTTTGGCTCTACCCACCTTAGGGGCAAATGACCTTTTGGTCATCTTTCCCATTAGGCAGGACTCACACTGAGGCCAATTTTCCAATCTCAATGAGCCCAATGGCCCATTATAGATCAACATCTGAATCCAGGTTGAGTTAATATGCCCCAACATTAGATACCAAAGATAAGAGTCATTGATATTGGTCTTTCTCTTCCTTATTAAAGGTTCAGATCGAGCGTAATTTAATTGATTGTTAATAGGGTTTAAGAAAAATAGATTCCTATACATGTGCCCAGTACATAAAATTTCTTCATCTCTACTGATAGAAATACCAAAATGAAAAGATACAGAATATCCTTGATTTATTACTTTTGCAACCGAAATCAAATTCTGTCTAAATCCAGGAGCATATAAAATATCTTTCAAAACCACTATTCTATTACAATCAAATACAAGATCCAGCTCTCCCACTACAAAGGCCCAAACTTGTGCTCCATTTCCCACGCGTAGTCCATGTTCGCCCTTCTAGAGTCTTCTAATCTTTCTAAACCCCTGTAAGAAGTTACAGATGTAATCAGTGGCTCCTGAATCAACAATCCAAGTGGAAGTTGATCCAACCATGATATAGACTCTAGATAGAAAACATTACCTATGGGGTTTTTCTTGGCTTGAAGATCTAGACACTCCTTTTCCAGTGTCCCTTCAATTCATACTTGAAGCACATACCCTTGGGTTTGTCTTTAGGCTGGGTCTTGGGCTGGACCGCTGCGTTCCCCTTCTTCTTCTTGAACTTTCTGGGCTTGGACCTAGTTCTAGAAGATGAATCCTTAGCAATCATAGCCTTAGATTATGGCTTCATGACCTTCTCCGCCATTTAGAGCTCCTTCATCAACTCAGTTAAACACATGTTCAACTTGTTCATGTTATAGTTCAACTTGAACGGAGTAAAGGAACCCGGTAGAGATTCGAGTACCATGTCCACTTAGCTCTCGGGGTCATTGACAGCCCCTAAGATTTCTGCCTTCTTGAAAGCAGCAATCATCTTGAGTATATGCTCTCTGATTGATGCTCTCTCAGTCATCTTAGTTTTAATGATGGTTCGAAGAGCCTTCTACCTTGCAGGCCTGCTCTTATCTGTGAACATCGTGGCTCATGATTGGGTTATATCATACGCAGTAGTCATGTGCTCATGTTTGGATTGGAGCATATTAGACATGGAGGCCAACATATAACAATGAGCCATCTCGTCGCCTTCTTCCATGCCTTCTCAGCCTCACGCTCCTCGGCAGTAGAACCCTCCCCGATAACAGGGCAGGTTTTGTAAAGGACATACTTATACTCTTCCACTGTGAGTATTATGTCCAAATTCCTTTTTCAGTCCACATAGTTTGGTCCCGTTAGCTTATTCTCTCAGAGAATAACGGCTGATGGACTAAAAGAACCTCCCACTATTTTTGAAAAATCAGAAAAATAAAAGAAAAAAGATTCAGTTTGTGAAAACAAAACAAATATGTGCACTTTATCCTTATTAAAAAAATTGATAATAATCAATTTGGCTCTTAGGGAAACTAACATAGCTTCTTGGGAAGATTAACAGTTTCCTAAGCTACGTGTGTTAACCACCACAAATTAACTTCACTTCTATTATCTAGAAGATAACTCCATCGAGGGGATGGTCATTTTCTCTTATTTCCTATGGACATACCTCACACTATCACCTCCAATGAGGGGCTGGCCGATCATAGTACGTGCCCCGGGTTATTAATTACATCCCTCTATTAGATCTAGATCCTTGTGGTATCCCCATCCTATATGGGTTTACTCCTAGGGTGACGCGAAGGGACCCACGATCTCTAATGAGGATCGTGATGGAAGCCGTAGGGCCGTTGGAACTCCTCTCCCACTTAGTCTTTTAAAATAAGGGTTTTCTGAAAAATATCCTTTTGAAAATTTCCATTATGTTTTCCCTTGACTCAAAAATAAAACGTCTAAGTCCATGAAAATCTCTATGTCAAGGTTTATATCCTTTGAAAATTTTTCCCATGGACTAATTTTATTTAAGTTAAATACTTAATGATTGCAAAAATTTTTCAATTAAAATTTTCTAGAGACTTTGGTCTCAAGTTTATTTGACAAAACAAATTTTCTTGTGCCAAACTAAAACAAAATGGCTTTCTATTTTAACCTTACAAAAATATCTAAATCCAATATATTTTCTATGTCAAGGATTAAATCCTTTGAGAAAATATCTAAGGATTAATTTTTGTTCAAGCTAAAATAACCATTTAATTTGTAGAAAAATGTTTTCCTTGTCAAAAACATTCCCAAAGACTTTGGTCTTTGAGAAAACGTGCACATAGGTACCAAAAACAAATAGCATGCTAGAAAACAGTAGACATTTTCATGCTCCTCTATTTTTAAACCTAAGTGCCCAGATAATAGAATTAAACACATTATTAATTAATTAATTATTTTGTTTAATCTTAAAATCCCTTACTAATATTTTTCATGCAAAAATATTCCTTGAATATTAACTATTGAAAAATATTAACTTCGCCTAGTTTGGACCCCAAAACCAAAAAGAAAATGCAAGAAAATTTTTAAAAAAAATTCCTTAGTCCACTGCACCCACCGCACTGGATCAGCCACCTATCTGAACTGTGGTCCACTGCACCCGCCGCATAGAACCAAGATCCATGAGAAAACAGTGCAGACCAGCCTTCCAGACCCTAGCTGACGCCAATTCGGTTCTGGACAACTCCTTCCTACAGTTTTTTTTTTCTTTGCGAATTTCCTCTGCAAATTTCCCCTATTTTTCTGCATAGTTTTTGGTGCCATTGGCTCTTCGATTTTAGTCTTAATGCAATGAAATCAACTAAAACCAACAGCCGCCTATACCAATAAACATTGGACTTACACGATTTACTAAGAAAAATAATAAATTACAAATTCATATACCTCTACCTGCGAAGTTTAACAAAGAATCTATTCATACCATAAACAGCAAAGGATCACAATTTTAATCACACATATGTGTCCACTTTTATTCATCTAGAAGCATGCTCCGTATATTTTTACAAAACCTTCATGCTCTGATACAAATTGAAGGCATAGGAAAGAGGAAAAACACAAGGCACGCAGCGGAAGCGAACATAAAAAAAAACTAGAAAAACACAATAGGGGATTCCAAGACAGGGCCGGTGCCAGCTCCAGCTGACCTAGTCGGCACCGGTTGCGCCTTGTCCAAATCCCGAGGTTTTAAAATTTTTTACCTCTCCTTTTGATTCTCAAAGGTGGCTGGACCGAAACATGCGCAACCAGGGTAGGTGTACTGGTAGAAGCCTCAGGTGCGATTCCTGTAAGCCTCCTACTCCACTTTTGCATGTATGTGAACGCTGAACTCTCGGTCTTCCAGTATATGGCATGCCTAACTACCGTTTGATGAACAATTAACAAGCTAGGAAATTTTTCTGGAGAGAGAGAAAGAGAGAGAGACAACTAGCCTTTCACAGAGAAGAAGCCATTTCTTAGAATGTGAGTTCTGTAACAACGACGTTGTTTCCAATCCTCCTGTTTAACCTAAATAAAACCCAAGGTTAAACTGGACTTGGCCATTGGACTCTTAGTTTAACCTTTTGGACTTAATTAATTATTCTAATTAGAACCAACCTAATGACCTAATTAATAATTAATTTTCCAGCCAAAATACACTAGTCCAACTAATAAGCCTATATTAGTTTAGTTCCAGGTTAATTTTTAATTATTCAAACTGGGTCAAAGCCCTGAATAATTAATTAACCCACTAAACTAATTTAATTAATTCTCTCTCTCCATGGACCTTTATTTTATTCTAGCCCAATAATTAAATTAGGCTACCTAAATAAAATAAATTCCATTTAATTTAAGATTAATTCCTTAACCTGTATTTAATTAGGACTCACGATCTATACGGGGGACCAAAAGACACACCGCCTTGGCTACTAAAATGACCAAAATACCCTTGCCATATAAATAGCTGTATTTTGTATTTTAAATATTTTCTGATATCACCATAAGGAAATATTGACCCCAAGGACAATGCTGCGTTAGCAAAGTCTCCGACCTATAGGTGTAATGACTAAAATACCCCTCTATACATCGTCGTACATTCAGAGAGGAAGAAGTGTACTAACACCTCTCTAAATGACATCTACCATCCTTAGGCCTCTAGTCCAACGATTCATGACTTCCTGGATTGTTTTCGCTTTCCAAGGGAGCTACCCTAAAGCAAACATCCAAGTTATGTTTCCCAGGGTCCTGGATATTTAGATCATTCAGACAACCACAAGGGGCGATATAGTATAGAAACTATCTTATACAAGTTTTTCTTAACTAACTAGTCACACATACCCAACATGCAAGTACATTGGCCCTACGATTGAACCTCAACTATAGTATATCAAAGCATATGTTTCCAACTTCATCAGACCACCAACTCATACTCAAATCGTAGAGTACTAGTCTACGCTGTAGCGGTAGTAGTCTAGGTTTCTACCATATAGTACTTTTAGAAACCACTACTACAGGTCCTGTTCTACGTATTCGAAATACGCTTATATCATGAAGTGAGTAGACAACTCACTGGCTAAAGGTAAGCCAATCTCCATTTAGAATTCACAACATAATAACCTAGACATGATGAGATTCTCATTCTCATCAATCGGTTAAGAACGAATGTTAATGTGTTAACTAACCCATAATCCATACCTTACTGTGAAAGACCTCCATTCACATGGACCGCTTACCTAAACACAATAGGTCTTTTCCAAATGTAATTGTGCACAAATAAAATTGTAAATTCACAAATAATTTCTGAAAATAAATTCTTTTATTAAAACATTCGATTTTTTACATCAAAAACCTAGTCTAAGAGGGCATACATCCCAATATAGACAACACCAAGGTAACTTGAGCTACTCTGGGGACCAAGAGACATATTATTTATGGCTACCAAAATGACTAAAATGCCCTTACTATCAAATAGCTACATTTTACCATTTTAAATATTTCCATTTATCACCAAGGTAACTTGCAAGTATAATATTGCTACAACAATGTCTCCGACCTACAGGGGAAATGATGAAAATACATCTCTATATAACATTCATCAATGAGACAAGATAAATGTACTAATACCTACTCAAAGACATCTACTATCCTTAGATTTCTAGTCCAATAATCCATAACTCACTCGAATGTACTTACTTATCATTGGAACCTACCTAAAACCACACATTCTAGAGTTATATTCCCAAGGCCCTAGATTATTAGATTATCCTGGATAATCATAAAGGGGTGATTTAACTTCACAAAATGAAGCAGAGAAACTCTGTTGCATGAGTTCGTCTTAACTAACTAGAGTAATATATCCAACGTACAAGGTTATCGATCTCATAAAAGAAATCTCACCCAACATACATCAAAGTACAAGACTTTAGCTTCACCAGACCACCAACTCATACTCAAGTATAAAGGCATCCGTCCATGCCATAGCAGTAATAGTCTAGTCTCTATAAATATAGTACTTTAAGAAAATTCACTATTACAGGTCCTGTTCTACGTATTCAAAATACTCTTATGTCAATAATGTGAGTGAACTACTCACTAATTCAAGGTAAATCATTCCTCATTACAACTCATCGCATAATAGTCTTATCTTCATGAAATGCCCAATTCTATCAAACGAATAAGAACTCAATTTTACTTGTATGACAAGCACCCATAGTCTATACCTTACTGTGAAGAACGACCCAACACATAGACTATTATTTATCACACTTAAACCTTAAATATGCAATAATATAAGAAATAAACCAAATTGAATGAATAAACATTTTATTGGACCTAGTGTCGGGTCTACTCTATTTCTCCAACTGAGGAGAGTGGACCTGGCATCGGGTCTAATGGACCCACCTTACACCGGATCTACTTGCAATATATTTATACAGAATACATAATCTTTGAGGGTATACTTTCCAACATTCACAACGTGTTTCATGTCTCCCAACTTTGAAAGTATGTAGCTGACCCTGCACACCTTTTAAATAAAGAGCTTATCAAGATAACTCCAAGCATGAAGTATAAGGAAAAGTCTATTAAGATCTTGGAGTACACTGAAAATGAGTTGTGAAATAAGAAAATTCCACTTGTAAAAGTGTTGTGGAATCATCATCTAGTGCAAGACGCGACTTGGGAAACGGAAGCAAAGATGTTGAACGTGTATCCAGAATTATTCCAGGTATAAGCCAATTTCGAGGACAAAATTTTTTTTGTAGGAGGGGAGAATATAATACCCTGTATTTTAAACCTTAATTAGCTACTACTTGTAATAGGATGAGAATTTGTATCAATGGCCAGAACAAAAGATGATCAGTATAGTGAAGTAAATATTTTAATACAATAATATTTTGTCAAGATCTGGATATAATTATTGGATTTGTTCTACCCGTACACTAAATCTTTAGAAGGCTACTACTATTAGTAAAATAATAATTTGAGGGTACACTGAGAATGGAAATTGATCAGTGCAATGAAACGCACGTTTTGGTGTGAATTAAGCTATTCGGGTTTCGGGGGCATTTTTTGTCATTTTGACAGCGCCTACGAATTTGACTAAACTGAGAATGAATTGAAGAATTTGAGTATTACCAATGGATTCAGTGAAATTTTTGGAGTTGAATGGTAAAGTAAAATAATTTTTCATTTTGGACCCGATTTTGGTCATTTCTGAGGAAAAATTGAAAATGCAACCGAAAATTTGGACGTGTGGCATTTTGTGATTGGTAGCCATGAAAATGTGTCAACTTATGAGATATTACATGAAGAATTTATGCAAGATACATGGAATTAAAGAATTACAAAATAAAAAAAAGAATGATATGTTTAATTACGATTGGAACACATCACTTGTGGAGCCCTTCAATTAATGCCTTGAGCAATTTATTTGGCCAATATTTTAACATGGGGATGGTGGTGGAATGGCTAAATTGGCTAGAAAATTGGCAGCCACAAGAATGAAAAGAAGGGAAAAATTAAGGAAGAAAAATCAAGGAAAATGGTGTGTAAAATTGTGATTGGAACACACCTACATGAATTATACCATACAATTAATTGAATTAAAATTTTCTTGGCCAAAAATATGATGAAAAAGGGTGGTGGGAAGGCTGTTCTACAGCCATAATTTTGGCAGCCACAAGGAAGGAAAAATGAGAGAAAAAGAAAGTGGCAAAAAGAAAGAAAAAGGTAGCTAATGTGTGTTCTTGGTGTAGTGTATGAGTTCTTGAGAGGTTCTTGGAGTAAATCACACCAAAGAGCTCTAAATACAAGGTAAAACCTCACCTTTTGCTAGAATTAAAGTTGTTGTTGAGTGAATAGAGATCATTATGATATCAATTTTAACATGAAAACATGATTTTCATGTCTTGATTTTGGATCAAAAGCTATGGTTCATAAACTTTGTTAATGAACTTTGCGTGTGTTTATGTATGTCGGCTACCTAGAAGATTTATGGATATTATTTTGTGTGATGAAGGAATGGGTTTTCATGGTAGTTTGTGTTGGGTATCTTAGGCTCGTATCCTATACGGCGCAGCACAAAATAAACGAGATACCATCCCAAGACCTGCCTATGTGTGGAAAACAAGACATAAAGATGATAAAGGCAATAGCTTTTTACCTTTGTTTGATCGTCCAAAGAACAAAATTTCTTCTTCAAGTCGAGGTGCGATCCAGCAATCCTCTCGTGCAAACTCCACGAGAGTTGGACGTCTAACCACTATAATCACAGTGTGCGATTATCTCTAATAGTAATTCACACAGAGGAATACTCAAGCACCAAAATTTCTTGTGCTAGCAGAAAAAGATGACAGCTAGGGCTGTTTTCGTTTGCAGCAAAATAAGAGAAAGAGAGAGAGAGAAGAAAAAGAAGACGTCTGTTTTGTGGCTCCTATTTTCGTGTGAACCACCCTTGGATTAGGGTTTCGAGCATATCCAATATATGTTCGAAAATCCACTAAAAATTTGAAATTCTAAAACAATTAGAATTTCCTAATTGTAATTGGAAACATCAAGTTATCACAATTACAACTTGGACCACAAATTATAACTAATTATAATTTGTCTACAACAACTTCTCTTTCTCGCAATTAACCCCACTATGTTATCAAATAACATCTTGAGTATACAATCCTCTATTGTGTGTGACCTATTAGGTTTCGTAGTCAATTGGTAGCGAACATGAATTAATCCAAATGTCTTTAAGATTAATAATCCATAATTAATTAGAATTAATCCTATTAATTCTAATCAAAATTGGTTGATTAATTCATCAATTAATAAACCCATATTCCCATATCATGAGCAGTATCTAACAATACATTATGACCACCCAAGAGTCTAAGAAGTCAAGTGTCTTGACAAGAACCTTTCAATAACAAACTTCAGTGCAATTAGCTCATTTCACCATACAAATCTCATTCGGTTTGGAGTATGGAATTAGTGACAACTCCCTCTAGAATTAATTCTGGCCCGAATACAATAGTACTTGTACCAGGAACCCACTACTCTAGATATGTATCAATTGGAACTATTTTCAATACACAATCGCCTTGGCCAAGGACTTTCCGAGTAGTAATTCCTACAAGTGGCCGTGAGATATTCGCCCCTACTATTAGAAGTGGTGAATCCTTTATTGACCCTCTCAACTACTTTCATTTACCTCACAATGTACCTAATATCCATCCCATAGACAGTCCTTGATCGAGCTCCAGAGATTGGAATCAAAGTACAATGCTCAGCAAACAAAGTGCCTTGGAGATCTTAAGTCTAAGGATACTTGCACGTTTGCTATATTGAGATTACATCACTGGCACTAAATAGTTATCCATGTGATTAACTCAAAGTTAGGTCATCCAATGAACTTGTTCCATTAACAAGCATCCATGTGTTAACTTTGAATATCTCAATACTCACGGATATGAGAACCACTACCTGATCAAATCAGGAAGTCTAACACATGCTAGTCTTAACGCATTAATGATGTCCTGTCTCATTAATACTATGACTAGGGACTATTTAAGTACTAACACTATACAGTGTAGTAGGAATCTCATATCATGATCTCTATCATGATTTCCTTAACACGGTGTTGTACTAGGGACTTTATCGAACATTTATATTACTTAAAAGTAAACAAAAGAAACTGTAAGATAAATAATGCCTTTTATTAAAATAAAATGTGTCATATACAATGTACAAGTGATTTCCTCTAGGGCACAACAGTAACAATTTGAAAGGTTGATCTTGGTTGATGACATAAAGATCAAAGTGGAATGAAAATGATTGTTAATTGATTAGAAGGATTAATTATGTTAGCTTTTTATTGAAAGAAGTGAAGTTGTGTTGAATAAACATGACTTTCATGAGTTGTTGGAATCTGAAAATTGAAGGATCAAAGATGATTTGAAGGGAAAATTAAACTAATTTAATGTTCTTAAGTTGTTAAAGGTTAAAGAAAATTTACTGGGATGTTTTTACTGGGATGTTTTTACCTTTGTACTATGTCATGGACACCTAAAATCAGGAAAGTTCTAATATAAAATTAAATTTAAGAATCTTAAGGTCATTTTGATATATCATAGATCCCAATCGGAGTTGTGGATTAAATGTTATGTGCAAAACAAAATCGTGTGTCAAGCAATGAAATTCCATAAATTAGTTTGAAAATGGATGAACTTAAGAATGATTTATTATGTAATTTTTGGCTGAAATGAATGGGAAACATGAACATATTTCCTTGTTCATGAAGATAGGAAGGATATAGAAAAAGGAAAATGAAGGAATTGAACAAACGACGGAAAAACGATGCGAACGACCATCGTGCATTTTCTTGGACTGCTAACCGTCGGCTGGACATCAGCTAACCGTCAGGCACGTCGGCTATTTTTTGACCAAACATGACTAAACCTAAAAATGATATTTGATGTAGGTTTGTCAATAAACGGCCAATAATACGTTGAAAATAGTGGAAACGGTGGTCGAACGGCTATGAACGGGAAAAGTTTAATCAGGACACGAGGTGAGTCTCTTTGACTTCTAAAACCTTTTGAAAGCCAATATGCTTTGTTTTTCTATGAAATGCTATATTTTATACCGTTTTAGAAATCCATAAATATATTTAAGGTTTATCTAAGCAAGACTTATTTTATGCCATTTTGGACTCAAATGAACATCATAATTGGCTTGGAAACCTTAACGAATGATTAAAGTATGAATTTTGTAAATTTAGTCCTTTTTGGATTAAATCCTTGGGGTTTTTGGAGAATGGTTATTTTTGGAATCGGTATTCACAAATTGACTAGAATGCCCTTATTGGAATATTTTATGAAAACATGATTTGAAACTTTGAATTTAATCCTCTTTTAGGATTAAAATTCTGGATTTCTTGAAATAAGTTCCTTTAAAAATTGGGTATTTGGAAAGTGATCCAAATGCCCTTATTGGAATGTTTTATGGAAACCTTTGAAATCGGGTATTCGGTAAATGACCGAAATATCTTTATTGGAATTTTTGTGAACACTTTTCAAATCAAGTAAGGGTAAAATAACCCGAATACCCTCAAAAAGTCTTTTTGGAATCGAGTATGGGTAAAATGACCCAAATACTTTTGGAAATAACTTTTGTGACCGAGTACAAGCAAAATGACCCAAATAATCTTGGAAACTTGTTTAAATGTATGAAAAGAACTCTTTATCCTGTTTTGACATAGTTTTGAAAAATGATCTCTCAATATGAGATTGGCTTTTAGAAAATGACATTTTGGTCTCGGAAATTGCTTTATTGGCCTGATGTGCCTATGGAATGAATTGATTGGCCCTGCGGAGCCTATGAAAATAATTATCTGACTTGCGAGTCAGTAGGATCAATTTCTGGAAAATGATATTTTAAGAATGTTTGTTCTGAAAATCCTGTGGGAACAAAGAACCCTCTAGCCTGATCAGTTAGTAAGGGTTGGTATTTGGTGACATTGAGTACTCAGAAAGGACTTTGATTTGTACTAGCCTACTTTAAAGTTAGATGACCTTGTAACCTGGCCTAGTTCTAGGAATTGTCTTACTCCGAACGGGGTAACAGAACATTGAAATGAGCCGTCCTAACTAGCTATTTTGCACTTGGAATTCATCGTGTTTGCTGGTGCACCTTATTTTGGAGTCATTCACTAAATGTTGGGCAGGGACACTCAGTAGCATTTGACTCCTTACCATCTCGATGGTGATTGACACCAGGATTGGGACTCCTGATTTACGGTGGCCAAAGTGTGCTACAGTACACTTGGTATGCTACGGTATATCTATTATTTTTTCTCAGTAGTACGCTATGGTGTACTTATCTTCCAGCGATGCACGGTTGAGTGTAGTAGGCTGCGGTCTAAGTACAATGATACGTGGTGCCGAAAGCGAAGCCTTATGAGCTTTGCATAAAGGCCGACCTTCTGTTGGAAAAGTGCCTGTGATTTGGAAATTAGGGCAATGCTTTGATATTTAAACACAGTTTTCTAAAAATAATTGAGTTCTAAATAAACTCTTTTTTAGAGAGTTTTAGAATTTTTTTTCCAGTAGGAAAATGATATATGCTTTTCTACAAAGGTTTTATGTACTCTGTTTCCTTCATAAAGCACTAGCACACACGGGACTCACTGGATGATTTTTCACTCACACGTGTCTTTTATCTTACTCTTTTGTAGGATCTAGAGTTGAGCAGACCTACGGATAGAGGGACGATACCATAGTGATAGCAGCTTAGGTCCGGATGTTTTCTCTTTTGATTATGCATTTTTACTGATGTAGTTTGGAGATTGCATGTATAAGATTCTCTGTTTTGTATGTGTGTGTGTGTGTGTGTGTGTGTGTGTATGTATGTATGTATGCATGTATGACCATCAGTATAGGATGTTTATATGAGTCTGGACCTTGTATACTCTCTTTTGGTTCTTTGTTATAAAGACCCCTTATCTGGGTAACTGAACGAGGTGACACCCGATTGGTATTCTTTCGTTGTTACTTTTAGTAGGGTTGTTACATTTGTGCATATGACTCGTCAATGATTTACCACATAACACATTAGTTTTGTTTATGTTTCTAAAATCATTATATTATTTTTATGAAAGTTATTTATGGCAGTCCCAAGAAGTATGATATTCTTGTATAATTTTGTAACACATCTCAACTAATGGTTTGAGTATGCTTTTTAGATTCTTAAAAATCTTCATTATTCAATTTTGGCAATGTAGATTGGTTGAACTATTATTTGATGATTCATAGAAAAACTATGTTTTTGTGTGGAAGCATTCATGAATGCTTCATTGTTGTGTAGATTGGGAAGTTATCAAATATGAAATTTGATAGAATTATGGTGATGTTAAGTACTTAATGAGGACTATACTATTTGTACTAGTCTTTGTTGAATTTTATACATTTTTGTAAGAGCAATATTTTAAGAGTTATCCATTGTTTAGACAAGACACCAGGACAACTAGAAAATTAATTCTTAGCTACTAATGGAGTTTTTATCATAGAGAGTGACCATGGGATAGTAAGAAAATTCTTTGTGACTAGTGTATTGTTGTACACCCAACTCCTTTGTGGAGAAGTCATAGCTCTCAAAACCGGAGCACTTTTGATTCGATAATTGCTCCAACTATTTATAATTTTAATAGCCAATATTTGTTAACTATTTACAATTTGATTAGGTCAACATTTGTGAATTTCACTTGATTTTCCAATAATTAGTTTTAAGTGTTTTGATAAATTTGCTATAATTGTTTCACATGACAATTTTGATAAACCTCATGTATAACACCCCACAACCACGGGCCCCAGCGAATTGGGGATGTCTCCCCCTCTAAATAACAAGGGATCTTTATAATGCGGTAAAGTTAATAATAAAACTCTAAAAGCTTAAATAACTTCAAAAATAAACATCTATTATAAAGCCTTCGAATAATTACATAAACTCCCGAATAAGACAAATCTAAATAAACATCCATAATAAATCCGAATACAAAATAAATGAGTCTCAAAATATTATCAATATTATTTCTTTTTAGTCTTGAATCTATTCAAATCTCCCTATAAAATATGAATAAATTAGTATGAGACAGATATCTCAGTAAGTCCTATAGTGCGCAAATAATTCTATTTTCAAAACTCTTTTCATGATGCATGAACTCAAAATCTGTATAATATGCCTTCAAAGATTTCTACAAAAATATTTTTGGGAAAATTTATCAAGTACACAAGAAATAGATTAACTCGAAACATTTTTGGATAAAATAGCCATTCCAGATATCCCTTTCAATAAACTTTGGGAACAAATCAAAACATTTCCAATTTGAGCTTCTAATCCAATATCGATTCCATACCACTAAGATATCGAACCTTTATAGGTACATAAATGATGAGCAAAACACATCACAATTCCAACAATATTACCTAGATGCCATACTAGCACAAGTACATCAAGTAGGTGTACATCCTACTAAGGGAATATAATGACTTCTCTCATCAAATGCCCAAGGCCTGGATGTCCTAGGAGTTCAACTCTAGCTGAGGATGGCCTTATCATGAGTACTATCACCTTGCAAAGTTAGAGTTGAACTCTTGGAGGAGGCCTTATCCAAGAAAGCCTTCTCAGACTCATATAAGCTAGTACAAGAATAATGCCCCTTTAAGTACTCAAGAATTCACAATCACAACACACTTCATGTTCAAAAAAACAAGATTATTTAGACACAATGGATCCTATCCCTCCTGTTTGAAGGCATAGAAAGTGGAAAACATAGGGCACACAGCAGAAGCAAAGATCAAAAAAACTAGAAAAACTAAAGAACAGGGGATTCCCGAACAAAGCCGGCGCTGGCTCCGGCAGCCCTAGCCGGCACTGGTCTTGCTCTGTACGGATTCTAAGATTTAAAATTTTTACCTCTTTTCCTTGTTCTAAGAGTTGGCTGGACCGGAATGTGTGCTACCGGGGTGGGTACGCTGGTGAAAACCTCTGGTGCAATTCCTGCAAGCCTCCTACTCCATCTTTGCATGTAGGTGAATGTCAAACTCTCGATCTTCTAGTATATGGCCTGCCTAAATCTGGTTGGTGAACAACTACAGACTAAGGAACCTTTTTTCCAGAGAGAGAGAGAGAGAGAGACGTCTAGCCTTTTTTTCCTTTTTCAGAGAAGAAACCGTCCTAGAGAAGTAAACGTACTCTTATTTTTTTCATCCTCCTATTTAACATAAATAAAAACCCTAGGTTAAACTAGATTGGGCCATTGGACTCTTAATTTAACCTTTTGGGCTTAATTAATTATTCTAATTAGAACCAAATAATTGGCCCAACAAATAATTAATTTCTCAACCCAAATAAACTAGTCCAATAAATAAGCCTATATTAGTTTAGTCCCAAATTAGTCTTTAATTATTCAAACTGGGCCAAAGCCCTAAATAATTAATTAACCTACCAAACTAATTTAATTAATTCTTTCTTCACATGGACCTTTATTTTATTCTAGCCTAATAATTAACTCAAGCTACTAAAATAAAATAAATTTCAATTAATTTATGATCAATTCCTTAGCCTATATTTAATTAGGACTCATGGTCTATACTGAGGACCAAAAGCCACATCGCCTTAGCTACTAAAATGACCAAAATACCCTTACTATATAAATAGCTGTATTTTGCATTTTAAATATTTTCTAATATCACCATAAGAAAATATTGACCCTAATGACAATGCTGCATTAGCAAAGTCTCCAACCTACAGGTGTAATGACTAAAATACCCCTCTATACATTGCCATACATTTAGAAAGAAAGAAGTGTACTAACACCTCTCTAAATGACATCTATCATCCTTAGGTCTCTAGTCCAATGATCCACAACTTCCTGGATTGTTTCCGCTTTCCAAGTGAGCTACCCTAAAGCAAACATCCAAATCATGTTTCCTAAGACCCTGGATATTTAGATCATTCAAACAACCACAAGGGGCGATATAGTATAGAAACAATCTTGTACAAGTTTGTCTTAACTAACTAGTCACACATACCCAACATGCAAGTGCATTGGCCGTACGATAGAACCTCAACTATAGCATATCAAAGTATATGCTTCCAGCTTCGTCAGATCACCAACTCATACTCAAGTCGTAGGGTACTAGTTCATGCTGTAGCGGTAGTAGTCTAGATTTTTACTATATAGTACTTTAAGAAACCACTACTACAGGTCCTGTTTTACGTATTCGAAATACGCTTATGTCATGAAGTGAGTGGACTACTCACTGGCTAAAGGTAAGTCATTCCCTATTTGAAATTTACAATATAATAACCTAGACATGATAAGATTCTCATTCTCATGAATTGGTTAAAAACGAATGTTTATGTGTTAAGTAACCCGTGATCCATACCTTACTGTGAAAGACCTCTATTCACATGGACCACTTACTTAAACACAATAGGTCTTTTCCAAACGTAATTATACACAAATAAAAATGTAAATTCACAAACAATTTCTAGAAATAAATTCTTTTATTAAAATATTCGATATTTACATCAAAAACCTAGTCTAAGAGGGCATATCTCCCAATACTGTTTTTGGAGGTAAGGGTGCAGAGACAGCTAGGAGGTTTGTCTAGAAGCAGCCACCTTGGAAAGAGTGCATCTTTTGGACCTATAAAAAGTGGAATTTGTTCTTGTGGAAATTATCGAATAATCTAATAACATAGGTCCTGATATCCTACTAGAATAATTTGGAAGATCCACAACCAAAAAGTGTGGTATTTACTAGTAACAACATAATGGAGGCAGTCAATCAAAATAATTTACAAATATACATATCATTTCTAATAATAAGAAATTTCATATCGCGTATAATAGATATAAATATTGATATTTGGAGCCAAACAACTTGCAAAGCATGCGATGATATGATGCACATCAATAACTTTGAATTATAGCTCCATATGCTAATGTCATCAATTTGAGAGATTTATCAAAATAATCTTCTTTAAAGCATTTTCTTAACATCATATACATTTACCTTTCAAGAGCATAGTGTATTTCATGTTTTTCCCAAAATAGCTTGAATATAACATTTATCGCATTATCATAAGATCATTTGTACGAAAGAATTTCAAATACACAAGAGCTTATATCAACTTCCATAAATATTTCCAAAGGATACAATCATTTATAATAAAGGTTTGTTATATAATGCAAGGACTTATTTCATAACAAAAAGAGCTTTCATGAATGCTGAGACTTACAATTCTTTCAACACAATTTATACAAAATAGATTTTCGTGAAATGTAAGGACTTATCTTAATCCAAATAAAGAATTGTCCTAAATTATCTTTGATTTCCACAATCCTCAATCTCCACCAAATCTAATCATGAAATCATTCATACATCAACCTCTCATAATAAATTCCAAGGTATTGAAATCAAATTCAATAGAAAATCCTACTCCAATAACTTCACCATATCAAACACTTAAATCACTATTCCCAAAATACAAGCCTTACATATAACTCCAATCACAATATATCTTGATTATCATCACAAAATAAGCATAAAGTCAAAGGAATATCATGAAATTGCACTCAGGAATTAGCTCTTCAAGTGTCATTTAAGAACAAAACAAGTTCCTATAATTAACTTCTATCATAGATAAAGCTAAAAATGAAATCACTTGCTAAATGAAATCCAAAATTAGTTTAAGTATCAAAGTTCTTGCAAAAACCTAATATGTAATTCTAAAACATTATATAAAGGAGTCAGATCATATCTCATATAATTTATAGTAAAATAAAATTCATTTCTAAAATCTAGCATCTTCAGTAAATTTGCTTCAAATGAGGAAAATAAAGCATTATTTGAGATATCTAATTAATATGGCAAATGAACTAGTTTTTCCATGAAAATTTCTACATCATGCTTTAACATTAATAGAAGATTCTGTAAAAATTTTAGGCAGAGATCATGTCTCTAAGTGTGTCATTTTCAAACTCAAACATAGAGTATTGCTACACTAACTCTAAAAAATAGTTTATGGCAATGATTTTCATAAAATCACAAAGAACAATTCACAAATCATTTTCCAGTGATTCTTGTTGAAAAATAGTCTAACATATTCTAGTTTTACACTATAAAATTTTAGATCAAAATTCAATTAGAAAATGTCTCAGATAATTCAACAAAGTTGCATCTAGAACACAGTTTCTCAAATATAAAACAGAGCAACTTTCAAAATCAAATACTAACTTTCAAATATGATATTCATACAAAAACAACGTTAAATTACTCTTAAGATTTGGTATTTTCATATAGAAATAGTTTACAATAGATCCCTGACATAATTTTTTCAGATTTAAAACCAAAACTTCAAGTAAACAACAATTCAAGAAATAATTTTCTATTTTCTAAGCAATTCCTATCATAGATCCAACGTCAATTCTTTATAAATCTCAACTAAATCAACTCATAAACCCAGTATAACATGTTATAAACAAGATATTATCAACTTCCCTTCATAAAAGTAATCAAAATAGCATTTTTTTTTTTTAATGAAAGATATAAATTTTTCAAGAAAATCTACTTTGCTCAACTTGAAAATTGCAATTATAACCTCTTGAAGAAATCAAATAAAACTCTTGAATCATAGCAATTATAGACTTCAATCTTCAACTTCCAAGCTAGAGTTCTTCTCTATGTTCAAGAAAAATGAAAGGGAAAAGAGGAAGGGGAGGAATTGGCCAAGAAGGAGAGCAAGAAAGAAATTTTTGTGAGGGGGGAGAGGCTTGGATGAAATCCCTAAAGAAATAAGAAAAATTCTGGTTTTGTGATGTGCAAGAAATAATGAAGAGTTGTGATTCAATTACTTAGCCAACAAGAATAATCAAGTGCTAAGATTTTATTACATTCAATGGTTAGGATTAAATTAATGAAGGGTTCAGATCTTACAGGACGTAGAATCTTGATTTAATTATCTTGGTTAATGATTGAATTGAATGGCTTAGATTGTGTTAAATGCATGGCTAAAATTAAAACAAATAGGTTATTAGGATTTATCTAAGTGGATGCTCAAAATGAATTCAATAAAGTTAGGACTAAATCCTCTTGGATAAGATGTACAAATGGGTGTCTAAGATTTATCAAGATGGAGGGTGGAGATTATTTCAAGTATATGGATGAGATTAAGATAAAGGGATTATAGAGATTAAATAATTTTGATAATTTATAAAATGAATATCTAAGATTTAATACAAATGAAATGTTGAGAATAAAACAATCCAGTGGGTGTACAAAGTGGCGGCATTCATTAAGGGTAGAAAAGGAATTTTTTTTTTCCAAGTTTTTTAATACAGTGGGGTTCGATAAAATAAAATTTAATTTAATAAAAATAGTCTTGGTTAAAATAAATAGTCATAAGTTCAAATAGTTCAAAAGATTCAAAAATTTAAGGTCAAAGTCATTCAACAGTCAAAATTAATTTAAAATAGTCATAATCAATTAAAATAAACCTTTATATAAACATTTTCCCTAATTACAATATAGGAACCATGTATAAAGAAAATATTTATACACTTCAATATAGAATATATTCACACATATGCTCATGAATTCAAATCTTACACAAATGCACATAAGTAGTTAGTATTGGAACAATCTTATCAGGGCCTATACTACATCTAAAGGAGATTTACAGAAAGAGGCCATAAATGTTTTTCTTGCAATATGGCAAAGGTTCACCCAATGAGTTTAACTTCCCTTTCCTGTTCAAGGCACGTGCTTCCTTCTTGGGGCTCGATGTAGGGAGACAACTTCATGGGGATGTTCTAAAGTGTGGATTAGGTGATAGTGTATATGTTTAGAATATCTTAATTCAATTTTATAGCTCTTGTAAAAAGATTGTAGAAGCATGTAAGCCAATATCTTAATTCTAAAAATTAAGAGTGTTCAAAGAAAAATTAGAAGTAATGGAATACAATAAATTGTTTTAAAAGTGTTCAAAGAAAAATGAAACCGTCCACATCAGAGTCAAACCAAACCAAAATCATTGCTTTTGGTTTGGGTTAGTTTGGTTTCAGCTTGAAGGATTTTAAAATAAAAAAAATTAGTTCGATTTATGGAATTCTTCAAACCAAACTAAACTGGAGTGAATATATTATATTTCTATAATATATATATATATATATATATATATATATATATTAAACTCTTTTCAAAAAAATAATTTTTAAAATTTTTTTATTAATAAAGGAATTTGGAACCGTTACTCGAAGGTGCACACAGGGTTCATGTTCTAAGACTTATTTGAACCTAGGACGTCAATAGGGAAGGAACTAGAAATCTTGTGTTGGGGCCAAATTACACTAAAAAGTTAATGTTGTACATTTTAAAAATTTTTGGGGGTGAAATATTAAAATTTAAAGGATTTTTTAAAATTTTTAAAAATTACAAGGTAATTCTAAAAATTTTTAAAAATTTTGAGGTTACGGGCACCACCCCCCGCCCTTCTAGATCCATTTATGAACGTCAGTTTGGAAATTCCAACACCAATCATCTTAGCTAACTTAAGGGACCATTTCCAAAAAAAAAAAATTAAATCTTAGTTTTCTTTTAAAAAAGGGTTAAAAGTAAAAATACCCTTCAAAAATGCATATTTTTATAATTATACCCCTCACTTTTAAAATTCAGTAATATTTCCCTGCTTAAATTTAAATCCTTTCAAATATACCCTTCATATTTAAAATTTAACAATAGTACCCTTCTTAAATTTAAATCCTTTTAAATACACTTCATATTTAAAATTTAGCAATAGTACCCTCTAAAATTTAAATCTTTTCAAATATACCTTTCTGTCAAGAATTTAACAGAATGCTTCATATTTGACTGTTTAAAATGTTGTGACTGTAATATGCTCATTATTATTATTATTAATGGCAAATTACTAATCTCAACTTTTGTCTTTCCCAAATAATGAATATTTTTTTGTGAGAATGAAAAAAAATTGCTCCATTTCTGTAAATTCCCAAGAGTGATTTTGATTATAATAAATCCCTTCTACCAATGATTTTGATTATAATCTTCAATATTTGTGAGATTTATAGAAATAGTACATTTTTTTTTTCATTCTTGCCAAGAAACATTTATTGTTTGGAGAAGACAAAAAGTGAGATTACCAATTTGCTCTTAATAATAATGAAAATATTATAATCACATCCTTTTAAACAATCAAATGTTGAGTGTCCCATTAAATTCTTGATAGAAGGGTATATTTGAAATGATTTAAATTTAAAAAGGGTACTATTGCTAAATTTTACATGTGAGAGGTATATTTGAAAAGAGTTAAATTTAAGACGGGTATTATTACTAAATTTTAAATATTAGGTATATTTGAAAGAATTTAAATTTAAAAATAGCATTATTGCTAAATTTTAAATGTGATGAGTAGAATTGTAAATGTATATATATTTGAAGGGCATTTTTGCATTTAACCCTTCAAAAAATAAGAGGCATATTTGTAATTTTAAAATTTTTAATTTCACTAATCCTATCCCACATTCAAAGTTTAGGCAATTAATTCCATTCAACTTTCACCTTTCACAGTTACATTACTCCTCATTCTTCACCATCTTATTGTAGAATTCTTATGAATTTATTAAATGTTCTTTAACATGTTGTCATTTATTTGTGTTATTGTTAGAAGACGCTTGTCAACTTAAATAGTATAGTTATTTTTATTTTATACTGATTTAATTTTTAAAGATAAAAAATGCATATCGTTTGCACCATGTATTTATAGTTATGTTGTAAGATGTTACCAATGTCTATCAAACTAAACCAAAACTAATACAAATTGAATCCAATCATATTTTGTCTTAAATAGGTTGGTTTTGTCTTAAATTTTCCAAATTAATCAAAGTTTGATTTAAAGAATACTAAAACAAAATCAAACCAAATGAAACAGTAAATATGTCCACACCGCAGTCAAAACCAAACCAAATCAAATTGTGAATATGTCCACACTACAGCCATTCCTATGCTTGACTCCACCTGTTTCCGTTGGGGGCCATTCCTGTGCTTTAAGCTTGATTCCACTAGTTTCCATTATGTAATATCCCGTATTAAACCACCTTTAGTATATGGGGAAAAGTCATGCATGTCACATTGTTTTATACTAATGATTTGAACTATTTTCATGAAAATATCAATTTATTGTTGCAAGAATTAATTGTCGTGTTATTTGAGTAAGTTGAGTTTTATTTTATTCAGGAGAATTTATTAGAAAGAGGATGGAGCAAGTGAGTAGGAATCAAGAAAATTTATTAGGAGAATATTTACTAAGAATTATTGTGGAATAGTGATTAGAGTTTGGTGTGTATTCTTTGGTGACTTGAGTTCGAAACTCAACTCTTGCAAACCCTTTCCCTTTTCACTTTTGATAAACCCTTTTTCCATTATTTTCCCTTCCCTTGGCCGAAAATCCTAGGGGTTGCTGCCTTCTTATTTTCCAATTTCCTAAAATAGGGGTTTTTTATTATTTTAGGTTTTATTAAAAAGAATTTAATATAAATTAAATTCCTAATATTCTCTAATTAATATTTTATTTCAAACTTTTAGAAAGTTTAATTATTTTATCATCTACAATTTTCCAAGGATCTTACTCAATGGTTTCATTATGGAAAGAAGATTATAGGAACGTTTCTTTTGGAAACCATATTATAGCTACTACTTTCAAAAGAAGGAAAGTTTCCCAAAGTTGTTCCCTCTAAAAGAGTTTATTTGGAAATAAAGAGATCTTGTCCAAAGCTTTAAAGGAAATAAATATTCTCCCAAGATTTATGGCATTTTCGAAAGCTAGTGTTTAAGGAAAGGAAATTGCAGCTTTATTCCAAGAATCTAGATTTTATCACCTAATATAATTATTCCTCAATTAATTGTTTTTGCCTAAAACAAATTAGGGCATTACCTAAATTAATTCTTGAATAAACATACCATTTTTATTAACTGAATTTTCTCGAATAAAACCAACCCAAGCCGCCACTTTGATGAGTTTTATTTCCTTTCAAGTTCCCTAAATAAAGGAGGGGACTTCCCTAAGTAACCTTAATCAATTAAGGTCCTTTTAAGCAAATCAAAAACCAGAAATTTCCCTTCCTTCACACCAATTTTCATCACTGTTCACACACACACACACTCTAACGAAAATTCCAACTTTTCATTACTCTCAACTTCCCTCTTATCTTAGGCAAAAGCTACACACAAAACCCTATTCTTTCCTCCTCCTAATTTCGTCCAAAAGGAAGGCATAAAACTAGCTTCTTTCATCTCTTTTTCCTCCCTTATTGTGGCCACAATAACAACCAAAAAATAGCCACCAAAAACCAGCACTAAACCCCTTAAACCCTGCTGGAAATCGGCTGTAGCAATAAGGACAAAAGCTGTCACCTTTCCCTAAAACATCTCAACCTAACCTATTCCCTTCATCAAACCAGCCACAATCAAACCCTAAACACCCTCTACTACTCAAGAATTTCAGCCGCCACTCTCGCCAAAGATTTCATCCTTAGCAACCTCCAAGCATCCCCAAACTTGAAATCTAAACCTAAGGTGAGTAACCCTTCAAACCCTTTCAACTTTCATTCAAATAATCTTCTTTTTTTCTCCTCAATCTCAGTCATCAAGGGCCTGATCCTTGTCTCCTTTTATTGGAGATTTTTGAACAAGAGGGCCAAGAGCGTTACAATCAACCTTTCTTCCTCAAGTGAACCCAAGCAACCACCAAATGAGCCACCTTTGCGCTTAGTGTGTGTGTCGTCAAAGGTATTCTTGGTCTTGATCACTTTTTGCTTAAATAAGGTTACTTTTATGGTGATGTTGTTATGCATAGAGGCTAGATGAAAGTATGAATAGACTATATTGATGAGTTTGAGGATTCAATGGAATGAGTTAGGCATGTATGTATTTGATCATGATTGAATATTGCTATGAAGGTCTAGTTCTGTAGCATGATGATTAAAGATGAGATCTTTGAATGAAAATAGGGTTATTATATGAGGTTTGTGGTAGACGAATATTAGGGGTTCTTGTATTGATGATGAGATTCGTTTATATGCATGCCATGATGAGATGCATGATCTTGGGAAGCTATAGCAATGAGCTAATAAAACTAGTCTATCTAGATGCCATGGATGAATTAGATGATATGATCATAAGGATTCATGATGCATGAAAAGATAAGTGGATACATATTTGGGTTCTAATCATAGAATCATTGGTTCTAGATAAGAAATGAAGTGAAAAAGACATCAAGCATCACTTTGATTGATTATTGAGAATATCCAGGTAAGTCCCTGCATAACTATTTTGATAAATGTTACTTGTGTGCAAGTAATTTTTACAATGTTATTTGGAATTGATGTCAATATGATGTTTTGACACAAGGATTAAGACTTGACTAAAAATGATGAGTTATACTGGATTGTTGTGAGACTTAGATTGGAAAAGTGGATGTTTTATTTTCAAAATGAATTTACTAAATTTTATTTATTCAAACTCAAAAGCGATTTCTTACACTATTGTCAAACAATTTTGAAAATGCTGTTACAAAAACCACGTCTTGCAAACACGATTTTATAATTTTGATAAACCTACATACACAAAATGGTTATAATTGACACTTGCACACACGGAACTTATTAAAATATCAATCTCACACCTTTTATATCATGATTTCAGGGGGTTGCTTATCTTGAGTAAGGTGGAGCGTTAGGAGATGAACTCCAGCTTATCTGTTTATTTGTGTTTTGAATTTATTTCAAGAGACGTTTGTTAGTTTGATTTTTCAGACTTGTATAAGTTTTGCTTCCGGATATAATGAAATTTTCCTTTAATTTTATTTAGTAATTTTTTTATTTGTACCTCATTATAAAGACCCCTGATCCTTTGGATGGGGCGACATCTTGCCCTTTATAGGTACCTAGGGTATGGAGTGTTACAAATGGTATCAGAGCCTAGGTTTAGGCAAATGGCTTGATTGAGTGGCACCTAAATCGTAGGAATTGAGATTCATTGAATTGTGTTTGACCTCTAAGAGTTGAGATTTAGTTCTGATTTCTTTGTGTTTCTTTTATAGGATGTCTAGAAGATCCACAGCTGTAACCCATAACTGGCATTTTATGTGTGGTCCCACTAGTGGTAGAGCACCTAACCCCATCCTCGTACTAGATTTATCATCATCTGATTTAGAGGCAGAACCCGAGGGTGGATGGATTTTGGGTGAGGACGAGGTAGACCATGAACCACCTATAATAGAAGACTTTGGAGTAGAAAAAGAACCCAAGGACCCGATACCTAAGATGCTTGCACTTGAGAAGAATGGGGATATGAAAGAGTATGAGGGAGATGATAAGGAGGAGATAGGGGATGAAGGAGCAATGAATGGTGAGAGTGAAGATGAGCTAGGCGGACTTGAGATTGAGGAGGAGATAGGACAGCTAGAGAGCGAGAGTGAAGCGGAAGTGATTGAGGGGGAGGGTAGTATTGATACACCTGCGACCCCATCCATAGAGGAAGGAATCCCAACACTTCTGGGAAGTGAGTCATACGAGTCGGAACCTGGGAGGCCTAAGAATATTATAATGTTAGCCATGGAAAAGCTTAGGGATGCGGAGTTGAGAGCTAAGCTGAGGGTAGGAAAGTTGAGGGGTACGTTTTAGGTCGGCCTAAGAAGAAGCCCCAATCCTTTGGTTTCTTAAAGGATTGTCTAATGGATCATCCCAATAGCAGCGCAGGATGGCTAGTGAGCCTTCTTCAGAGGCTTCTGAGAAATCCAGCGACTCTAGTGTTGCTTAGAGTTTATAGGACCCTTAGTACTTATTCTTTTATTTTTATGAAGAGACGTTTGTTTATTTATTTGATTCAAAATTTATTCTTTGTTTTAAATTTTGTTTAGCAAGAATAAAAAAAAGTACCTGGTAGGATACTCCCTTATTTTGTACCAAGTTGGATTTGGTTAATAAAAGCATGATTTTATTAATTTCTCTACTCTATTTGGAGTATTATTTTCAAATTTTATTTTTTGATGCATTGCAAGTTATTTCAAATCTATAAATTGATCAATTGCATGCCATTTGGTTTGGGACGGAATCGAGTTACTTTATACCATATTAGTGAGTACACCTTTGGGGAGGCAGAGAGATGCGAGTAAGGTAGTCCAAGAGTGTGATATTGTGGTTGGAAAAGAGATTTTGAAGGCAAATCTCATAATCCTACCCATCGAGGACTACGATCTGATTCTGGGTATAGACTGGTTAGCAAAGCATGGAGCAAGAGTAGATTGCAAGGCCAAGACAATGCAGTTTGTTAAACCCGGATGCGATGTGCTAGAGTTTAGCAGGAGGAAGGTGAGGAAGTTGAAATTCTTGAAAGTAGGAGCAAAGGCGTGGAAAATGCTGAAAAAGGGTTATGTGGGATATTTAGCTTATCTAATCAATAAGTCCAAGGATTAGTGTACTTTGGAGAGCACCGAGGTGGTAAAGGACTTCATAGACATGTTTCCGGCCGAACTTACTTCTCTGCCACCATCCCGAGAAGTCGAGTTTACCATCGATTTAGTTCCTAGAGCGGAGCCGATGTCGAAGACTCCTTATCGAATGGCGCCCATGGAATTGAAAGAATTGAAGGAACAGGTAGAAGAATTGGTTAAGCAAGGATACGTAAGACCTAGTACATCACCTTGGGGAGCCTTGGTGTTGTTCGTAAGGAAGAAGGATGGGACGTTGAGATTGCGCATAGACTATAGAGGGCTGAATAACCACACGATCAAGAACAAGTATCCCTTGCCTTTGCTTGATGAGTTGTTCGATCAGTTACAAGGTTCATGTTACTTTTCTAAGTTGGATCTCCGGCAAGGTTATTACCAGGTGCGAATCAAGGAAGATATTCCCAAGACTACTTTCAACACTAGATATGGCCACTACGAGTTCACTGTGATGCCATTCGGAGTAACTAATGCACCTACCGTTTTCACGGATCTTATGCATAGGGTTTTCCAACCGTACCTAGATAAGTTTGTGGTAATGTTCATATACGATATTCTAATTTACTCTAAAAGTCTCGAGGAGCATGCGGAGCATTTAAAGTTGGTACTGGAGAAATTGAGAGAGCATAAACTCTATGCTAAGTTTAGCAAATGTGAGTTTTAGTTGGATTCAGTGGCTTTTCTTGATCACGTGATATCTAAAGATAGAATCAAGGTGGACCCATCGAAAGTCGAGGCGGTGTCAAATTGGAAGCAACCAGAGAACGTGACCGAGGTCAGGAGTTTCCTTGGATTAGCAGGATATTACTGCCATTTTATTAAGAACTTATCTACACTGGCGACGCTAATGACTCGATTGCTAAGGAAAGACGTGTCATACATCTGGAATGATAAGTGTGAGAAGAGCTTCCAAGAGCTTAAGAGGAGATTGATGACAGCACCAGTACTAAGCCTACCTGAAGAAAGTAAGGCCTACTCCTTGTACACGGATGCGTCTAAGGAAGGTCTAGGGGTGATGCTGATGTAGGACAAGAAAGTTATCGCCTACACATCAACGAAGTTGAAGCCGCACGAGGTAAACTATCTGATGCATGACTTGGAGTTGGCAGCGATAGTGTTTGCTTTGAAGAAATGGCAATACTATTTGTATGGGGTGGAATATGAAGTTTTAACGGATCATAAGAGCTTGAAGTACATATTCAAGCAAAAGGACTTGAACTTAAGGCAAAGAAGGTGGATGGAGTTCTTGGAGAAGTACAAGTGTCCAATTAACTATCATCCAAGGAAAGCGAATGTGGTAGCTGATGCACTGAGTCAAAATGTGAGGATGGCTAGCCTGAGGGTGCAAGAGGTACAAATAGTACAGGAGTTCTTGAGACAAAAGGCAGAAGTGGGAGAAGGGAAAATTAGTTTGAGCAACTCGAGATTAGAGCCTAAGCTGAGGAAAGAGATTGGTGAGGCTCAACGGAATAACCAAGAATTTCAGACTTTCAAGGCAAAGGAAGTGAAGGGAGGAAATAAGGAATTTCAGATGGATAAAGCAGGAGTGGTGTATTTTTTAGAGTGACTATATGTACCGGATGACCCAGTATTGAAGAGAAAGATAATGGATAAGGCTCACAAAAGCAAGTACTCTATTCATTCGGGAGAAGTTAAGATGTACCAAGATCTAAAAAAGGCCTACTGGTGGCCAGGAATGAAAAGAGAGGTGGCGCAATACGTCTCTACTTGCTTGACTTGTCAGAAAGTAAAAGCGGAGCACAAGAAGGCAGCCGGATTGCTACAGCCGTTGCCTATACCCGAGTGGAAGTGGCAAGAGGTGACAATGGACTTTGTTACTGGATTACCGATGTCTAAGACTTTAAAGGATGCTGTGTGGGTAGTGGTTGACAAATTGACCAAGACAACTCATTTCATTCAGGTGAATGCAAGGGACTCTATGGAAAAATTGGCCAAGACATATATTCGCGAAGTAGTTAGATTGCATGGAGTGCCGACTAGGATCGTATCCGATAGGGATCCCAGATTTACATCGAGGTTTTGGTCCAAATTTCAAGAGTCAATAGGAACGACTCTGAAGCTCAGTACTTCTGCTCATAGGCAGATAAATGGACAATCTAAAAGAGTCATCCAGATATTGGAGGACATGATTAGGGTTTGTGTGTTGGATTTTGGAGATGAGCGGATAGATTGTATATCCTATGTTGAGTTGGCATATAACAATAGTCATCAAGCATTGATTGGGATGGCATCCTATGAAGCGCTATATGGACGGAAATGTCAAGTACCGTTGTACTCGAGTTGGACTGAGGATGGGCAAATCGGCAAGACTATGGAGCTTCACCTTGAGGAAATGGCAAGCAAAGTAAAAATGATAAGAGAAAGACTAAAAGCAGCGCAAAGCTGACAGAAGAGTTATGCGGACAACAGAAGAAGAGAATTGGAGTTTCAAGTGGGAGACCGGACTTTTCTAAAGATAACGCTGAGCAAAGGGATTCTGAAGCATCCTAAAAGAAGGAAGCTGAGTCCTAGATGCTTAGGACCTTTTCCAGTGATTGAAAGGATTGGACCTGTAGCATATCGATCGAAGTTGCCAGAAGGATTGGCAAAAATTCATGATGTGCTTCATGTATCCCAGTTGAAGAAATACAACCCTAACCCGGAGCATGTATTGAACGGGAAGCCATTGATTCTACAACCTAATTTGAGCTATGTTGGGAAACCAATTAAGGTTTTGGATCAGAATGTCAAAGTGTTGAGGAGTAAACAGATACCTATGGTGAAGATTTTGTGGGATCATCACGGCACTCCGGATACAACGTGGGAGACTGAAGATTGGGTGAAGAGGAAGTATCCGAATTTGCTTTAGGAGTTTAGCACCCTAAATTTCGGGACGAAATTCTCTTAAGGGGGAGAGGATGTAATACCCCGTATTAGACCACCTTTAATATGTAAGGAAATGTCATGCAGGTCACATTGTTTTATACTAATGGTTTGAACTATTTACATGAAAATATCAATTTATTGTTGCATGAATTAATTGTCGTGTTATTTGAGTTAGTTGATTTAATTTTATTTAGGAGAATTTATTAGAAAGAGGATGGAGCAAGTGAGTAGGAATCAAGGAAATTTATTAGGAGAATATTTACCAAGAATTATTGTGGAATAGTGATTAGAGCTTGGTGTGTATTCTTTGGTGACTTGAGTTTGAATCCTAACTCTTGCAAACCCTTTCCCTTTTCACTTTTGATAAACCCTTTTTCCATTATTTTCCCTTCCCTTGGCCGAAAATCATAGGGGTTGCTGCCTTCTTATTTTTCAATTTCCTAAAATAGGGGGTTTTGATTATTTTGGGTTTTATTAAACAGAATTTAATATAAATTAAATTCCTAATATTCTCTAATTAATATTTTATTTCAAACTTTTAGGAAGTTTAATTATTTTATCATCTAGAATTTTCCAAAGTTCTTACTCAAGGGTTTCATTATGGAAAGAAGATTATAGGAACGTTTCTTTTAGAAACCATATTATAGCTACTACTTTCAAAAGAAGGAAAGTTTCCCAAAGTTGTTCCCTCTAAAAGAGTTTATTTGGAAATAAAAAGATCTTGTCCAAAGCTTTAAAGGAAATAAATATTCTCCCAAGATTTATGGCATTTTCGAAAGCTAGTGTTTAAGGAAAGGAAATTGCAACTTTATTCCAAGAATCTAGATTTTATCACCTAATATAATTATTCCTCAATTAATTGTTTTTGCCTAAAATAAATTAAGGCATTACCTAAATTAATTCTTGAATCAACATACCATTTTTATTAACTGAATTTTCTCGAATAAAACCAACCCAAGCCGCCACTTTGATGAGTTTTATTTCCTTTCAAGTTCCCTAAAAAAAGGAGGGGACTTCCCTATGTAACCTTAATCAATTAAGGTCCTTTTAAGCAAATCAAAAACTAGAAATTTCCCTTCCTTCCCACCAATTTTCATCACTCACACACACACACACACACACACACACTAATGAAAATTCCAACTTTTCATTACTCTCAACTTCCCTTTTATCTTAGGCAAAAGCTACACACAAAACCCTATTCTTTCCTCCTCCTAATTTCGTCCAAAAGGAAGGCAGAAAACCAGCTTCTTTCATCTCTTTTTCCTCCCTTATTGTGGCCACAACAACAACCAGAAAATAGCCACCAAAAACCAGCACTAAACCCCTTAAACCCTGCTGGAAATTGGCTGTAGCAATAAGGACAAAAGCTGTCACCTTTTCCTTCTTGTGATCAAGAGACCAAAGCAAGATCAAATTCTACTAAACCCTAAAACACCTCAACCTAACATGTTCCCTTCATCAAACCAGCCACAATCAAACCCTAAACACCCTCTACTACTCAAGAATTCCAGCCGCCACTCTCTCCAAAGATTTCGTCCTTAGCAACCTCCAAGCATCCCCAAACTTGAAATCTAAACCTAAGGTGAGTAACCCTTCAAACCCTTTCAACTTTCATTCAAATAATCTTCTTCTTTTCTCCTCAATCTCAGTCATCAAGGGGCTGATCCTTGTCTCCTTTTATTGGAGATTTTCGAACAAGATGGCCAAGAGCGTTACAATCAACCTTTCTTCCTCAAGTGAACCCAAGCAACCACCAAAGACGCCACCTTTGCACTTAGTGTGTGTGTCGTCAAAGGTATTTGATAGAGGCTAAATTAGTCATACTTTTCCTAGTTATTTGAAGTTCTTTTGTGATACATTTTGTTCAATAACTAGTCATATTCCTTCATATTTGAGATTTTACCCTTGGCAAGGTATTTTGTTCATTATTACAGATTTTTGGGATAAAACGACCAAAAATGTCGCAAAACAGAGGAAAGGCGGCACCGACTAGGGCACTGAATCGGCGCCGGCCATGCACTATTTACACGAACTTTGAGGTGACGAAAAAATGGTCAAAATAGAGAAAAACAGAGTGGAACCGGCGCTGGCTCCAAGAGCCAAAGTAGCGCCGGCTGCATGCTGGACTACATTGTGCGAAACTTGGAAAAAATTGGCGAACAGGTGGAGAACCAGAACACAACCGGCGCTGGCTCTGAGAGCCAAGGCGGCGCTGGCTGTGCTCTGAGGAAAAGGTGGAATTGTGATTTTTCTACGTCGGTTTTTGGTAATCTATGGAGTTTTAGTACTTTCCAACTTCTATTCGGCCAAGAACATTATACCAACGAGTTTAGACACTTCCTAAGCCTATAAATAGATGGAAAACATAAAGGAAAAGAGGAGAATTCATTGATCATCACAGAAAATCACTCAATCAAAGGAGGAATTCTTCAATTCAATGAGGGTTGTGCAAGAAGGTCTTCAAAGGAAGATGAAGGAGGCTTGTCTATGAGTGCTTTCTTTTACTTTGTTTTCTTTTTCTTGAACAATGATATGTTAATTGTTTTATTGTAATTTGACATTATTTTAGATATTTATGATTTTTAGATTTATTTAATCTTTTGATTAATTGATTGTTATTCTTGGTATTTAATTACTTGGGTTAATTACGAGATTATTTGGTTGTTTCTTTCCATTGACTTACTTGAAAAATAGGTTGATGGTGGTTTCAATTTATTAGTTTCATATTTGTTGTCTCTTAACTTACTTGAAAAAGAGGTTAATTGCTAAGAACAAAGTAATTGAAGGTTATTTGATGTCTGCCAGAATATGGATTCATTGGTTAATTTCATGTTTTAAGTTTGCCAGAATATGAAAATTTAATCAAGGATTGTGTCTAATGCATCTTTTGGGTAAATTAGTTGAAACAAAATATGTGATGCAAATTTGTCTAGAAGATAGTGATTTCATGGATTGAAAAAGAAGTGAGTCTACCTTAATCCTTCATGATGCTAAGGGAATAATTAGTTATGATAACGATTAAGTTCTTTAAGATCATAGTTGTCTAAACAATCGTTTGAGTTACATACTTCTCCATCCTTGATATGTATATAATTTTATTCTTATTTTCTTTTATTTTATTTTATTTCTTTTTCACTTTATTCAGCCAGTTAAACAATGAAAGAAAAGTGATTAATGTATACTTGTTCCTTGAGAATCGACACTCATTTGAACCTTATGCTATGTTAATGATGAGTACGCTTACTCAAATGTGTAATTTGGGGTTGACGTTTTAATGTAAACTTGATTGGGAATGTGCTTATTTTTATATGATTTTTATACCTAAATAAATACGCATCAATATTCTTGGTCTTGATCCCTTTTTGCTTAAATAAGGTTACTTTTATGGTGATGTTGTTATGCATGGAGGCTAGATGAAAGTATGAATAGACTATATTGATGAGTTTGAGGGTTCAATGGAATGAGCTAGGCATGTATGTATTTGATCATGATTGAATATTTATATGAAGGTCTAGATCTGCAGCATGATGATTAAAGATGAGATCTTTGAATGAAAATAGGGTTATTATATGAGGTTTGTGGTAGACGAATATTAGGGGTCCTTGTATTGATGATGAGATTCGTTTATATGCATGCCATGATGAGATGCATGATCTTGGGAAGCTATAGCGATGAACTAATAAAACTAGTCTATCTAAATGACATGGATGAATTAGATGATATGATCATAGGGATTCATGATGCATGAAAAGATAAGTTGATACATATTTGGGTTCTAATCAATTAAGGTTCTATCAGTTTGTTCGAATGGCTAGTCATGCCCTTTGGTTTAAAATATACTTGGGCTACTTTCCAAAGAGCCATTCCATGATCTCATCGACAAGATCATGGAAGTCTACATTGATGATTTGGTGGTTAAGTTGCCCACCTTCTCACAACACCTGAGGTGGTTAACGCAAGCATTTCTCCGAATGCACAAGTACCGGCTAAAAATCAACCCTGCTAAATGCGCTTTTAGGGTTTCAACTGGAAATTTCCTCAGGTTTTAGTGCATTAGAGAGGGGTTGAAATGGATCGAAATAAAGCAAGAGATATTCTACACACAAGGCCACCACAATCCAAGAAAGAACTCCAGAGTTTCATTGGTAAAATTAATTTCTTGAGATATTTTCTAGCAAATGCTGCAGGGAAGCAAAAGGCGTTTTCCTTTCTACTTCGTTGAATTCATCTTAAGAGTTCATCTGGCAGCTGGAGCATCAGACGACTTTTGATCAGAATAAAATGGCTTTATCACAACCACCTATTTTGATGCCACCACATGATAAGACACCCTTGAAATTGTACATTTCGGTGGCTCAGGAGTCTATTGGAAGCCTATTAGCTCAAGACAATGCACAAGGGATTGAAAAAGCAGTATACTACCTCAGCCGAATTCTAATGGACACCGAAATAAGGTATTCTCTTATTGAAAAGTTATGCTTTTCTTTATATTATGCATGCACAAAACTAGAACATTATCTGTTACTTAGGAAGGTGCAAGTCTTGTGCAAAATTGACCTAGTCAAATATCTGTTAAACCGTCCTTTGCTGCAAGGACGGTTAATGAAATGGGCAATTAAGCTACATGTTTTTTCTTTGACTCACATGCCTTTGAAAGCAACAAAAGGTCAAGCCATAGCCGACTTCTTGGCTGAGCACCCTTGTTTAGGAGTGCCAAATCTTGAAAAGGAAAAAGCACAGGGATATATTTCATACAAATCAAAGAAGTTGTAGTTTGATGGATCTAGCACCCAGTCTAAGGCAGGTGCCGATTTGGTCATTGAAGCCCCTTGTGGATGACAAGGAACAATTCATTTTTAATTAAGGAAAGGAATTTCAAATAATCAGGTAGAGTATAATGCTCTCATTTTAGGGCTTCGAGTTTTGAAGGCTTTGGATACACAAATGATCAATATAACAGGAGATTCTCAAATTGTCATCTGACAAACTTTATGTGAGTATAAATGCACTAACCCTGCTTTGTTGGATAAGTTACATGAAGTAAAGGCATTGTTGCACCACTTTTTGGAATATTGGGTATTTCACGCATATCATATATGATGCAACAGAAGAATAAGAACAAGATACCATCCCAGGAATGACATATGTGTGAAAAATAAGATATAAAGAGAACAAAGGTAATAGCTTTTTAACTTTCTTTAATTGTGTGAAAAATAAAATTTTTCTTCTTCAAGTCTGAGGCGCGATCCAACAATCCTCTTGATTAAACACCATGAGAGTTGAACGTCCAACCACTATAATCACAGTGTGTGATTATCTCTAACAAAAATCCACACAAAGGATACATTCAAGCATGAAGTTTTTTGTGCTAGCAAAAAAACTAAATGGCGGCTAGGGTTAGGTTGCAAGAACCACGAGAGAGAAAGAATAGAGGGTTTTGGATGGAGTTGGTTGTTATCGTGAATCCCTTGTCCAATAGGTATAATGTGTATATCAATATATCAAACGGAAAACCCATTCTAAAACCACTCCAGCTGAGAATTCTAAAACCATTAGAATTCCCTAATTGTAATTAGAAACATCAAGTTCTCACAATTACAATTTGGACCATAAATTATAACAATTATAATTTGTCCATAACAACTTCTCTTTCTCTCAATTAACCCCCACTTGTTATCAAATAACATCTTGAGTATACAATCATCTATTGTGTGTGACCTATTAGGTTTCCCAGTCAATTGGTAGCGAACATGAATTAATCCAAACGTCTTTGAGATTAATAATCCATAACTAATTAGAATTAATCCTATTAATTCTAATCAGGATTGGTTTCTTAATTCATCAATTAATAAACCTATATTCCCAAATCATAAGCGGTATCTAGTAACACATCATGACCACCCAAAAGTCCAGGAAGTCAAGTGGATTAACATGAACCCTTCAATAACAAACTACAGTGCAATTAACTCCTTTCACCATACAATATCTCATTGGGTTTGGAGTACGAAATTAGTGCCAACTCCCTCCAGAATTAATTCTGGCCCGAATACAATAGTACTTGTACCAGGAACCCACTACTCTAGATATGTATCAATTTGAACTATTTTCAATACACAATCGCCTTGGCCAAGGACTTCTCGAGTAGTAATTCCTACAAGTGGCCGTGAGATATTCGCCCCTACTATTAGGAGTGGTGAATCATTTATTAACCCTCTCAACTACTTTCGTTTACCTCACAATGTATCCAATATCCATCCTATAGGCAACCCTCGATCTGGCTCCAGAGATTGAAATCAAAACACAAAGCTCAGCAAACAAAGTACATTGGAGATCTCAAGTCTAAGGATACTTGTACGTTTGCTATATTGAGATTATATCACTGGCACTAAATAGTTATCCATGTGATTATCTCATAACTAGGTCATCCAATGAACTTGTTCCATTAATCAAGCATCCATGTGTCAACTTTGAGTATCTAAATACTCACGGATATGAGAACCACCGCCTGATCAAATCAGGAAGTCTAACACATGGTAGTTTTAACGCATTAATGATGTCCTATCTCATTAATACTACAACTAGGGACGATTTAAGTACTAACACTGTACAGTGTAGTAGGAATCTCATATCATGATCTCTATCATGATTTCCTTAACGCAGTGTTGTACTAGAGACTTTATCTAACAGTTATTTTACACAAAAGTAAACAAAAGAAACTATAAGATAAATAATGCATTTTAATAAAATGTGTCATATACAATGTACAAGTGATTGTCTCTAGGGCATAACACTAACAAATTCTCACTTACACTAGAGCTAATCAGTCATGTATCTAATACCGAATGACTTAACATGACAATCATGTTTCTTTTGGGATAGTGCTTTTGTAAGCAGGTCAGCTATGTTCTAATCCGTGGGAACTCTCTCTATATTTAGCTGCTTCAGAAGTGGCTATGTACTCAACTTATGTCGTAGAGTCAGAAATAGTCTCTAGTTTAGAACTCTTCCAACTTATTGCCCCTCCACACAACGTAAACACGTAGGCGGATTGTGATTTGAAATCATCTTTGTCAGATTGAAAACTGGCATCAGTATACCCGTTTATTTTCAAATTACCTTCTCCATATACTAAGAACACATCCTTAGTCCTTCGTACGTACTTAAGGATGTTCTTTACAACCGCCCAATAACCCTCACTAGGATCAGATTAGTATCTGCTTATCAAACTAAGAGCACAAGATACATTAGGCCTTGTACATATCATAGTGTACATAAAAGATCTAACTGTTGAAGCATATGGAATCTTACTCATGTGATCCCTTTCAACTTGTGTCTTGGGAGACATCGACTTTGAAAAGTTTACACCATATGACATGGGTAAGAATCCCTTTTGGATTGATCCATGCTAAACCTCTTTAGTACTTTATCTATGTATGTAGACTGCGAAAGACCTAGCAACCTTTTAGATCTATCTGTATAGATCCTTATTCCAAGAATATAGGTTGCTTCACCATGGTCTTTCATGGAGAATTGTTTGGACAACTAAACTTTAACCATTTACAAGACAAGTATATCGTTTCCTATTAGCAATATGTCATCTACATAAAGCAATAAGAAAACGATTGCGCTCCTACTAACCTTCTTGTATACACAAGGCTCATCCATGTTTTAAATAAAACTAAACTCTTTGATTGTTTCATCAAAACGAATGTTCCAACTCCTAGAAGCTTGCTTAAGTCCATCAATGGACCTTTACAGCTTACACACATTTGTGCTATCATTGGATGTGAAACCCTCAGGTTGTGTCATATACACTTCCTCAGTTAGATTTCCACTTAGAAAAACTATTTTCATATCCATTTGTCAAATCTCATAATCATAATAAGAAGCAATGGCTAGGAGTATCCTGGTGGATTTTAACATGGCTACTGGCGAGAAGGTTTTATCATAGTCAATACCATGTTGTTGACGATAACCTTTCATTACTAGTCGTGCTTTATAGGTAAATATGTTACCATCCATGTCCGTTTTCTTTTTAAAAAGCTAATAGATTTAATTCCTTTGGGTGGATCCACCAAAGTCCATACTTGGTTGTCATACATGGAATCCATCTCTGACTTCATGGCCTCAAGCCATTTGCCAGATTCTGAACTGTTCAGAACATCCTTATAGGTAGTAGGCTCATATTCATCTATGAGCAATACATCATTGTGGTCACTAAAGATGAATGTATATTTCTCAAGTGCCACATGTATCCTATCAGACCTACGAGGTTCTTGTGTAGTAGAAGGTTCATCTATTCTCTCAATAGATGTGGGATCATACTGTTGATCTTTGTTTATTTGATCTTCTTAAACTTCACTAAGTTTAATTTTACTCCCACTGTCCTCTTTGAGCATGTACTCCTTCTCTAAGAAGACGGCACGCTTCGAAACAAACACTTTATTTTCAGAGGGTAGGTAGAAGTAATATTCAAAAGATTCTTTCGGATATCCCACAAACAAACACTTGTCAGACTTACTATCAAGTTTGTCTAACTGTGGCCTTTTGACAAAGGCAGGACAACCCCATACTAGCAAGTAAGATAAACTTGGTTTCTTACTAAAGAACATCTCAAATGGGGTAGAATCAACCATTTTTGTCGGAACTTTGTTTAGTATATAAATAGAAGTTTCTAGTGCATGCTCCCAAAACGATTTTGGTAGGTCTGTAGAAGCCATCATGGTCTGTAACATATCTAGAAGGGTTCGATTCCTTCTCTCAGATAAACCGTTATGTTGAGATGTATATGGTGGAGTCCATTGAGATAATATACCATTATCTCTAAGATAACTCAGAAACTCTTGGCTCAAGTATTCTCCTCCTCGATCAGATTTTAGAGTCTTAATACTTTTGCCAAGTTGTTTCTCTATTTCATTCTTGAAGTCTTTGAACTTTTCAAATGCCTCAGATTTGTATTTCATTAAATACAAATACTTGTATCGTGAAAAATCATCGATAAAGGTTATGAAATAGTTATAACCCCCTCTTGCTTGTATTGACATTAGGCTATATACATCAGAATGTATGAGTTCTAATAACTCTTTGGCCCGTTCTTTCTTTCCTGAAAAAAAAAATTAGTGATTTTACCTAGTAAACAAGATTCGCATGTGTCATATGATTCATAATCAAATAACCCTAAGTCACCAAGCTTGTGTAACTTAAAAACACGATTTTCGTTTATATAGCCCAAACGATAATACCATAAGTAAGAGGTGTTAAAGTTATCCATTTTAGATTTCTTATTGTTTATATTGAGAACTGGATTATCCAAGTCTAGAACATATAAACCATTAACCAGAATTGCTGAACTATAATGAATATCATTCAATGAAAAAGAACAACATTTATTCTTAAATATTAAATAAAATCCATTTAAGTCTAAACATGCAACTGAGATAATATTTTTCATTAAAACTGGTACATAATAACAGTTTTGTAATTCTAGAATTAATCCTGAAGGCAGGTTCAGCTCGTATGTCCCCACAGCAAGTGCAGCAACATTTGCCCCATTTGCAGTACATAGGTCCACGTCGCCTTTTTCTAGCCTTCTACTGCTCTTTAGTCCCTGCAAGTTATTGCACAAATGAGATCCACATCCGGTATCTAATACCCATATCTCATTTCTAAAGGCAGTATTTATCTCAATCATAAACATACCCGGAGTAAAAGTAGAAGTACTTGTAAGCTTCTCCTTCTACTTCTTGTCCTTAATGGTCTCCAAGAAAGTTTTCCAGTTGCACTTCCAGTGGTCTATCTTACCACAATGATGGCATAAGCCCTTCATAGCTGCATCCTTCTTCTTCACACTACTTTTGGGCTTCATGGGAGCCTTCTTCTTCTTTTGAACTTTCTTCTTAGAAGAAGATTCTATCATTAAAACTATATTGGAATCCTTCTTCATGGAGGACTCCGCAGTTTTGAGAAGATTGATCAACTCAGGAATGGTGGACTCAATCTTGTTCATCTGATAGTTAATCACAAATTGTGAAAAACTATTAGGCAAAGACTGTAGAATTAAGTCAACACTTAAGTCATGATCCATTGCAAACCCAAGAAATCCAAGCTTCTCTATCAAGGCCAGCATCTTCAGCCCACGACTGGCCACAGAAGAACCCTTTGCCATTTTGCAACGGAATAGTTACTTCGAGATCTTGTATCTCTCAGTTCTGCCTTAGGCATCAAACAGCTCTCGAAGATATAGTATAATCAATTGAGCATCCATATGCTCATGCTGTTTTTACAATTTGGGAGTCATCGATGCTAGTATAATACATGATGCTGTATCACTATCCTTCTTGTGCCTTTTATGGACAGTATGCTCATCAGCATGAGCATCTTAAGCTGGTGGTGGCGGAATAGAAGCATTTAGCACGTAGAGCAACTTTTCCAATTTGAGAACGATAATCAAATTTCTATACCAGTCGAGGTAGTTTGACTCGGTTAACTTGTTGGTTTCCAAGATGCTACGTAGGTTTAAATTTGTTGACATGATGCAAGTGACCTAGATGTAAAGATAGAGAGGATTAGCTACTTGTATATGCACATGAAATGCAAATAATTAGGACTTTAATTAAACTCATTTTTACTCCACTATTTTACTCAAACAATAGCCCCTACTACTAATTCGGGAAAGCCCGTTGAAAGATTTCCTAGTGAACTGGTATCCAAATTCCTCAAGAATAATCTTGGGTTTACCCAACAAGCCACCCTTAAGTTCATTGGTAGGTATCCAATACCAATTACATCGTATGCAATTACCGGATCATTGGGTGATTAACAGCTTTTAATCTTAAAGCCTTTTGGGCTACCCCAACCTTTCGCTCTAAATTTCTTTATACTTAAGTTTGCCCAACCGGGATAAAGAATTTAGTTAAACCCAACCCATTAATCAGGAATTTAATTCCGTAGTTTGAACATGCCTGATGTCAAGTAAGCTTAGGTTTGCCCAACAACCTGGTCTCGAAAAAGGACTCTCGTTCTTACTATATTAACGGAAGGAATTAGATTTAATATTAATTGAGAGATTTATTCCTTTTAGTGATTTCAATAAATGACGTGCATAAAAATCAATAAATTACATAATTGATAATCATGGTAATAAAGCGATTACGTGGTATGGTTATGGACTTTACCCTAAATTAATTTCTTTGAACCATAAAAGAAATTAATATAGTTAACCCTATGTATTCATGCATAATTTAAGTAGAATGTCTCACATTCTTGCCTTATTTTGGTTGCCAAAATAGAATAATTCTACTCCTATCTAACATATGTAAACTAATTACATAATTTCCTAAAGCGAGAAAAACTTGAGTTACATTTGAGGGGAGTTAGATGAGAAGAGAATTACACAAGAATTCCAGAGAAGGTAGGACACGTAGGCCCTATTTCATAAAAAACAAAAACTGTAAAATGCATGAACAGATATAATTGGTTTTAGTCCATAACCATCCACCATGCCATTAGTTATGCTTAAACAAAATAAACATATAACTTTTATTATTCCAAAATCACTATTTTTAAAAAATAAAACAAATTCTAAAATCACTATTTTAGAAAGATACACTAATTTTAGATTTTCAAAATCATTATTTTGAAAAATAACATTGTTTATCTCAAAATTAATTTTAAGAAAATACTTTTGGGTCCCGTTTCTCATCAAATGAGATTTTTTCCTTTCAAAATTCTATTTTAGAATTTTTTTTTTTTAAATAGCTGGAACATGCAAAACAAAACAGAACTGGCGCCGGATTGGAAGTAGAGCCGGCACCGGCTACGGTCTAGTTTTAAGGGAAAAAATTTCTAGAAACGATTTCTGGAAATTCGCGAAACAACACGGAACCTGCACCGGCTAGGAGCCGGAGCAAGCGCCAACTGTAGTCTAGAACAAGGCGGCGATTTTTGAAAATTTTCCAGAAACAATTTCTGGTGCCTTCTTCTTCTGCAAAATTTTAGTGAGAACAATTCTCAGCAGTATTTTCTGTTTTGAAACTCGAAACAATAACCAATTTGTTAGTTTAAACAAAACCAAAATAGAAAATTAGGATGAAACGGAAGGCAAACAACCATGTTCAAGAAAATGTTTTTCTGCAAAAAACTTGCAGCACATAAAGAAAGCATCTTTCAAAATATGCTATAACTTTTACATAATCATATTGTGCTACGGACCCAACCCACAATGCTCAAAATAATTTCGACTCAAGTGAAAATAGTTTTCACAGCAAACAAAAACAAACACGAATTCATGAAAACGGCTTTTCATGCCAAAAACAATGTCTGCAATCCACACATAGCATGGCTCTGATACCACTATTGGGTATCTCACGCATATCATATATGGCGCAGCGGAAGAATAAAAATAAGATACCATCTCAGGAACCGCATATGTGTAGAGAACAAAGGTAACAGCTTTTTACCTTTCTTTGATCCTATGAAAAATAAAATTTTTCTTCTCCAAGTCTGAGGCGCAATCCAGCAATCCTTTTGATCAAACACCACGAGAGTTGAACATCCAACCACTATAATCACAGTGTGTGATTATCTCTAACAAAAATCCACACAGATGATACACTCAAGCACGAAGTTTTCTGTGCTAGCAGAAAAACTAAGTGGTGGCTTGGGTTAGGTTGCAGAACCACGAGAAAGAGAGAGAGAATAGAGGATTTTGGATGGAGTTGGTTGTTGCCGTGAATCCCTTGTCCAATAGGTATTGTGTGTATATCAATATATCACACGGAAAAACCCTTCTAAAACCACTCCAGCTGAGAATTCTAAAACCATTAGAATTCTCTAATTGTAATTGGAAACATCAAGTTCTCACAATTACAATTTGGACCATAAATTATAACAATTATAATTTGTCTACAACAACTTCTCTTTCTTTCAATTAACTCCACTATGTTATCAAATAACATCTTGAGTATACAATCCTCAATTGTGTGTGACCTATTAGGTTTTTCAGTCAATTGGTAGCGAACATGAATTAATATAAACGTCTTTGAGATTAATAATCCATAATTAATTAGAATTAATCCTATTAATTCTAATCAGGATTGGTTTATTAATTCATCAATTAATAAACCTATATTCTTAGATCACGAGTGGTATCTAGTAACACATCATGACCACCCAAGAGTCCAGGAAGTCAAGTGGATTAACATGAACCATTCAATAACATACTATATTGCAATTAACTCATTTCACCATACAATATCTCATTCGGTTTGGAGTATGAAATTAGTGCCAACTCCCTCCAGAATTAATTCTGGCCCGAATATAATAGTACTTGTACCAGGAACCCACTACTCTAGATGTGTATCAATTGGAACTATTTCCAATACACAATCACCTTGGCCAAGGACTTCTCGAGTAGTAATTCCTACAAGTTGTCGTGAGATATTCGTCCCTACTATTAGGAGTGGTGAATTCTTTATTGACCCTCTCAACTACTTTCATTTACCTCACAATGTACCCAATATCCATCCTATAGGCGGCTCTCAATCTGGCTCTAGAGATTGGAATCAAAGCATAAAACTCAGCAAACAAAGTACCTTGGAGATCTCAAGTCTAAGGATACTTACACATTTGCTATATTAATATTATATCACTGGCACTAAATAGTTATCAATGTGATTATCTCATAGTTAGGTCATCCAATGAACTTGTTCCATTAATCAAGCATCCATGTGTCAATTTTGAGTATCTCAATACTCATGGATATAAGAACCACTGCCTGATCAAATCAGGAAGTCTAACACATGTTAGTCTTAACACATTAATGATGTCATGTCTCATTAATACTACGACTAGGGACTATTTAAGTACTAACACTGTACAGTATAGTAGAAATCTCATATCATGATCTCTATCATAATTTCCTTAACACAGTATTGTACTAGGGACTTTATCTAACAATTATTTTACACAAAAGTAAACAAAAGAAATTGTGAGATAAATAATGCCTTTTAATAAAATGAGTCATATACAATGTATAAGTGATTGCCTCTGGGGTATAACACTAACACGGAAGTCATGTTAACTCATATTCCTTGAGCTGAGAACCAGGGGGCAAACAATTTAGCTTAAATGGCTTCAAGATTCAGGAAAAGAGCCGAGGTAGTAATATGCCAACAGATATCGGGAAAGGAACATGAAGAAACTGTCGTTCTGATATCGTTTCCTATTTACGGAAGCCTACTGGTCATGTGTCACGGGAGTTAAAATGTAAGGCGTTGAATTTTGTACTGATCAAAAATGATTTATTCAGAAGAAGCTATTTAGGAGTTTTATTGAAATGTTTGTCAATGCAAGAAGCGTCACAAGCGTTAGGCAAGGTGCATGAAGGCCTATGCAGTGCTCATTAGGTAGGCCCAAAGCTAAAATGGACACTGCAGCGTCATGGATTTTATTGGCCCTCTATGACCACGGACTGCATAGCTTATGTAGTTGGATGTGAGACATGTTAGAAGCATGGTCCCTTGATACATGAGCCTTCTGTAGAATTGCATCTTATCATCAAGCCGTGGCTATTCAGTGGTTGGGCTCTAGATGTAATCGGCAAGATTTATCCACCATCGACTAAAAAGTACATCTTTATCTTAGTGGCAACGGATTATTTCACCAAGTGGGTAGATGCACAAGCCCTTACTAGGGTAACCCAATCTGCCGTTATCACTTTCCTTCAGCAGAGTATTCTGTTTTGATTCGACATACCTGAAACAATAACGGCTGATCAAGGAACTATGTTCATACGAGATAAGGTATGCAACTTTTTAACTCAATTCAAAGTTAAACTATTATATTCATCCACGTATTATGCACAGGCTAACAGTCAAGCTGAAGCTACAAACAAGACCTTGATTAGCATGATTCGAAAGTCCTTGGAGGATAATCCCAGAAGATGGCATGAAACACTTCAAGAGGTTATGTGAGCTTATCGGAATGCTTTCAAAACTGTTACAGGTTTCACGCCATTTAGGCTAACGTATGGATAGGATGCGATGTTACCTACTGAGTTATCATTGAAATCAACTCGAGTAGTTTACCAACATTATTTGTGGTTGAGAATTACAAGCTGGCATTGGCTATGAGTTTGGATCAAGCCAAAGAGGACCGACGAGTAGCATTGGAAAATATCAGAAGGCACAAAGAGAAGGTAGCAAGAGCCTATAACCGGAAAGTGCAGGGGAGGAACTTTCAAGAAAAAGAAATGGTTTGAAAAACCATACTACCAGTTATACCAAAAGACCCATGTTATGGTAAGTGGTCCGCTTCTTGGGAAGGACCTTTTCTTGTTACATAGATTTTTTTATGGAGGGGCTTATCAATTGATGACCCCCGACGAAAAAGAGGTAAGTAATGCCATAAATGGAAAATATTTGAAAAAATTCTATCCTACATTTTGGGAAGGGACCCTGGCAGAAAGAAAAAAAAAAAAAAAAAGAGAAAAGGAAAAAAATAATAACAGCAAAAAGAAGAAAAGAGGGAAAATATTTGCATTCATGAAGATAGCTGATCACAAAAGAGCCGATCAGATGGCCATTACATTTGAGACTAAGTTAGACCTATTCTAAGAAAAAAAATTAATTCTCCTCAGAAGGAGTGTGAGGCATCTCAATCGGCTGAGCAAACAGAACTTTGGCATGCCGATTCGAATCTTCCTCAAACAGAGTTGTCTCTGGTGGGATTTCCCTCTCCTCTTCTGTTGGGCTAGTCGCCTTTCGTGGGTCGTTTCTGGCTCGATAGCCGTTTCCTCCGTTGGGGGCGGATGAACTTCAACATCTCCAAGTTGAGTACCCAAGAGACCAATCTCATTGGGTTGATGGAGAATGTTGGTCAGGTAGGATTGGAAATTATCCCACCAGGATTGCATACCGGACAGCAGTTTTTTCGAGTGTTGTAGCTCCATTTGAAGCAGTTCTTCCTCTACCTCCAGCATTAGCCGTTCATCCCAAAACTTAGCCACTGACTCTTCTGCAGAGGAGGCCGTTTGTTGACAGACACTTTCGGCCTCAAGTTTTTCCGCCAGAGCCCTCTTCTCAGAATTTAGCTCCACTTGAAGTTCTTGCAATTGTTTTTCAAGTCCTTCAATTTTATCAACTCTTTCTGAAATTTCAGCTCAAAGGACGCTTAGGCGGGTAGAGGCTTCCCGGCGACGGGATTGCAGAAAAGCTTCTTACTCCCGGAGCACCTCCAAAGCTTTAAGCTGACGAGAAGCTTCATCCATCCTATTTTCAGTGTATGAGAAGAAATGCCGAGTGAACCTCATGTGCCCCGAGAAATCAGCCGATAGACGCTTTAATTCAACAGGAATGTCGATATCAGCCGATTGTGCAAGCAGCAAGAGGGCTCGGCTAATTGTATCCTGGGGAAGGGTTGGCTAATCAGTAGGGTGGCCCCGATTAGGCTATTCAGATATCTAGTGCAGTGGCCTCAGACGTTATTGGTTGAGAGGGAGCAGCTTCTTTTAGAAGCTCTACCAAAGAAGGTTTAGAGATTAGCTCCTCAGGAGGTGGAACAGGTTTGTCAATCACTATTGTCTTTGAGACGGGCATCTCAGATGTTGGAGGTATAGCCGATGAAGGAGAAGCAGCAAAAGTTTCCTCCTCGGCTGGCATTGTCTTTTCAGGTGACAAAGGGGGCAGGGCTTCTGTCAACTCAGAGGAGGAGTCAAAAATAACTAATTGACTGAATTTTTATTTCTGCAAAGGAGGGGAATAAGAAGTTAGCCCTTGTGCTAAAATTGAAGAATATCGAAAAAATTTCAGTACAGGAGATCCAAACCTTGGTGATCGTTGGGGTGTGGATGGCTTGTCGCCTTTTAGATCACCTAAGTAGAGGAAGAACTTCTTCTTCAGCAGTTAGAAGAATGGGGCCTTTTTTCACTAGTGGCATTTGGAATGATAACACGGCAACTGGACTGGCAGATATCTTGCTCTATTTACCTTTCCTTAGCGCCAATGCTTCCACCACCGCCGATGCTGACCCAGCCAGCCTAAATAACCATGTTTCCACAAGGGCAAAGAAAAGTATCTCACTCATCAATCGCCACTATAAGTTGAAGTTGGGTATAACCTCCAGGACGACCTAAAAATGATGATACTCAAAGGAACAGACAATGGTCAGGGACCTATTAGCTAAAGTGTGTATATCTTCAGCCGATAGAGCAGGCAGGATAGTATAGGACGAAACCCCAGGATCAGCAGAGATGTCCTAAATAAGCCCAAATTGCCAAGAGAAGAAATGAGGATTGTACCGTTCGCATGAAGATTTGGCACTTTGTGTGCCTGGTTTGGCCCTTAAAAGGAGCTCCCTAAGACACAGCATTTTAGCCCAGATAGTCTGTTGAGAGCTGTCTAATGTGTCGATAAGGTTCTTCGACCAAAAAGGGCCAGTTTTCCGAGCAGAATAGAGGAAGAAGTAAGGCATGTTCTGTAGGCGATTCTGATAAAGATACGACATAATGGTACGGGCGGAAGATCTGTTCAAAGGGGTTCTCAATAGTCGATAGCCAATGGCCTAGGTGGAGGAGTCAGTAGAATCCCCTTAATTAGATGATATATTAGTAAAGCCACAATTGCATAACCCAGAGAGGGCCGACGAGAATGGTCGGGTTACTCCCAGCTGATAGGGCCAAAGTCATCTGGTTCATCAGCCGATAAACCAAGGCCAGTACCAAGGAGGCCAGGTCGCAATGCATTTTCTTCCTCAGCATAGCCGATACGTAGTATCGATATTCATTGCTTATCCTAACCTAATGAGAATAGAGGATGTACCATTAAAAGGAGCCACAGCCATAAAAAGGAGGCTTGCTCTTGCTTCGACGGAATACTGCCTACGCCCCTTTGGGCAGCCATAAAATTACCGTATAAAGAAGTGGCTTTATCCAAGTAGGCCTTGACGACAAGCATACTTTCGTCATCGTGGAGGTTAGGGATCTCATCTCTATCACATCGGAAGCCCAGGAAGGTACAAATATCTAAGATGGTTAAGGAAAACATCCCGTAAGGGAATATGAAGCCATTGATTGCTGAGGACCAGAACGGCAAAACCACAGCAAAGAGGTTGCGGTCAAAGGCCATGTCGAAATTAGACATCATAACGGCATTTCTGATGCCCCATTGATCTCAAAGGGCTCCGAAGGTAGTGTGATAGCGATCATGCCATTCTCTATAATTCTTCAAGGGCACGACCAATGGTGAAAAAAGAACAGGAGACCGACTATAGAAAAGTCATTCTGATTCAACGGGAGGACAAAATCCTCCTGCTGGACAAACTGCAGATAATCAACAGTGACCTCCATCGGCAGTAGTCGAGGGCCTATGAAGTACAAGTTAGCTTCGGCTTGAACCAAAGCCAGGGAGGTGTTATCAATTGGGATGGTCATGAAGATTCAGAAATCGTTCATAAAGAAAGTGTTGTCAAATTTCATGGGAAGGATAGAAGTTTGATCGGGATGGAATTTCTCAGAAGAAAGGATTTCGTACTGGTGAAGAATGAGTAATGGGGACCACGGCTATTTAAAGTGGAATTTAAAGACTAGCCATTCACGGGCTTCAAAGCCGAGGAGGCAAAAACCTTCTACACCGATTGGAACGTTCTGACTTTGTCAGGAAAAGAGCGGCTACAAATTAAAAGATGTACGGTTCCCGTCGCTTTATCTGATCGCGCCATAAAGCAACAGGACTCAGGGGGCATGTGTTGATGTCAACTTTAGCCGAGCCATTACAACGGTAATTTTGAGTCGATGCCGATAGGAATTTCTACAAGCCAATGATGACATCAATAATTCTTTAGCCAATGTATTCGGTCAACATCAGAATCAGGAGCTATTGAGTCGTCACCTCCATTTCTCGGCACGATCGGTAAAGCACTATTGCACCCAATCGCTAAAGTTGAGCCGTGAAGCGAGATCTTCTCCACGTACAGATAGTCGGTTACAATGCCACAACAAGTATAAAACAGGCAAGGATTCCCAAAACAAGAACAACAAACACACCCACAAGATTACCAGTTTCTAGTTTTCAATTCCCTTTTTATTTTGCATTTTCTTTGTCTTTGTATTTCTTTACAACTTTGATTAGTTTTCAGAAGTTCCCTTTATTCTTTTATTACTAGCTTTCCGTTTCATCTTACTTTAGTTTTAAATTCCAGTAATTTTGTACTCCTTTTTTTGTCAAGATCAATCGAAATACACTGATCCCAATCTTTATTGGCTTCTGCATGCAATATTCCTACCTTCTTGGACCATTTCTATAGTAAGTTCAAGGAACTCACATCTCTTTAATGTCCGATTCTCACATTCATTCTTCTATCGGACTGTTTATATTCATCGGAAGAGAAGTCGATCGTCATTTCCATCAGCTCCCCTTTTGAAAGGCAACACCTATAGAACCTAAAAATTAATAAATTAAGTCAACGCGTAGTTTAGGTACTAGTAAAACAATCTTTGAGTCGGTAGATTTGTGGAATTGGTTGTCATTTTTATTAGAAGTTTTGGGATAATATGTGGGGATGTCCAAACCTTATGAATTTAAAAGCCTCTGCAAGACATGTTGGTCACATGAAAAGATATGGTGTCTTCTCCTTTTGGGTGGATGATAATATTTAAGATGGCAAAAAGGTTGAAGCCAGATTGCACATCTTCTTTGCCGATTTCTTTGTTGCAATTTGGTTGTTGGAGTGGCATGCTTAGGTTGAAATATTAGTTGTCACAAGGGAAATTAAAAAGAGAAAATGAAGACTAGGAAGTTGACCGAACTCAACACCTGGCTAGTATATTTAAATAAACTGTATTCTTTAATTACTAATCTGAAATTAAACTTATTTTTTACAAGTAAAAGTTATAATTATCTTTGTACTCTGTTTAACTTATTTTTATTTTATTCGGAACGGAATTAGAAACTTAAAATGAAAAAAATAAAAAAAGTATATGAAAAATATAATAAAACATAATGTCAGAATATTTTTTATTAAATAGAAGTTGCTATCAATCTCAAAATTTATAAAACAAATGATAAATTTACTTAAAAAACCAAATCACTATAGATCTTTAACACCACCACCTAAGGCAACCAAAGTAAGTATTTGCAAGAGAGAAGAGAGACTTGAAGGGAAAAAAAGCAAGCATGGTTTTCAGAAGATAGACGGAACAGACAGAAGACAGGAACATGAGAGAAGGAGAGATAGTGAGGGAACGTATAGGCGTTGCTGGGATGGAATGGGATGGGGTTAGGTGGAGAGGGTGGAACTGAGAGGATTGAGAAGAGTACATTTGGGAAGTGAAGCGAGAATGTGCAAGGCTTTCGCACCCCGCTCCCCCAACTAGGTTCCGATTGATACGACAGAGAAATTAATTTTGAGACCCCTCAATCTAATCCGTAATCACCATTCTCCAAACTGGGAATTTTCAAATCTATGGATTGATTCCGACAGCGATATACCAAAGATTACGACTATTTTAAAAATACCCAAACAAACACACTGTAATTTTCTTAATACAAACTTTTTACTGCCACACAAATAACGGGCATTATCACAGAAAATACAAGTCAGCAGTTTACAAATTTGTGTTTCCTCAGAATATCTGGCTAGATACTTGATTCATCCTGTTTGGTGTTTCCTAGGGGAAAACTTGGCTAACTATTGATTCGTCCACAAAGACGCCAATATGCTCCAGGGTGGAAGAGAGATTTCTCAAAGACCCATATCTCACGAACTAGGACCTGATTAAAAAGGGAGGAGTCAGAAAAAAAGACTTATTATTACTGAAAAAGTGAAGCCTAACATAACATAAGCAAGGCATGGATGGAGTAACCGTGCAAGCAAAAGTTAGTGAATTGAATTAGTAATTTACAAGTTATAAATACTAAAAATAAATAAATAAACCAGAAGTTAAAGAGAATAGCGTTGCAATTTGAGAAAATGTCAGCAAACTGACGTTCGATACTACGAAATCTTCAGAGAAAATTGGTATCATAGACTTCAGGTGCTATTAGTCAATACATACTATGTTAATCTACACAGTTCCCAGTCACTTGTCTCAGACATACAGAGACCATGATTAACATTTCTTGCTTGGGCAGCCAATTTATATGCTTCATCGTATATGCAGCAAAGCTTGAACTTGCATAAGATAATAAAATACCAAGAACTTATTTAGTAAGGGGGAAAAAGGCATAAATTAATTCAAGATTACAATCTATAACAGCAGAAAGTAGGGAAAGAAGCAGCTACAAGATAACAATGCTATAGTCAAGTTGGACCTACCTCCTTATCCTTGTCTCCAGCTATAACAGCTCCATTTGAATCATATGCCTCGTACTTCTACGAACCATCACATCTAAGCAAATGCTCAAACGCAAATAATCTAAAGAAAGAAAAACATAACAAAGAGAAACTACATGCAAGTGCACAAAAGTTCAAACTATGGAATCTCCAGTTGTACATCATGGAAAATTTTAAAGGTTTCCAGAACATGAGATATGGTACACATACTGCTTATAGGAATCATTTGATACAGGAAGCTTCTCGTTATTGTTTTAATTCTTTTTTCTTTTTTTGAGGAAGTGGGTGGCCATAGAAGTATGGTGCCAAAGGATTGCTTCAGGGTGCTACAGAACAATGTACAACGAAGTCCAAAATCTCCATCTACCCAAGATCCCATAATAAGCCACAACACTGATGCAAAGCCTATCTAGAAAATAAAAAGATGAAATGGCACAAAAAGAAAAAAAAATTAACATCTCGCCTTTTTTTTCCTTCTCAAGTTACCCTATTCACCCTTCTCTGTCTCCCAGGCAATTATCATAACTCTATTCTCTTTAGTTTGTTTCACTTTCTTGCCTTAGCACCCTTTCCCTATTATTGCTCAGGTAATTTTCCATCTGATCCAAAATATAGCAGATCTCAAAATGATTTTTTGTCTCAACACCTTCTACTCCTCTTAGTTCAAGCTATCAGATTTTAGTTTCTCTTTTGCCTTTTGACCCCTACCTTCCTTTCTTCCATGACCTGACAAATTGCCCTTGTTTTCAACTTCTTGTTCATTGCATTTGTTCTTCAAACTAACAGCCATACCTAGTTGTTTCCATAAAGTCAAAAGAGAACACATTGAAGGCCATAGAGAACAAGGACCGCAAACATTTAGATATGAAAATTATTTCAGGTTATGAAAGTAAACTTCACTCATTTTTCATGCAAGTTAAAAACTTTCTTTGCCAAAAGAGCATTGGTTAGCACAATCACAAGAAACTGCAGTACTGTCGACAGAATAAAAATCATATTCTAAGAAGAGATAGCAGACCAATTGCCGACAACAAACACATTAAACACATGCTCCCTCAATGTATATTTACCTGTTTAGTCAGAAACTCAAGTGTAAGCTGTACGAATACTTTACTGACGTTATCACGATCAACACCAATCTGCAATAGAAATGGAAGTACATCAATGCCCTCTAAAAACGTTAATTCTAATAATCTAAGGCCAAATAAAAATGAATTTGCACCGTTCAATTACAAGTCCATATATTCCAACAGTGATTCGGCTTCTAAGATTATGTAGAAGAACTAAAGTGCCTGTGTAGCACAAAAGAAAAAGGATACCATTTGGAGGCAAATTGTAGGCATTTTAAATTTGAATAGCTACCTAACCAAAAAAAGATGTAACCCACGCAACTGCTCTCTCCAGTTTAGGAGAAATAAACAACTAAAAAACTAGTATTACTGACAATTAACAACCAGAGAAAGGGAAAACTGCAAAGCCTGTAATCCCAGTTAGTGGTCAAAGTTAGTTCCATGGCACAGAAGCTTTCTCCTTACTGGTGATGCCAATGACACGTACAAAGCAATAAAACTAGACTAAACATTCACCGATTAAGAGATATGGTCGACACTTTTTCCGTTAATATGGGGCAACATCAATCCAGAGAATTATAGAATACAAATACTTGAGAATACAGGCCATGTCCAACTTGATGTGGTGGTTGTAATTCACTAGTACTTCTAACCACAACAAGAACCATTTATTTATTAAAAAAAAAAAAGAAAAAAAATCATTTGCCGCCCTTACTCCAAAATGAAGCTCTAATATAACACGTATAATGGAAAGAGAATAAATTAAAAAGTCGTCAGTGGTATTCTTCAGCTTCAGCAAACTCCATACAGAAGATCCCAACATTTACCCGCTCCAGTTCTCTCTCTCTCTCTCTCTCTCTCTCTCTCTCCCCCCACCCGTCCCCCAGTGTTTTAGTATCTGTATATTCTTTTCAAGGCTTAAACAAAATTAAACACAAATTGGCAAAAAAAATTTAATATTGTGCATTAGTTTCTAAAATGACTTGCCAGACGAGCACGCAGAGTTCGTATCTTGATAACTGGTTCCATTAGTTCCCAGTACATTCCACTCCATCTTGATTCTCTTTGCTTTATTTCATTCTTGAGGGCCTGTTAATCAATAGAAGAAAAGGAGAAATTACACTTGAATGCTCAAAGAATGCAAAAGGTCAGTAACTACTGATAAGAACCCAATAGAGACCATAGGGACAGGTTCACATCTATCAATACAAATATGCAACAGAAACACTTACAGAGTACATTTTTTCTGTAACTAATTTCCTCAATGATGTTTTGTCTCCATTTGCCATATGGGTGCTTATCTGTTAGAAATGGAAAGATAGAGATAAAAGATATACCACAACACAGAGATAAATCACCAAAATTTAATCGCTGTGTAATTCCTCGATAAACCAATAAAGACTAAACAAATGAATAACCTCTTTGTATAGATTGACGGCCTCCCCATAGAACTTCTGTTTGGAATAACCAGATTTGCGTAGCTTAGCAATGGCATATGCACTTTTGAGCTGCAAATACAAAATTATTTGTGTCACAGCTTAAGGGAATAAATTTATTAACAATAAAAGCAGGCAACCTTTACACAGTACTGTTGGGGATATGCCCTAAAGTCAATTTGTACTTATACTATTGTCATTATATTTTATATAATAATATAAGGCTTTCCTTTCCATGAATAGTGAGTTTTGTTTTGTTGGTCATCAAGTACGTGACTTGTCAGTAAAACCCTACAATGAATACAATGACTATTCTAAAACTGTCCCTGATCGATTATTATTATTGGAATAATAATAAATTAAGATTAGTATGTTTGTGACTTGATGGCTATGTTTTACTGGCCATGGATATTTGTGATATCGAGTCAAGACATAAATAAATGTTAGAGAACATTGTATTGGACATGACCCACTGTAAGAGTACTTCATGGAATATGTCATAAGTACTTTCTAGTCATAATAATATTGAAAGTCCTTCGACCTAAATTCATCATAGTTTCCTACTTGATAAATTCTATATTTTGACATTGTCTAAAGTTGTCTTTAACCAGATCATAAATTAGACTACTGTTGGATAAAGAATAAATCAAGGAGAGGAATATGATTGATTGTGAAGGAATTTGTCCCTCTCAGTTATGGGAGAGATATCCATGGGCCCCTTGATAAGTTAGACTGTTAAAAATGCATGGCCGTGCTCAAATATATCAATCTAAGATATGGATATCATTTGTTTGAACAGTCTACTATGAAATCAAGAAATAATTGATTAAGCTTAATAAGGATGACATGCTCCGTGCCTTATGCTTAATCTGAATATCGTGTGACAAAATGACTAAATATAAAATTATGGTTTGGTTTAAAGAGATCACAGATCTTCATTTAACCTAGATAGTTATAATGTTTTGCTAGAAACCGCTTATAACTTGTGGGCCATTTAAATATGATTTAAGCACACTGTCAGTGTTAAATGAACCTATAGGGTCACACAATAAGCGAACTTGTTAGGTTATTTTTCTGGTGACCAGGTTCAATGAATCTGGAAATATGTCTAAGTTAATCGTACTTAGAAAATTTACCAGATACAATGAATCTGGAAATATGTCCACATTCGATATATCTGGATGATGTCCAGATTATAAGAATCTGACTCGGTAAATTAATTAGTTAAATTACCGAGATAATTGCAGAATCTTATCATATCAGTTTTAATTTAATTTGAATTTAAATTAGAATATGATAAGATATTATTAGGGTTGGACTCTCAGAGGTTCGGAGGTTTTTAAAAAAACCCTAGCCGTCTTTTCAACAGTCCAATTTTTCGGTTGAGAACATTCGTGCCATTCTCTACCAGAAAAGAAAAAAAAAAAAAAAACCTATCAAACCCTAGGCGCTAGCACTCCCCGGGTATCGAGTGAGTTCGCGGTGTCTATCCGATAGAGGACGTTCGCATACTGCAGCGTCTGGTGATTGTTCGGGTTGAACGTACAACAGCGCAACCAGAATCGAAGGATTTCGATTACAGCAACCAGAGGTAATTCTTAAACCTTAGATCTTCTTAATCGTTTACTTGGGTCCTCGGGAGGGATTCGTGGATGTTTTCCGCGTTTAGGAGTCCACGAATTCTAACAAGTACATGGTAAAAGAAACATTAACCCATAGTCTCATGATAATCTACTAATTTTTCTGGTGAAGATTAGGGGACTCAAAAAGAAGACCACAATTTTCAAACAACACTAAATACAGTTAAGTATTTCCCATTTGCGTTTTATATAAGGTGATAATCTAGTGTTTTTTTTTATTTATTTCTTTTTCTCTCCATATCAAATCACCTTACTCCCACACCAGCAAACAAAAATGTAATAATTTAGTCCACAACTGGACAAATATCAGGAAAAGCTTAATTACCTCCAAAATTATATCTTCTTTTGTTCTTCTCCAGCCAGCTCTCGTAAACCACCTGGTACCACACCAAAAAAATTAAGCGTGTACAAGAATATATGCATCAAAAACTCAAAATAATTTTGCCTGCTGCAGAATGATGAAAGCATAAAATCATCCGATCCAAATCTCGAGATATAATTTAAACCTTTTCAGCATCCCGAAATATCAACATAGTATCTTTGTAATTTAGTATGTCAATGGAAGGTTTAAACAAATATAGTAAAAAAGAAACCTTAGGTGAAAGATCATTCAATCTCGAAATAGGTGTAATATTACTGTTAAAACGTAGTGGTGTACAAGAAAAATCTCAAGCCACCCAATCCAAATTCCAAACCGATTTAATGGTTTCACCTCTGACTGGGTTTGGGTTCGCTTTGGGAGTTCTCAAAACCATAATTTTGGTTTGGTTTGGGAATTTCAATAAACCACCCTAAATTAAACTCATACTAAATATTATACTTTATAAGTATTATCAATGTTATGTTTGAGTTCAATACTGGTCATTCCCTACATTCTAATTCCTTCTATTCTTACTTCTTTGGTCTCTATTTACTAATTCATTCTACGACTTTCTCCATAGTCTGCATCCCATGATGATCACTAGGATTGAATTGATTCTTCAATGTTTCGATTCACTGAAACATCTGAGAATATTTGATGGTGTTACTTTGGACTTAGATGTGTCTTATGCATTACCTTTATTTCTTGGTAATGGTCTAGCATCTCTAGATTCTATATGTTTTGCAGAGGTCATATGAGTAAAACTGCCCCAAACCAAACCATGAACAACCCTTCAAAAACCTAAAGAAGTAATCTAGAAACAAACAGCCCTATGGTTTTTTAATGGTACTCCACTATTTTATGCTCTTATTTAACCTCATAATTGTGAGAAATTTTACCTTTTTCTTTATTTTCTTTATCTGGTTTGACGTATTTAAAAAAAAAAAACGAAAGCAGTCAATCTCCCAATACTGACATATAATGCACAGGGTCATTTCATTAAAAATGAAGCCAAACAAAAACATCACTTGAAAGCACCAAATCAAAATAGCTATATTAAGTAATATTTTCTTGTGATATATCTAGTCTAGTCATATATAATGATCAATATCACTGCTAATTCAACTAAAAATTTTGCTTAATTATTCAGTACAAATAAGTTTTAAGAGCATTTAGAAATAGTAGCAGCGAGGACTGACCTCTTCCAGAAAGGAATCTTTTCACAAGGGGCATATGGCTCATACACAAAGCCAGGACTTAGCATGGACACCTTAAGTGCTCCCTGCATAGTTGCAAGTGTGACCAAGTTACTAATCTAGCATCACCATATCTATACAGCCTTCAAAGTTCTTTACCACTTGAGGCAAATCCAAATGAGAGCTATCTAAAAGAGTAGCGGATTTAAAATTTCCACACAGTTCTTTGCCACATAAATCATTCCAAACAAAACCATTTACAAGAATAGCTGAGCTAAAACATCTGTACCAATCTACCAAAATAGAAGTTTTCTACCCACCGGTAACCCTTAACATCACCATTTTTGTGATATACATTTCTGTAGTATTTCTTCGAGGAATCCTAATTACTAATCATGTAATTAGTTATGCCAATTTGAAAATGAGACCACTGAAAGTGGGGCCACAAAGAGAAGTCCAAGGCTCCAAGATATTTATCTGTATTTCAATTCCTTCTCTGGACAAAAATCTAGCAAGTACTCAAAAATGGAAACTTTCCTACATAATATGCACTCTTTCCGCCCCATTTTGAATGTCCTATTTTAACTATGGATAAGTTAAAAACATTTCCCTTATTAATTAGAAAGCTTAGTTGTGGGCCCATGGTTTAGTAGGGCTTGTGTCCCTTAAATGGAGACAGTTAATTGTGGAAGTTTAGAGGTCGGCTGCTCCTCAACACATGTGGCCAATCGTCCTCTTCCTTCTTCCATTGCTTCTTCCTTCCTCTTAGCTCTTAGAATAGCTTCTCAACAAGATCATAGAAGACTATCCTAATCGTCATCTGATAGTTCATTCCATCTGTTCAGTGTACTAGTTCCTGCATTTAATGTCAACTCAACTCTTCACCTTATTGACTGCCAAATAGGGCATACCTAGGTTAAGGAATCTCTACCTGCTTTTGAATGCATTCTTTTTCCCAAAACCTACATTTTACAATTGGTTGTGCTGCTCCCTTTGGTTGGGCACGTACTTCGCTAATTGTATGTGAGCTCTTCTTTCGAGTAAATATAGGAAACCTATATGAAGCATAGGTAGCTTCATTAAGCAGATAATTGAAGACAGAAAATTATACAATTAACTATGGATTATTAATCGATGTATTTGAGTCCAACAACTAATCACAAATTCCTGCCCAGAAATTTTATGAAATTCCTGTGTCTACAAATGAGAAAGACCCTCGCAGATTTCGTCTCCAATAAATCCAGTGAAGTTTCTTTCAGATTTTACTGCTGGAAGGAAAATGGTGTACCTCCGTACATTGCCTTTTCCACATACAACATATATTCACTAGAGAAAGTAGAAGTCCTTACGAGTTAGGGGCATGTTAACCCGCTGCCTTGAGGTCATGATATGCTTGCAAAGCAATCATACTGTGGGAAAATATGGCTAAAAGGTGTATTTTAGGAAAGTAAGGCTGTAATTATTGTAACGCTAGAATTAGGTAAGTTTGACCCTTAAATTAGGGGATTTTGTAATCAGTGATTAGGAGATTTTGTGAGCAGTAATTAGGGGATTGATTAGGAGATTTTGTGAATCAATTTATTAGGGTAGTTGCTATATTTGTGCCTTAGGCAGCTTGTATATAATTAACTCATTGTAATCTTTGAGAAATATATGAAAAGAGATTATTCTCTCTCAATTTCTTACATGGTATCAAAGCTGTTCATCCTGGTCTCCTTCTGATTTTTCTGCTTGCGCCTATTCTTTGCTTCTTCTTCTTTTGCCAGCCGGCCTTAATTGCTGGTGGTGTTTCGTTCATTCTAATCCCTACGACCAGCCAGCCTTAATTGCTGGTATTTCTCCTCTATATTTCTTCCTCGTAGGTGATGTATAGCCGGCCTTTATTGTTGGTGTTGTTTCCAATTGTTTTGATACTGATTTGTACCAAGCAGCCTTCATTGCTGTTATTCTCCCTTCGCTTTCAAGTAGTCTTCATTACTGCAGTCTTCTCTTTCAAGCAGCCTTCATTGCTATCATTTTTTATTTATTTTTCCTATTCAGGCAGCCTTAATCGTTGCAAAATATTTTTTTTCCCATGTCAACCTCCCAAACACGAGTTGTAAATGCAAAATGCTGGACGCTTCATGGGAAACCACCCAACCAAGAATGGGAACAAAACGGGGGACAATCCAAGAGTGGACAAGCCAATGTAGCAGCTGGCCAAATTGCTGAGCCACCAAAGTCAGAAATTGTTAGTCTCAACTAAGATGAATTGGACAGGGTGAGCGCACTCATTAGCAGTTTAGAAAAGCCCTCAGTACCTTGTTCTGTGGCATATTCAGGCAAGTTTCCACTTTCCATTGGATTAAATGTTTCGGATACAACCTTTTCCACCTCTTGGATCATGGATGCAAAAGTTACCTACCATATGACCCCTTCACCAAATATCTTCACCACATATTCCCTGTGCCCGAGCAGTAGGAAAATAGTCACTACAAATGGTTCTTTGATCACTGTGGCAGGAAATGGAAGTGTCCAAATTAACCTATTGTTAACCTTGAAAAATGTTCTCCATGTCCCTAAGCTAGCTACCAATCTGATATCCATCCAAAAACTTACCCATGACTTACAATGTATGGTGATTTTTCATCATAATGGTTGTGTATTTCAGGACAAGAGTTTAGGGACGATAATTGGACATGCTAGAGAACGGGGTGGCCTCTACTTCCTTGAAGCAAGTCAACCAACCATCCCCAATAGTAAACGGTTAGTATCATTTGTTTCCGAGTCTTTGTCATCCAATACGGAGAAAATTTGGCTCCATCATCGTCAACTTGGACATCAATCATTTCAAGTTATAAAACTCTTGTTTCCATCTTTGTTTCAACATTTAGATATTGAGTCTTTTCAATGTGAAAAATGTGAACTTGCCAAACACAAACGTGTACCCTTTCCAGTGAACAATAGCAGAAGTTCCATTCCCTTTCATTTAATCCATAGTGATGTCTGGGGTCCATCTACTATTGCTAATATTTATGGGGCACGATGGTTTGTTTCCTTTATTAATGACTGCACTTGTGTTTGCTGGGTCTTTCTTCTTAAACAAAAATCTGATGTTAGTATTGTTTTTTCAAATTTCTGCTCCATGATTAAAAATCAATTTAGAGTGACCATCAAGAGAGTTACGTCTGACAATGCACGAGACTATTTCAATCAAACTCTAAGTCGATATTTTCAAAAGGAAGGGATAATCCATGAGTCATCTTGTGTGAATACCCTGCAGCAAAATGGAGTTGCAGAGAGGAAAAATGGTAATCTCCGTGAAAAAACTCGAGCATTGTTATTTGAACATCATGTACCTAAAACATTTTGGGGGGAGGCTGTTCTTACAGCAATAACACCATAAATAATTTTGTTCCTAAAGTGTTTGGATGTACATCCTTTGTACATATTCACAGTCACAACCAAGGAAAATTGGATCCAAGGGCTCTAAAATGTGAATTTATGAGATATTCCTCAACCCAAAAAGGATATAAGTGCTACCATCCACCCTCCCAAAAATTCTTTATTTCTATGGATATTACTTTCAATGAACATGAATCTTACTTTCCAAACTCTTATCTTCATGGGGAGAAGTTTGTGAGAGAAGATGATAGTTTGGGTTTTGACTTGTTATTGGATCTTTCAACTTCAAATTATCCTACTTCCTCGTCCACTAGTGATCTTGTCCCAGTTCACTGTTAACTATTTGAGTCTGTCACAGTCTCCTCTGAACCTGTATTTGCTTAATTTGACACCACTGAGTCTATTCCCAAGGATGTTAGATATGGCAAAGAAAAAATGTATACAAGGAAGAAGACGGCTGCCCCCAACCCTACGCAAGTCCAAGAGTCTGATCAGGTAATAACTTCAAAACCCACATTAAAGATTGAAACAGAACCAAAGGTAGAGAGTGAGATCCATAGGGGTAGTAGTGACATAGACTTGCCCATTGCATTAAGAAAAAGTGCGAGAGAGTGCACTAAAAGACCTTTATACCCCCTTGCACACTTCCTGTCCTTTCAGCGTTTTTTTCCGTCACACAGAGTCTTCCTCAGTAACCTAGAAACCATTGTCATTCCTTCCAATCTATCGGAAGCTTTGTCTAATGAAAAATGGAAACAAACTATGAATGTAGAAATGGAGGCACTGGAAAAGAACAAAACATGGGAGCTTATGGAGTTACCAACAGGGAAGAAACCGGTGGGGTGTAAATGGGTGTACACAGTGAAATATAGAGCTGATGGTTCAGTGGAAAGATACAAGGCAAGGTTGGTTGTCAAGGGTTATACTCAGACGTATGGAGTGGACTATCTAGAGACTTTTTCCCCAATTGCAAAATTGAATACTGTTAGGATCCTATTGTCTTTGACAGCCAACTTTGGATGGGATTTAAAGCAGTTTGATGTCAAAAATGCTTTCTTGCATGGAGATCTCCAGGAAGAGATATATATGGAGATACCTCCAAGTTATGGGAAAAGAGTTACTGATCATATAGTCTGTAGGTTAAGGAAGGCATTGTATTGGCTTAAACAATCTCTTCGAGCATAGTTCGACAGGTTTGCCAAGGTTATGGTGATGTTAGGATACAAGCAAAGTTAAGGAGATCATACTTTGTTCATCAAGCATTCGTCTTCAGGAGGAGTCACGGTCCTCTTAGTTTATGTGGATGACATAATTGTTACAGGAAGTGATGATGAGGAGAGACGCTCTTTGAGTGAGTGCTTAGCAAAAGAATTCGAGATTAAGACACTTGGAAAGCTAAAATATTTTCTCGGAATTGAAGTGGCACATTCAGAGAAGGGTATTTTTCTCTCTCAATAGAAGTATATAACTGATCTACTCAAAGAAATAGGAAAAACAGCATGCAAACCAGTGAGTACTCTAATAGATCCAAATATAAAACTTGGACTAGCAGAGGAAGATGCTATGGTGGACAAAGGGGTATATCAACGTTTGGTGGGAAAGCTCATTTATTTGTCCCACACACGACCAGATATAGCTTATGCTATGAGTGTGATTAGTCAATTTATGCACAATCCAAAAGAGGTTCATCTTTGAGCAGCACACAGGATGTTGCAGTATCTTAAAGGTACACCAGGAAGAGGCCTTCTTTTTAGGAGAAGTGGGGGCCTAATGCTTGAAGCCTATACAGATGCTAATTATGCTGGGTCATTGATTGATAGAAGATCGACCACTGGATATTGTACGTTCCTTGGCGGAAATCTTGTAACATGGAGGAGTAAAAAACAAAATGTAGTAGCATGGTCTAGTGCAGAGGCTGAGTTTCGAGCAATGGCTCAAGAAGTATGTGAGTTACTTTGGTTAAAAATCATTCTACAAGACATAAGGATCAAGTTGGAGAGCCCAATGAGACTTTGCTGCGATAATAAGTCTGCAATTAGCATAGCTCACAATCCTGTGCAGCATGATCGGACAAAGCATATTGAAATTGACAGACATTTTATCAAGGAGAAATTGGAGAGTGGACTGATCTACACACCAAATATGTCTACAAATGATCAGCTTGCTGATGTGTTAACCAAAGGGTTAAGTGGTCCAGTGTTTGAAAATATTGTATCCAAGTTGGGAATGGAGAATATCTATTCACCAACTTGAGGGGGAGTGCTAAATGGTGTATTTTAGGAAAGTATGGCCGTAAATATTGTAACACTAGAATTAGGGAAGTTTGACCCTTAAATTAGGGGATTTTGTAATCAGTGATTAGGAGATTTTGTGGGCAGTAATTAGGGTATTGATTAGGAGATTTTGTGAATCAATTTATTAGGGTAGTTGCTATATTTGTGCCTTAGGCAGCTTGTATATAATTAGCTCATTGTAATCTTTGAGAAATATATGAAAAGAGATTATTCTCTCTCAATTTCTTACACATACTATTTTTTTTTTTTTCTCCCCTACTTACTTGAAAGGTTGACTAGCATGTACAAATGGGATAGGGATGTGATACTACGGTATAAATATAAAATATATCCAATTTTCCATAAGCTCCATTGAAGCATCATTTACCAGTAAACTATCATCAAAAAGCACCTTTAATATGATTGAGTAACAATTTACATTTTCACCAAAATTTTAAATAGATAATTTACAATTTTGTAAGCTTTGAATTAAGAGTAAACAAGTGTAGCTCAAAGAAAGATATAAAATATGAGGCATGAGTTTCAATTCTAAAAAGTCAGACACAAAACTAGAAGCACCGAAATATCCAAGGAAAGAACCTTGAATATGATTGAGTTCCAATTTATATTTTCTCCAAATCTTAAATTGATAATTCATAATTTTATATGCTTTGAATTACAAGTAACAAGTGTAGTTCAAAAGAGAGATACTAAGTGCAAACGTGAATTTTAATTGCTAAAAGGTCGAATAGTGTATTGAAAGTACACAATTCCAATACAGGACATGGTTATTTTAACCCTGCCAAATTGGACATATATCTTGCTAGGCATTCAACATTTGTAAATCACTCATAAATCATTGCTTCCAATGCACACAAGTAGCTTTCAGTGATATCCCAGCCAAACATCTATAATTCAAGATAAAGGTATTAGATATTTAAAAATATATGTTCTACAAAAAATGAGCTTGCAGCTCCAAAAGAAATGCCAGAAAGGCATTTACCATAAGAGATGTCAAGAACCGAAAAAAATAAATTAATAAAACAATTCCAATCCCCTTGTGAGCTGCAAATTTTGGAAAAACAATCTGAAAGTTGATATAGAATAACTATGACCTTAAAATGACATTTAGCTTTCTATATTACTTGCTCTCCTAGTTCAACCTATATCTACCAACTTTATCTCAAAATATATGTATTTAAATATATATATATATATATATAGATATGCTAGTCATGATAGACAATAACTAAAATCTAAAATAACAAAGTGCATCACTTTCTATAGGGAATTTTGTGAATTTCCATTCTATACAACTCAAAAACAGATTGTGGTGATTTTTCACTTGGACCATTAGCGGAAGCCTTTAGATGCATGACTTCTGTTGCAAATGCAAAACAAGCATAAAGCATAAAAACTTCACAAGCACACCTTACAGAAACCCTACAAGTCCATATATTGCCAATATATTACTCCCTCCGTTCCAATCAAATTGACAATGATTGGCTTAACTTGAGATTTTATGTAAAAGTAAAAAACTGTAATATACTAAAAATATAGTATAATAAAAGTAGAAAACATGTAGGTCTTGAAAAACTTTATGTCAAATCTAAATATATAAAAATAATATATGAAAAGTATATTAATTATTTTATAAAAAATAATATGTTAAAAACTTTCTTTTTAAAGAAAGTGTCAATTCTTTTGGGATAGCTCAAGATGATAAGTAGGTCAATTTCTTTGGGATGGAAGGAGTATCATCCAATAAGTATTTCCATATTATGATACGTTCCCATTCTCCATATATAAACCCTGCCATGGCAGCAGTTGAAACAATTGCAACGGACCAACGTCAACTGTGGCCAACAATTTGAAAAACATTGACCAAGGATGACAGTCAGTTGAGGTGGGGGTTTTCGCCACCATACCTTAAAAAATAAAAAAAAGAACCACGTCAATACCTGCCGCAAACAATTAAAAATTAATGAAATTTTTTTTTGAAAAGACAACTCACGCCCATTGATCAACAATCTTGAGCTGAGGACCCCTGGTATTCAACAATCCTCAGCGGTCCTAATATGATGTCTCCATGACAGTGGCTACCAGCAACTTGCCTCTTTTTTTTTTTTTTTCTTTTGGTTTGCAAAATTTATACATACCCCTGCCACATTTCATTTTTTCCATATATTATCTCTATTCTCTCTCAACTCTTTCTCAACCCTCCATGCTCTCCAATGCAATTATAACAAAATTCTTCCAAATTAGCAATTATTTTTGCACCTTCTACCATATATTTTTTTAATTTCTATATTACTAGATTTATTCTATATATTTATTGACAAAAATGGCTCAATAGAGTTCCAAGCATAAGGGAAAAATTGTTGATGTACCAGTTAGATTGAAATTTCTAACGGAGACATTCACCGTACTGTCAATTGGCTCCGGCATGGAACTTAGCAACAATGATGACGATGGTTAAGAACAACCACAGATACTCAAGAAAATGTTCAAGGTCAAGGGCAAGTCCAAGAGGAGAAGCGGTGGCAAAGAACAGCCCAACATGTTAACCAAACATTTCACAGAAGCAGTACTGCCATCCGAAGAGAAAAAGTGAAGTGCAACTATTGCCTCAACATACTATATGCATTCAAGAAAGGAATAGGTTATGAAACGCTTAAACAACATGTGGAAAGATAGCATCCAGTGGAGTTGGAAAGAATAGCATGCAAAATCAAATTACCGGGCACACTTCCACTACCACTCCTAATACATTTCTTCTTGAAACATCTAAATGTCTTGACCAAGTAAACAGAATGAATTAGCTAGAATGGTGTTTGTTAAGCACTTGTCTTTTAGTTTTGGTGGAAAAAAAAATTAAATTTTACTAGATATTTTCAAACTACTTGAAATCCCGCTGCCACAATATATTCCACATAGCATGCTCACACATACACTAGAAAAAATTTTAAAATCAGTTTTCATGCAGGGATATTTGGAGTAATTAATGACAAGCACATTCATATATGAGTATCACACGTCATGGATAAGTGACAACTAGAACATACAAAAAACGATTAATTTTTTTATGATCACATTCTACCAAAATATCTGTCAAATGATTATTTTAGTTTGACAATAATACAATTTAGTTCAAAAAATAGTTTCAATTTCTTTTGATAATGCTATTGCAAATGCTACATCAGCTAAAAACCAATAAATAAATAATTGAACTAGGAGGTGGAAGATTTTTTCGTATTAGATGTGCAAGCCATATTTTGAACTTATGCGTATAGGATGGTTTGAAATGTCTTGATGTTTATCTTAAACCATCTTTTCTCATTTATAGTCTAGAACACCAATTATAAAAGAATAGAAGAATTTCTGTAAATCTCATGATGCAAGGCCTTAAAAGAAATTCCAAGGAATGTTCCAAATTGATGGAATTAAACTTATGCTTTGTTAAACAAATCTTTTTCCATTAACCATTTATTTGTATTCTTTGCCCAGCCTGTTCCAAGCATTCACTTATTTTCTCAACAACAAGACGCCTGTGAAAATATTTTTAATATATTAAAGGTTTTTTACGATGCTAATTATAGTTTGTCCAATTACACATTTAGTTATGCTTTTAGTGAATATTCCAATTTATTTGTCCATATCCATGCGTATTGCAACTGTGAAATCTAAATGCAAATGGTTTAAATATTTTTTGGATATTCTAGAGGTTAAATTAATTGCTTGTGTTCTTGGTGTACATCATAGAGCAGATGGTTTACAAGAAGACTATTTGACACTTTATTATGACTCTGTTTGGAACTGAAACAACTATTGTTAATGCTAATCTTGATACTAGAATGGCTCAACCTCCTAAACAAGGTGCAAAGAAGCCTGAGGCTGGTTATATAATGAGTGATGTTAGATTCACCATGTATTATTCATATTTGGATTATAGTACTCGGTATGATGTATGTGTCCAAACTTCATCTTCTTTAGGTGCCACGATGCCTGGAACTAGTGGTCAAGAGGAAGGCACCACCAAGATGTTAACAGGTTCAACGGCAGAACTTGATATTTATATAACCACTGCTTTGGAGTTTTGATGAAACAAATGAAGGATTTGATATTTTACGCTGGAGTGAACATTAGTGACAATTTCCATTTCTATCATTAATTGAAAAGGAAATATCTCCTTGTCCTGTTTCGACAGTTGCAGTACAGCAAGTGTTTAGCACATGGGTAATATATGTTGCAAAACTCATTTGACAATATCCATGAATTCCTCGGAGGCTCAACTATGCCTTGATCATTGGACCAAGGCTGACCTTCGCCAACAAGAGAATGTCCAGCCTAACTTATCAGAATTGTACAATTTAGACACCAAAGAAACGATGCAGATGCTAGAACCGTTCGGAATTGAGTTACCAGGATGCAAAAGTAAGGAAGCCACAAGGGCTTTGATTCCTCTATAACCTAAGAAAACACGTAAGCAGTATAATTTAGGTAAAAGGTCAAGCCCTTTATTATTTTTTATTTTTCATTTAACCTAAAATTTTTTAAAAAATAATATAATAAAATTTTTAAAAATTATTTTAAAACTATAAAAATTGGTTATTAACTGAGTTGCCAACCATAACCGCACCTAGCAATTAGGCCAAACATGGCCAAACCACCTGTTAGTAGCCCAGTTAACCAACCACAGCTAGGCCTACCCACATAGTACCTCATAACTATAGATTCTATAGCACCCCAAACTAAGTAAATCACAACTATGACCACTTTGAATTTTAAAATCAACTATAAAGGCGCCTAAGGTTATGGAGAAAATGAAGTGCCCCCAGAACTAAACACCCAAATCAGGTGCTTAACGTACATTAAACATAAAGCCATTTCCACTCAAAGAAAAACATAACTTCATATCTCCAGAACTCCTGCCCAAAGAGCCTTCAGAAAATAAAATAGCATCTATCAATTTCAGAGGTGTTGATAATCTAAGTTTTTAACAAACTCTCGCAATCTGTTGTTTCTCAGTGAATTCTATACTAACAACATGATAGCCATTTAGATATGCATTCCATTAGTTAATAATTTGAGATAAAGTATCATACCATTTGTCTCACTTGAGGCACGGCCTTTGCTTGCGTCATAACCAATCTAACATAATCCAAATATGGGAACTTGACAGCCTATATTTAAGAATTTAGATGCTTGGTGAGTGAAGTTTTTCATTTAAAAAAAAGTGTAAATTTATTAGAAAAGATAGGAATCTAAACAGAATCTTCAAAATGTTTGATAAACCTTTAGCAGCAGACACGGAATATTATGCAGAAAGCAGGAGAAGATAATTAAACTCTGGGTTAATACCAAAAACCACCCTGAAGTAGCAATAGGTGTCAAATGAGGCTATTTGTCACCGACGCCCTACTTCAAGGTGTTTTTTCGTATTAATCCTTAAACTTTGAATCAAAAGAACATAAATTTGAAAATGTTTAGAATTATACAAGCTGTCCAAGCAGAGATTATATAAAAAGAAAAGCAATACATCAGCTCAATAAACCACTTCCACCTTCTAGCAAACTCACCACTTTAGCATGAAGTATGTCTTTATCTCCAGATGTCCATCGAAGTTCATTAGGGTTCTTATTTACACAACTTGACACACACCTATAAGAATCTTGTGGAACTGACCACAGCAGAACACAACAAGAGATGAAGGATCATCATACCACAATTTTTTACATGCATAAACAAGGTCGATACAGGAAAACAAATCCTAGCAAGTAAAGAAAAGGAAATCATTAACCAAATTAGAAGGAGTAAACCCACATTTATTACACCATGGATGAATGGCCTGTCCTCTGTGCAAGTAAGTGGAATAACTCCAGCATCTGTAATCTGATAAAATTGAAAATTAAAGACTTTGAGGCACTTCAATGAATGTACGTGTACCAGTAACTTTAACCAGAAATTTTACAATAACAGAAAAATAGTTTTGCCTATATTGTACCCAAATTGAAAAGCAGCATATACATATTATGTGTATGTATGTATGTATGTATGTATGTATGTATGTATTTATTATGCATGAGTAATTCTCAGAGAGTTATGTGGTTCAAATTTTAAAAGCCACTATTTGAGAGCACTGTGTGGAAACTTTGTACGCTGAAGAGAACAAAAACCATATTGTACCGTAGATAACAGAAAGCTACTATGCAACAATTACTCATTAAAAGAGCAAGAAATGTGACTTTCAAGCATCAAAAATTATTTCAAGCACATATCTTTCGAATTACAGAGCACAACCCAGAAGAATTGTTCCACGGTAGAGGAGAAAAAATAAAAATTCGACTCGGTTCATCCTACATGTAACCCATTTTAGATTAGGAAATCAAAGCAATTAGATGAAATACAAACACCTAGAAGCATAGAATTGATTGCCAATTCTAAAAAAGCTTTAATTCTGAATCATTCCACTTTGTTGTAGGTTATGATTTACCATTTGAGATGATACTTGAATAGCTCCTTGAGATTCCAAGCCTGCAAAAACCTTACGAATTACATCAACCAAACACAAATTAGCAATTCAAATTCAATATAACTGAATCTCGTTCTTTGCTTTTTTTTCATCAATAAAATGGTCTTACGAACTGGCAAGTTGTCGAATTTCATTAGTTGCAGAGTGGTTAAGAATCGCATGCAAACGTCTCAGGGACATCTTAGAGTTTCATCTCAGATCAGAGAAAAAGAAGAGGCAAGAGGTTTTCCGGCTTTTGAGAGGAAAAAGGGTTTAAGAAAAAAAAAGGGTTAAGAAAAAAAAAAGTTGAATTTGTATGCTCCGGCAGTTTTTTTTTTTTTTAAGAGTTAATACTTGGTAAGACAAGAAAAGCTTGGAGCTGCTGCCTTGCACTGGATGAGATTCATTTTGTAATTCTAAATGATAAAAAATTACAAGATGTAAATTAATCTAAACAAACCCAACTCTTATATAATATTCGAACTCGTAACCTTACGATTTAGGTATTTACTGCACAACTAACTCGATTACTCCTGCTACCCTCACTCATACATAAGATTTAAACTCGTAATCTTACGAGGTAGATATTTACTATACGACTAACTCAACTATTCCATTACAGGGTAAAAGTTAAAAGTAAAACATTGTAAAGACATCATAGGTTGGATTCAAAAATCTTTATGAATATTTAATTAAAAAAAAGTATTATAAATTCTTAAATTATTTTAAAATTTAATTTTTAATTAAAAATAAAATAATATGATTTCTAACGATTCAATTGTTCAGGTTCACCAATTAATTAATGGTCAACCATTAATATCGTTAATCATATGACACGTATACTGAAAATTTTTAAAATATTTTGGCCATTTTATATTTATTAAAAAATAATATTTTCATTTTTCTAAAGAGTTTTTCTTTCCTTTTTTTCTTTTTCTTCTTCTTTTCTCTTCTATTCTTCTTTCAATCCTCAGTCGCCGATGGCCAAAAGGCATGTTTTGGAGCTCACAGCATCCTCATCATTTACTAGGTTAATGTCCCGTGCGTTGCACGGGTTATTATGTTATTAAGATTTAATATATTAATATAAAATATATATTATTAATTAATTTAATTAATAATTTAATTAGTTAAGATTTTAAAATAAATTTATATAGTATTTAAAAAATCAAACATTCCAATGTATTAATATTAAATACACATATCTATATATAGTATTTAAATAATCACACATTTCAATGTATTAATTTAAATAGTATTTAAAGAATTACATATTTTAATATATTAATATTAAATACATGTATATTTTATTAATTAATTTAATTAATTAAGATTTTAAATGAATTTAAATATATTTTTTATTTTTTAAAAAAATTATTTAGTCACGTATCGTTTTATGATGTAATGGTATGTTTTATCTTTGACTTTAATATATATATATATATATATATATATATATATAAATATATATAAAATTTACCACTTCTAATCGTCGTCGTCATCGACCCTGTCATGTGCTGAGACAAGTGGGATTGCTAAAGTTTAAGGGCCATAATCCCAATCGTCTCTACCCTTTTCACAAATCAAATCTTCTGTAATTGATGGTTTGCAAGAGAAAAACTCTCCCAATTTCATAAATTCTCTCATTCAATTCACTTTTAAGCTCGTTGAATTCAACAATGGACATGGATACTCCTTCTCTTGGTCTCGTCCCACGTATTTAGAAGAAATGCCATTCTACTAGTCCCGTCCCTTTATTCGTCCAACCAACTTCGAAGGAATCCTTGCCCACTTGCCTCCACCACAGGCCCACTCGACAAAGATGCCTTCTAGACATACCTCTTCGAATAAATATAATATTTATGTTTTAAAAGTAAATAAAATATATTTTATATATTTAAATATGTGTATGAGTCTATTTTTGTTCATTAATTATTTATATATTATAAATCAAGTGTTTATTTATTAAATAAAAAATTTAATTTATAATTTAATTCAAAATAAATTATTTGCTATCTAAAATAAATTTAAGCAAATTAATTTGATGAGATCGTTTTAATTTTATTGAAGTCTAACTTTGACTTTGGTAATAAAATTAAAGATATATTTTGATATATTGGATGGACTATCAATATTTAATTTGTGGAATAGACCATACAAATTAATCATTACCAGATTATCGTACATAATACCTTAATCATGAGCAAATAATGATCCATGTTTACTAACTTGAATTTTCTTAAGTTACCAAAGAGTGAGATTAATTTAATAATCAATATCTCGATATCTTAGAAATTAAAATGAAATTATATATATATATATATATATATATATAGAGAGAGAGAGAGAGAGAGAGAGAGAGAGAGAGAATAATTATTTTGCAATATGGAATCTATCACCTTTAATAGACAAAATCATTTCCCTATGAATTCTTCTAAGGGAGAGTTAAATCTGAGTTTAAGAAATCAATAGTATATATTGAATTCAATTTACAAGTGTGACATGGTCACATGGTACTATCAAATTGAAGATAAAAATTGAGGATTTGAATGAAGGGCACTATGGTCATATTGCCTCATTCAACGGGAATAATTTGTTATATTGATTAATCATATGATATAATTATTAACTCCGTAATTTCAATTAGTCTAAGAGTGCAATTACATTCTTTTAGTAGAATGATATGTAATTGGTAAATTATTTTGGGATCAACAAAATAATTTATTAGGACGTAGTCTAACTGTATCCAATCAGGTCCCTTTAGTGGCTCCTAATTATTGAATAATAATAAATTATATTTATAATTTATTAATAAAAATTATGGAAACCCATAAATCATATTTGAGATGGAGTAGGATAAGTAGAGATAGTTTTACCCAACAATTTATCTTATTCTATCAGGATTCATATTTGAGATAGAGTCAAATATATAGAGATAGTTAAAAATAAATAAATAAATATATGTATATATATATATGTGTGTGTGTGTGTGTGTGTGTGTGTGTGTGTGTGTGTGTGTATGTACATATATACATATACATATACATATACATATGTATACATATCGGTTTAAGACTCTAGATGAATACACATAAGAAATGATGTTCTCTTAGTTTTTGTGTGAATCCACCATCAACAAAGAGAAAAAAATACGATAAGCAATTTACATTGAAGAAGGCTTGGGGATCTCCAGTAACACGAGAAAATTACGATAAGCAATTTTCTAGTCTTGGGGATTACAGTGAAGAAAGCTTAAGGGTCTGGAGCGTTACTAGTCAGATACCTATCCACTTTGTTGGCTCTAAACCACTATATTCCGCTTCCCCATTCACCTCTAGAGAGACATAGGTCTAGCACTACGAACAGTTGGTGAAGATGTCAGTGAATAATACGTCTTCTACTATTACTCCAAAGTTAGTGCGAAACCCTATCCACTTTGTGGGCTCTGAACCTTTCACCATCGACTTCAGCATTAAAGATTCAAAACGTTTACAGGGGCTTTCTGATGAGGAAAAGCGAAATGATTATTGCAATAAAGAAGGAGGTGAAGGAGATTGAAATGAGGATTTCGAATAGTGAAACTCTAGACTTGATTCGTAGGAATGATAAGATGTTAATGTCTCTGATTTTTAAATTGGATTCGGTTCAAGGTGTTGATTCTGGGGTTAATGATTGTAGAAGGGCTATGATAAAACAAAGTGATTGCTTTACAAGAAACGGTTGATGCCATTGTTTCGGACGGTGGTCAAAATGAAATCCAAATCTTAGGTGAATTGAAGGATAACGACTGACAGAATGCTGAAGTAGTGGCTCCAGACCTAGAAAGTACTGCCCTGGAGAAAAAGACTTGACGGAGGCAAAATTTTGGTCAAATTCAATGGCAGTGGAATGACGATTTTACATTTAATTTTTTTTTATAAATAGGAGGATTGATCATAGGTCAATTGACAAAGAGATAAGATTTGAACGTATCAATAGTTTGAGTAATCATTTTACTTATTTTTTTTAGTTAAAGGGCAAATTTTTAATTTTGAAATAATCTAAGAGTCTGTGATATTTTTTGCCCTATTTAATTTAGACATTTGTCTAAATAATTTAAACTGAATAAAATAGATTAAGTAAAATTTTTATAATATTATTTATTATATAAAAATTACTTCGTTATTTAAGATTAAGTTTTTTATTTTATTTTGAAATATTCAAAAATATAAATCAATTTCTCTAAAATAAAAATATTATTTCTCTAATCTTTCACAACTAACCTTCCCTATCCTAGAAATATAAGTTCTACTAACACCACCAAACTCCTTAATTAATAAGAACTAATTAGTGACTCCGCACCAGGTGCAATGTCCAAAAGTACTTTCTCACTAATATGTAACAACACCAAGTAAAATGCACATAAATTTGACCTTTTAATACTACATTTCTTCCGAATCAATATATCTAATTACAAATTTTAGAAGTCCTAATTATTCAATTTTTAACACTATCTCAATAATAATTTTAGAGAACTTTCATAGAGTAATATATATTTTTTTTATGTTAAAAGTGTAATAACCCTCACTTTTGTATTTTAATTGGCTACTACTATGTATAAAATAAGAATTTATATGAATGACCAGAACAAAAAATAATCAGTATAATGAGATGAATGTTTTGGTGTAATAAAAATATTCAAGGACCCAAATGGAAATTTGAAATTGTTCTACCCGTACTTTTATATTTCAATTAACGACTACTTCATATAAAATGAAAATTTGGGTAGAAGCTCAAAACAAAAGTTGATCAGTACGATATGACGAACATTTTGATATAATTTGAGTTTTCAGGGGTATTGTTGTAATTTTGACCGTGATTGGAATTTTGACAGCAATTTGAAAAAAAAAATTGAGAATTTTGATTCCCACCATTGAGTTCAGTAAAATGCATAGATTCCATTGATAGAATAAAAAGTTATTCCAACACTAACCGGAATTGTAGTTATTTCTTGAGGAAATTCTGAAGTGCAGTCGAAATCAAAACAAGTGGCGTATAATGATTGGACAATGAAAACAAGTGTCAAAGGGTGGTTGGTTACATAAAAAACCATGCACATTTTATATTATATAAAGCTTATCAAATAACTTTAAGAGATAAGAAAGAAAAAGAATAGCAAATAAGAAAATTACGTACCAACACTTAGCCTACAATAGCCCACAATACCATTAATGAAATGTATGACCTTGTGACCATATAATGATGGTGGGAAAGGCTACAAAACAGCCAATTTTTGTTCATAAGAAGAGAGGAAGAGAGAAGGGGAAGAAATGAAAGAAAAATGGAGAAAAACTAGAGAAAATTGAGAGAAAAAGAAAAAAGAGAGAGAAAACATTCCAAGAAGAGAAAAGGGAAGGAACTTGGAGTATTTTCAGTATAGAGAAATCAACAAATAAGGTCAAAGTTTATGTTTCATGAATTAAAGTTGAAACATCAAGTATAAGGATTTTTTTTATATGAATTTTATTGAGAAATTCATGAGAATTATGGTTTTTCTTTGGAATTTAGCCATGTTTTGAAATTTTTGTGTGTGCTGTGTGTGCCAGCAGCTTTGAGAGGATATGTGTTATGTTTTAAATGGTGTATAAAGGTGTTTTGATGGTGGTTTAATTGATAGTTCATGGCTGCACAAGAAGGTGTAAGAAATGGAAAGGAAAAATAGTTTAATTGTTGAAGAAAATGGAATATTGTTGTTATTATTCAAAGTTGTTGGTTTTGTTATTGTTTAAATATGAGAGATACTAATTGTGCATGACTGGAATCAAGAAGGAATACGTGATGTTTAGATGATAAACAAAGGATTGCAGTGATTAAATGACATATATATATTGTATAGGAAAGAAAAGAGAATGGATTAAGTGAAGGAAATGAACAAAACAGAAATTCTATGTTGGAAGAATTTCGTGCAGCTTTGAAGAAGTAATAAACTGAACAATATAGGTGGTTTTGTTGGAACTCTATGACTGAAACTTGTAACTAAATGTCCTAAGATCATTTTGGGACCAAATTTACATGATTTGGAGCTGTGAATAAAAAAGTTATAATAAAAATACCACAAGCTGCCAAAACTGTGACGAGATTGAAAAACTTAGATGTTGTAAGCAAAACTGAATGAAATGAGAAGCGAAATCAGTGGTTTATGAGTTGGAAATTATCAAGTAATATCTTGATGACATTTTGAAACTAGTTTGGCATCAATCGGACTTGTGAATTAAAAATTATAACAAGAATAGTAAGGTATGCCAAGTGAGAAAAAAAAAATGCAGAATTTTAGTTTAAGAAAATAAAACTATGAGTTTATTTCATGTGAGCTATTAAAGGTATGAAGGATTAAGGATTCATGTGAAAGCCTTGAAAATATGTTTGAGAAAATGAGTAATGAAAATGTATTGGTTGTGAATTCTATAATTAATTCCCTTTTGTTTCCTTAATTTTTAGGAAACCATAATTAATTCTTTTTTTTTTTTTTACCTTTTCAATTATGGGCTTGGGTTTTTTAAAATTGCAAATTCCTCGGAAGTCTCAGAAGAAAGTTCTACTAGCCATCCTGCACTGGTGATAGGGTGATCTATCATGCAGTCTTCTGAAAAACCAAAAGATTTGTGCTTCTTCCTAGGCCGACCCAACCTGAACACTTCAGTATCTCTACCCCTTAGCTTGGCTCTCAACTCCGCATCCCTAAACTTTTCCATGGCTAACATCTATGCACTCTTAGGCCTTCCAAATTCTGACTCATAAGATTCACTTCCTAGAAGCGTCGGGATTCCTTCCTCTATTGACGGGGTTGCAAGTGTATCAATCCTATCCTCCTCCTCAATCGCTTCCGCTCCACCCTCGCCCTCAAGCTCTCCTAACTCCCCCTCATTCCCAAGTGATCCTCCTAGCTCGTCCTCACTCTCATCACCCATTGCTCCTCCATCCCCTATCTCTTCCTCAACATCTCCCTCATATTCTACTAAATCCCCATTCTCCTCAAGTGCGAGCATCTCTGGTGTAGGATCTTCAAGTCCCTCCTCTACTCCTAAGTTTTCCATCATAGATGATTCATGGTCTACCTCATCTTCTCTTAAGAACCATCCATCTTCGGGTTTTGTCTCCGAATCAGATGATGATGAATCCGGTATAGAAATGGGGCCAGATGCTTTACCACTCGCAATACCACACATAAAAGGCTAATCTCTAGTCACAATTGCGGATCTTCTAGTCATTCTATAAATAAAACATAGAGAAGTCAGAACTAAATCTCAACGTCTAGTGTTCAAGCACTATTCAATAAATCTCAATTCTTAGGGTTTAGGTATTATTCAATAAAGTCAATTGCCTAAACCTAATCTCTGATACCACTTGTAACACCCCACTATCTCCGTACTCAAATAGGGCGGGGATGTCGCCCTGTCCAATGAATCAAGGGTCTTTATAACAAGGTAAAAAAGAAAAATGACTAAATAAAATAAAAACGATAATCTTATTACATCCGAAATCAAAACTTATACAAGTCTAAAATTTAAAAACTAACGATTGTCTCTCAAAAGAAGTACATAGCAAAATAAAATAAACTGAACGATCATCTCTTATTCCTTTAACCTGGTCAATAGAAGCACTCCCCTGAAAATATGATATAAGAATGGTGTGAGATTGACATCTCAGTAAGTCCTGTATGTGCAGATGTCACATTAAATATTTCATGCATGCAAGTTTATCAAAACAAAAAAATATGTTTGCAAGTCAATTTTCATTAATAAATAGTTATTGAGGGGAGCAATGCTCATCATATTTAAAGTTCTGAATAAATCAACCACTCATAATTACTATTGATTTATAAAGTAGGGATTAGTAATGATTCAATAATAATATCAAAGTCCTATCATAATTATCATCATGATAGCGTCCCAATGTAATTGTTCAATATTGGGCAGTAGGTGATTTGCCCACTAAGGTCGGTTACTCCTCCATCTTTACGCCTAATATACCGGTTGTCCAACCCAAAAAAATAAAGTCTATATGGACTAATATGCTAGCTTGGACCGGCCTGACTAAATGGTATTGTCGCCTCTTTAAGTTGAGCTCATCTTTTGGAGGTGACCTCCTGCTAGAAGACTCACTCTAACTCTCCAAGACTAGTACCACTGGCCTACCACCGCTAAGTACTCAATGCTCACCATTTAGGTGCATAATCATTTTCCTTGTTTTCGCAACCATTGATTACCTTGTCGTTGCAAAACGTGGTTTTCATATTAAGCTTTTCAAAATGTTTTAGCGATAAGAAAAAGGAAATCGTTTTCAGTTAAAAGTTGAGATTTGACAAAATTATTTAGAAAATAAAATATCCACGTTCTCAATCCAAGTATCAAAATACTACAATAAAAATTCATCATGTTCAACCATCGTTTCAATCATCATATCAATCGTCATATTAACACCATTTCAATATCATTGTACAAAAGACTTGCAAACGTGTAATATTTAGTAAAACAATTATGCAGGGACTTACCTGAATATAACCAAAGTAATGCTTGCCCTCTCTTTCACTTCTTTCCTTATCTAGAATAATTGATTCTATAATTAGGATCCAAATGTTATTCCCCTAACATCATGCATCATGAATTCCTATGATCATACTAATCTTCTAATTCATCCATGGCATCTAGATAGACTAATTCATTAAATCATTGCTATAGCTTCCCATGATTATGTATCTCATCATTATGCATGCTTAAAATCAAATCAACTCATTTATGCCATGACTTCAAATATTCATCTACTAAAAATCTCATATAATGAACATATTTGCATCTAAAGATCTCATCTTTAATCACCATGCAATAGATCATGGTCATCATAGCATTATTTAACCATGCTTTACTCCATATACACTTAGTTCACAATATTGCACTATCAAACCTCATCAATTCTATATATTCATACTTTTCATGCAAGACTAGCACTACTATAAAGTCTATCTAAATCAGAGGAGTTAAATCTCATTTACCTTTTTGACGGCATAACAAGAGCAAAGGCAGCACCTTTGGTGCTTGGTTGAATTTACTTTGGAAAGAAGAGTTGTTTGGTAGCTCCTGGACCCTTGTTCAAAAATTCCAATAATATGGGACAAGAATTAGCCCCTTGATGGCCGAGATTTAGAAGAAAAGAAGAAGATTAATTGAATAAAAGTTGGTAGGGCTTGAAGGGTTACTCATCTTAGGTTTAGTTTTCACTTTTGAAGAGGATTGGAGGTTGCAATTGACGAAATCCTTAGCCCTAGTGTTTAGGGTTTGTTTGAGGGCTGGTTGATGAAGGAAATAGGTTAGGGTTGGATTTTTTAGTGTTCAGAAGAGTCGCACCTTGCTTTGAACTCTTGATCACAATAAGGAAAAAAAAAAAAAAAGAAAGCTTTTGGCCTTTCTTGATGTAGCCGATTTTGAGCATTGTTTTGGGGTGGGTTTTATTGTTGATTTTTAGTTGCCATGATGTCTAAAATATATTAAGAAAAGGAGGAAAACAAATGTTGAATTACGGTCAAGCCTTGCACGAAAAAGGAAGAAAGAAAAATGAGGTCTTTTTTTGTTTTGGTTTTGGCTAAACAAGAGAGAATTTTGAGAGCAATGGAGCTGGGATTTTCATGAGCTTGTGTGTGTGCTAGGGTGGCCAAAACTAGTGTAAAGGATTGAGGAAAATTTTGGTTGGTTAATTAGCTAAAAATATTTTGATTGATTAAAACTACTTAAGGTAAGTTTCTCTTATAATTAGGGAATTTGAATGGAATTAAATATCCATCAAGGGTGGCGGCTAGGGTTTGTATTTCTCCAGAAAATTCAAGTAATAAAAATAGAATATTAGTCCAATAAATAATTTAGTTAATATCCTAATTTATTTTAGGAAAAAATAATTAATTAAGGAATACTTATATTTGGTGATAAAATCTAGTTTGATTGAATAAAGCTGAATTTTCTTTTTCCTTAACTATTAGTTTTTCGAAAGGAAACAAAACCTGGTGAAAATATTTATTTCCATTAAAGATTGGACAATATCTTTTCATTTCCAAATAAAACTCTTTAGGGAAAATCAACTTTGGAGAAACTTTCATTCTTTTTAAAATAGTAGCTATAATATAGTTTCCAAAACAAATGCTTCTATACTTTTCTTTCCCTAATAAATCCTTAGAATAAGATCTTAAGAAAATTCTAAATGTTGAAATATTTAACTTCCTAAAAGATTAGACTAAAACATTAACTAAAGAATAATAGGAATTTGATTTACTTTAATATCTTTATAGCAAAACCCAAAATAATCACATTCCTATATTTTAGGGATTGGGAAAACAAAGTGGCAACTACCCTAAGGATTTCGGCCAAGAGGAGAGAAAATAGGGGAAAAAGAATTTAATTAGAAATAAGAAGGAGAAGGTTTGCAAGAATTGGGATTTGAACTCAAGTCATCAAAAGATACTTACCAAGCTCTAACTATTATTCCACAATAACTCTTGATTTAATTCATCAAATAAATTCCCATAAATCCAATTCAACTCTCTTCATTCTTCTTTCATTAAATTGTACTCCATAAGAACAAAACTCCACCACAACTATATCAAAATAAATTACTCCATAAAATATCAAACACACAAATCACATAAACTTCATAAAAATGGCACAAATTTATCAAATAAAATATGATGCTAGGTTATGCATGACTTTCCCCATGAACTAATGGTGGTTCAAAACGGCGTATTACATCCTCTCCCTCTTAAAAGAATTTTGTCCCGAAATTTAGAGCGCTATACCTTCAGAGAAAATTTGGATATTTCCTCATCACCTAATCTTCAGTTTCCTATGTTGCATGTTGAGTACCATGATGATCCTACAAAATCTTTACCATAGGTATCTGTTTATTCCTCAACATCTTGATACTCCAATCCTAAACCTTAATTGGTTTCTCAATGCAGATCAAATCAGGCTGTAGAATCAATGGCTCCTCATTCAATATATGTTCCGGGTCAGGGTTGTATTTCTTCAACTGAGATATATGAAACACATCATGAATTCCTGCCAACCCTTCCGGCAACTTCGATCGATATGCTACAGGTCCAATCTTCTCGATCACTAGAAATGGTCCTAAATATCTAGGACTCAACTTTCTCCCTTTAGGCTTTCGAATCTTGCTATTGGGCGTTATCTTCAGAAAAGTTTGCTCTCCCACTTGAAACTTGAAGGATCAAAACGAAAAACTATCAAAGGAAAAATACAGTGGAAAATTTTTAGTTTTCCAAACCACATCTAGGAGAGAGTACTTACTTTTTCTTATTGGTCGCGGATTAACCAACGTAGGGACGAGTCGCACTAGAACTTCTTGCGTTCGAATGGGAGAAGGAGATGCCTGCTATTCAACTAGGATTCCTGCCAATCTTCTACTCCTATGCATTAAGCGTCTCCAAACCTCTTCTCTTCATCTTCCAGAGTATGACTCTACCTTACTCTAGGTATTAGCTTGGTGAGAGCTCTTTTCTTAGATAAAATCACTCTACTAGAGAGAAGGAATAGAAAAAACGTAGAAGAGAAAACAAGAGGAGGCGGCACACCCTTAAAAATTAATTTCAAAACGTTTGGTTTTTTTTCCTTACATATTTCGGCCAACCTTAGGGCTTCCAAAGCCCTAATGGTTGAAATCACCAAGCCTAATTAGGCTAGGCATTGTGCTAAAAAAAATAGCACAAGACTAGCCCAATCCTCTAAATTAATTATCTTTTCTAGGCCTTATTAAATATCCAAGACTAATTAATTAATTCTAATTAGACTCTTAATATATGTCAACATATATCAGCCCAATTAATTAATTTATTCCAGTCCAATTCTCTTAATTAATTAATTATCTTTTTTGAGTCTTATTAAAACCCAAGACTAATTAATTAATTTTAATTGGACCCATAGAATAAATTTTATTTGTCATCCAAATAATTATCTATTAAACCTAGATTGTGTCTAAACAACACTAAGGTAACTTGAACTACTCTGGGGACCAAGAGACCTAATATTCATGGCTACTAAATGACTAAAATGTCCTTACTATTAAATACTTGTATTTTATCATTTTAAAAATTTTCATTTATCACCATCTGGAAATATTGACCCCAACTATAATATTGCTAAAGTAATATCTCTGACCTACAGGTAAAATAATGAAAATACCCCTATATGTAACACCTATCAATAAGATATGATAAATGTACTAACACCTATCTTAAAGACATCTACCATCTTTAAATCTCAAGTCCGATAATCCACGACTCACCAGAATGTACGTGCTTATCATTGGAAGCTACCCAAAAGCACACATTATAGAGTCATGTTCCCAGGGCCCTGGATCATTAGATTATCCTAGACAATCATAAAGAGATTATTTAACTTCATTAAGTGAAGTATAGAAATTCTGTTGTATAAATCCGTCTTAACTAACTAGAGTAATACACCCAACATACAAGAATATTAATTTCACAAAAGAAATCTCAGCCAACATATATCAAAGTATAAAACCTTAGTTTCGCCAGACCACCAACTCACACTCAAGTATGAAGGTATTCGTCCACATGTAGCAGTAATAGTCCGGTCTCTATAATTATAATACTTTAAGAAAGACCATTATTACAGGTCCAGGTTTACGTATTCAAAATACAATTATGACTATGATGTGAATGAACTACTCACTAATTTAAGATGAACCATTCCTTATTGGAAATCATGGCATAATAGTCTTACTTTGATGAAATGCCCAGTTCCATCAAATGACTAAGAACTCAATTTTACTTATATGACAAGTATCCATGGTCTATACCTTATTGTGAAAAATGAGCCAAGACATAGACAATTGCTTTGTTATACTTGGACCTTTAAATGTGCAATAATATAAGAAACAAACTAAATTGAATGAATAAACATCTTATTGTAATATGTTGATATAGAATATATAGTCTTTGAGGGCATACCTTCCAACAATCTCCAACTTGCACTACAAAGACTAAGAAAGCCTATAAGTGCCTACCCCTATGACATCTAAGTGTCTGCGAAATACTTTTTTTGTCAAAGGCTTGGTAAAGAGATTCGTCAGATTGTTGACAAAGAAAATCTGATCAACCTCAATCTCCCGTTTCTGGATGAACTCCCAAATGAGCTGATACTTTCTCTCTATGTGATTGCCCTTCCTATGGTTTCAAGGTTCCTTACATTGTGACACCATTCCAGAGTTGTCACAATAAATGGTAACATGCCTATCCATGTGTGGTACTTCTCCAAGTTCTATGAGGAATTTTTAGAGCCATACAGCTTTTTTAAAAGCTTTTGAAGCAGCAATGTACTCAACTTTCATGGTAGAATCTGCAATGTAAGATTGTTTGATACTTCTCCATGAAATTGCACCTCTAGATAAAGTAAAGACAAATCTTCTAGTGAATTTTCTTTCATCTTTATCCGCTTGAAAGTCTGAGTCTGTGTAATAGTATGAACCAAATTATCAGTACGATATACAAGTATGTAATATCTCATTTCCTTGAAATATTTGAGTATATATTTTACGGCTTGCCAGTGAGCTTCCCTTGGATTTGACTAAGATCTACTAACCATACCTATGCAAAGCAGATATCTAGCCTAGTATAAGGGATCCTTCTCATTTTCTGCTTGTTTTCCTGTGTCTGAGGACACTGCTTGGAAGATAAAGATAATCAATGTCTAAAGGGTATAATGGTCCCTTTATATTGATCCATGCTGTACTTGACCAATATCTTGTCAATATAAGCAAACTGGGATAAGCCTAACATTTTTTGCTTTCTATCTCTAATAAGCTTAATACCTAGAATACAACTAGCTTCTTCCATGTCTTTCATACTAAATTGACTAGATAGCCAAACATTAACGGATGACAATGTCCCACATCATTTTTAGTACATAGAATGTCATCCATATAAAGTACTAAGAAAATCACTTTGCCACTGTTTGATTTCCTATACACACATGGTTCATCCACGTTTTGAATGAATCCATAAGCTTTCATGGTTTTATCAAAACGTATGTTTCATGGTCATGAAGCTTGCTTTAGTCCATAAATGGACTTCTTAAGCTTACAAACCATTTGTTCTTGACCTCTAACAACAAAATCTTCTGGCTAGAACATATAGATGTCTTTGCTAAGATAGCAATTTAAGAAGGCCGTCTTAACATCCATTTGTCATATATCTCGTAGTCATAATGACATGCGATGGCTAAGAGAATTCGGATAGACTTAAGCATGGCTACTGATGAAATGATTTTCTCATAATCAATTCCTTCTTTCTGAGTATAATCTTTAGCAACCGGCCTTGCTTTATAAGTTTCAACCTTTCTATCCGCACCTCTCTCCCTCTTGTATACCACTTAAATTCAATGGGTTTTATCCCATCAGGTGTAGTAACAAGATCCCAGACCTGATTGAGGTACATAGATTCAATCTCGACATTCATGGCTAGCCGCTATTTGCTTGCATCAACATCAACAACGTCCTACTCGTATCTAGTGGGATCTTATTCCTGATGATTAGAGACTAGATCATAGATCTTTCCAGTCCACCTTTCTGGAATTCTTGTGATCCTCATACTACGATAAGGCTCAGTTTGTATAGAAACATACGATAGTGTTTCTCTTAGTTTTTCGATTGGAGTGTTAGAAGTGGCTGAAATTGAATCAGTGACCAACTTTTCTTCTAACTGTATTTTGCTTGAACCCGTGGTGGATGTAACTTATTCATCCTCTAAATATCTAGCATAAGTACTAACAAGTACCTTATGCTCTTGAGGATGATAGAAATATCTTGTTCCTTTTGGATACCTAACGAAGGAGCATAACTCTGATCTTGGTTCTAGCTTACATTCTTTTATCAGCACATAAGCTGGACAACCCTATATCTTTAGATGGTTCAGACTGGGCTTTCGTCCAATCCACATCCCATAGGGTGTCCTAAGTACTGATTTGGAAGGTACCAAGTTTAAAATATATACCGTTGTTTCTCAAGAGTACCCCCAAAAAGAAATAGGAAGAGTCGCATGACTCATCATGCTTCTGACCATTTCTATTAAAGTTATATTTCTTTTCTCAACTACTCCATTCTGCTGGGGAGTCCCAGGCACAGTTAACTGAGATACTATACCATGATATACCAAGTAGTCCTTAAACTCACCGAGAAGGTACTTTCCACCACAATCTCAAAGTTTTAATTAATTTACTTGTTCGATGCTCCACTTTAGTCTTAAACTAATTGAATTTATCAAAAGAATCAGACTTGTGCCTTATCAGATAAATGTAACCAAAATGACTGTGATCATCTTTGAAAGTGATGAAGTATTCGTAACCTCCTTTAGCTGGTGTAGTCATCAGACCATAAACATTCGTATGCACTAGTGTTAGTATTTCCATGGCTCTATCTGCCTTTTTGGTAAAGGACCTTTTGGTCATTTTACTTTTAAGGAAATATGCACACTGAGGCCATTCTTCTAATCTCAATGAACCTAGAGACCCATCATATATTAGCCTCTGAATCCAATTGGGATTTATATGTCCTAATCTTAGATACCACAAATATGAGTCATTTGATATGACATTTCTCTTTTTATTATTAGGTTTAGTTTGAATATTGTTTATTTGATTTCTAATAGGATGCATATAGAAAAGATTTTCCTACATGTTTCTTGTACAAATTAAATTACCATCTCTACTGATGGAAACACTAGAATGAAAACAACAAAATATCATTGATTCATCAATTTGGAAACTGAAATCAAATTCTGTTTAAAATAAGAAATATATAAAATATCTTTTAAAATTAACTTTCTATTACAATAAAAAATAAGCTCAAGATCTCCCACTGCTTCAACCTATATTCTTGCTCCATTGCCTACTTGAAGTTCGTGCTCATCCTTGCTGAGTATCCTTGTCCTTCTAAACCCCTGTAAAGAGTTACAAACATTATCAGTGGATTCAGAATCAACTATCCAGGAAGATGTCGATCTAGCCATCAAAATAGACTCTAGGTATAGAGTAATACCGAAAGTAGACTTGGCAAAGAAGTCTGGACAATCTTTCTTCCAATACCCCTTCTTGCCACACTTGAAACATTTACTTTTAGGCTTCCCATTGGGCTTGGCCTGACTAGATGCTTTGGGCTGGGCCCCTGTATTGTTCTGAACCTTCCTTTTCTTGAATTTATTAGGCTTTGCCTTAAATCCAGAAGAAGAAGCAGAACGAGAAACCAAAAGCTTTAACACGGGATTCATGATCTTCTCTGTCGCCTGGAGCTCTTTCATAAGCTCTGTGAGATTCATATCCAACTTGTTCATATTGTAGTTCAACTTGAATTGAGAATATGAATCAAGCAGAGTTTCAAGAATCATATCAATTTGGCTCTTAAGATCTATCGTTGCTCCTAGGACTTCGGCTTCCTCGAAGTAGGCAATTATCTTGAGCAGATGCTCTCGAACCGATACCCCCTTAACTATCCTATTGTTCATGATTGCCTTTAAAGCGTCCTTCCTTGCAGGCCGGCTCTTATCAGCAAATATGGTACGCAATGACAAATCCATGTCGTACACAATGGCCATATGCTCATGCTTAGATTAAAAGCACACTAGACATGGAAGCCAACATGTAGCACGTAGCCATCTCACCGACTTTCTTCTATGCCTTCTCGACCTCTCCTCCTAATCAGTAGATTCTTCCCTAATCTCAGGACAGGGATCCATAGAAACATACTTGTACTCCTCGACAGTGAGTACTATGTTAAGGTTCCTCTTCCAATCTACATAGTTTGGGCCAGTTAACTTATTCTTCTTGAGAATGATTGCCAATGGATTGAAACTAGACATTTCTAAAATATTACAAAAACACATTCATTTAGTTTCCCAAAAATAAAATGCTCATTCTTTATATTATTTCTTTGATAATAGATAACTCATAAAACCATTATCAATAATATAAATAGTTTGGCTCTTAAAAAAGTTAACAGAGCTTCGTAGGAAGATTAATAGCATCCTAAGTTAAGTGTATAACTATCACGAATCAAAACTTCTTAAAATAGATAATGGTCTAGAAAAAGTTTCATCGATAGGATGGTCACTAATTCACACCACTTACGGGCAATCTAAAGCTAAAACCTTCCAACGTAGGTTAGTTAATCCTAACAAATACCCTAGGCTTTTAATTTAACACTTCTATTAGTTCTAGATACTTGTGGAAATCCATCTTATAGGGGGTCATATTCAGAATGACACGAGAAAATCCACTATCTCTAATGAGAGTTGTGATGGAAGCCATGGGGTCGTTGAAACCCCTCTCCCACTTAATCTTTTATTGAGAATAGAGTTTTTAGTCCAAAAATGTTTTCTATAATCTTATGGTTTTATTAACTTTAGTAAAAATCTAAAATTCAATATTATTCTCTATGTCAAGGATTAAATCCTTTGAGAGAATAAACTGTGAATTTATTTTACTATCCTAAGTTAACAACCAAGTAAAACTTTTAATAAATAACCTTAAGTTCAACATTTCTCGCTATGTAAGATCATACCCTTTAAGAGAATAAACCATGAAGTCTTTTATTTTTAAAGTTTCTTACATTAAAACATTTTATCAAAAAACCGTCCAATCTAGTAAGACATTAGTCCATAAGAACTTGCGCATTTGATCGCAAAAAAGAAATAAGTATGATAACAAAAGTAAACTTTTTCATGCTCAAACTATTCATTTATTCCTAAGTGACCAAACAATGGATTAAACATCATGAATTAAAAATTAATGATATTATTTAATCCTAAGTGTTGGGTATCTCACGCATATCATATATGGCGCAGCGGAAGAATAAAATGGGATACCAACCCAGGATCCACATATATATGGAAAACAAGACATAATGAGAACAAAGGTAATAGCTTTTTACCTTTCTTTGATCGTGTAGAAAATAAAATTTTCCTTTTTCAAGTCGAGGCGCGATCCGGCAATCCTCTTGATCAAACACCACACGAATTGAATGTCCAACTACAATAATCACAGTGTGTGATTATCTTTAACAGAAATCCACACGAGGAACACTCTCAAGCACACAGATTTTTTTGTGCTAGCAGAAAAATAAGGCGGCTAGGGTTTTCCGTTTTCTTCAGAAGAACAATGAAAGAAAGAGAAAGAAGAGGAGGAGATCGTGTGTATTCCAGCCAGCGAATTTCGTGCATATATCTGCCATATATTACCCAAAAATCTGCTGAAAATTGAGAATTCTAAAACAATTAAAATTCCCTAATTGTAATTGGAAATATCAAGTTCTCACAATTACAATTTAGCCCATAAATTATAACTAATTATAATTTAGCCACAACTCCTCTTTCTCACAATTAACCCCACTGTATTATCAAATAACATCTTGAGTATATAATCTTCTATTGTATGTGACCTATTAGGTTTCCCAGTCAATTGGTAGCAAACATGAATTAATCCAAACGTCTTTAAAATTAATAATCTATAATTAATTAGAATTAATCCTATTAATTCTAATCAGGATTGGTTTATTAATTCATCAATTAGTAAACCCATATTCCTAGATCATGAGTGGTATCTAGCAACATATCATGACCACCCAAAAGTCCAGGAAGTCAAGTGGCTTGACATGGGCCCTTCAATAACAAATTACAGTACAATTAACTCCTTTCACTATACAATATCTCATTCAGTTTGGAGTACGGAATTAGTGCCAACTCCCTCCAGAATATATTAATTCTGACCCGAATATAATAGTACTTGTACCAGGAACCCACTACTCTAAATATATCAATTGGAACTATTTCCAATACACAGTCGCCTTGGACAAGGACTTATCGAGTAGTAATTCCTACAAGTGGTCGTGAGATATTTGCCCCTACTATTAGGAGTGGTGAATCCTTTATTGATCCTCTCAACTACTTTCGTTTACCTCACAATGTACCCAATATCCATCCTATAGGTGGCCTCGATTTGGCTTCAGAGATTGGAATCAAAGCACACTGCTCAGCAAACAAAGTACCTTGGAGATCTCAAGTTTAAGGATACTTGCACGTTTGCTATATTGAGATTATATCACTGGCACTAAATAGTTATCCACGTGATTATCTCATAGCTAAGTCATCCAATGTACTTTTTCCATTAACAAGCATCCATGTGTTAACTTTGAGTATTTCAATACTCACGGATATGAGAATCACCGCCTGATCAAATCAGGAAGTCTAACACATGCTAGTTTTAACGCATTAATGATGTCTTGTCTCATTAATACTATGATTAGGGACTATTTAAATACTAACACTATACAGTGTAGTAGGAATCTCATATCATGATTTCCTTAATACCGTGTAATACTAGGGACTTTATCTAACAGTTATTTTACACAAAAGTAAGCAAAAGAAACTGTAAGATAAATAATGCTTTTTATTAAAATAAAATATGTCATATACAATGTACAAGTGATTGGCTCTAGGGCATAACACTAACACTAAGGTGGTTCCATCATTTACTATTCATTTTCATGCAAATTATTCATCCATGGATAAATAAAACTATTGCAAAAAATTAACCTCGTATAATAGTTTCAAAACATGATTACATCAAAGAAAAAATTGAGGTACAAAACTTCAGCAGTGCACTCCTTTTGTTGGACAATTTGCCCAAAACTTCCTTTAGACGAAGTAGATCTGGAGCCTGGTCCGATCGGCCCACCTGGCGCGGGTTTGTTCTGGAGTTCGCCGATTTCGGGAAAAATCCAACTTTTCAGCCATTTTTTGCCCCTAAAAAATTCTATCAATCACATTCTTTAGTCCCCAAGATTTACAGGTTAAAAGAATACAATAAAATGCTAAACCAGGCATAAAAAACATGCCTTTACAAGCACTTACACCTCTAACCATGAGGTGTACATCAAATCTACTTAAAACCAAAAAACCAATAGGAAAAACCATTAGAATACATGATCCTATACCTCTAACCGTGAGGCGTACATGAAATCTAGAAACCAATGTATGAGGAATCATGTGAATTCACAAAAGATTCATTTTTTTAATAGTAAAGGAGCTATCTTTTTCCAGTTTTAACCCTAGTACGTGCTCCTAAATGAAAATCGTGGCTTTGATACCACTTGAAGGATTAAAATGGCAAAATATCAAAGGAAAAACGCAGCAAAAAATTTTCAGTTTTTTTAGCCATATCTTGGAGAGAGTACTTACTTTTCCTTATTGGTCACGGATTAACCATTGTAGGGAGGGTTGCACTGGAACTTCTTGTGTTGGAAAGGGAGAAGGAGGCGCTTGTTGTTCAATTGGGACTCCCGCTAATCTTCTACTCCTACGTATTAAGCATCTCCAGGTATATTCTCTTCATCTTTCAGAATATGACTGTACCTTGATCTAAGTGTTAGCTTGATGAGAGCACCTTTCTTAGATAAAATCACTTTACCACAAAGAAGGAAGAGAAAGAACATGGAAGAGAAAAACAAGAGGAGGCGGCACACTCTCAAAAATTAATTACACAATTCTTTGTTTTTTCACCTACATATTTCGGCCAGCCTTAGGGCTTCCAAAGCCTTAATGGTAGAAATCACCAAGCCTATTTAGGCTAGGTGTTGTGCTAAAAAAAAGTGCAAGACTGGCACAAATCTCTTAATTAATTAATTATCTTTTCTGTGCCTCATTTAATACCCAAGACTAATTAATTAATTCTAATTAGACTCTTAGAATAAATTTTATTTCTCTTCCAGATAATTATCCATTAAGCCCAGATTGTGTCTAAACTGTTAGTCAATAGAATCGATATGTTTATGTGTCAACCAGATTAAATCTCGAGAATACGTGAAACGAACCATACCTTTGTAGATATCGTCTTCACCAATACGATTCTTGAAGTCTTTGGCCTTCTGGTAATGCTCTAAACCTCCAAGTCTTCTTCAATGTAATCTCCTTGGACTAGAAAATTGCTAATCGTATTTTGTTGTTTCTCTCTTTGTTGAGGGTGGACTCACACAAAAACTGAGAGAAAAACTTAGAGAATAACAACGATGTTTCTCACGTATCTCTGAAATAGAGTTATATCCCAATATGTATATTGGACTATATTTCATAATACAAATCCTGATGGAATAAGAAAAGTATAGTTGAATACAACTATTTTCACTTATCCTATTTCATCTAAAATACGATTTTTTATTTCCTGCAATTTTCATTAATAAATTATAAATAAATTATAATTTATTATTATCCCATAATTAGGAACCACTGAAGGGACTTGACTGGATACAATTAGACTAAGCTCCAATAAATTATTTTGTCAATAAAAATAATTTATTAATTACGTTCCACTCCACTAAAAGAACATAACTGCACTCTTAGTCTAATCTCAATTACTGGAGTCAATAATTATATCCATTAATTGATCGATCCAACAAATTACCCTTGTCAATCAATATAATACTTTGAATGAGGCAGTATGACCACAGTGCCCCTCATTCAAATCCTCAATTCTCATCTTCAATTTGACAGTACCATGTGACCATGTCACACTTACAAAATGAATTCAATAGACACTATTGAATTACTAAGCTCAGATTTAACTGTCCCTTAGAAAAACTTATGAGGAAATGATCTTGCCTATTAAAGGTGACGGATTCTATATTGCATAACAATTATTTCATATTTATTTCACTTTAATTCCCAAGATGTCGAGATATTGATTATTAAGTTAATCTCACTCTTTAGCAACTCAAAGAACTTCAAGTTAGTAAATATAAATAATTATTTGCTCAGGATTAAGGTATTATGTACGACAATCTTTTAATATTTTCTTTTTATGGTCTATTCCACAAATAAATATTGATGGTCCATCCAATATATCAAAATATATCCTTAATTTTATTACCAAAGTCAAAGACAAACTTCAATAAAATTAAGACGATCTTCCAAAATAAATTGTCCAAATTTATTTTAGATCGCGGATAATTTATTTTGAATTAAATTATAAATCAAGTCTTTCTATGTTTAACAAATAAACACTTGATTTATAATATCTAAATAATTCGTGGACAAAACAGGCTCATACAAAATTCATACATATAAATATATAAAGACATATTTTATTTAATTTCAAAAAATACAAACATTGTATTTACTCGATGGGCATATCTAACAAAAAACCTCCCACTTGTCCTAGAGTAAATGGGACATGTCAGAGATACCCATACTTTCTATATAACTTCCAAAAACAGTTACAGGTAAACTTTTAATAAAAGGATCAGCAAGATTTTTAGCAGAAGAAATCTTGTACACTTTTACATCTCCACGTTGAACAATCTCCCTAAGTAGGTGATATTTAAGTTCAATGTGTTTACCACGTTGATGGCTACGTGGTTCTTTTGCATTTGCCACTGCACCACTGTTGTCATAGTATAAACTAATGACTTGAGATGCAGAAGGAACCACTTCAAGTTCTATCAAGAACTTCTTCAACCATACCGCTGTTAGAATTCGTGGACTCCTAAATGCGGAAAACATCCACGAATCCCTCCCGAGGACCCAAGTAAACGATTAAGAAGATCTAAGGTTTAAGAATTACCTCTGGTTGCTGTAATCGAAATCCTTCAATTCTGATTGTGTTGTTGTACATTCAACCCGAACAATCACCAGACGCTGCAGTATGCGAACGTCCTCTATCGGATACACACCGCGAACTCACTCGATACCCGGGGAGTGCTAGTGCCTAGGGTTTGAAAGGTTTTTTTTTCTTTTCTAGTAGAGAATGGCACGAATGTTCACAACCGAAAAATTGGACTATTGAAAAGACGGCTAGGGTTTTCTTAAAACTCCCGAACCTCTTAGAGTCCAATCATAATAATATCTTATCATATTCTAATTTAAATTCAAATTAAATTAAAACTGATATGATAAGATTCTGCCATTATCTCAGTAATTTAACTAATTAATTTACCGAGTCAAATTCTTATAATCTGGACATCATCCAGATACATCGAATGTGGACATATTTCCAGATTCATTGTATCTGGTAAATTTTCTAAGTACGATTAACTTAGACATATTTCTAGATTCATCGAACCTAGTCACCAGAAAAATAACCTAACAAGTTCACTTATTGTGTGACCCTATAGGTTCATTTAACACTGGCAGTGTGCCTAAATCATATTTAAATGGCCCACAAGTTATAAGCGGTTTCTAACAAAACATTATAACTATCCAGGTTAAATGAAGATCGGTGATCTCTTTGAACCAAACCATAATTTTATATTTAGTCCTTTTGTCACACGATATCCAGATTAAGCATAAGGCACGGAGCATGTCATCCTTATTAAGCTTAATCAATTATTTCTTAATTTCATAGTAGACTGTTCAAACAAATGATATCAATATCTTAGATTGATATATTTGAACACGACCATGCATTTTTAACAGTCTAACTTATCAAGGGGCCCATGGATATCTCTCCCATAACTGAGAGGGACAAATTCCTTCACAATCAATCATATTCCTCTTCTTGATTTATTCTATATCCAACAGTAGTCTAATTTATTATCTGGTTAAAGACAACTTTAGACAATGTTAAAATATATAATTTATCAAGTAGGAAACTATGTTGAATTTAGGTCGAAGGACTTTCAATATTATTATGGCTAGAAAGTACTTATGACATATTCCATGAAGTACTCTCACAGTGGGTCATGTCCAATACAATGTTCTCTAACATTTATTTATGTCTTGACTCGATATCACAAATATCCATGACCAGTAAAACAAAGCCATCAAGTCACAAACATACTAATATTAATTTATTATTATTCCAATAATAATAATCGATCAGGGACAGTTTTAGAATAGTCATTGTATTCATTGTAGGGTTTTACTATCAAGTCACGTACTTGATGACCAACAAAACAAAACTCATTATTCATGGAAAGGAAAGCCTCATATTATTATATAAAACATAATGACAATAGTATAAGTACAAATTGACTCTAGGGCATATCCCCAACAGTCTCCCACTTGCACTAAGACCAATTTGGCATAAGCCGTAATCCTATTGATCTGGTATGACTATCATGTTTAGCCGATGGGAGAGGCTTTGTCAGTGGATCTGCAACATTGTCATCAGTTGGTACCTTGCATACATTGACATCTCCTCTATCAACAATTTCTCGAATGAGATGAAAACGTCTAAGTATATGTTTTGATCGCTGATGTGATCTTGGTTCCTTAGCTTGTGCAATGGCTCCATTGTTGTCACAATAGAGATCCACTGGGTTCACAATACTAGGAACTACATCTAGTTACGTAATGAACTTTTTAATCCAAACTGCTTCTTTAGATGCAGTTGAGGCGACTACATACTCAACTACGTAGTAGAATCGGCCACGGTGTCTTGCTTTGAACTTTTCCAGCTTACAGCACCTCCATTCAAACAAAATAGAAAACCCGATTGCGATCTATAATCATCTATGTCGGACTGAAAACTAGCATCGGTGTAACCATTTACAACTAGCTCGCCTTCTTGTCCTCCATAAACTAAGAACATATCTTTAGTTCTTCTTAAGTACTTCGAGTATGTTCTTGACGGCAATCCGAGTGTGCCTCTCCAGGATTTGGTCGGAACACTGCTCGTCATGCTCAATGCATATGATACATCGGGTCGAGTACATAACATGGCATACATGATAGACCCTATAGCGGAAGCGTATGGTATCTTGTTCATGCGCTCTTCTTCATCCTTCGTAGAAGGACTTTGAGTTTTGCTTGAGCTTAATGCCATGTGACATTGGCAAGAATCCTCTCTTAGAGTCTTGCATACTTGAACCTTTTCGAGTACCTTGTCAACGTATGTACTTTGACTTAGTCCAATTAGCTTTCTAGATCTATCTCTATAGATCCTTATACCTAGAATATAGGCAGCTTCACCTAAGTCTTTCATTGAGAAACAATTTCCCAACCATGTCTTTACACTTTGTAGAGTTGGGATGTCGTTTCCAATGAGTAAGATATCATCAACATAAAGTACCAAAAAGACTATTGCATTCCCACTTGTTTTCTTATAGACACAAGGCTCATCTTCATTTTTGATAAAGTTAAACTCTTTAATTGCTTCATCAAAACGAAGATTCCAGCTTCGAGATGCTTGCTTCAATCCATAAATGGATCTTTGAAGCTTGCACACTTTATTAGAATTCAAAGGATCATCAAAACCCTCGAGGTTGTGTCATGTACACATCTTCGAGTAAGTTTCCATTAAGAAACGCGGTTTTGACATCCATTTGCCAAATTTCATAGTCATAATATGCTTGCTATGGCAAGAAGAATTCCGATAGATTTAAGCATTACAAGCTGGTGAAAAGGTTTCATCATAGTCTATACCATGAGTTTGTCTATAACCTTTTGCTACCGGTCGTGCTTTGTAAGTATGCACATTTCCCTCCATGTCTGTTTTCTTTTTGAAAACCCACTTACACCCAATGGTTTTTGAACCTTTAGGTGGGTTAACCAAAGTCCAAACTTGGTTATCATACATGGATTGCATCTCGGACTTCATAGCCTCTAACCATTTTCCGAGTCGGAACTCTTAATGGCTTCTTGATAGGAAGTAGGCTCATCATTAACCATAAGCTCCACATTGTGATCGTCGGTGATGAGAAATCCATATCTCTCGGGTTGTTGACGAACCCTATCGGATCTTCGAGGTCCTTGTTCTATAGATGTAGGCTCATCTTGGACTTGTGAGCCATCTAATCGAGATTCATTATTTGGTTCGAGGCACTAATTGTGGCTCTTGAATCTCATCTTGATAAGGTTCGGGCACTAATTGTGGTCCTTGAATCTCATCAAGATGTATTTTACTCCCACTGATTCTTTTGGAAATAAATTTCTTTTCAAGAAAGAATCCATTTCGAGCAACAATTACTCTATTTTCTTTTGGGAGATAAAATTGATATCCTTTAGTTTCTTTAGGATACCCCACAAATATGCATTTATCCGATTTAGGTGCAAGTTTATCGGATAATAAACGCTTTACATAAACTTCACAACCCCAAATCTTCAAAAATAACAAACTAGGTTGTCTCCCGAGTCCATATCTCATATGGCGTTTTACGAACCGATTTAGATGGAACTCGATTTAGTATGAATGCGGCGAGTCTCCAAGGCATAACCCCAAAAGGAGATTGGAAGATCAGTTTGACTCATCATTGATCGAACCATATCTAATAAAGTCCGATTTCTCCGTTCAGATACACCATTCCATTGAGGTGTTCCTGGTGGAGTTAATTGGGAAATAATTCCACAATTTTTAAGATGCTCGTCAAACTCGTGACTTAAGTATTCACCACCTCGATCCGATCGAAGTGTTTTGATACTTTTGCCAAGTTGATTTTGTACTTCATTTTGAAATTCTTTGAATTTCTGGAACGATTCAGATTTGTGTTTCATCAGATACAGGTAGCCATATCTGCTGAAATCATTTGTAAATGTAATGAAGTACTGAAATCCTCCTCTAGCAAGTGAATTCATTGGTCCACATACATCAGTATGTATTAGGCCCAATAAATCAGTTGCCCTTTCATTTTGTCTCTTGAAAGGCGCTTTAGTCATTTTGCCTAATAAACAAGAATCACATGTTTTGTAAGATTCTAAATCAAACGATTTTAGAAGCCCATCATTATGAAGCTTTGTTATGCGTTTCTCATTTATATGGCCCAAACGACAATGCCGAAGTAAGTCCGATTTAAATCATTGGATTTCAATCTCTTAGTATTTATATTATAGATAGACATGTCCGAAGATCCACGAAGATTTAGAATATAAAGCCCATTCGATAATGAAGCATCTCCATAAAAAATGCCGTTTTTATTAATGGAGCAAATGTTATTCCTAATAACAAATTCAAAACCTTCTAAATCCAAACAAGAAACTGAAATAATATTCCTACTCATAGCAGGAACATAAAAACAATTGTTCGGTTCTAAAACAAGCCCATTGGGCAAAATTAATTCAAAAGTTCCTACGACTCTCTGCAGCAACTTTTGCTCCATTCGCAACTCGTAGGTCCACCTCGCCTTTTGCCAAGGCTCTACTCCTTTTTAGACCACTGCACATTTACACAAATGTGAGATCCACAACCGGTATCCAATACCCATGAATCGAAGTAGATAAATTAATTTCAATAACATAAATACCTGAAGCGGCAGTCTCACTTGTCCTTCTTTTTCTTTGCTTCCAAATAGAGCTTGCAATTTCTTAACCAATGTCCTTGTTCTCCACAATGGTGGCAAGCTCCCTCCTTTGGTGTCTTGGCCTTAGGTTTGGGCTTGAACTTGGACTTTGCCTTGTCCTTACCCGTACTAGCCATGACCTTACCCTTTTGGTTGTTCTTTTTGCCTTTCCCTTTTTGAACCATTAAAACACTAGAAGTATTCTTCTTAATGTTTAGTTCAGCTTGTTTTAGCATCCCATGCAATTCAGTAATGGATTTCTCCATATTATGCATGTTAAAATTCATGACAAACTGGTCATACTCGGCGAGTAAAGAGCCCAAGATCAAATCCGTGGCCATGTCATGATTAACAGGAGCACCAAGCTTATCAAGATGATCTAGATAGCCCTTCATTTTAAGGACATGAGCACTTACCGAGGTGCCAGAAACCATCTTACATGCATTTAACGCCTTGTGAGTTTCAAATCTCTCTTGTCGTGCTTGCTCTTGGAACATTTCCTTGAGATGCACAATCATGTCATATGCCTCTGCTTCTTCAAACTGTTTTTGAAGTTCAGAGTTCATGGTTGCTAGCATGAGGCAAGTAACATCGTTGGAGTCATCTTTGTGCTTACTATAAGCATCTTTTTCAGCTTTTGAGGCGTTATTTGCTGGAGCAGGGGGAATAGGATTTTCAAGAACATAGAGCCTTTTTTCTTGCTTAAGAACAATTCTTAAGTTTCGTGCCCAATCAAGAAAGTTAGTCCCACTAAGCTTGTCTTTCTCAAGCACAGATCGCAATGAATTATTCCAACTGTTTGTTGCCATTATCTACATACAAAAATATGCAAAGTAATTAATTTTTGAGACTCTAACGAAAAACTCCCACTAAAAGCATTTAAACTTTTTGAAACTTCAACATTTTGATGTTTCGTAGTGGGGAAAAATATTTTATTTTAATCATAAGTAAGCTTTGGCTTTAATCTTATAATTAAATAAAACTCTAATTTTAAATGAGATAGACATCAAATGTCCCGGCTAAAAATATCTCATAAAATGCCCTGGGCCCAAAACCATTTTGATAGCCTAGTTAAGTCAAACCATATCAAACATATGGAAAACTATTTTCCATCTTATCTCACTCAGATAATCAAAAGCATCCTACTTTGGTAGGAATGACCATATGATGATCCAAGTAATAACAAGTGTTTGATTTTGGAAGGCATTTAACACTTAAATTTTTTTTCTTTTTTTTTTTTTAAAATTTGATTGTAGTAAGCAGGAAATAAACATATCAAATATGCATGCAAGACATAAATAAAAGTGACATAGCATGGCCCATAACCTATGTTGATCATCACGAGCAAAGTGAAGATCAAGGTGGTCAATCTAGGTATATGAACTCCTTAAGCATTCTCTAATGCCGTGAGCATACTCTTCCATGGTTGTAAATGTCGGCTGCCGTCTTCTTTTACATTGGATAGTAAAATTAAAATAATTCATATTCTAGGAAAACGGAACAATTTTACAACAATGAAAAACGACACGCAGGTCGTATTTAAAAATTACAACATAAAACAACCAAAATGTAACCAGCCAACCACATTGGGATAAAACGGGTCATGCTATGCACTATTCAAAATAATCCACAACTACAATAAAAAACACTGATGAATAACACACAACGAACAGTTAGTTGGGGTTCTAAGGGGCAGCGCCCCTGGTGGAGGTCCCGCTGGCCGGTCAGCGGGCGGGGGTCAAGGGGGCTGCGCCCCTTGGGGGGGTCTCCGGGGGCAGCGCCCCTGAAAGGAAAAACGATTTTTCCTTCTATCATTGAATGAGATTTTGCCTTCCGATTTCCCAATATTAATCAAATTAACGTTCGGACCCCTTAGTAACCATCACCGTGAAAATTCATATTACAGACAATATGCGTTCTTTTAATCATATTTATACAGATAACATATTATCATGGCCGATTAATAAAAACAATTCACAAATATAGAACGACAGATAGCATGCTTACGATACCATATCATATTAAAACAGACCAATTTACAGACAATCTACAACTAATCTGGTCTGATCAGGTGACTAAGACGCACATATTAAACCTAATTCAAGCAGTTTGCATGCTAAGTATTCTAAAATCATAATCATGCGAACATGCTGATACATCCCATTTAAATTCATATATACATATCATACATGTATTCAACAATACGATTAATACAGATGAATCAACCTAATCGTTTAGCAAGTTGCTCTGATACCACTGTTAGAATTCGTGGACTCCTAAACGTGGAAAACATCCACGAATCCCTCTCGATGACCCAAGTAAACGATTAAGAAGATCTAAGGTTTAAGAATTACCTCTGGTTGCTGTAATCGAAATCCTTCGATTCTGATTGCGTTGTTGTACATTCAACCCAAACAATCACCAGACGCTGCAGTATGCGAACGTCCTCTATCGGATACACACCGTGAACTCACTCGATACCCGGGGAGTGCTAGCGCCTAGGGTTTGAGAGGTTTTTTTTTTCTTTTCTGGTAGAGAATGGCACGAATGTTCTCAACCGAAAAATTGGATTATTGAAAAGACGGCTAGGGTTTTCTTAAAAACTCCCGAACCTCTTAGAGTCCAACCCTAATAATATCTTATCATATTCTAATTTAAATTCAAATTAAATTAAAACTGATATGATAAGATTCTGCCATTATCTCGGTAATTTAACTAATTAATTTACCGAGTCAGATTCTTATAATCTGGACATCATCCAGATACATCGAATGTGGACATATTTCCAGATTCATTGTATCTGGTAAATTTTCTAAGTACGATTAACTTAGACATATTTCCAGATTCATCGAACCTAGTCACCAGAAAAATAACCTAACAAGTTCGCTTATTGTGTGACCCTATAGGTTCATTTAACACTGGCAATGTGCCTAAATCATACTTAAATGGCCCACAAGTTATAAGCGGTTTCTAGCAAAACATTATAACTATCCAGGTTAAATGAAGATCGGTGATCTCTTTGAACCAAACCATAATTTTATATTTAGTCTTTTTGTCACATGATATCCAGATTAAGCATAAGGCACGGAGCATGTCATCCTTATTAAGCTTAATCAATTATTTCTTGATTTCATAGTAGACTGTTCAAACAAATGATATCAATATCTTAGATTGATATATTTGAACACGACCATGCATTTTTAACAGTCTAACTTATCAAGGGGCCCATGGATATCTCTCCCATAACTGAGAGGGACAAATTCCTTCACAATCAATCATATTCCTCTCCTTGATTTACTCTATATCCAACAGTAGTCTAATTTATTATCTGGTTAAAGACAACTTTAGACAATGTCAAAATATATAATTTATCAAGTAGGAAACTATGATGAATTTAGGTCGAAGGACTTTCAATATTATTATGGCTAGAAAGTACTTATGACATATTCCATGACGTACTCTCATAGTGGGTCATGTCCAATACAATGTTCTCTAACATTTATTTATGTCTTGACTCGATATCACAAATATCCATGACCAGTAAAACAAAGCCATCAAGTCACAAACATACTAATCTTAATTTATTATTATTCCAATAATAATAATTGATCAGGGACAGTTTTAGAATAGTCATTGTATTCATTGTAGGGTTTTACTATCAAGTCACGTACTTGATGACCAACAAAACAAAACTCACTATTCATGGAAAGGAAAGCCTCATATTATTATATAAAACATAATGACAATAGTATAAGTACAAATTGACTCTATGGCATATCCCCAACAACTGCCTCTTTAGCTACTTCACAAGCTGCCACATATTCAGCTTCTATTGTAAAGTCAGCAATACAAGATTGTCTGATGCTTCTCCCCACAACTGCACCACCACCTAAGGTGAAAACAGAGCCTGAGGTGGACTTGCGAAGATCTCTAGCAGCTTGAAAATCAGAATCAGTGTAACCTATAGGTACCAACTCTGGAGCTGAGTAAACTAGCATATATCCTCGAGTTCTGCGAAGACACTTGAATATATGCTTGACTGCTGTCCAATGTTCTGGCCTTGGGTTTGACTGATATCTATTGACGATCCCAACAGCATGACAAATGTCTGGGCGAGTTCAAAGCATAGCATACATGAGACTTCCTACAGCTGATGCATAAGGAACTCGTTTCATGTACTCAACCTCGTTAGGAGTTTTAGAACTATGCTTCTAAGATAACTGAATTCCATGCCTGAAAGGCAATTGACCTTTCTTGGAATTTTGCATAGAAAATCTCGTCAGTATTTTGTCAATATATGAAGCTTGGGATAAAGCTATCTGTTTGTTCTTTCTATCCCGAAGAATCTGAATGCCAAGAACATATCTTGCTTCTCCTAAGTCCTTCATATCAAACTATTTACCCATCCAACTTTTCACCAATGTTAATGTTTTTACATCATTTCCAATGAGAAGGATGTCATCAACATACAGTATGAGAAAAATCACCTTACCATCTATAATTCTTTTATAGACACAAGGTTTATCAGGATGCTGATCAAAACCATAAGGTTTAATTGCTTGATCAAACCTGATATTCCAAGATCTAGACACTTGTTTAAGCCCATATAAGAACCTATTCAGCTTACAAACTTTTTATTCTTGACCTTCTTGGATAAAACCATTTGGCTGTACCATATAGATACATTTATCAAGATTTCCATTAAGGAAAGCTATCTTGACGTCCATTTGCCATACTTCATAATCAAAGTGAGCTGCAATGGATAAGAGGATTTTTATAGACTTTAGCATGGCTACAGGCGAGAAGGTTTCCTCATAGGCAATACCTTCTCGTTGGGTATAACCCTTAGCAACCAATCTAGCTTTGAAAGTTTCCACTTTCCCGTCTACTCCTCTCTTTCTTTTGTAGACCCATTTGCACCCAATAGGTTTTACCCCAATAAGCAGGTCCACAAGATCCCAGACGGAGTTAGTGTACATGGATTTCATTTCTGAATCCATTGCACTTTTCTAATGGTCTGCATCTATATCCTCTACAACTTCTTTATACGTGGTGGGATCCTCTTCTTCCTCAAAAGAGACCGCTTGAAAAGCTTCTCTATAGAGTAAGTATCTAGAGGGACGTCGAATGACTCTCCCACTACGTCTAAGCTGTGGAGGAACTTGGACGATTAGACTTTCCTCCTCCTCGTTGACTGGTACTAGATCTGCTGATTCCTCAACGACTGGATTTTGAATAAGGGCAGGAGGTTCTTCCACTCTATGTGCCAAAGAGCCAGTGGGTATAGAAGGTGTAACATCTATTTCTCTCCCACTGGAATCTGGCATGTTAAGCGGCATAGATACGAATCCTCCACGTGAATCTTGAGTATGGGTTTTAGTAACCATTTGCTTGGGATTATCTCCCTTGGTTTCTTCCAAAATAACCCTACTTTTAGATCCTCGTTCTTCTATGTACTTGTCCTATAAGAAAATTGCATTTGTACTTACAAATATTTTCTTATCTTGAGGACTATAGAAGTAGTATCCCCTTGTTCCTTTTGGATACCCAACAAAAAGCATAAATTTGATCGTGATTCTATCTTATCCATTTTTCCCTTTAGCACATATGCAGGACAACCCCAAATACGGATATGTGTCAAATTAGGCTTCCGCCCATTCCACAATTCCAATGGAGTCTTAGAGATAGACTTTGATGGAACCATATTTAATATATATGTCACAGTTTGTATAGCATATCCCCAAAAGGATGTACTGAGTGTAGAGAAGCCTAGCATTGTTCTAACCATGTCTAACAAGGTCCTGTTTCTCTTTTCCACCACTCCATTTTGTTGGGGAGTGCCAGGTGCACTTAGTTGGGATAAAATCCCATTTTCTGACAAGTAAGATCTAAAGTCATAGGATAGATAATCTCCACCTCGATCTGATCGAAGTGTCTTAATGTTCTTTCCTAACTGCTTCTCAGTCTCAACCTTAAATTCTTTGAATTTTTCTAAGGCATCAGACTTGTGAGTCATTAGGTAAACATATTCATATCTTGAGTAATCATCCGTAAAAGTAATGAAATACTCATACCCACCTCTAGCTTGGACACTAATTGGTCCACATACGTCATAGTGCACTAATTCTAAGACTTCCTTTTGCTCTATTTCCTTTGGAAGGAAATGATCTTTTGGTCATTTTACCTTCCAAACAAGATTCGCAAACTTGAAGAGGTTCCACCTTTAAGTCACTTAAAGGACCTTCTTTTACAAGTCTTTAAATCCTATTTAGATTAATATGACCAAGTCTAAGATGCCATAGGAGAGTCTCATTAGTAGGAGATAACTTAATGCGTTTATTAGTTTCAATATGATATAATAAACTGTTGGTTGGTTTTAAAACATACAGATCATTATTTAAACTTCCACGACATATCAAAGAGTTATTCAAAAATATCTCTACTGAAAATTTATAAAATTTAACAGAATATTTTTGTTTGAATAACAAAGAAATCGAAATCAAATTTCGATAAATGTCGGGAACATAATAACAATCTTTCAAAACCAAGTGTTTATAATCAAAATAAAGATAAACATCTCCAACAGCTCTTGCAGATATCACTGATCCTGTGCCAACCCTTAGAGTATGCTCTCCTTCATTGAGATGTCTGGTTACTTGGAACCCCTGCAATGAATTGCAAACATGGTTAGTGGCTCCAGAATCTACTATCCAAGTATTTGTAGAATCAACCACTAAACAAGTTTCAATGTAGGATAACTCACCAGTACCTTGCTTGCGTTTAGCTAAGTAATTTGGGCACTGTGACTTCCAATGTCCCTTTTTCTTGCAGTGGAAACATTTTCCTTTGGGCTTTTCATCCACTCTTGCTTTCTTAACCTATTGCTTAGGCCCTTTATTATGCTTCCTCTTATTTCCTCCTTTACCCTTAGGCTTGGAATAGGAAGATCCAGCATGAAATAGAATAAGAGCGTTGCCACTTTCCACTTTTAGGGTAGCCTCGGCGCTCTCAAGCTCCTTCATTAAATCTGTAAGAGACATCTCCATCTTGTTCATGTTATAATTAACTTTGAACTGTGAAAACATCTCTGGGAGAGTTTCTAAAGCCATATCAACCTGAGTCTCAGGCTTAATTTCAGCCCCTAAGACCTCTGCCACGTTGAACTGAGCGATCAATTCTAACGTATGATCCCTCACGGACGTTCCAGGTTTCATGCGCATATTCATTATTCGCCTCATTGCTACTTGACGTGCCTGACGTCCTTTGTGCTCAAACATTTGCTGGAGGCTTCTCATGATATCTACAGCGGTTGTCATGTTCTCATGTTTCTGCTGCAACACATTTGAGATAGATCCTAAAATGTAGCAGCGAGCCATCTCATCAGAACTCAACCACTTATCATAAGCCTCCTTTTGTTCACGCGTGGACTGTTCAGTAGGCTTAGCTGGACACGGTTCGGTTGCACATATTTGAGCTTTTCAGCAGTGAGTACAATTATGAGGTTCCTTTTCCAATCAATAAAATTTTCTCCAACCAGTTGGTTCTTTGTTAAAATTTGGGATAAAGTGTTGGAAGTCATTTTTCTAAAATTAAATAAAATAAAACATATGAGCCATATATCATATCATGATGCATGATCAATATAAAATGGTATGATGCATGATCAATATGATTATATTTTAAGTAGTAATAGAAACTACTATCAAAATATGACAACCTAAAACTCTACAGTAACATGTACCTCTATAGGAGATAACAATATAACTTATAGTTAGATCAAGATCCACAACCTAAAACCCCAAAGTAATATGCACCTCTATAGGAGATAACAATATAACTTATAGTTAGGCTTGGATCATCCCACTAAAATTAATATATCTTGCATCTAAACGCAATATTAAATTTAGTGTTATTAATATTTTGGCCATCATAGACATTATTTGGATATTCTATAGGAAGTCCTTATAATGTCTTTGATTTAAGTGTAACCCCTGTATTCAAAATTTATTATTATTATTTTTAATATAAAGTTTCCAATCCAACCACATCACCTATAGGGTAATTATGAATGAATTAAACTTAAAAAATAATAATAATAATTAAAGTTTTGATGCCCAATCTAGTAACCAAAAAAACGTAGCCTTCCTATAGGGAGACCATTTAAAATGGCATGAAGCAAACGTCAATTTTACTAATGGGCTTATAGGGGAGGCCAAAGGTTAATTAAAATTAACCATTTCACACTTAATTTTTTTAATAAATTAATAAAAAATATTAATGTATTTATGCATAACTAAATAGTATCTAGAGCGGTGTTAATGCAAACTATATGGCATGTTAACATGAATGATACATAATTCAATCAAAATTAAATAGTAAAAACTATAAAATAAAAATAATTTTATGGCCAACCTAGACTCAAAAATAAAATTGTAAAATTACAATTGAAAATAATAATTAGCTAACAATATAGCCAATTCTTCAATCTTCTGCAATATTAATTTGTTGTAGCAAATTTAAGTCACATGATCTGCAGTGGTGTAGTGGCTAGAATGCTGCACTTTTAAGTTGTAGGTCTTGGGATCAAATCCCACCTTAACCACTTTCTATCCTTATTTTTTTTTTTCAAAAGGAGTGGCCTTATCTGTGCAGCCCAGTTTGCCACAGCTCTGGGCCAGACAGCCCACTGTCCACCATGCAGCCCGCTGTGCGCAGCCTACTATTCACCAAATTATTCACGAATTGCTGGATTGCAATTCGTCTGCCAGATTCTTCTTGTCCGCCGACTTCTTCGTGCAATCACATTTCTTTTTGCTGTTCTTCGCCGAGCTCCAGTACATTTTTTTTAATAACATAAAAATAAAATAAAATAAACTAAAAGAAAAATCAAAAGGGAAACATGGAGACATAATCCACCCATTTTGTTACAAGACTCGATAATACTTATACATATTCACCGAATAAAAAACTATGGCCATAAAATTATTTTGAACAGAATTAATCAAATCATTCACCATGAACATAAATGCATTATTCCTACACCGCTCAACTAAATATATGCGTAAAATATTTAATCTTAACACATAAACACATATTTAAACCTGTCTCTAATACCAATTTTTAGTCAATAGGATCGATATGCTTATGTGTCAACTAGATTAAATCTCGAGAATACGTGAAACGAACCATACGTTTGTAGATATCGTCTTCACCAACACGATTCTTGAAGTCTTTGGCCTTCTGGTAATGCTCTAGACCTCCATGTCTTCTTCAATGTAATCTCCTTGGATCATGAAATTGCTAATCGTATTTTTTGTTTCTCTCTTTGTTGAGGGTGGACTCACACAAAAACTGAGAGAAAAACTCAGAGAACAACAACGATGTTTCTCACGTATCTCTGAAATAGAGTTATATCCCAATATGTATATTGGACTATATCTCATAATACAAATCATGATAGAATAAGAAAAGTATAGTTAAATACAACTATTTCCACTTATCCTATTCCATCTAAAATACGATTTTTTATTTCCTGCAATTTTTATTAATAAATTATAAATAAATTATAATTTATTATTATCCCATAATTAGGAGCCACTGAAGGGACCTGACCGGATACAATTAGACAAAGCTCCAATAAATTATTTTGTAAAAATAATTTATTAATCACGTTCCATTCCACTAAAAGAACGTAACTGCACTCTTAGTCTAATCACAATTACTGGAGTCAATAATTATATCCATTAATTGATCGATCCAACATAAACAACACCAAGGTAACTTGAGCTACTCTGGGGAACAAGAGACATATTATTCACGGCTACTAAAATGACCAAAATCTCTTACTATTAAATAGCTATATTTTATCATTTTAAATATTTTATTTATCACTATATAGAAATATTGACCCTAAAAAATAATATTGCTAAAGTAATGTCTCCGACGTACAAGTGAAATGACGAAAATACTCTATGTAACACCCATTAATGAGACAGGATAAATGTACTAATATGCATATCAAAGACATTTACCATCCTTAGATCTCTAGTCTAATAATCTATGACTCACTCGAATGTACTTGCTTATTATTGGAAGCTACCCAAAAGCACACATTCTAGCGTTACGTTCCTAGGGCCCTGGATCATTAGATTCTCCTAGACAATCTCAAGGAGGTGATTTAACTTCACTAAGTGAAGCATAGAAACTTTGTTGCATAAGTTCGTCTTAACCAATTAGAGTAATACACCCAGTAAACAAGGATTTTGATCTCACAAAAGAAATCTCAGCCAACATATATCAAAGTATAAAATTATAGCTTTGCCAGACCACCAACTTACACTCAAGTATGAAGGTACTCGTCCACGCATAGTATTAATAGTCTGGTCTCTATAATTATAATACTTTAAGAGAGACCACTATTACAGGTCCAGTTCTATATATTCAAAATACGCTTATACCTATGATGTGAATGAACTACTTACTAATTCATGGCAAACTATTCCTTATTAGAAATCGTGGCATAATTGTCTTACGTTGACGAAATGCCCAATTCTATCAAACGACTAAGAACTCAATTTTACTTGTATGACAAGTACCCATGGTCTATACCTTATTGTGAAGAACGACCTAACACATAGATCATTACTTTGTTATACTTTGACCTTTAAATGTGCAATAATATAAGAAACAAACTAAATTGAATGAATAAACATCTTATTACAATATATTGATACAAAATACATAATCTTTGAGGGTATACATTCCAACAATCTCCTACTTGCACTACAAAGACTAAAAAAGTCCATAAGTGCCTACCCCTATGGCATTTAAGTGTCTGAAAAATACCTTTTCTGTTAAAGGCTTGGTAAAGGGATTTGCCAGATTGTTGACAGAGGAAATCTAATCAACCTCAATCTTCTGTTTCTGGATGAACTTCTGAATGAGGTGATACTTTATTTCTATGTGCTTGCTTTTCCTATGATTTCAAGATTCCTTGCATTGTGACACCGCTCCAGAGTTGTCAAAATAAATGGTGATAGGCCTATCCTTGTGTGGTACTACTCTAAGTTCTATGAGGAACTTCTGGAGCCATACAGCTTCTTTGGAAGTTTCTAAAGCAGCAACGTACTCAACTTTCATGGTAGAATCAGTAATGTAAGATTACTTGATACTTCTCTATAAAATTGCTCCTCCAAACAAAGTAAAAACATATCCACTAGTGAATTTTCTTTCATCTTTATCCACTTGGAAGTCGAGTCTGTGTAATTGGTAGGAACCAAATCATCAACACGATTTACAAGCATATAATCTCTCGTTTCCTTGAGATATTTAAGTATATGCTTTATGGCTTGCCAGTGAGCTTCCCTTGGGTTTGACTGATATCTAGTAACCATGCCTACTGCAAAGCAGATATCTGGCATAGTATAAAGCATAACATACATGAGACATCCCACAGCTGAAGCATAAGGGATCCTGCTCATTTTCTTCTTGTCTTCTTGTTTCTGAGGACACTGACTGGAAGATAACGATAATCCATGTCTAAAGGGTATAATGGTCCCTTTACATTGATCCATGTTGTACTTGATCAATATCTTGTCAATGTAAGCATACTTGGATAAGCCTAACATTTTTTACTTCCTATCTCTAAGAAGCTTAATACCTATAATGCAGCTTCTCCCATATCTTTCATGCTAAATTAACTAGATAGCCAAACCTTAATGGATGACAATATCCCTACATCATTTCTATTGAGTAAAATGTCATCCATATAAAGTACTAAGAAAATTACTTTGCTACTGTCTGATTTCCTATACACACATGGTTCACCCATGTTTAGTATGAAACCATAAGCTTTCATGGTTTCTTCAAAACGTATGTTTCATGCTCATGACGCTTGCTTAAGTCCATAGATGGACTTCTTAAACTTACAGACCATTTGTTCTTGACCTCTAGCAACAAAATCTTCTGGCCGGGACATATAAATGTTTTCGCTTAGATAGCCATTTAAGAGGGCTTTCTTGACATCTATCGGCTATATCTCGTAGTCATAATAACATTCGATGGCTAAGAGAATTCGGATAGACTTAAGCTTGGTTACTGGTGAAAAAGTTTCCTCATAATCGATCCCTTCTTTCTGAGTATAACCTCTAACAACTAACCTTGCATTATAGGTTTCAACCATTCCATCTGCACCTTTCTTCCTCTTGTATACGCACTTACATCCAATGAGTTTTATCCCATTAGACGCAGTGATAAGATCCCAGACCTGATTGAGGTATATAGACTTAATCTCGGTATTCATGGCTAGCTGCCATTTGTTTGCATCAGCATCAACAATGGCCTCTTTGTATTTAGTAGAATCTTATTCCTAATGATCAGAGACTAGATCATAAATCTTTTCGGTCCACCTTTCTAGAATTCTTGTGATCTTCCCACTACGATGAGACTCAGTTTGTATAGAAATATCTGGTAGTATTTCTCTTGGTTCTTCATCAGAATGTTAGAAGTACAAGGAGTTGAATCAGTGACCAACATCTCTTCTAACTATATTCTGCTTAAACCCGTGGTGGATGTAACTTGTTCATCCTCTAAGTATCTAGCATAAGTACTAACAAGTATCTTATGCTCTTGAGAATGATAGAAATATTTATCTCTTATTCTTTTTAGATACCGAACGAAGTGGCATAACTCTGATCTTGGTTCTAGCTTACTTTTTTTTGTCAGCACATAAGTTGGACAACCCCGTTATCTTCAGATGGTTCAGACAAGGCTTTCGTCCAGTCCACATCTCATAGGGTATCCTAGGTACTAATTTGGAAGGTACTAAGTTCAAAATATATGTCCTTGTTTCTAAGGAATACCCCCAAAAAGAAATAGGAAGAGATGCATGACTTATCATACTTCTGACCATTTCCATTAAAGTTCTATTTCTTCTCTCAACTACTCCATTCTGCTGGGGAGTCCTAGGTGCAGTTAACTAAGATACTATACTGTGATGTATCAAGTAGTCCTTAAATTCACCGAAGATGTACTCTCCACCACGATCCGGTCTTAAAGTTTTAACTAATTTATCTGTTAGACACTCAACTTTAGCCTTAAACTCCTTGAATTTATCAAAAGAGTCAGACTTGTGCCTCATTAGAAAAATGTTACCAAAACGAATGTGATCATCTTTGAAAGTAATAAAGTATTCGTAGCCTCCTCTAGTTGATGTAGTCATCGGACCACAAACATGCGTATGAACTAGTGCTAGTATTTCCATGGCTCTATCTGCCATGTAAAGGACCTTTTGGTCATTTTACCTTTATGACAAGATTCACACTAAGGCTATTCTTCCAATTTCAATGAACCTAAAGGCCCATCATGGATTAGCCTCTGAATCCGATCCGATTAGGATTTATATGTCCCAATTTTAGATGCCACAAATACGAATCATTTGATGTGCTTTTCTCTCTTTATTATCATGTTTAGTTTGAATATTATTTACTTGATTTCTAATAGGATGTATATAAAAAAGATTTCCATACATGTTTTTTGTACAAATTAAATTATCATCTCTACTGATGGAAACATCAAAATGGAAAGAAACAAAATATCCTTAATTCATAATTTGGAAACTGCAACCAAATTTTGTTTAAAACAAGAAACATATAATTTTTTTTAAAATTAACTTTCTATTACAATAAAAAATAAGCTCAAGATCTCCCGCTACTTTAGCCCATATTCTAGCTCCATTGCCTACTTAAAGTCCATGCTCACCCTTGTTGAGTCTTCTTGTCCTTCTAAACCTCTGCAAAGAGTTACAGACATGATCAGTGGCTCCAGAATCAACTATCCAGGAAGATGTTAATTTAACCATCAAAATAGACTCTAAGTATAGAGCAATATTTGAATTAGACTTGGCTAAGAAGTTCAGAAAATCTTTCTTCCAATGCCTCTTCTTGCCACGTGTGAGGCTTTTACTTTTGGGCTTCTTGTTGGGCTTGGCCTGATCAGATGTTTTGGGTTGGGCCCCTGCGTTGTTCTGGATCTTCCACTTCTTGAATTTCTTAGGCTTTGACTTAATTCTAGAAGAAGAAGCAGAACGAGAAACTAAAACTTTTGACACAGGCTTCATGATCTTTTTTGTCACCTGGAGCTCTTTCATAAGCTCTGTGAGATTCATATCCAACCTGTTCATGTCGTAGTTCAACTTGAACTGAGAATATGAATCAAGCAGAGTTTCAAGAACCATGTCAGTTTGGCTCTCAGGAACTATCGTTGCGCCTAGGACCTCGATCTCCTCGAAGTAGGCAATTTTCTTGAGTAGATACTCTCGAACTAATGCCCATTCACCATCCTATTGTTTATGATTACCCTAATAGCTTCCTGCCTTGCGGGCCGGCTCTTGTCAGCAAACATGGTATGTAGTGACAAATCCATGTCGTACGTAGTGGCCATGTGTTTATGCTTATATTGAAGCACAATAGACATGGAAAATAACATGTAGCATTTAACCATCTTATCGGCTTTCTTCCATGCCTTCTCGGCCTCTTTCTCCTGATTAGTAGACTCTTCCCCAATCTCAGGACAGGGATCCATAGGAACATATTTGTACTCCTCGGCAATGAGTACTTGTTGGGGATATGCCCTAGAGTCAATTTGTACTTATACTATTGTCATTATATTTTGTATAATAATATGAGGTTTTCCTTTCCATGAATAGTAAGTTTTGTTTTGTGGTCATCAAGTACGTGACTTGATAGTAAAACCCTACAATGAACACAATGACTATTCTAAAACTGTCCCTGATCGATTATTATTATTGGAATAATAATAAATTAAGATTAGTATGTTTGTGACTTGATGGCTATGTTTTACTGGCCATGGATATTTGTGATATCGAGTCAAGACATAAATAAATGTTAGAAAATATTGTATTGGACTTGACCCCACTGTGAGAGTACTTCATGGAATATGTCATAAGTACTTTCTAGCCATAATAATATTGAAAGTCCTTCGACCTAAATTCATCATAGTTTCCTACTTGATAAATTCTATATTTTGACATTATCTAAAGTTGTCTTTAACCAGATAATAAATTAGACTACTGTTGGATATAGAATAAATCAAGGAGAGGAATATGAATTGATTGTGAAGGAATTTGTCCCTCTCAATTATGGGAGAGATATCCATGGGCCTCTTGATAAGTTAGACTGTTAAAAATGCATGGTCGTGCTCAAATATATCAATCTAAGATATTGATATCATTTGTTTGAACAGTCTACTATGAAATCAAGGAATAATTGATTAAGCTTAATAAGGATGACATACTCCGTGCCTTATGGTTAATCTGGATATCGTGTGACAAAAGGACTAAATATAAAATTATGGTTTGGTTCAAAGAGATCACCGATCTTCATTTAACCTGGATAGTTATAATGTTTTGCTAGAAACCGCTTATAACTTATGAGCCATTTAAATATGATTTAGGCACACTGCCAGTGTTAAATGAACCTATAGGGTCACATAATAAGCGAACTTGTTAGGTTATTTTTTTGGTGACCAGATTCGATGAATCTGGAAATATGTCTAAGTTAATCGTACTTAGAAAATTTACCAGAGACAATGAATCTGGAAATATGTCCACATTCGATGTATCTGGATGATGTCCAGATTATAAGAATCTGACTCGGTAAATTAATTAGTTAAATTACCGAGATAATGGCAGAATCTTATCATATCAGTTTTAATTTAATTTGAATTTAAATTAGAACATGATAAGATATTATTAGGGTTGGACTCTAAGAGGTTCGGGGGTTTTCAAGAAAACCCTAGCCGTCTTTTCAAGAGTCCAATTCTTTTCGTTTGAGAACATTCGTGTCATTTTCTACCAGAAGAAAAAAACCTCTCAAACCCTAGGCGCTAGCACTCCCCGGGTATCGAGTGAGTTCGCGGTGTGTATCCGATAGAGGATGTTCGCATATTGCAGCGTCTGGTGATTGTTCGGATTGAACGTACAACAGCGCAATCAGAATCGGAGGATTTCGATTACAGCAACCAGAGGTAATTCTTAAACCTTGGATCTTCTCAATCGTTTACTTGGGTCCTCGGGAGGGATTCGTGGATGTTTTCCGTGTTTAGGAGTCCACGAATTCCAACAGTACTATGTTGGGGTTCCTCTTCCAGTCTACATAATTTGGGTCATTTAACTTATTCTCCTTGAGAATGATTGACAATGGATTGAAACTAGACATTTCTGAAATATTGCAAAAAAACATTCATTTAGTTTTCCAAAAATAAAATGCACATTCTTTATATTATTTCTTTGATAATAGATAATTCATAAAACCATTATCAATAATATAAATAGTTTGGCTCTTAGAAAAGTTAACAGAGCTTCGTAGGAAGATTAATAGCATCCTAAGTTAAGTGTATAACTATCACGAATTAAAACTTCTTAAAATAGATAATGGTCTAGAAAAAGTTTCACCGATAGGATGGTCACTAATTCACACCACTTACGGGCAATCTAAAGCTAAAACCTTCCAACGTAGGTTAGTTAATCCTAACAAATACCATAGGCTCTTAATTTAACTCTTCTATTAGTTCTAGATACTTGTGGAAATCCATCTTATAGGGGGTCATACTCAGAATGACACGAGAAAATCTATTATCTCTAATGAGAGTTGTGATGGAAGCCATGGGGTCGTTGAAACCCCTCTCACACTTAATCTTTTATTGAGAATAGAGTTTTTAGTCCAAAAATATTTTCTATAATCTTATGGTTTTATTAACTTTAGTAAAAATCTAAAATTCAATATTATTTTCTATGTCAAGGATTAAATCCTTTGAGAGAATAAACTGTGAATTTATTTTACCATCCTAAGTTAATAACCAAGTAAAACTTTTAATAAATAACCTTAAGTTCAACATTTCTCTCTATGTAAGATCATACCCTTTAAGAGAATAAACCATGAAGTCTTTTATTTTTAAAGTTTCTTACATTAAAACATTTTATCAAAAAACCGTCTGATCTAGTAAGACATTAGTCCACAAGAACTCGCGCATTTGATCACAAAAACGAAATAAGTATGATAACAAAAGTAAATTTTTTCATGCTCAAACTATTCATTTATTCCTAAGTGACTAAATAATGGATTAAACATCATGATTTAAAAATTAATGATCTTATTTAATCCTAAGGTGGTTCCATCCTTTACTATTCATTTTCATACAAATTATTCATCCATGGATAAATAAAACTATTGTAGAAAATTAACCTCATATAATGGTTTCAAAACATGATTACATCAAGGAAAAAGTTGAGGTACAGAACTTTAGCAGTGCTTTCCTTTTCTTGGACAGTATGCGCACAACTACCTTTGGACAGAGTGAACTTGTTGCCTGGTCCGTTGGGCTCACCTGGCACCGGGTCCAAACTGTTTCTCCAAAAACTCCGACTGGTTAGAGTGGATTTGGCTCCTGGTCCGATCGCCCACTTGGCGCCAAGTCCGTTCTATAGTTCAATGATTTCTAAAAAAATCCAGCATATCAGCAATTTTTCGCCCCTCAAAAAATTGCAGTAATCACGTTCTTCAGTTCCCAAGATTTACAGGTTAAAAAAACACAACAAAACGCTAAACCAGGCATAAAAAACATGCTTTTATAAGCGCCTATGCCTCTTACCACGAGGCGTATATCAAATCTATTTAAAACTAGAAAAATAATAGGAAAACCATTAGAATACATGATCTTATGCCTCTAACTGTGAGGCGTACATTCACTCTAGAAACTAATGTATGAGGGATCACATGAATTCACAAAAGATTTATTTGTTAATAGTAAAGGAACCACCTTTTTCCATTTTAACCCTAGGACATGCTCTTAGATGGAAATCATAGCTCTGATACCACTTGCAGGATCAAAATGGAAAACTATCAAAGGAAAAATGCAGCAAAAAATTTTCAATTTTCTGAGCCACATCTAGGAGAAAGTTGTAACACCCCGAAGCCTAGGCCCGCCAGGGCCGGGGATGTCGCCCCGTCCAAAGGACAAGGGGTCTTTATAACTAGATCACACAAATAAAATGGCTGAAATAAAATAATACTTTAACTTAAAAATTTATTACAACCCAAAATACTCCAAGAGTAAATCCATGAAATTCCAAAACAAAAATCATAAATAAAATTATCCACTCTCGTCTCCCCAAAGCAATACATAAAATCAAAAAACACATTCTCTTCCAAGGCAGATATTACTAGCTACTCGACCCCACAGCAGGATCAACCTGAAATCATGATAAAAAGGTGATAAGACAGAAATCTCAATAAGTCCGTGTGTGCTTTGGGTGTTTAGTGAAAATAGTTCGTGGATGCAAAGTGTGAAACTTTTATAAGAGAAACATTGGCAAGCATCAAACATTAGTCAAAAGCAAGAGTGGCATTTTGGCTTATCTAGCCGCACATAAGTAATGAAATCAACCACTCGAAAGAAAGGGATATGGGTTACCACACGTTGGGCCCCATAACCGGTCAGAATGCCGACACTTTGTGCAGACTGACAAAAGTAGGTGATCGGCCTACTGGGCAAGATACTCCTCATTCTCTATACCCAAATAACAACCGGGTGTCCATTCCGGCAAAACACAGTCACTTGACTAAAAATAAACTGCTAGCTCGGACATGCACGACTCACTGGACTGACATCTTATCCGAGAAGGACTCACCCCTCAGAGGTGGCCACCTGCTGAGAGACTTACCCTAACCCTTCAAAGACTAGTCCTAATAGTCCCCCCCTATTGAGTACTCAACGACGTTTCCCACTTGGGATAAAATGAACGAAGCATTGCTCTTCATGAAAATAGCAATTTGAGGGTTTCCAAAGTTTTGGGAGAAATCAGTTTTGGTAAGAGTTTTAAGTTTGGAAAATCTACTCATTAGCTTTTAAATAATTTAAGTGTTGGAAATAAGAACGAATTCAACCCTCAATTGCCTTCAGATAAACGAGTGTCCATACACTCCACATTTAGCTTGCCATATGGAAAACATTTTTCACGTCGATAGGTTTTAGGCAGGAGCTTACCTGATTCTTGCTCACAACAACAAGGTCTCGAACAGCTGACCTAACCCCACATGGGTAAATACAAATCTTAATCAATTTAAAGTCACAAACCACTTTCTCAATTTTAAATCAATTCAATTCACTACTACCATGATCCAAGTGTCCCAAACTTTAAGATAAAATAATAACTAAATAGGTTTATAAGCTAAGTTTAATTTGTTATTTAAAATAATTAATAGTTTGGGAAATAAATTCTAATAAGTTGAAAGTTTAAACCTTGTTAGGAAAAATTTAGAGTTTATTTGATCAAGAGTCATAGATAGTACTAGGTAAAATAGTGATTTAATGATAGTTTAGTTGTTAGAAAATAATTGATAGCTAAAACTAGTTGAGATTAAATTTAATAAGCCTTTCTTGGAAAATAATAAGCAAATCCTTAAGGGTTTTGATTTAGTAAATATTTTACTAATTATGAATCATTCTCATAAAGCTTTAATTTATCTCTTTATTTTAAATAATATTTATTTATTTTATTTTCTAGCAAAATTATTATTTATTTGACTAAAATATCCTTTATATATATAATAATTCCAAATCTACCCTTCCTAGGGTTTTTCGAAAATACTAGCAATATTATTTTATTGAGTATTTTATGTATAAAGTGAAAATTAGTGTTAGGGACAACTAGATCATGATCAAATTCCTATGGCCATCCTCAATCAAGAACATACACAATCCTTCAATTCATTAAATCATCCAAATCTTGCATATAGGCATAGATCTAAATTTATTAAGACATGATTTAACTTTTACTAGCATAAACATGATCATGGCTTCAATATTCTAGTCATGCATATAACTCCTATTCACCAAAGGTGACATAATCTCTAGCATACTTCATCATACATACTACCTATGTCATGCATCAAACTCAATTCCACATACCACCAACCAATATAATCCTTCCATGCATAAATCACATCTCCTTCACTATCATACATGTACTCATGCTTCAATCATCAACAACACATACTCAATCCCATCGCCATTCATCTTTTAACAACATCATCCTAGAGACATGATTCTAGAGTTTAAAAGAAAGATTGAAGGTACTTACTTGGTTGATGAATGCTTTGAAGGAGTTTAGAGTAGATCCCAACTTCTAGATGCCTAACCTTGTCCAAGAGAGATGGCGAGAACAAGATTATGGAAGGAGAAGTCATCCGGCCAAAGAAGAGTGATTTCGGCCATGAGAGAGAGATAGAGAGAGAGAGGGAGAGAAGAAATCATTAGTATGTTTATTCACATAGGTTCTCATTAGAGATCAAGGTTAGAGAAGATGAGGTTGCTAGAATAAGTTTACCTTGATTGTGTTCTTGTCCTTCACAAAAATTTCTGGTTTTGATCCGAAGTAGCAAGATGATTCGTGGAGATTGATGTTAAGAATGGTGTTGATGGATTCACAGAAATGAGTAGACTAAATCTAAAGATTTTCGTGAGGGGTTGAAGTGGTTTGAAGGTGTATTAGGTGAAAGCAAGTAGTAGGTGTTCTTGGTGTAGTGTGTGTTCTTGGTGGCTGAAGGAAAAACTGAGAGAATAGATGTTGTAGCTGTCAAAATTCTGTGGAATTAGGGCTGCCGAAATTCTGTAGGGTTTAGGAGGATTTTTTCTCTGATTTGAGAGGGAAAAGGAAAGGTTTGTTGTTACAATCTTGGTAGAATATTTTTAGGAAGTGATTTTGAAAACTAAATATTCTAAGAATATCTTGATTGTTTGGACAGCTTTGAAAGTCTACTATGGCTGACTGGTTGAGCAGCTGTTCTGAGGAATTAAAGCTGGTTCAAGGTAGCTTATGATGGCCGAAATTAAGGTGCACAATGGTGAAGAAGATGTCTGGTCAATGGGGTAAGATTTTTTGGAAAGTTGCTAAACAAGATGGCTGAAATTTTGGAAACCAATCAAGCTAAATTGCAGGGATTTGTTGGAGAGATTTTCGGACAGCCATTGCTGCCTTTCGTCCAGAAGCTTGAGGAAAACAATGGAGCTCTGTTAATGGAGGTTTAAGGAAGGTTTTTGCAGAAGTAGGTTGGTGTTTCGGCTGGAAGGGAAATAGGAAACAAAGCTGGAAGTTTGACTGCCCAGAATTTCGCTGAACAGAAATTTCTGGGCAGATTTTCGGCTGCCACTTCCAGCGAATTTGTAGAGAGTTTGAAGGGGGATTTCTGGGGTATTTAAGGCTGGTTTCCAGCCTTCTTCATGGAGGAGAAACATGGCTAAGGTGCTACACAAAATCTGGAAGAAAACAGCTTGGTTTTGAACCTCCAAAGCTGCGACTTTGCCCAGAATTTTCACTGGTTTTGTACAGCCCTTGAGTAGTCCGAAAATGGTAGAAATAATTCATGTTTCAAGCTGAACTTAAGGCCATTTTTCTGGTAGCATTTGGGAGGGAAAGTTAGCTAAGAAGCTCGACATTTTGAAGGTACAACAAGCTGGAAATTTTCAGCTCATTCCACGAAGGAAGATGAACTAGTCTAGGATGAAATTTCAGCAAGCTCACTAGAGGGATTTTTCCTCTTGGAACTTCCCACAACTCTTCCATATTTTCAGACTATAAGAAGTCTTTTACCAAGACACTTTGATCCTAAAAGACCTCAGCACTTTACTGAATTTTCTGGAAAGAAAAAGGCTAGAACATCTTGATCAAACTAAGGAGTTGAGAATTGAGGAAAATCAAAGATCAAGGAAAAAATGAATTTTCCTTTAAGAATTTCGAGTAGAGTAAAGGAGTGGAATGAGATTACTCCTATCATGTCTTTCCTAGGACATCATCACTCCTTGCTCTAGGCCCTTAGGGCCGAAACCAATTCCCCCCAAGCAAAAATAAAATTTAATCTAGTTAAAGCTTCTATGATGGAATTTGAACCCAAGACCTCAAGAATTAATTCTAAGGCTCTAATCACTAAACCACAACAACTCTTGTTGGTATTTCCACTAGAAAAATTATTTTCTATTCAATCCACAATCTATCTCCCTATTTTCACCTCGGGCAAAAATTACCATTTTGCCCCTCTCACACAATACTCACCAACAAGACTTCAAGACAATAAAAATCAAATCCAAAGTACATAGAAATCATATGAAAGTATATTTAATTATGAAATAAAGTATGATATGCATCCCAACCCCCTTACTCTAAGGTTGGTTTTGACTGGGGTTTCACATCCTCTCCTCCTTAGAAGAATTTCGTCCCGAAATTCAGGCATACCTCTATTTTAGTTCGGGATACTTCCGCTTAACCCATTGCTCCGACTCCCAAGTGGCATCCTGCGTGCCATGTTGCTCCCACTAAATCTTAACCATCGGTATCTGCTTATTTCTTTGGGATTTAACACTGCGGTCTAATATCCGCACAGGCTTCTCCACGTAGCTCAAGTCTGGTTGCAACACCAACGGTTCATCATTCAATATATGATCGGGATCCGCATTATACTTCTTCAACTGCAACACATGGAACACATCGTGGATACCCGTCAACCCATTCGGCAGGTCTAATCAGTAAGCTATCGGTCCAATCCTTTCCTTAATAAAAAACGGCCCCAAATATCTCGGATTCCACTTTTTGCCCTTCGGATGCTTCAAAATTCCCCTATTCGGTGTCAGCTTCAAAAATACACGGTCCCCAACTTGAAATTCTAGATCCCTTCACCGATTGTCCGCATAGCTCTTCTGCCGGCTCTGAGCTGCCTTTAACCTTTCCCGAATCAGTTTCACTTTATCCAACATTTCTTGGACACAGACCTTTCCAGTTTTGCTCACATGACCATCCCCCGTTCAACTCCAATACAACGGTACTTGACACTTGCGCCCATACAAAGCCTCGTACGGTGCCATCCCAATCGAGGCCTAATAGCTGTTGTTATAAGATAGCTCGGCATATGGTACACACTCGATCTACTTATCCCCGAAATTCAGGACGCAGGCTCTCAACATATCTTCCAGTATTTGGATTACCCTTTCTGATTGCCCATCGGTCTGTGGATGCGCCGTCGTATTGAATTTCAAATTCGATCCCATTGCCTCCTGGAACTTTCCCCAAAAATGAGAAGTAAACCTCGGGTCTAGGTCTGATATAATGCTCAAAGGTACTCCATGAAGTCGGACTACTTCTCGAACATATGTCTGAGCCAGCTTCTCCATGGAATCCCTCACATTTACCGGGATGAAGTGGGCCGACTTGGTCAGTCGATCCACCACCACCCATATGGCGTCCTTTTGGGTCTTTGACATGGGAAGTCCGATGATGAAATCCATAGTCACCTCCTCCCACTTCCATTCCGGCACTGGCAATGGCTGCAATAGCCCCGTTGACTTCCTATGCTCCGCTTTAACTTTCTGGCAAGTAAGGCAAGTCGATATATACTTGACCATATCTCGCTTCATTCCGGGCCACCAGTATGCTCTCTTCAAATCCTAATACATCTTAACCTCTCCCGGATGAATGGCGTACTTGCTCTTGTGCGCCTCCTCCAAAATTCTATCCTTTAATTGCTGCTCCCCAGGTACACACAATCGGTCTCTGAAATGAAAAACTCCCGCCTCATCATGACGAAATTCGCTGTCCGGTTATTTAAGCTCCTTATTCTTGAAAATCTGAAACTCGGCGTTGCTTCGCTGAGCTTCCACTATTTCTTACTTCAAATCCGGCACCAACTTCAAATTGCTGATGACGATTCTTTTGTCTTGTACCTCCGCCCTTCTGTCCAATACATCCTGAACTACTTGTATCTCCTACACCTTTAGTCTAGCCATTCCAACTTTTCTGCTTAGGGCGTCTGCCACAACGTTGGCCTTCCCGGGATGGTAGTTGATCGGGCAACGGTATTCCTCCAAGAACTCCATCCACCCTCGTTGCCTCAAGTTCAAATCCTTCTGAGTGAAGATATACTTCAGACTCTTATGGTTGGTGAACACCTCATACTTGGCTTCATACAAGTAGTGTCGCCATTTCTTTAGGGCGAACACTATAGCTACCAGCTCCAAATCGTGAGTGGGGTAGTTCACTTCATGGGGTCTTAGCTTCCGAGAAGCATAAGCAATTACTTTCCTATCTTGCATCAACACCGCTCCCAGTTCTTCTTTCGAAGCGTCGGTGTATAGCGCGTAAGATTTGCCTTCCTCCGGTAGACTCAACACCGGTGCTGTCATCAATCTCTTCTTCAGTTCTTGGAAGCTTTTCTTGCATTTTCTGTCCTATACATATGGAACATCCTTTCTCAACAAATGGGTCATTGGCGATGCGAGTGTCGAAAATCCCTTAATAAACCTTCGGTAGTATCCGACCAATCCCAAGAAACTCCGGATCTCAGTAATATTCTCCGGCTGCTTCCAGTCTGATACCGCCTCGACTTTTGCCGGATCTACCTTGATTCCTTCCTTGGTCACCACATGGCCAAGGAATGCCACACTGTCTAGCCAGAATTCACACTTGCTGAATTTGGCGTACAGCTTGTGCTCCCGCAATTTCTCCAACACGAGCCTCAGATGCCCCGCATGCTCCTCCGGACTCTTGGAGTAGATCAAAATATCGTCGATGAAGACCACCACAAACTTATCCAGATAGGGTCAAAATACTCGGTGCATTAGGTCCATGAATACTGCTGGAGTGTTAGTTACCCTGAACGACATCACCACGAACTCGTAATGTCCATAGCGGGTGTTAAATGCTGTCTTAGGAGTATCGTCTTCTCTTATCCGCACCTGGTAGTAACCTTGCCTCAGATCTAACTTGGAATAGCAACTGGATCCTTGCAACTGATCAAATAGCTCGTCAATCAGTGGGAGGGGGTACTTGTTCTTAATCGTCAAATTGTTCAGCCCTCGGTAGTCGATGCATAGCCTCAAGGTCCCGTCCTTCTTCTTCACAAATAGTACAGGCGCTCCCCAAGGTGACATGCTGGGTCGGATGTAACCCTGACCCACCAACTCCTCTAACTGCTCCTTCAATTCCTTCAATTCTGCCGATGCCATTCGGTACGGAGTCCGTGATACTAGTTCCGCCCCCGGAATTAAGTCGATAGTGAATTCCACCTCTCGGTCGAGAGGTAGAGAGTCAAGCTCCGCCGGGAACACATCGAGAGGTAGAGAGTCAAGCTCCGCCGGGAACACATCGGGAAAGTTCCTCACCACTTCGGTGTCCTCCAGAGTGCACTGGTCCTTCGGCTTGTTTATCACGTAAGCCAGATAACCTTGACAACCTTGCCTCAACAATTTTGGGGCCTTAGCCCCCGCAATCAAGTACTTTAGTTCTTTCACTCTCTTGCCATTGAATTCCAATACATCACAACCCAGTCTGACAAACTGAACTGACTTATTTTTACAGTCTACTCTAGCCCCATGCTTGGCTAACCAGTCCATCCCCAAAATCAAGTCATAATCCTCAATGTCTAATACAATCAAATCTCCCTCCAGATTTTCTCTCCCCACCTTAACCTTACAATCCCTCACAAACCAATCCGCTTGCACCATTTTCCCCAAATGTGTGCTTACCTCTAAAATGAAAGGTAGCTCCACTCCATCCCAACCCAAATGATATGCACACAACTTGTTTATATAGGAATGAGTAGAGCCAGGATCAATCAAAGCATTAATGGAACGTCCTTGAATAGTGAACGTACCTTCTACCACCGCTGCATCAGCCCCAACTTCCTCTCTGTTGAGAGCGAATACCTTGGCCTTCACTTGCGGCTTCGGTGCTCCACTCCCGGATGCTCCCGTGGTGTTAGCTCGGTTGGGCCCCAGGTTCTGAGCCGGGTTCCCTTGCCCGACTCGGTACAACTTAGGGTAGGTATTCCTTAGGTGGTTCGGGTCACCACAGTGGTAGCACTTTCTATCTCCACCCTTGGACCAGCAATTTCTCTCGGTGTGGCCTTTCTTCCCACACTGCTTGCATGTTGGGAGATTCAGCGCAGGTCCAGCTGATGCTGTCCGGGCTTGCTTTCCCCGGTTCTGCCATTGATGGTTGGCAGGGCACTTGCGAGGTTGCGGCCTCGGGAAATGTCCCTGCGGCTGTCCCGGTGGTTGGAAAGGCTTGGCCGCCATCCTGCTGCGGTCCTCATTCTCCGTGCGAGTAGCCGCGTCCACTGCCCCCGAGTAAGTTGTCGATGGGGCAGGTGCCAATGCTCTCCTCAGTTCCGGTCTTAGCCCTTTGACAAATTGACTCGTCTGGTTCTGCTCGGTGCCGACCAATCTTCGGCAATATTTTGACAATTGCGTGAATCGCGCCGCATATTGAGCCACTGACATGCTCCCCTGCCTCAGATTCTAAAATTCGTCCTCCCGCGTCTCCACAATCCACTGTGGGATGTACTCAGCCCTGAAGGCCTCAACGAAGTTGGACCATGCATATTCTTGCTCATCCACCACCCAGTCCTCTTGGACCCGCTGCCACCATGCTCGAGCTGGTCCTCTCAACCGAAAAGCTGCAAACTTCACCATCCGCTCCTCCGAGTACTGGAGCGTTGCGAAGATGCCCTCCATTTGCTCGACCTATTGCTCGGCCTTTTGATCTTGTTCGGCTTCACCCATAAAGATGGGCGGTTGGAATTTCAAGAACTTCTCTAACGCCTCGTCTTCCCCTCTAGGGTTCCTCCGCTCGACCAAAGTCTGAAGAATCTTGGCCACCTTACCGAGTGCCTGGCCCATTGACACATCAGCCGGGGCATCCGTCCCCATTCCCATCTCAGGATCACTTCGTCCATTACCCGGATTGGGTGATTGCATCTGCTCAATTCCAACTTTTGGTGCTACATGGTCTGCCTCCGGAGTTCTTCTGGCTGAAGGAGCTGCACGACGCTTGGGTGCCATTCTAAACCATACCCCAGATGTTAAGTGAATGCACTCAAGCATCAAATTATTTTAGTTGTGCATACATGCATGGTTAAGCGTGAGTAGAAAGAAATCATATGCAAACTTATTTAAAGAATTGCTCATAATTTTGATTTCAAAAGTTGACTTGCATAAATCCAAAATTGTGAACAGAACATAGAATTGAAAATCTTTGACAAACTAGTTCTCAAAAGACAGTAATTAAATAATCATCCAAGCAAAATATCTCCTAACTCTCTAATCCTCATCCGAACCCTCATCATCGGCCTCATACAACCAACCTCTAGTGTTCTTGGAAAAATCCACCCCATCCCTGCTAGCAAATCCCTCTATTGGTTCCTTCCCAGGGCACCTAGAGCTCTCACCGGGCTCAACTCGGCTGAAGGAAGGGATGAAGGAAGGCCTAGGTGGAGACTCATAGTCAATCTCCCCCGGGTCATCACTAGCTGCTGCTAAATCCACTTCAGGATTAGGAGGGTGGGGTTCAAGCACCACTAGCATCACTTCATCCTCACTGTCAGAGCTTATGTCTATCACCAGGATTGGAGGTGGCTCTAGGATCTGGACCTCGTCCTCACTGCTATCCTCCATAAGGTCAAGCTCATCATCACTGTTATCCTCCATAGGGATAACCCCAACATCATTGTTATCCTCTATAGGGACAACTGGCTGAGGGGCAGGCTGGGGAACTGGAAGGTCCTCCTGGTCTAGAGAGTAAGGTGGGTGCCACTGCTGCCCTTTCCCTGCTGTCCTAAGCAGTCTAACCATCCCACAGCATCAATAAGATAGGTTAGATAAGATTTAAACTTAAATAAATAAAATATATATCATGAATATATGCCTATAAACTAGTCTCTGATACCACTTGTAACACCCCGAAGCCAAGGCCCGCCAGGGCCGGGGATGTCGCCCCATCCAAAAGACAAGGGGTCTTTATAACTAGATCACACAAATAAAATGGCTGAAATAAAATAATACTTTAACTTAAAAATTTATTACAACCCAAAATACTCCAAGAGTAAATCCATGAAACTCCAAAACAAAAATCATAAATAAAATTATCCACTCTCGTCTCCCCAAAGCAATACATAAAATCAAAAAACACATTCTCTTCCAAGGCAGATATTACTAGCTACTCGACCCCACAGCAGGATCAACCTAAAATCATGATAAAAAGGTAATGAGACAGAAATCTCAGTAAGTCCGTGTGTGCTTTGGGTGTTTAGTGAAAACAGTTCGTGGATGCAAAGTGTGAAACTTTTATAAGAGAAATGTTGGCAAGCATCAAACATTAGTCAAAAGCAAGAGTGGTGTTTTGGCTTATCTAGCTGCACATAAGTAATGAAATCAACCACTCGAAAGAAAGGGATATGGGTTACCACACGTTGGGCCCTATAACCGGTCAGAATGCCGACACTTTATGCAGACTGACAAAAGTAGGTGATCGGCCTACTGGGCAAGATACTCCTCCTTCTCTATACCCAAATAACAACTGGGTGTCCGTTCCGGCAAAACACAGTCACTTGACTGAAAACAAACTGCTAGCTCGGACAGGCACGACTCACTGGACTGACATCTTATCCGGGAAGGACTCACCCCTCAGAGGTGGCCACCTGCTGAGAGACTTACCCTAACCCTTCAAAGACTAGTCCTAATAGTCCCCCCCTATTGAGTACTCAACGACGTTTCCCACTTGGGATAAAATGAACGAAGCATTGCTCTTCATGAAAATAGCAATTTGAGGGTTTCCAAAGTTTTGGGAGAAATCAGTTTTGGTAAGAGTTTTAAGTTTGGAAAATCTACTCATTAGCTTTTAAATAATTTAAGTGTTGGAAAGAAGAACGAATTCAACCCTCAATTGCCTTCAGATAAACGAGTGTCCATACACTCCACATTTAGCTTGCCATAAGAAAAATATTTTTCACATCGATAGGTTTTAGGCAGGAGCTTACCTGATTCTTGCTCACAACAACAAGGTCTCGAATAGCTGACCTAACCCCACATGGGTAAATACAAATCTTAATCAATTTCAAGTCACAAACCACTTCCTCAATTTTAAATCAATTCAATTCACTACTACCATGATCCTAGTGTCCCAAACTTTAAGATAAAATAATAACTAAATAGGTTTATAAGCTAAGTTTAATTTGTTATTTAAAATAATTAATGGTTTGGGAAATAAATTCTAATAAGCTGAAAGTTTAAACCTTGTTAGGAAAAATTTAGAGTTTATTTGATCAAGAGTCATAGATGGTACTAGGTAAAATAGTGATTTAATGATAGTTTAGTTGTTAGAAAATAATTGACAGCTAAAACTAGTTGAGATTAAATTTAATAAGCCTTTCTTGGAAAATAATAAGCAAATCCTTAAGGGTTTTGATTTAGTAAATATTTTACTAATTATGAATCATTCTCATGAAGCTTTAATTGATCTCTTTATTTTAAATAATATTTATTTATTTTATTTTCTAGCAAAATTATTATTTATTTGACTAAAATATCCTTTATATATATAATAATTCCAAATCTACCCTTCCTAGGGTTTTTCAAAAATACTAGCAATATTATTTTATTGAGTATTTTATGCATAAAGTGAAAATTAGTGTTAGGGACAACTAGATCATGATCAAATTCCTATGGCCATCCTCAATCAAGAACATACACAATCCTTCAATTCATTAAATCATCCAAATCTTGCATATAGGCATAGATCTAAATTTATTAAGACATGATTTAACTTTTACTAGCATAAACATGATCATGGCTTCAATATTCTAGTCATGCATATAACTCCTATTCACCAAAGGTGACATAATCTCTAGCATACTTCATCATACATACTACCTATGTCATGCATCAAACTCAATTCCACATACCACCAACCAATATAATCCTTCCATGCATAAATCACATCTCCTTCACTATCATACATGTACTCATGCTTCAATCATCAACAACACATACTCAATCCCCAATCGCCATTCATCTTTTAACAACATCATCCTAGAGACATGATTCTAGAGTTTAAAAGAAAGATTGAAGGTACTTACTTGGTTGATGAATGCTTTGAAGGAGTTTAGAGTAGATCCCAACTTCTAGATGGCTAACCTTGTCCAAGAGAGATGGCGAGAACAAGATTATGGAGGGAGAAGTCATCCGGCCAAAGAAGAGTGATTTCGGCCATGAGAGAGAGATAGAGAGAGAGAGAGAGAGAAGAAATCATTAGTATGTTTATTCACATAGGTTCTCATTAGAGATCAAGGTTAGAGAAGATGAGGTTGCTAGAATAAGTTTACCTTGATTGTGTTCTTGTCCTTCACAAAAATTTCTGGTTTTGATCCGAAGTAGCAAGATGATTCGTGGAGATTGATGTTAAGAATGGTGTTGATGGATTCACAGAAATGAGTAGACTAAATCTATAGATTTTCGTGAGGGGTTGAAGTGGTTTGAAGGTGTATTAGGTGAAAGCAAGTAGTAGGTGTTCTTGGTGTAGTGTGTGTTCTTGGTGGCTGAAGGAAAAACTGAGAGAATAGATGTTGTAGCTGCCGAAATTCTGTAGGGTTTAGGAGGATGTTTTCTCTTATTTGAGAGAGAAAAGGAAAGGTTTGTTGTTACAATCTTGGTAGAATATTTTTAGGAAGTGATTTTGGAAACTAAATATTCTAAGAATATCTTGATTGTTTGGACAGCTTTGAAAGTCTACTATGGCCGACTGGTTGAGCAGCTGTTCTGAGGAATTAAAGCTGGTTCAAGGTAGCTTATGATGGCTGAAATTAAGGTGCACAATGGTGAAGAAGATGTCTGGTCAATGGGGTAAGATTTTTTGGAAAGTTGTTAAACAAGATGCTGAAATTTTGGAAACCAATCAAGCTAAATTGCAGGGATTTGTTGGAGAGATTTTCGGACAGCCATTGCTGCCTTTCGTCCAGAAGCTTGAGGAAAATAATGGAGCTCTATTAATGGAGGTTTAAGGAAGGTTTTTACAGAAGTAGGTTGGTGTTTCGGCTGGAAGGGAAATAGGAAACAAAGCTGGAAGTTTGACTGCCCAGAATTTCGCTGAACAAAAATTTCTGGACAGATTTTCGGCTGCCACTTCCAGCGAATTTGTAGAGAGTTTGAAGGGAGATTTCTGGGGTATTCAAGGCTGGTTTCCAGCCTTCTTTCCTTGAGGAAAAACATGGCTAAGGTGCTGCACAAAATCTGGAAAAAAACAGCTTGGTTTTGAACCTCCAAAGCTGCGATTTTGCCCAGAATTTTCACTGGTTTTGTACAGCCCCTGAGTAGTCCGAAAATGGTAGAAATAATTCATGTTTCAAGCTGAACTTAAGGCCATTTTTCTGGTAGCATTTGGGAGGGAAAGTTAGCTAAGAAGCTCGACATTTTGAAGGTACAACAAGGTGGAAAATTTCAGCTCATTCCACGAAGGAAGATGAACTAGTCTAGGATGAAATTTCAGCAAGCTCACTAGAGGGATTTTTCCTCTTGGAACTTCCCACAACTCTTCCATATTTTCAGACTATAAGAAGTCTTTTACCAAGACACTTTGATCCTAAAAGACCTCAACACTTTATTGAATTTTCTGGAAAGAAAAAGGCTAGAACATCTTAATCAAACTAAGGAGTTGAGAATTGAGGAAAATCAAAGATCAAGGAAAAAATGAATTTCCCTTTAAGAATTTCGAGTAGAGTAAAGGAGTGGAATGAGATTACTCCTATCATGTCTTTCCTAGGACATCATCACTCCTTGCTCTAGGCCCTTAGGGCCGAAACCAATTTCCCCCAAGCAAAAATAAAATTTTATCTAGCTAAAGCTTCTATGATGGAATTTGAACCCAAGACCTCAAGAATTAATTCTAAGGCTCTAATCACTAAACCACAACAACTCTTGTTGGTATTTCCACTAGAAAAATTATTTTCTATTCAATCCACAATCTATCTCCCTATTTTCACCTCGGGCAAAAATTACCATTTTGCCCCTCTCACACAATACTCACCAACAAGACTTCAAGACAATAAAAATCAAATCCAAAGTACATAGAAATCATTTGAAAATATATTTAATTATGAAATAAAGTATGACATGCATCCCAACCCCTTACTCTAAGGTTGGTTTTGACCGGGGTTTCACAAAAGTACTTACTATTTTTTATTGGTCGTGGATTAACCAACATTGGGACGGGTTGCACTGGAACTTCTTGTGTTTGAAGGGGAGAAGGAGGCGCTGCTATTTAATTGGGACTCCCCCCAATCTTCTACTCCTACGCGTTAAGTATCTCCAAGCTTCTTTTCTTCGTCTTCCGAAATATGACTCTATCTTGCTGTAGGCGTTAGCTTCGTGAGAGCTTCTTTCTTGGATAAAATCACTCTACCAGAGGGAAGGAAGAGAAAGAACATGAAAGAGAAAATAAGAGGAGGTGGCACATTCTCAAAAATTAATTACACAATGCCTAGTTTTTTTTCTCCTACATATTTCTGCTAGCCTTAGGGCTTCCAAAGCCCTAATGGCCGAAATCACCAAACCTAATTGGGCTAGGTGCTGTGCTAAAAAAACAGCGCAAGACTAGCCCAATTTTTTTAATTAATTAATTATTTTTTTGGGCCTCATTAAATACTCAAGACTAATTAATTAATTCTAATTGGACTCTTAATATATGTCAATATATATCAGCCCAATTAATTATTTTATTCAAGCCCAATTCTCTAAATTAATTAATTGTTTTTTCTGGACCTTATTAAAACCCAAGACTAATTAATTAATTTTAATTAGACTTTTAGAATAAATTTTATTTCTCTTCTAAATAATTATCCATTAAGCCCATATTGTGTCCAAACAACACCAAGGTAACTTAAGCTACTCCGGGGACCAAGAGAGATATTATTCACGGCTATTAAAATGACCAAAATCCCTTACTATTAAATAGTTGTATTTTATCATTTTAAATATTGTCACTTATCACTATATAGAAATATTGACCCCAAAAATAATATCGCTAAAGTAATATCTCCGACGTACAGGTGAAATGACGAAAATACTCTATGTAACACCCATTAATGAGATAGGATAAATGTACTAACATGCATATTAAAGACATCTACCATCCTTAGATCTCTAGTCCAATAATCTATGACTCACTCGAATGTACTTGCTTATCATTGGAAGCTACCCAAAAGTACACATTCTATAGTCACGTTCCTAGGGCCCTGGATCATTAGATTATCCTAGACAATCTCAAGGGGATGATTTAACTTCACTAAGTGAAGCAAAGAAAATTTGTTGCATAAGTCCGTCTTAACTAACTAGAGTAATACACCCAACAAACAAGGATTTTGATCTCACAAAGGAAATCTCAGCCAACATATATCAAAGTATAAAACTATAGCTTTACCATACCACAAACTCACACTCAAGTATGAAGGTATCCATCCACACATAGTAGTAATAGTCTGGTCTCTATAATTATAGTACTTTAAGAGAGACCATTATTACAGGTCCAATTCTACGTATTCGAAATATACTTATGCCTATGATGTGAATAAACTACTCACTAATTCAAGGTAAACCATTCTTCATTGAAAATCATGGCATAATAGTCTTACCTTGATAAAATGCCTAGTTCCATCAAGTGACTAAGAACTCAATTTTACTTGTATGATAAGTACCCATGGTCTATACTTTACTCTGAAGAACAACTTAAAACATAGACCATTACTTTGTCATACATGGACCTTTAAATGTGTAATAATATAAGAAACAAACTAAATTGAATGAATAAACATCTTATTACAATATATTGATATAGAATGCATAGTCTTTGAGGGCATACTTTTCAACAATCTCCCACTTGCGCTACAATGACTAAGAAAGTTCATAAGTGCCTACCCCTATGACATCTAAGTGTCTGCGAAATACTTTTTCAGTCAAAGGTTTGGTAAAGGGTTCTACCGGATTGTTGACATAAGAAATCTAGTCAACCTCAATCTGTTGTTTCTGGATGAACTCTCAAACGAGGTGATATTTCCTCTCTATGTGTTTGCCCTTCCTATGGTTTCGAGGTTCTTTGCATTGTGACACTACTCTAGAGTTGTCACAATAAATGGTGACATGCCTATCCATGTGTGGTACTACTCTATGTTTTATGAGGAACTTCCACAGCCACACAGCTTCTTTAAAAGCTTCTGAAGCAGCAACGTACTTAACTTCCATGGTAGAATCAGCAATGCAAGATTACTTGATACTTCTCCATGAAATTGCTCCTCCAGACAAAGTGAAGATATATCCACTAGTAAATTTTCTTTCATCTTTATCCGCCTAGAAGTCTAAGTCTATATAACCAGTAGGAACTAAATCATCAGCATGATATACAAGCATATAATCTCTCATTTCCTTGAGATATTTGAGTATATGCTTTACAGCTTGCCAGTGAGCTTTCTTTAGGTTTGACTGATATCTACTAACCATGCCTACTGCAAAATAGATATCTAGCCTAGTATAAAGTATAGCATACATGAAACTTCCCACAACCGAAGCATATGGGATCTGCTCATTTTCTACTTGTCTTCTTGTGTCTGAGGACACTGCTTGGAAGATAAGCATAATCCATGTCTAAAGGGTAAAATGGTCCCTTTACATTGATGCATTCTATACTTGACTAAAATCTTGGCAATGTAAGCAGATTGGGATAAACCTAACATTCTTTGCTTCATATCTCTAATAAGCTTAATACCTAGAATGTAGCTAGCTTTTCCCATATCTTTCATGCTAAATTGACTAAATTACTCCATAAAATATCAAACACATAAATCACATAAATTTCATAAAAATGGCGCAAATTTATCAAATAAAATATGATGCTAGGCTATGCATGACTTTCCCTATTAACTAATGGTGGTTTAAAACTGGGTATTACATCATCTCTCGCTTAAGAAAATTTTGTTCCGAAATTCAGAGCATTATACCTTTAGAGCAAATTTGGATATTAACTCATCACCCAATCTTTAGTTTCCCATGCTGCATCCTAAGTGCCATGATAATCCCACAAAATCTTCACCATAAGTATCTGTTTATTCCTCAACATTTTGACATTCTGATCCAAAACCTTAATCGGTTTCTTAACGTAGCTCAAATCAGGCTGTAGAATCAATGGCTCCTCGTTCAATATATGATCTAGGTTAGGGTTGCATTTCTTCAACTGAGAAACATGGAATACATCATGAATTCCTACTAACCCTTCCGGCAACTCTAATCGATATGCTATAAGTCCAATCTTCTTGATCACCAGAAATGGTCCTAAATATCTAGGACCCAACTTTCTCCCTTTGGGATGCTTCCGAATCCCCTTGCTGGGTGTTATCTTCAAAAAAGTCTGATCCCCCACTTGAAACTCTAGTTTTCTTCTTCTATTGTCCATATAATTTTTCTATCGGCTTTGTGCAGCCTTCAGTCTTTCCATTATCATCTTCACTTTATCTGCCATCTCTTCAATGTTTACCTCCCCAAACTTACTGATTTGTCCATTCTCAGTCTAACTCCAGTACAACAGTTCTTGCCACTTCCGTCCATATAGCGCTTCATAGGGTGCCATTCCAATCGACGCTTGATGATTGTTGTTGTATGCTAGCTCAGCATAAGGTATACAATCTAACCACTTATCTCTAAAATCCAATACACAAACCCTAAGCATATCCTCTAATTTCTGGATAACTCTTTTAGATTGTCCATCAGTCTGCAAATAAGCAGAAGTACTGAGATTCAGAGTCGTTCCCATTGACTCTTGAAACTTCGTCCAAAATCTTGAAGTAAACCTGGGATCCCTATCGGATATGAAACTCAAAGGTATACCTTGCAATCTAACCACTTCCCGAATATAAGTCTTAGCCAACTTCTCCTTAGAATCCTTAACATTTACCGAGGTCAAATGAGCAGTCTTGGTCAATCTGTCAACTATTATCCAAACGGCATCTTTCAAAGTTTTCGACATAGGTAGTTCGGTAACAAAATCCATTGTCACTTCTTGCCACTTCCACTCTGGAATAGGCAGCGGTTGTAGTAATCCAACTGCTTTCTTATGCTCCGCCTTTACTTTCTGACAAGTTAGACAAGTAGAGATGTATTGCGCTACATCCTTCTTTGGGCACGGGACGTGACATTTGGTATCAGAGCAGGTAACCAGCTCCGGTATAGAAACTAAGTACTACACCGTGCGCGGTGGGAGCTACCTCTAGAATCCTATGGTGTCTGGTTGGTCATGGGTTTGGCCCCTAAGGTATAGGCCCAGCGAGGACACTTGAGCCTAAAGGAGGGGTGAATGTGATACCCCAATCCCACATGGGATTAGGATGAGAAGTGTGAATAGTATATAAGAATGGGCCTAAGTATTCATTGTCAACTTGGGATATCCATTTTGGCCCAGCGAGGACGGCGGCCAAGTAGTTGACCGTAGGTGCTACCAGGCCCATAGTCGCGCTCCCGGGTTCGCAACTATGGCATGCTCAATTATCTCTTAACCTAGCTATGTTAGGCTCCTTAACCATTGTTGTAGCTCACCATATGTATTCCATGCCCCCTTATCCATATCTATCTAATGACTATGGTACACAACTGTCGTTGTTCACACATCACATGTAGATTGGTGGATTTCTCATAGTTGGGGCTGCTGCGCATGCAGCCATTTTTATGGAAAGAGACTATAATCCAACTACTCGATACAACGATCTATTAGATCGTGTCAGCCACCAGTAGGTCTTCTTCAAGTCTTAGTACATCTTCACTTCTCCAAGATAAATAGTATACTTGCTCATGTAAGCCTCATCCATTATCTTCTTCCTTAATACTTGGTCATCCGATACACATATCTATTCTCGAAAATATAATACTCCAGTTTCATTTGTTCGAATTCCTTATTTCCCTTTTTGATCTCCTTTAGTTTAAAAGTTTGAAAGTCTTGGTTGCTTCACTGCATCTCACCAATCTCTTGCCTTAATTCTGGCTCCAACTTCAAGTTGCACAAGCTGATCTTTCTTTCTTTTACTTTTGACTTTCACTCCAAGAGTTCTTTTATGACTTGAACTTCTTGCACCCTCATGCTAGTCATTCTCACCATTCGACTCAGAATGTCAGCTACCATGTTAGCCTTCCCTGGATGGTCGTTAATTGGATATTTATATTTCTCCAAAAACTCCATCCATCTCCGCTGTCTTAGATTTAAGTCTTTTTGCATGAAGATATACTTCAAACTCTTATGGTCCGTAAAGACTTCATACTCCACTCCATATAAGTAGTGTCACCACTTCTTTAAGGCAAACACTATCGCAGCTAACTCCAAGTCATGCGTTGGATAGTTAACATCGTGCGGCTTCAGCTTCCTCATTGCATAGGCGATAACTTTCTTATCTTACATCAACACTGCCCCTAGTCCTTCCTTAGAGGCGTCCATGTACAAGGAATAAAGTTTACCTTCCTCAGGTAAACTCAATATCGGCGTAGTCATCAATCTCCTCTTAAGCTCTTGAAAGCTTTTTTCACACTTATTACTCCAGATGTATGACATATCCTTTTTTAACAGTCAGGTCATCAATGTAGCCAGTGTAGAAAAGTTCTTGATAAAATGACAGTAGTATCCAATCAATTTAAGGAAACTCCTAATCTCGATTACACTCTCCGGTTGTTTCCAATTAGAGACAGCTTCGACATTTGCTGGATCCACCTTAATGCCATCTTCAGATATTACATGACCAAGAAATACCACTGAATCTAACCACAACTCACATTTGCTAAATTTAGCATAGAGCTTATGCCCTCTTAACTTCTCCAGCACCAATTTCAAATGCTCGGCATGTTCCTCTGGACTATTAAAGTAGATCAAAATATCATTGATAAATACCACTATGAACTTGTCTAAGTACGGCTAGAAAACTCTATGCATAAGGTCTATAAAAACAGCAAGTGCATTAGTTACTCCAAACGGCATTACTACAAACTCGTAGTGCCTATATCTAATGTTGAAGGCTATTTTGGGAATATCCTCCTCCTTCATTTGCATTTGGTAATAACCTTGCCGGAGGTCTAATTTAGAGAAGTAACAAGAACCTTGCAACTGATTGAACAACTAATCAATTAGAGGCAAAAGGGTACTTGTTCTTGATCATGAGATTATTCAACCCTCTATAGTCTATACACAACCTCAACGTCCCATCTTTCTTCTTTATGAACAACATCGGGACTCCCTAAGGCAAAATACTTGGTCTTATATACTCTTGCTTAACCAATTCCTCCAATTGTTCCTTCAACTCCTTCAATTCTGCAGGCGCCATCCGATAGGGAGTCTTCAGTACCAGCTTAACTCCAGGAATTAGATCAATAGTGAACTCAACTTCCTGTGGAGGTGGAAGAGAAGTGAGTTCAATTGGGAATACATCTATAAAGTCCTTCACCACCTCAGTGCTTTTCATGGTACATTGATCCTTTGGCTTAATAATTAAGTAAGCCAAATATCCTACACAACCTTTCTTCAGCATCTTCCGCGCCGTCGTTCCTGCTATCAGGAATTTTAACTCTTTCACCTTTTTCTCGCTAAACTCTAGTACATCACATCCAGGTCTAACGAACTCCACCATCTTGATCTTGCAATCCACTCTTGCTCCATGTTTCGCTAACCAATTCATACCCAAAATTAGATTGTAGTTATCGATATGTAGGATTATGAGATCCGCCTTCAAAATCTCCTTCCCGACTATAATATCACACCCTTGCACTACCCTACTCGCATCTTTTTGCCTTCCCAAAGGTGTACTTACTAACATGGTATAAGGCAATTCTACGTCTTGATGCCATCTACTACCATTTGTACCCATTACAAGAATGATCAGGGGAAAAGTCCATGACATGTAATTGAGTAGCTTATAGATTTAAAATAGCTTGCAATTCGATGGAAAATAAATTTCGCAAATAATACTCCAAATAGAATACAGAAATCAATAAAATCATGCTTTTATTAACCAAATCCAACTTGGTACAAAATAACGAAGTATCGTACTAGGTATTCCTTTTATTCGGGCTAAACAAAATTCGAAGCAAAGAATAAATTCTACATCAAATAAATAAATGAACATCTCTTCATAAAAATAAAAGAATAAGCACTAAAGGTCCTATAACCCTAAGCATAACTAGAGTCGCTGGAATCCTCGAAAGCCTTAGAAGAACAAATTCTGCATCAAATAAATAAACAAACACCTCTTCATAAAAATAAAAGAATAAGCACTAAAGGTCCTACAACCCTAAGCATAACTAGAGTCGTTGGAATCCTCGAAAGTCTTAGAAGAAGGTTCCACTAGCCATCCTGCACTGGTGTTGGGATGATCTATCATATAGTCTTCTGAAAAACCAAAAGATCTGTGCTTCTTCCTAGGCCGACCCAACATGAACACTTCAGTATCCCTACCCCTTAGCTTGGCTCTCAACTCTACATCCCTAAGCTTTTCCATGGCTAACATTAATGCACTCTTAGGCCTCCCAGATTCTGACTCATAAGAATCACTTCCTAGAAGCGTCAAGATTTCTTCCTCTTTTGACAGGGTCACAGGTGTATCAATCCTATCCTCCTCCTCAATTACTTCTACTCCACCCTCACTCTCAAGCTCTCCTATCTCACTCTCAATCCCAAGTCCTCCTAGCTCATCCTCACTCTCATCTCCCATTACTCCTCCACCCCCTATCTCCCCCTCATTATCTCCTTCAGATTCTACCATATTCCCATTCTTCTCAAGTGCAGGCATCTCTAGTGAGGGATCTTCAAGTCCCTCCACTACTCCTAAGTCTTCCATCATAGATGACTCATGGTCTACCTCATCTTCTCTCAAGAACCATCCACCCTCAGGTTTTAGCTCTGAATCAGATGATGATGAATTCAGTATAGAAATGGGGCTAGATGTCTACCACTCGCGGGACCACAAATAAAAAGTCAGTCTCTGATCACAACTGTAGATCTTCTAGTCATCCTATAAATAAAATATAGAGAAGTCAGAACTAAATCTCAACTCCTAGTGTTCAAGCACTATTCAATAAATCTTAATTCCTAGGATTTAGGTACTATTCAATAAAATCAATTGTCTAAACCTAATCTCTGATACCACTTATAACACTCCACTACCTACGTACCCAAATAGGGCGGGGATGTAGCCCCGTCCAATGGGCCAGGAGTCTTCATAACGAGCTACAAAAGAAAAATGACTAAATAAAATAAAATAATAATCTTATTAGATCCGAAATTAAAACTTATACAAGTTTGAAATTTAAAAAATAACAATCGTCTCTAAAAAAATATACAGAGCAAAATAAAATAAACTGAACGATCATCTCTTATTCCTTCAACCTGTTCAATAAAAGCACTCTCCTAAAAACATGATATAAGAATGGTGTGAGGTTGACATCTCAGTAAGTCCCGTGTGTGCAAATTTCACATTTAAACATTTCGTGCATGCAAGTTTATCAAAACCACAAAATATGTTTGCAAGTCAATTTTTATCAATAAACAGTTATTGAGGGAAGTAATGCTCATCGTATTCGAAACAGTTCTCAATAATTTAACCACTCATCATTACCATTGATTTATAAAGTATGGATTAGCAATCATTCAATAATAATATCAAAGATCTATCATGATTACCATCATGTTAGTGTCCCAATGTAATCGTTCAATATTGGGCAGTGGGTAATTGATGTGTTCGAACTTGGGTATAAAAATCATACAATAACTAAGCACATTCCCATCAAGTTTAAATTAATACGTTTAACCCAAATCACATATATGAGCAAGTGTACTCATCATTAACAGAGTATAGGGTTCAAACAAGTGTTGATCCTCAAGGAACAAGTAGACATTAATCACCTTTCTTTCATTGTTTAATCGACTCAATAAAGTGAAAAACAAATCAAAAGAAATAAAATAAAAGAATATCAAAATAAAAATATATACATGTCAAGGATGGAGAAGTATATAACTCAAGTCATTGCTTAGACAAACATGATCTTAAAGAACTCAACCATTATCATAACTAATTATTCCCTTGGCATCATGAAGGATTAAGATGGACTCACTTCTTTTTCAATCCATGAATCCCTATCTACTAGGTAACTTAGTATCACATATTCTGTCTCAACCAGTTTTACCCAAAAGATGCATTAAACACAATCCTTGATTAAATTTTCATATTCTGACAAACTTAAAATGTGAAACTAACCAATGAATCCATATTCTGGCAGATATCAATTAACCTTTAATTACTAGTTCTTAGCAATTAACCCATTTTTTAAGCAAGTTAAAAAACAACAAATATGAAACTAATGAATTGAAACCACCATCGACCCCTTTTTCAAGCAAGTGAATGGACAGAAATAACCAATCAATCTCGTAACAGGCACAAGTAATTAAATACCAAGAATAACAATCAATTAATCAAAAGATCAAATAACTCTAAAAACCATGAGTGTCTAAACCAATGTCAAATTATAATAAAACAATTAAAATATCATTATTCAAGAAAAAGCAAACAAAGTAAAAGAAAGCACTCATAGACAAGCCTCATTCTTCTTCCTTTGAGGACCTTCTTGTACAACTCTCATTGAATTTGAAGAATTCCTTCTTTGATTGAGTGATTTCTATGATGATCAATGAATTCTCCTCTTTTCCCATGTGTTTTTCATCTCTTTATTGGCTTAGGCGGTGCCTAAACTCGTAAGTACAAAGTTCTTGGCCAAGTAGAAGTTGAAAGATACTAAAACTCCTCAGATTACCAAAAATCGCGTAGAAAAAATCAAGCACTGCCTTAGCTTCCGGGCACAGCTGGCGCCGCCTTGACTCTCGGAGCTGGCGCCGGTTGTGTTCTGCTTCTCTACTCGTTCACCGATTTTTCTCTAAAATTTGCACAATGTGTCCAGAATACAGCCGGCGTCGGTTCCAACTTCACAGCCGGCGCCGCCTTGGTTTTGTTCCGCTCTATTTCAACAATTTTTCCATCGCTTCGAAGTTCGTTTCAATAGTGCACGGCCGACGCTGGTTCTAGGGCCCTAGCCGGTGCCACCTCTCCTTTGTTTTGTGACATTTTTGTTTCATTTTACCCCAAAAATCTAAAATAATGATCAAAATACATTTTCAATGGTAAAATCTCAAATATGAAGGAATATGACTAGCTATTGAACAAAAAATATTACAAATAAATCTCAAATAACTAGGAAAAACATGACTAATTTAGCCCCTATCAGTAATCCGCCCACTAAGGTGAGTTACTCCTTCATCTCTATACCCAACACACTGGTTGTCCAACCCAAAAAAATAAAGGCCACATGGAGTAACATGCTAGCTTAGACTGGTCTGACTAAATAGTACTATCGCCTCTTTTAGTTGAGCTTATCTTCTGGAGGTGGCCTCCTGCCAGAAGACTCACTCTAACTTTTCAAGACTAGTACCACTAGCCTACTCCCGCTGAGTACTCAATGTTCACCATTTAGATGCAGAATCATTTCTCTTGTTTTCGCAACTATTGATTACCTTATCGTAGTAAAACATGGTTTTTACATCAAGCATTTCAAAACGTTTTAGTGATAAGAAAAAGGAAATTATTTTCAATTAAAAGTTGAGATTTGACAAAATCATTTAGAGAATAAAATATCCACGTTCTCAATCCAAGTATCAAAATACCACAATAATAATTTATCGTGTTCAACCAATGCTTCAATCATCATGCCAATCATCATATTAACACAATTTCATTATCATTGTACAAAAGACTTGCCAACATGTAATATTTAGTAAAACAGTTATACAGGGACTTATCTGAATATAACCAAAGCAATGCTTGCCTTCTCTTTCACTTTCTTCCTTATCTTGAATAATTGATTCTATAATTAGGATCCAAATGTTGTTCCACTATCGTCATGCATCATGAATTCCTATGATCATACTAATCTTCTAATTCATCCATGGTATCTAGATAGATTAATTCATTAAATCATCACTATAGCTTCCCATAATCATGTGTCTTATCAATATCATGCTTAAAATCAAATTAACTCATTTATGCCATGACTTTGAACATTCATCTACAAAAAATCTCACATAATGAACATTTTTGCTTCTAAAGATCTCATCTTTAATCACTATGCAATAGATCTAGATCATCATAGCATTATTTAACCATGCTTTACTCCATATACACTTAGTTCAAATATTGCACCATCAAACCTCATTAATTCTATCTATTCATGTTTTTCATGCAAGACTTCATGCGTAATAGCACCACTATAAAGTCAACCTTATCTAAATCAGATGAGTTAAGCCATAATTACCTCTTGACGGCACAACAAGAGCAAAGGTAGTGCCTTTGGTACTTAGTTGAATTTACTTTGGACGAAAGAGTTGTTTGGTGGCTCTTGGACCCTTGTTCGAAAATCTCTAATAATAAGGGACAAGAATCAGCCCCTTGATGGACAAAATTTAGAAGAACGGAAGAAGATTAATTGAATAAAAGTTGGTAGGGGTTGAAGGGTTACTCACCTTAGGTTTAGTTTTCACTTTTGGAGAGGATTGGAGGTTTAGTGGCAGCTGGAATTTTCCAGATTTAGGAAGTGTTTAGGGTTTTTTTGAGGGCTGGTTGATGAAGGAAATAGGTTAGGGTTGGATTTTTTAGTGTTCAGAATAGTTGCACCTTACTTTGGACTCTTGATCACAATAAGGAAAAAATAGCTTTTGGCCTTTCTTGATGTAGCCGATTTTGAGCAGTTCTTTTGGGATGGTTTTATAGTTGACTTCTAGTTGGCACGATGTCCCAAATATGGAGAGAAAAGGAGGAAAAGAAAGACTGAATTTTGGTCAAGCCTTGCGCGAAAAGAAAAAAAGAAAAATGAGGTCTTTTGTGTTTTGGTTTTAGTTAGGGGTGGCAATCGTGTCAACTTGAGATAATTACATTCGACAGGTTAACCCGAACATGACCTGATTAATAAACGTGTTGTGTCGTGTCAACCCATTTATTTTCGTGTCGTGTTCGTGTTATAGAACAAGTTGACACGATATAACACGATTAGACACAAAAATTAAATAGATAATTACTAAACTCATCAACCCGAATATCTACTAAACCTGTCAATCTGTGCACCATTACACAAAAAATTTTTAAAAATCAAATCAAACCATTTAAAATTTAAAAAACTAATAAAATAGCTCATAAAGTCGATAAATAACCAATAAAACAACAAACCATCTAACTAAATATCTAGAGATCTCAATAAATTCATAAGATTTAATCTTAAAAATCTAAACACATGTAGTTTTCCAATAAAATTGGATTGTTCAAGAAATTATTTTCTCTAACTAAAAGTCGTTGTAATAATAATATTATTATAGATACTAAATAATAATTAATTAAGAATGATTTATTTACCATATATCAAGTAAATAGCCACATTAACATCATTTATTTTCCTTAAGAGGTCTCATATAATTAAACAAAATTGACACACAAACAATTTAATTAATTCATATAATAAAATTTAATTTAATTAATTCATGTAAAAAAATTAAATTATCTAATTTTCTATAGTGAAATTTGTAGGGTATTACAAAAAGTATTAAATATAAGTATTAAAAAAAAGTTAAATAGGTTCGCGGGTTGAAACGAGTTGAACATGTTTATAACCTGAACAAGTTTAAAGTTAAACGAGTCGACCTATTTCGACCCGAACCTGAACTGTAATCCGCTATAACTGTGTCATTTTCGTATCGTGTTGGTGTGTCGTGTTCAATATTGCCACCCCTAGTTTTAGCTAAACAAGAGAGAATTTTGAGAGAAATGGAGCTGGGATTTTCGTGAGCTTGTATGTGTGCTCGTAAGGCTGAAACTAGGGTAAAGGATTGAGGAAAAATCTGGTTGGTTAATTAGCTAAAAAGATTTTGATTGATTAAAACTACTTAAGGTATGTTTCTCCTATAATTAGGGAATTTGAATGGAATTAAATATCCATCAAGGGTGGCGGGTAGGATTTGTATTTCTCCAAAAAATTCAAGTAATAAAAATGGAATATTAGTCCAAGAAATAATTTAGTTAATGTCCTAATTTATTTTAGACAAAAATAATTAATTAAGGAATAATTATATTTGGTGATAAAATCTAGTTATATAGAATAAAGCTGAATTTTCTTTTTCCTTAAATTCTAGTTTTTCAAAAGGAAACAAAACTTGGAGAAAATATTTATTTCCATTAAAGATTGGACAATATCTTTTCATTTCCAAATAAAACTCTTTAGGAAAAATCAATTTTGGAGAAACATTCCTTCTTTTAAAAATAGTAGCTATAATATAGTTTTCGAAACAAATGCTTCTATATTTTTCTTTCCATAATAAATCCTTAGAATAAGATCTTAAGAAAATTCTAGATGTTGAAATATTTAACTTTCTAAAAGATTAGAATAAAACATTAACTAAAGAATAATAGGATTTCAGTACTTCATTACATTCACAGATGATTTTAGCAAATATGGCTACTTGTATCTGATGAAACACAAATCTGAATCGTTCCAGAAATTCAAAGAATTTTAAAATAAAGTACAAAATCAACTTGGCAAAAGTATCAAAACACTTCGATCAGATCGAGGTGGTGAATACTTAAGTCACGAGTTTGACGAGCATCTTAAAAATTGTGGAATTATCTCCCAATTAACTCCACCTGGAACACCTCAATGGAATGGTGTATCTGCACGGAGAAATCGGACTTTTTTAGATATGGTTCAATCAATGATGAGTCAAACTGATCTTCCAATCTCCTTTTGGGGTTATGTCCTAGAGACTGCTGCATTCATACTAAATCGAGTTCCATCTAAATTGGTTGAGAAAATGCCATATGAGATATGGATTGGGAGACAATCTAGTTTGTCATTTCTCAAGATTTAGGGTTGTGAAGTTTATGTAAAGCGTTTATTATCTGATAAACTTACACCTAAATCAGATAAATGCATATTTGTGGGGTATCCTAAAGAAACTAAAGGATATCAATTTTATCTCCAAAAAGAAAATAGAGTAATTGTTGCTCGAAATGGATTCTTTCTTGAAAACGAATTTATTTCCAAAAGAATCAATGGGAGTAAAATACATCTTGATGAGATTCAAGAGCCACAATTAGTACCTGCACCAAATAATGAACCTCGATTAGATGGCTTACAAGTACAAGATGAGCCTACTTCTATAGAACAAGGATCTCGAAGATCTGATAGGGATCGTCAACAACCTGAGAGATATGGATTCTTCATCACTGACGATCACAATGTGGAGCTTATGGTTAATGATGAGCCCACTTCCTATCTAGAAGTCATTAAGAGTTCTGACTCTAGAAAATGGTTAGAGGCTATGAAGTCTGAAATGCAATCTATGAATGATAACCAAGTCTGGACTTTGGTTAATCCACCTAAAGGTTCAAAAACCATTGGGTGTAAATGGGTTTTCAAAAAGAAAATAGACATGGAGGGAAATGTGCATACTTACAAAGCACGACTGGTAGCAAAAGGTTATAGACAAACTCATGGTATAGACTATGATGAAACATTTTCACCAGTTGTAATGCTTAAATCTATTAGAATTCTTCTTGCCATAGCAGCATATTATGATTATGAGATTTGGAAAATGGATGTCAAAACCACGTTTCTCAATAGAAACTTACTTAAGGATGTGTACATGACATAACCTGAGGGTTTTGATGATCCTTTGAATTCTAATAAAGTGTGCAAGCTTTAAAGATCCATTTATGGATTGAAGCAAGCATCTCGAAGCTGGAATCTTCATTTTGATGAAGTAATTAAAGAATTTAACTTTATAAAAAATGAAGATGAGCCTTGTGTCTATAAGAAAACAAGTGGAAATGCAATAGTCTTTTTGGTACTTTATGTTGATGACATCTTACTCTTTGGAAATGACATCCCAACTCTACAAAGTGTAAAGACATGGTTGGAAAATTGTTTCTCAATGAAAGACTTAGGTGAAGCTGCCTATATTCTAGGTATAAGGATCTATAGAGATAGATCTAGAAAGCTAATTGGACTAAGTCAAAGTGCATACGTTGACAAGGTACTGAAAATGTTCAGTATGCAAGACTCTAAGAGAGGATTCTTGCCAATGTCACATGGCATTAAGCTCAACAAAACTCAAAGTCCTTCTACGAAGGATGAAGAAGAGCGCATGAACAAGATACCATACGCTTCCGCTATAGGGTCTACCATGTATGCCATGTTATGTACTCGACCCAATGTATCATATGCATTGAGCATGACGAGTAGGTTCCAGTCAAATTCTGGAGAGGCACACTGGACTGCTGTCAAGACCATACTGAAGTACTTAAGAAGAACTAAATATATGTTCTTAGTTTATGGAGGATAAGAAGGCGAAATAGTTGTAAATGGTTATACTGATACTAGTTTTCAGTCCGACATAGATGATTATAGATTGCAATCAGGTTTTCTATTTTGTTTGAATGGAGATGCTGTAAGCTGAAAAAGTTCAAAGCAAGACACCATGGCCGATTCTACTATAAAGCCGAGTATGTAACTGCCTCAGCTGCAGCTAAAGAAGCAGTTTGGATTAAAAAGTTCATTACAGAACTAGATGTAGTTCCTAGTATTGTGAACCCAGTGGATCTCTATTGTGACAACAATGGAGCCATTGCACAAGCTAAGGAACCAAGATCACATCAGCGATCCAAACATATACTTAGACGTTTTCATCTCATTTGAGAAATTATTGATAGAGGAGATGTCAAAGTATGCAAGGTATCAACTGATGATAATGTTGCGGATCCACCGATAAAGCCTCTCTCATCGTCTAAACATGATAGTCATGCTAGATCAATGGGATTACGACTTATGCCAAATTGGTCTTAGTGCAAGTGGGAGACTGTTAGGGATATGCCCTAGAGTCAATTTGTACTTATACTATTGTCGTTATATTTTATATAATAATATGAGGTTTTCCTTTTCATGAATAGTGCATTTTATTTTGTGGTCATCAAGTACGTGACTTGATAGTAAAACCCCGCAATGAATACAATGACTATTCTAAAACTGTCCCTGATCGATTATTATTATTGGAATAATAATAAATTAAGATTAGTATGTTTGTTACTTGATGGCTATGTTTTACTGGTCATGGATATTTGTAATATCAAGTCAAAACATAAATAAATGTTAGAGAACATTGTATTGGACATGACCCACTGTGAGAGTACTTCATGAAACATGTCATAAGTACTTTCTAGCCATAATGATATTAAAAGTCCTTCAACCTAAATTCATCATAGTTTCCTACTTGATAAGTTCTATATTTTGACGTTGTCTAAAGTTGTCTTTAACCAGATAATAAATTAGACTACTGTTGGATATAGAATAAATCAAGGAGAGGAATATGATTGATAGTGAAGGAATTTATCCCTCCCAATTATGGGAGAGATATCCATGGGCCCCTTGATAAGTTGGACTGTTAAAATGCATGGTCATGCTCAAATATATCAATCTAAAATATTGATATCATTTATTTGAACAGTCTACTATGAAATCAAGAAATAATTGATTAAGCTTAATAAGGATGACATGCTTCGTGCCTTATACTTAATCTGGATATCGTGTGACAAAAAGGACTAAATATAAAATGGTGGTTTGGTTCAAAGAGATCACTGATCTTCATTTAACCTGGATAGTTATAATGTTTTGCTAGAAACTGCTTATAATTTGTAGGCCATTTAAATATGATTTAGGCACACTACCAGTGTTAAATGAACATATAAGGTCACACAATAAGTGAACTTGTTAGGTTATTTTTCTGGTAACCAAATTCAATGAATTTGGAAATATGTCCACATTTGATGTATCTGGATAATATCCAGATTATAAGAATCTGACTCGATAAATTAATTATTTAAATTACCGAGATAATGACAAAATCTTACCATATCAGTTTTAATTTAATTTGAATTTAAATTAAAATATGATAAGATATTATCAGAATTGGACTCTAAGAGGTTCGAAGATTTTTTAAGAAAACTCTAGCCGTCTTCTCAAGAGCCCTGTTTTGTTGAAAATATTCGTGCCTCCATTCACCAAGAAAAAAAACCTCTCAAACTCTAGGCGCTAGCACTCTCAGGGTAATGAGTCAGTTCGCCGTGTGTATCTGATAGAGGACGTTCGCACACTGCAACGTCTGGTGATCGTTCGGGTTGCACGTACAATAGCATAATCAGAATTGAAAGATCTCGATTACGCCAAACAAAAAGATAATTCTGTAAACCTTTGATCTTCCTAATCGTTAACTTAGATCCTCAGAAAGGATTCGTGGATATTTTCTACGTTTAGGAATCCACGAATCTGAACAGGGGCCTAGTACATATCATAGCATACATAATAGATCCAATTGCCGAGGCATATAGAATTCTATTTATATGATCCGTTTCAACTTATGTCTTTAAAGACATCAATTTTGAAAGGCTTACCCCATAATACATAGGTAAGAATTCCTTTTTAGATTGATCCATCCTAAATCTCTTTAGCACTTTGTCTATGTATATAGATTGTCCAAAATCTAGCAACCTTTTTTTATCTATCTCTGTGGTTCCTTATTCCAAGAATATAGGTGCATCTCCAAGATCTTCCATGGAGAATTTCTTGGACAACCAAACTTTTATTGATTGAAGGACAGGTATATCATTTCTTATTAGTAATATGTCATCTATCATTTCTTGTTCTTTTTGTACACATAAGGTTCATTCATGTTTTTCATGAAACTAAACTCTTTGATTATTTTATTAAAATGAATGTTCCAACTCCTAGAAGTGCTTGAGTCCATAAATAGACCTTTGTAACTTGCATACTTTTGTACTATCATTGGATGTAAAATCCTTATGTTGTGTCATGTACATTTCTTCAGCTAGGTTTCTATTTAGGAAAGCTATTTTTACATCCATTTGTCAGACCTCATAGTCATAATAGGTGGCAAGTGCTAGGAGTATTCTTATGGGTTTCAGTATTGTAAGTAGTGAGAAAGTTTCATCATAGTCAATGACATACTATTGACGATAACCCTTAGCAACTAGTTGTGCCTTATAGGTAACTACATTACCATCTATATCAGTTTTCTTTTTAAAATCCATTTGCACCCTATATGTTTAATTCATTCAGGTGGATCAACCAAAGTCCATACTTGGTTGTCATACATAGAAGCCATCTCTGACTTTATGGCTTCAAGCTATTTGTCAGATTCTGAACTATTCAGAATATCCTTGTAAGTAGTAGACTCATCTTCATCTATGAGCAATATGTTATTATGGTCACTTATTAGAAATCCATATATCTCAGGTGCCATACGTATCCTATTCGACCTATGAGGTTCTTATGTTGACGATGATTTATCTATTCTCTCAATAGATGTGGGTTCAGACTGTTGATCTATATTTGTTTATTCTTCTTAAGCTTCACTAATTTTAATTTTACTCCCATTGTCCCCTTTAAGTATTTTCTCCTTCTCTACGAAAATTGCATATTTTGAAACAAACACTTTGTTTTCAGAGAGGAGATAAAAATAATACCTGAATGACTCTTTCGGATATCCCACAAGCAAACACCTATCAGACTTACTATTGAGTTTATCTGATTGTGGCCTTTTAACAAAGGCATGGTAACTATATATTCTCAAGTGAGATAACTTTAGTTTTTACCAAAGAATAGCTCTAATAGGGTAGTGTCAGCCATTTTTTACGGAACTTAGTTTAGAATATAAATAACAGTCTCTAGTGCATACCTCCAAAATAATTTTGGTAAGTTAGTAAAAGCTGTCATGGTCTGTACCATATATAGAAGGGTTCGATTCCTTCCCTCAAATACACCATTATGTTGAGGTGTATATGGTGGAGTTCACTGAGATAATATCCCATTATCTCTTAGATAACTTTGAAACTCTTGGTTTAAGTATTCACCTCCTCGATCAGATCTAAAAATTTTAATAATTTTGTCAAGTTATTTTTCTACTTTATTCTTAAAGTCTTTAAACTTGTCAAAGGCCTAAGATTTATATTTTAATAAAAGTAAATACCCATATCGTGAATAATCATCAATAAAGATTATGAAATAGTGATAACCTTCTCTTACTTGTATAGACATTAAGCCACATACATCAGTATGTAAAAGTTCTAATAACTCTTTAACCATTTCTCATTTTTCAAAAAAATGAGTTTCAGCTATTTTACCAAGTAAGCAAGATTCATATATGCCATATGATTTATAATTAAATGACCCTAAGTCACCAATGTTACATAACTTAAAAACATGATTCTCTTTTATATGTCCTAAACGATAATACTATAAGTAAGATGAGATTGAGTTATCTTTTCTTTATTTCTTGTTGTTTATATTGATAATTAGATCATTCATATCTAGAATATACAAACCATTTATCAAAGTCACATTTCCATATTGGACACCATTTAATGAAAAAGAGCAACTTTTATCCTTAAATATTAAATGAAAACCATTCATGTCCAAACAAGTGACTGAGATAATATTCTTAAGTAAAATAGGTACATAAAAACAATTTGTAAGTTTTACTAATCCAGAAAGTAAGTGTAGCTCATAAGTCCCCATGGCAAGTGCAACAATATTTGCTCTATTTGTAGCACATAAGTCCACATTACCCTTCTCAAGCCTTCTACTGTCCTTTAGTCTCTGTAAGTTATTACATAAATGAGATCCACATTCGGTATCCAATACCTATATCTTATTTCTAAAAATAGTATTAATCTCAATTATAAACATATCAGGAGTAGAAGTAGAAGTTCCTGCAAGCTTCTCTTTCTTTTTCTTTTCATTTACAGTCTCCGGATAGGCTTTACAGTTGTGCCTTCAATGGCCTATTTTGCCATAGTGATGACAAGGGCCTTTAGCAGCTGCCTCCTTCTTCTTTATGCCACTTTTAGGCTTAGTGGGAGCTTTCTTCTTCTTCTTAGAAACTTTCTTCTTAGAAGAGGAAGATTTTACCATTATGATTGCATTGGATTCCTTCTTTATGGAGGACTTTGCAGTCTTTAGCTAAGGTAGTGTAGCCTCAATCTTGTTTATCTGGTAGTTAATCACAAATTATGAAAAACTACTTGGCAAAGATTGCAGAATTAAATCGACACTTAATTCATGTCCCATTACAAAATCAAGTGTCCTAAGCTTCTCAATCAAACCCAATATTTTCAGCTCATGAGTGGCCACAGAAGTACCCTCAGCCATTTTAGAACGAAACAGTTGTTTTGAGATCTCATATCTCTCCGTTCTGGCTTATGCATCAAATAGCTCTTGAATATATAAAATAATAAGTAAGCATCCATATGCTCATGCTATTTTTCCAATTTCAGGGTCATTAACGTCAGCATCACACAGGATGTTGTGTCACTGTCCTCTTTGTGCTTCTTGTGGACAACATACTTATCAACATAAGTATCTTGAGTTGGTGGTGGTGGAATAGGAGCCTCTAGCACATAGAGCAACTTTTCTAATTTAAGAACGATTCTCAAGTTTCTATTCCAGTCCAAAAAATTTGACTCAATATGTTTGTTGGTTTCCAATATGCTACGTAAATTTAGGTTGGTCGACATAATGCAAATGACCTAGATATAAAGATAGAGATACCAGCAAAATGTATATGAACATGATATACAAGTAATTAGGTCTTTAATTAAACATATAATTATCTCACTATTTTACTTAAACCAATAGCCCCAACAATTTATTCGGGAAAGCCCGTTGGAAGCTTTCTTAGTAGACCAGTATCTAAATCCCTTAAGAATGACCTTAGGTTTGTCCAACAAACCACTCTTAAGTTCAATGATAGGCATCTAATACTAATTACATCAAATTTAATTGTCAGATCACTGGGTGATTAACATCTCTTAATTTTAAACCCTTTAAGCTAGCTCAATCTTACCTCTAATTTTCTTTATACTTGAGTTAACCCAACTGGAATAAAGAAATTAGTTAAACCCAATCCATTAATTAGGAATTTAAATTCCATAGCCTGAACATATTCGATGTCAATTAGGCTTGGGTTAATCCAACAACCTGGTCTCAAAAGAGAGCTCTCGTTCATACTATATTAATGGAAGGTATTATGTTTAATATTAATTGAGGGATTTATTATATTAGTGGTCTTATACATTTGGCGTGCATAAATATCAATACTTTAACACAATTGTAATAGACTCGATTACATTGCTTGGTTATGAATTTTTCTAGATTAATTTTCTTAAGCTAAGAAAGAAATTAATTTTGGTCAAACCTATATGTTCATGCATATTTTGAGAAGAAAGTCTTACTATCTTCTTGCTTCGCCTTGATTGCCATCTCCATAAATTTGAAAAATAATTTCTAATCCTATTTAACATATGTAATCTAATTACAAAAATTTCTAATGAAGAAACATTGAGTTACATTCGAGGAAAAATAGATAAGAAGAGAAATTACAAGAGAATTATAGAAAAATGTAGGATACGCAAGTCCTATTTATTCAAAACAAAGTAGTAAAAAAATGCATGACACAATATCAGTTAATCAAAATTAATTGGTGTAAGTTCATAACCAAGACAACATGCCAAAACCATGCTTAAAATAAATTAAGCAAAATAAATAAATATGAAATATAAATTTCCAAAATCATTATTTTGGAAAAATAATAAAGTTAGTCCCAAAATAAAATTTAAGGAAAAACTTGAGGTCATTTTGAAAGTTTGAAAATTATTTTAGTGGGTTAAAGAAAGAAAAAAACTGTTATGAATATATTAATGGAAGCTCCACTAATTAGTGAAAGCTCTACTAATTATGGATTTATGTGAACTATTAGGGAATTAGTGGAAGCTCCACTAATTATGGATTTTTATGGATGTCCACCATTTAGTGGAGACACCACTAATTAAGATTAGTGCAAGATGATGTATTCCACTAATTAAGAGCTCTATAAATAGAGTTATTCTCTAAGCTTGAAATACACCATCATTTTGTGAAAAAATTGTGAGAAAAAGAAATAGAGAAGTTTGAAAAAATTCTTGTGCAAAAAATAGTTAGAGTTTTCTTAGTGTATAGTGTGTATATTTTATTCTAACACTATCCAAATTTTATAACACGTTATTAGCACGAGTCTCTGCCGTTATCAAAGTCAGAAGACATGTACGCATTTATTGATCCTTATGACTAACCTTACTAAATTCGAATTTGTAGCTCTTAATATTTCTGGAAATATTATATGTCATGGATTCTCGATACAGAAATGTATCTAAACGCTGAAAAAAAAGATTTGACCACTTGAAGATGGTCGTACTACCAAGTGCACGGTATAAATGATTGCACCTAAAGTTGCAAGATTTTAAAATCGTGAATGAATATAGCTCCGCGATGTATAAAATTACATCTCAGTTAAAATTATGCAGAGAAAAAATATATTGGAGAAGACATTCTCCACCTTTCATGTCTCGAATATTGTCCTACAGTAACAATATCGAGAAAAATGGTATACACAGATTTACTTACTGCCCTCCTCATTGTGAAAAAAAATGAGTTATTATTGAGAAATCATGAAGCCAGACTAATTGGCTCAACAGCACTCCCAGAAGTGAATGTTGTTGGCTCCAACAGAAGCCATCGTTATAGTCGTAGTTGTGGCAATGGCCGTAGTTATAGTCATAGACACACTCGATATTTCTCTTAGCACAGAGAAACAATGGCCACCTGAAGTGGAACAGAAAAGATAATAAGGGAAAATGATATTTCCATTAATAATAAGCATCACATCTTGAGATGTTACATTCGGATGTCAATATATATTCCTGCTAACAGTTAAAAAAAAAAATCTATCTCGTCTTAATCATAAGTCTGGTGTTCACTTGCATTTCTTTCATTCATCTCACTGGTGTTCACATGAATTTGAGGATGCATGCTTGTAGTTGCTCTTTTTCAATAGAGCTGACAAATTTATGATGAATGTTTGTAGTTGTTCTTTTTCCATGTTGGCTTTAGAGGAAGACAAATAGGTAGCAATTATGGATTTCAGTTCCTCTTCTTCGGCATCCTTCTCCTCTTCCTTCTCCCTTGGGCCAATATCTAGACTAGTAGCAGAATTAGCCGTGAAGTTACTGCGCAATGAGTCTTGGGATTTTCTCATCCCCTTAAGTTTTTTATTATATTTGGCCTTGAAGTATGCTTGTCTCAATTTCTGTGTTTGATCTGTCAACCGCATATCATGACTTTCTTCCATTAACTTCTTCTCACGTTACAGTATCTCAATGGCTTCTCTTAACTTCTTCTCAGCCATATGTCCTCCTTCGTCTTTAACTCGCTCTTGTAAATCGAAGTGATATCATTAGTGGAGATACATTCATTTCAATTATTATTTACTTACAAATCTTTCATAGTTTCATACTTGCAAAATACAAGTGTGTGTGTGAGAGAAAACCTGAACATTCTTGATTAGGGTCTCCAAGCTTATCAACTTCCTGTGAGGCCATCGACGAATTCCCAACTCCCTATATCTGTTCTTGAGAGGGGCTAAGCCAATATTCAATTCTTTGGTTGTGCTATTGATTGGAAGGTAAAAGTATTGCGAAATGGTTTCGTTTGATAGTATCTTGGAGCTATTTCCCTTCTCCTCTCTCTGCCTCCTAATCCTCTTCTTCTCCATAGGAATTTTATCTGCAATAATATCTTGAACTTCGATATTATGCATTTCATGGGTCCTCACTCCGAATTCGTTGCCAAGACCACTCATTATTTTTCCTAGAAAAGGAAAAACAATATCAGTAAAGGTAATACCATGCAAAATCCATGTTTGAATGTATGATAACCTAGAACCATATTCTGGCTTTGTTCAAAATCCATTAGGGAGTAGAAATGATCATGCACAAGCATATCATCATTTAGAGGAACAACATCAAAAGCAGTCTCTTGAATGGATAGATCAAATTGAAAATCCAAAGCAGCATGTTCAGAACTACCACTAATTTGCATCACAACAAACCAAAAGAGAGTTTAATTTCATTAATTCATTATTAAGCACACTAAAAAAAAAGGAAGCCCTCAAAGGTATCTCACCTGAAATTAGGCGGAAGCAGTTTCCTTGAAAAGGAAAATACATCAAAATCTTTTGTGTTAGACATGAAATTAGGCGGAAGTGGTTGGTTTGGAAAAGAAAACACATCAAAATCTTCTGCATTAGAAACCAAGTCAAAATTTGACTATGTCTCAAATGAATTACGAGTCTCCATATCTGCTTTGAGATTTTTTTATTTTTTTTATATTTACTAATGACTGATGATTGAGATATATATCGATACACACACACACACATACATACACACACACACACACACACACACACACACACACACACACATACATACATACATACATACATACATACATACATACATACATACATACATACATACATACATACATACATACATACATACATACATGTATGAGAAAGAAGAAGAGGTAGATGATAGGTGGAGGGACGGAGGAGAAGAAGAGATAAGGAGGAAGGGGAAAAGATGGTACCGGGAAGAGTGAAAAAAAAAGAGATTTTTATAATAGATTTCTTGGCATTTCCTACTTGTCATCATGTTCTTACATTTCTTTTTCTTTTCCCTTATTCTCTTATGAAATCATTATTCCCTAAATTAGGGGGAGAACAGAAACAGTATAAGAAAAATCTTAATTGGACAACATCATTAAATTATCTTGATCCGCATACAAGCGCGTGTGAACTTGAAGTTCAAAAGATAATTCATTTGTAAAGCATTGCAAATCAAATGCCAGACGCTTTTTGTTGACTCTAGAAGAGTAACAAAATCGCATATTCTAGCTATAAATGCTCCTATTCGAATTGAAGTTCCAGCAGAACAAAAGATTATACCTATAGCTGCTAAGCCAAAAGCATGCCAGAAACATGGCCGACCTCTTAGTTCTAAAGATAAAAATCCTCAAAAGAAGAGATGATGAAAGGATTCAGATGATCATATTAGAAAAGAATGATAAAGACTAAGAGAGAACTGATAAAAAGAACCAAAAGTTGATAAAAGTAATACTGAAATTTCTATCAATTATACCACTTTTGGTAGAAGTTGGAATCGGATAGAAACAATGATTGATAATATGTTTGCATATAATATATCTCTTGATGTTATACAGGATAATGATGATCCTAAACCAATATCAGTTGATGAATGCCGGTATAGAAAAGATTAGCTACAATGGAAAGATGCGATTCAATCGGAGTTAAATGTATTGACACAACATGAAGTCTTCGGACCTGCAGTCCGAATACTGGAAGGTGCAAAACTTGTTAGCTACAAATGGATATTTGTACGAAAGCGTAATAAAAATAATGAAATTGTATGATATAAAGCATGGTTAGTAGCCCAAGGTTTTTCACAAAGACCAGGTATGGATTATGATGAAACTTATTCTCCTATTGTTGATGCTATTACACTCTGATATCTTATCAGATTGGCAGTACATGAAAAGATAGATATGCGCCTATTAGATGTTGTCACTGCTTACTTGTATGGAAATTTAGAAAATGATGTTTACATGAAAATCCCCGAAGGATTTTTGTATGCCCGAAGCATATAAACATTATCCTCGTGAAAATTACTCCATCAAGTTGCAAAAATCATTATATGGCCTGAAGCAGTCTGGGCGCATGTGATTCAATTGTCTTAGTGAATATTTATTGAAAGCGGGATTTAAAAATGACCAGGTATGTCCATGTGTTTTTATTAAGAAATCTGGTTCTAAATTTGTGATATATGTTGATGATATTAGTCTTATTAGAACTCCTGAAGAGCTCTAAGAACCAATTGATTATTCAACATCAAGGATGTTGGTAAAATTATATTTTACCTTAGTTTACAAATTGAACATTTGGCAAGTTTCATCAATCAACATATACAACAAAAGTTTTAAAAAGGATTTTCATGGACAAAGCACATCCATTGAGTATTCCAATGATCGTCTGGTCATTAGATGTGAATAAAGATCTTTTCCAACCTTAAGAAGAGAATGAAGAACTTCTTAGTCCTGAAGTACCATATCTTAGTGCAATTGATGCATTGATATATCTTGCTAATAATACACGACCTAATATTGCCTTTACTGTCAATTTATTAGCAAGATTTAGTTCTTCACCAACACGACGACATTGGAATGAAATTAAACAAGTCCTTTGATATTTCCAAGCAGCTACTTCTTCAAATCATGCTGAAAGTATAGTCATTCATGAAGCAAGTAGAAAATGTGTATGGTTACCATCAATAATTCATGATATCCGAGAAAGTTGTGGATTATCATCTATCAGAAATATTCCAACTCCTCTTTATGAAGACAATGCAGTTTGTATAGCTCAAATACGAGGAGGATATATTAAAGGAGATCGGACAAAACATATTTCACCAAAATTCTTCTTTACTCATGAATTCCAGAAGAAAGGTGAAATTGATGTGCTACAAATTCGGTCATGTGACAATCTCGCAGATATTTTCACGAAGACTTTACTAACTGCAACATTTGAGAAGTTGAGATATAAAATTGCTATGCGTCAGTTCAAAGATTTAAAGGAATCATCTCATCAGGGGGAGTAATAAACAGACATATAGAATAGTGTACTCTTTTTCCTTCACTAGATTTTTTTTCCCACTGGGTTTTTATCTAGTAAGGTTTTAACGAAGTATATTCTTTATGTAATGGATGGATATCCAAGGGGGAGTGTTATGAATATATTAGCGGAAGCTCCACTAATTATGAATTTTTGTGAACTATTAGGGAATTAGTGGAAGCTCCACTAATTATGAATTTTTGTGGATGTCCACCATTTAGTGGAGACACTACTAATTAAGATTAGTGGAAGATGATGTATTCCACTAATTAAGAGCTTTATAAATAGAGTTATTCTCTAAACTTGAAATACACCATCATTTTGTAAAAGAATTGTGAGAAAATCATGAGAAAAAGAAAGAGAGAAGTTTGAAGAAATTCTTGTGCAAAAAATAGTTAGAGTTTTCTTAGTGTGTAGTGTGTAGATTTTATTCTAATACTACCCAAATTTTATAACAAAAATAATTTTTTTTTAATAATAGTGAAGATCTGAAACATTGCCATGGGAGGTCTCAGCTGGAACAAATTCCAACCGAGCCATGGCAACAATTTCCAAGTCCATCGATTTTTCAAGCCCCTCGTGGGCTTATCCAAATTTCAAGACCATCGCAAGCCTTGGTCCAATGTCCAATTTCTCTCAATTGGATACAAATTAATAATATGTAAAGTTGAGGGAAAAAGTCATGTGAGTTTGACACCTCAGTAAATTTAGGTTTATTGGTTATTTTTTTTTGTTGACCTCTTGCTGGCTTTACCAGAAAAGTATCTGTGAAGTATTTTGTAGTATTCTTTTAGGTTTTTCCTTAGGTATATTAACTAGGTATGGATATTGGTTTAAGAATTTTAGATTTACTTCGTAGGTTTTGTTTTATTGTTATTGTCTTTAGATGAGTTTTTTTATAAGAATGAAGTGGGATATTTATAGGTTTATTTCTCGATTTGATTTCTTCAGATTTAATGCTATAATTATAGCAGATGCTTCGAATTCCTTACATTTTTTGAATTCATCGCTGAACTTTGTTTGTTTTGTTGGTCTCCACACGAGATTGCATTGGAGATCTTGAATTGGAAGATAGACCATCCTCCATTAAAGGCGTTAGCCGCAGTGTCTTTGAAATCTTCATCTTCGAAATCTTCATCCTCTGTCGATGCTCGCATCTTCGAAATCTTCACCTTTCTTTCTTTCTCCTCTGCGATTAGCAGAGCAAGAGCCATGGGCGGCCATCGGGCAAGTGGATTGGATCACGAAACGCGTCGGAGGACGGCGAGCCCGGACGATCCCTACAAACATAATAGTATAAAGTACATCTTCTTCAACACTACAAAAACCCTATCCCATTATCTCACACTTTCTTCGCTTCTTCTCTGCACTCACACTCTCTCTCTTCTCTCACACATTTCTTCTCCTCTCGCTTCGCTTTTGATCTAACTCTGCAAAGAGTCGAGTTGAGAGCTGAGCTCTTTCACGCAGAGTTCCCATAATCGAATTGAGGGCTTTACTGAGTTAGCTGAAGGGCAATCTTGCAGAGTTCCGACAAATCGAATTGAGGGGTGACGGCTATTTGAGTTGGGTGAGAATCAGATACCACGGAAGTACCAAGAAATCCTAAGATGTCGAGCTCTTCGAGAAAGGTGCCAAGCAATCCACCCAAAAGGTAGATCGGATACAGAATCGAGGGCATCTTCTTCTTCTTCTTCAGAATCGAGGGCATCTTCTTCTTCTTCTTTTTTTTTTTTTTATAGAAATAATTCTAATAGTGTTTTAAGTATACAATTTTCAGGGATGATTCAAGTATCCGTCGTAAAACAAACGCAGTACCGGTACATTTCCATCTTAGTCATTGCTTTCTAAATTTTTTTAGTTTTTGTTTAATTTTAAGGTTGATGACATTAAATTTATGTATACAAATAAGTAATTACCTTTTAAAAAAAATGCCTTAAATTGTCAGATTGTAGGCGAATTCACAGTGAAGATGGGTTATAGAATCGAGAAATCCCACATTCATGAAAGAATTGGCCACGGTCAACTTTTGATAAATAATTGTTGGCAAGATGTATCATTTCTTCTTTTTAGCAGCATTAAAGAGCAAGAAAATATCCATGAAAATTTAACCTCTATTCAACAATCAAGAGGATATCTTCCACGCTTGAAGCTTTTGTGGAGAGACACAAGGAAAACATTTGGAACGGTGAAAATCTTAACAATACATTTCAACAAATTTCTAGGTATATATTTCAGTTCTAATTTATTTTATTTTTTGTTACTATCTATTTTTTTATTGGAAATTTTTATTGCTATTATCTTAAACAGAGATATGATTGATGGGATGACATTCATTCATGGAAATGATAAGATTCATGGGAGGAGGATATCTAGCATAAGAAAAATCTTTTGTTCTACTACGGAAGGCGCCACTCCACTTAAGAATAGCAACCCACCACCCCAAAAGGACTTTTTAGGTAATGCCCACAATCCCCTTCTCTTCTTTCTCATTGAATAATTAATGTGATGGTTGTAAAGATTGAGTCTTGAATGATTTTGGGCTTGATCACTATAATGTCAACTTTGTCCTATTAGATTTCACTATTGATATTGTGGTGAAGGGGCTATGTGATTAGACTTGTAAGGTGTTATGCCAATTTGATTTCTTGATGGTGAAATGCTGATGCTTTAAGAATTTGACCTTACAATCTCTTTTTGGCTTCACATTGTTTGATTGCATGAGATCTCTTGCTGTGGCAAAATGTAAATGTTACTTTGGTATGAACCATCGTAGTCAAAATGGTGTGGAACAATAATTTATCTCAAGATGGGCTGCGGTAATTTTGTTCTTTCACAAGCCTTTCTGGGTTGTTCTTATTTCCCAATCTTTTGGACAATGATATCACATTGTAAATTTTGTCTAAATTGTAATCACAAACATAATGTGATTCTTTATATTGACATTTCGAAAGTTCTATATGAGAAATGGAGGGATGGCAATGGTTGTGTTGTGAAACATGCAATTGCATTAAGCCGAACGCAACCAATTTTCTGCTTAGTTTTCTTTTCTCTATTTAGCTAAGCAGCATAGATATGCAATCTTTTATTGTCTTTTGTCTGTGGAATTTATGTAAGGACTTGATGGTTAATATGAGATAATGTTCATTATTCTTTTGAAAATTTACTGTAGAAGCTTAATATTGTACTGCCTAGCATTGAGTTGCCCATAATACCTTCCATTTCTCTTGTACCGTGGGTGATGAGTTGATTTTGGATTTGTATAGATTTATATGCCAAACCTCCATGTCTGTAGACAGTTTTGACATGCAAAAGGTACTTAACTTATGGAAGTAGTGGAAGTGGGAAAGGGAGAAAAAAAATGAACAAATAAAATAATTTAATTGGGCCTTATTCTTCAGAGGCCATCTCCTTCCTGTTCAGGGTTACTACTGTCACTGAGCAATATTAGTTTTAATAATTTCCTTAACCTCAACAACATTGAAAGACTGCTACCTTCTAAGTAATTAGGTTGGGATGAGTGTCCTCCTTATCCCCTCTTCTGCTCAGCTAATGTGCTTCTAGGAGAAAGTCCATAAATAAAATAAGGTGGCATTTACTGTCATCTTGCACTGGTGCTATGATTTGGCACTAAGCAAGAAATTTAGATCATACATATTAAAGAGTTCAGTACTAAAGAATGCTACTATAGAATAGGGCTAAGAGATCTGTTACAAGACATTATCTGCACGATAAAATTCATGTCAAAAGCTAATGAGGGCTATCACTTCTTGGGGAGATCTTTTTCAAGTCATGCAGAGGGAGAGAGCAAGGTGAGCAAGAAAGGTTGAGTCTATACAAAACTTTAAAGTATATGATTTCCTGAATATGAGTTCATGGCCATTCACAATGGAAATAGCTTTTCCATTTGTTTTAGCTTTATAAATAATCCAGGGGCATGCGTCTAGGCAATAGTTGCAGATGTGGATTGCAAAGTAGGAGTACGATGAAGCTGGTCCTTCTATTGTCCACAGGAAATGCTTCTAATCTTCAGGATGAGAAAAGAAAGATGTCTGGCCTTCTCTTTTTGGAAATTCACCTGATTGCAAGTTCTTTCCATTTTCCTTCTTTATTAGTCTTGAGAACAATAACTAATACATTACTTTCGAATTTGCAGAAAGTAAGATTTCTCAATCTCACTTCTGCCTGAATAATTGTGTATGTTTCCAAATGCCCAAAGAACAACATCAGAATTGTTGACCTATTTGTTTTTTTTTTTTTTCATACAGATAGTCAGTAAAGTCACCATTAAGTCGCTTTTTTTATTAAGCTAAGTACTAGCAAATATATTATGATGTCAGTGATTCAATTTATATAAAATGCAAAGATGCACTACTTTCGGTCCAAATAAAACATAAATAGCAGCCATAGTAATCATTAACGAAAATGAAATTTCATATTCATACTAACTATTACATATCTGTGATGATACACTGAAATTTTACTACACAATAACTAAAATTTTAATTAAATATATAATATCCCGTGCGTTCGGGCATCCTGCTAGTACAATTGGAAGCAATAGGAACAATTTCTATTGTTCAATTTCCGAAAAACGCAAAATGTATTGAGCAATTTCCATTCCTATTGTCCAATGTCTCTCAATTTGGAAACAATTCCTATTGAGCCATACGTAAACAATTTCGCTGTTTTTTTTTCTTTCGGATTTTCCTTCGTTGTCAGATTTACAAACAATTGGAATTGGACAAGCTATTTCCTTTTCAAAATTAAGAAACAATTTCGCCGGAAACAATTCCTTCTATTCCTATTGTCCAATGTTTCTTTCTTTTTTTTTTTCCCCTTAATTGGAAACAATTTCCTCATTTCTATTTGTTATTATTACTATTTTATAGAAACAATTTCCAAGGATTTTGTAAATCCTTCTACTGAAACCAATTTCAGTAAATAATAATAATAATAATAATAATAATAATAATAATAATAATAATAATAATAATAATAACCCACTAAAATAAATTTTTAAAAACCAAATTTTACATGAAATAATTTTCATGGACTCGAATATAATTTTGAAACAATTTTAAATTTTAAAATATTTACGAAACAATTTCATAACGCAGAATTTATTTTGAAATAATTTTAAAATAATAATAAAATTCGTAAAACACATACAAAATGGCTTTGATACCACTATTGAATTTCGATCATACAAAAACAATTAATGTGCAGTAAAAATTAAAACGAAATCCACCCATAGAATCACTCATATGTAATTAAACGAGTTAAGAGAGAGAAGAAAAATTCATTACTTGAAAAATCACAGCTTTTAAAATATTTCCTTTGCGCCAATTCCCTTTGTATGATGATCTAATCGAGCTACCAAATTTCAAGAATAGAAATTTCTCTAATATTGATCCACACGAAGATTTGTACGCAAGACTAACGCTAGTAATTTTTCTTGGATGTTGTAGGGTTATTGTGAGAAGAATAAGAAAGAAAATGGATCTCGGTTTTTTTCTTGGAAAGGAAAAAAAATCCGCCAACCTCTGTGTGTGATTTTTTTTTATTATTATACATACAGAAAACAATTCTCTCTCTCTCTCTTTTTTTTTTTTTCTTCTAAAAGGCTTCCACCGTACATAGAGTCTTCCTTTTTTGTTTCCTTAACTTTTAAGAAGCCAAAATTAATTCTTTTTTTTTTTTACCTTTTCAATTATGAGCTTGGGTTTTTCAAAATTGCAAATTAACCATTTAAATTATAACAAGTTTATAATTTATCCATAAGGATTTAATAATTACAATTCAGCCCTAACTAATTATAACACTTTATAATTAGTCCATAATAATTATTTTTTCTCACAAATTAATCTCATAATATTATCAAATAATATCTTGAGTATCAATTCCTCTATTGTGTTTGACTTATTAGGTTTTCTAATCAATTAGTAATAAATTATAAATTAATTCTATCATAATAGAATTAATAATCTATTTATAATTAGAATTAACATATTAATTCTAATTAAGATTAATTTATTAATTATTTAATTAATAAATTCATATTTAACATATCATGAGCGGCATATAATAATACATCATAACCACTTAAAAGTCCAGAAAGTCAAGTGGCTTGACATGAACTCTTCAATAGCAAAACGTCAGTGCAATAAATTCCTTTCACCATACAATATCTTATTCAATTTAGAGTTTGGAATTAGTGCCAACTTTCACCAGAATATTAATTAATTCGGGTCTAAATATTTTAGTATTTGTTTTCGGAATCTATTACTCATCATGTATGTCAATTGGAACTATTTTCAGCACATAGTCACCTTGGCTAGGGACTTCTTAAGCAATTATTCCTACAAGTGGCCTTGAGATATTCGCTCAAACTATTAGAAGTAGTGAATCCTTTATTGACCCTCTCAACTACTTTCGTTTACTTTACATTATACCTAATACCCATCCTGTAGGTAGTCTTGTAGGGACTCCAGAGATTAGAATCAAAGTATAACACTTAGCAAACAATGTACCTTAGAGATCTCAAGTCTAAATATACTTGCATATTTGTTATAATGAGATTCTATAATTGGCACTAAATAGTTATCCATGTGATTATCTTGTAGTTAGATCATCCAATGTACTTATTCAAGTATCCACGTATTAATTTTGAGTATTACAATACACGGATGTGAGAATTACCACCTGATTAATTTAGGAAGTATAACACGTACTAGTCTTAACTTATTAATGATGTCCTATTTTATTAATACTATAACGAGGGATAGTTTTTAAATAAAAACACTATCTAGTATAGTAGGAACCTCATATCATGATCTCTATTATGATTTCCTTAACACAATGTTGTACTTGAAACTTTATCTAACAGTTACATACACATGAAAATATTAACAAAGCAAATTGTAAGATAAAGAATGCATTTTATTAAATGAATGTACAATATACAATGTACAAATGATCGCCTCTAAGACACAACACTAACCGAAACAAAACAATCAAAGCCATCGAAGTTAAGTTAAGTAAGTCTATGCTCATTTAAGGTGTTCCATTTTGATTCTTTGGGTTTCGAAAGTGAGTGGTGCAATTCATATAAGTTAGTCCCAATAGGTTAATTCTAAGTTTTATAATCTCCCAACCACCATAGTCCAAATAAGCAAATGTAAGATTGGTCCATAAGCTCCCTTTATTCTCTAAATCTTTTCAATTCTTTTTTTCCTTGCAGAAAGGTAATGCAAAAGCTTAGTAAGGATGTATAATAATGATTTTTCAACTTTTGCATTACCTTACTACAGAAATTTTTTAATATTCTTGTGGATTAGACAAGGTAATATAAAGGCGTAGTAAAGATATAAATAAGGATTTTTCAGCTTTTGTATTACCATGTTTTATTCTCTCATTGTTTTACCTCAATCCATATTTACTCACCCAGAATAAAAGTAAGTCGAGCAAATCATAGAACAAATATTAACATAAAGTTCCATGCTTATATTTCATCATAACCACTACCTCAATTCCTAAGAAACAATATGTGTCACTTTTACTAAAGCCTAAATAAGGTTAATTTAAATTCTCAAAATCTAACAATTTCATTCCTAATGCACAAGTTTATCCAAAAAACAAACTTATCCAACAGGTTTTAGATTCAATTCTCATGCCAAAAGGAGAATAACAACAATACCCTCAAGATCTAACAAAGTTCAAAAATCGAAAAAATTTTGGCCCAATCACACAACTCCTCAAAAAAAAAAAAAAAAAAAGCCCAATTCATACACAACTCCTCCAAATCAAGACAAATTGCATAATAATAAAAACTTGGAGAGAATATTAACCTAACACCTCCCCCACACTTAAATAAGACAATGTCTTCATTGGCACAAATATAATATTAGATTTCGATCATACAAACCAGTTTACACGTAGAAAAAAAAATAAAACAAAATCTATGCAAAGGACCACTCGTACGTAATTTGACAATTCAAGAGAATGGAAGAAAAATTAATTACCTCAAAAACGCAGCTTTCAAAATTTTTCTTCCGTGCAAATCCCTTTCAAAAGTAAATCTAATCAAGCCACCAAATTCTAAGGATAGGAATTTTTCTAATATCGATCCACACAAGGAGCACTCAAGAACAATTGAATTTTGTGCTAGAAAAATTTGAAAGGGAGCTTGGGTTGGTTAAAAAAAGAAGAACAAAAGAAAACTAAATTTTCTTTTTGCAATTTCCGGTTCTTTCTCTTCTGGAAAAAAAAAAAAAAACCATCGCAACACACACACACACACACACACACACATATCAATATATATGTCCACATGAATAGGAAACCAATTCCTTCAAGTATTGGAATTCTACATGTTGTAATTAGAATTAAAATTCTTCTAATTATAATATGGCCCATCAATTATAGTTAACTATAATTCGACTACAACAACTTCTTTTCATAATTAACACCGTAGTTTTATCGAATCACATCTCAAGTGCTTTATCCTTTTTTGTATGTGACCCATTAGGTTTTCTATTCAATTGGTAACTAATATAAATTAATTCTAATCATTATAGAATTAATAATTCTTAATAATTAGAATTAATTTATTAATTCTAATTAGGATTAAATTCATTAATTCTCTAATTAATAAATCCATATTAAGCAAATCATGAACGGTATCTAGCAACACATCATGACCATCCAAAAATTCAGAAAGTCATGTGGCTTGACATGAACCTCTTAATAGCGAAACATCAGTACAATAAACTCATTTCACTATACAATGTCTCATTCGATTTAGAGTAAAAAATTAGTACCAACTCCCCCCAGATTATTAATTAATTCTAACTTAAATATTTTAGTACTTGTTCCCAGAATCCATTACTCATTATGTGTATTAATTGAAACTATTTCCAACACATAATCGCCTTAGCCAAGGACTTCTTGAGTAATGATTCCTACAAGTAGCCTTGAGATATTCGCTCCAACTATTAGGGGTGGTAAATCCTTTATTGATCTTCTCAACTACTTTCGTTTACTTGACGTTGTACCTAATGTCCATCCCATAGGCGGTCTTGTAAGGACTCCATAGATTGGAATCAAAGTACAATGCTTAACAAATAAACTACATTCGAGTTCTCAAATCTAAAGATACTTGCACATTTGCTATAATGAGATTTTATCACTAGCACTAAATAATTATCTATGTAATCATCTCATAGTTAGGTCATCCAATGTACTTGTTCAAGTAACAAGTGTCTACGTGTTAACTTTGAGTATCACAATACTCACGGATATGAGAATCACCGCTTGATCAAATTAAGAAGTAACACATGCTAATTTTAACATATTAATGATGTCCTATTTTATTAATACTATGATTAGAGATAATTTAAGAAAAAACGTATTCCAGTGTAGTAGGAACCCCACATCACGATCTCTATCATGATTTTCTTAATGCAGTGTTGTACTTGGAACTTTATCTAACAGTTTTATATACATAAACATATGAAATAAAGAAATTGAAAGATAAATAATGTCTTTTATTGATTTAATGTGCAAAATATATTGTATAAATGATTGTTTCTAAGGTACAATCCTAACAATCTCCTATTTGCACTAGACCCAATTATTTATATATCTAATACTAAATGACTGAACATGACCATCATGTTTCTTTTGGGATAATGCATTTATAAGTAGATCAGCTATGTTTTGATCAGTAGGAACTCTCTCTATCTTTACATCTTTTTTTATCAATAATTTCTTTCATGTGATAGTATCTAAGTACATGTTTGGATCTCTGATGAGACCGTGGTTTCTTTGCTTATGCAATGGCTCCATTATTATCATAGTACAAGGGTATTGTATCAACAATACTAGCTACCACACCCAGTTCTATAATGAACTTCTTGATCTAGACTGCCTCCTTAGCTACTTTGCAAGCTCCTATGTACTCAGCTTCAGTGGTTGAGTCGACAGTTATATCTTGTTTGGAATTTTTCCAACTAACTGCCCCACCTAAAAAAGTGAACACGTATCCTGATTAGGATTTGTAATCATCTTTATCAAATTGGAAACTAGCGTCAGTATATGCTCTAACTTGCAAGTCACCATCTCCAAATACAAAGAATACATCCTTAGTTATTCTCAAGTACTTAAGGATATTCTTGACAGCCACCCAATAAACTTCTCCAGAGTTTAATTGGTACATGCTCGTCAAACTAAGAGTACAAGATACATCGGGCCTAGTACATATCATAGTATACATGATAGAACTAATTGCTAAAGCATATAGTATCTTATTCATGTGATCATTTTCATCTTATGTCTTATAACACATAAATTTTGAAAGGCTTACCCCATGGGTTATAGGTAAGAATCCCTTCTTGGATTGATCTATGCTAAACCTCTTTAGTATTTTGTTTATATATGTAGACTGTGAAAGAACAATAAACATTTTTTATCTATCTCTATAGATCTTTATTCCCAGAATATAGGTTGCATTTCTAAGGTCTTTCATGGAGAATTTCTTAAATAACCAAATCTTGACAGATTGTAGAATAGAGACATCATTTCTTATTAGTAATATGTCATTTACATATAGTAAAAGGAAAATAATTTCATTCTCACTAACTTTCTTGTATACACAAGCTTTATTTGTATTTTGTTTCAAACCAAATTCTTTAATTATTTCATCAAAACGGATGTTCCAACTCCTAAAGCTTATTTTAGATGGACCTTTGCAGCTTGCACACTTTAGCATAATCTTTGGATATGAAACCCTCAGGTTGTGTCATGTATACTTCTTTAGTCAGATTTCTATTAAGGAAAGCTGTTTTCACATCCATTTGCCAAGTTTCATAATCATAATGAGTAACAAGTGTTAGGAGTATGCTAATGGATTTTAGCATTGCTACTGGTGAAAAAGTTTCGTCATAGTCAATACCTTGTTTTTATGGTAACCTTTTGCAACTAATCATGCCTTATAGGTAATCATCTTAGCATCTATGTCAGGTTTCTTCTTGAAAATCCATTTGCACCCTATGGGTTTTATCTCTTCAGGTGGATTAACCAATGTCAAAACTTGATTATCATACATGGAATCCATTTCTGATTTCATGGTATCAAGCCATTTTGTCAGATTCTGAACTATTTAGAAAATTTTTGTAAGTGGTAGGCTCATCTTCTTTTATGAGTGATACATCATTGTGGTCAGTAAAGAGAAACCCCTATTTCTTAGGTGCCACTCGTATCCTACTTGACTTACAAGGTTCTTGTGTATTAGAAGGTTCATCTATTTGATCAATAGACTTGGGATCAACTGGTTGATCATTGTTTGTTGGGATTCTTGAACTTCACTAAGTTCAATCTTGCTCCCACTATCTCCATTAAGCACGAATTCTTTCTCTAGGAAAACAACATACCTTGAAACAAACATTTTATTTTCAATAGGGAGATAGAAATAATATCAATGGGATTCTTTTGGATATCCAATAAACAAACACTTACCAGATTTATTTTCTAATTTGTCTTACTTTATCCTCTCACATAAGTAGGACATCCCCAAATTCTCATGTGAGTTAGCTTTGGTCTTTTACCATAAAATAACCCAAATAAGGTAGTGTCAACCGTCTTTGATGGAACTCTGTTTAGTATGTAAACAGTAGTTTCCAATGTAAATCCCCAAAACGATTTTGGTAGATAAGCAAAAACCATCATGGATCGAACTATATCTAATAAAGTTCGATCTATTCTCTCAGATACACTATTATGCTGAGGTGTATATGGTGGAGTCCATTAAGATAATATCATATTATCTCTAAGATAACTTAGAAACTCTTAACTTAAGTATTCTCCTCCTTAATCAGATCTTAGAGTTTTATTACTCTTACCAAATTATTTTTCTACTTCATTTCTAAATTCTTTAAACTTGTCAAAGGCTTCAGATTTATATTTCATTAAATACAAATACTTAAATCAAGAATAATCATCGATGAAAATAATGAAGTATTGATAACCCCTTCTTGTTTACAATGTCATTGGTCCACATACATCAATATGTATTAGTTCCAATAATTGCTTAGCTATTTTCCCTTTCTTAGAAAAAGAGATTTTAGTTATTTTTCCTAGTAAGCAAGATTCCTAAGTCTTATATGATGCAAAATCAAATGAGCCTAAGTCACCACACTTATGTAACTTAGAAATTCGATTCTCATTTGCATAGTTTAAACGACAATGCCATAAGTAAGATGGGTTTATATTATCTTTTCTTGGCCTTTTATTGTTTATATTGAGAATTTGATTTTTCATTTCTAAAACATATAAACTATTTATCAAAGTTGTAGTACCGTAATGAATATGATTTAATGAAAAATAATAACTTTTATTCTTAAAATTTAAATGAAATCCAAACAAATCTAAATAAGCAATTGAGATAATATTTTTAAGTAAAATTGGTACACAATAATAGTTTTGTAGTTCTAGAATTAATCCAGAAGGCAGGTGTAGATGATAAATCCCCATGGCAAGTGCATCAACCTTTGCTCCATTTGTTGTACGAAGGTCCACATAACCTTTCTCCAGCTTCCTACTGCTCTTTAGTCCTTGTAAATTGTTGCACAAATGAGATCCATATCCAATATTCAATACTGATATCTCATTGCTAAAGACAGTATTGATCTCAATAATAAATATACTAAGAGTTGAAGTAGAAGTACTTGCAAACTTCTCCTTCTGCTTCTTTTCTTTAACAGTCTTCAAGTAGCTTTTGTATTTATGCTTCCAATGGCCCATTTTCCCACAATGATGACATGGGTTTTTGGTAGCTGTCTCATTCTTCTTTACACCACCTTTAGGTTTAGTTAGATTCTTCTTATTCTCTTTAGAAACATTTTTCTTCTTAGAAGAAGAATCAACCAATAAGACTGCATTATTTTCTTTCTTCATAGAAGACTCAACAGTCTTAAAAAGGTTGATCAACTTAGGTATAGTGGTCTCCATCTTATTCATTTGATAGTTCATCACAAACTATAAAAAACTAATTGGCAAAGATTAAAGAATTAATTCTATACTTAATTCGTGATCTATAGTGAACCCAAATAATCTAAGCTTCTCAATTAACCCTAGTATCTTAAGTCCATAAGCGGCTACCGAAGTACCTACTACCCTCTTAGAATGGAATAACTACTTAGTTATTTCATATCTTTCCATCCTTGCTTGTTTATCAAAAAGCTCTCTTAGATGGAAGATAATAGTATGAGCATCCATGTGCTCATGTTGTTTTTGAAGCTTAGTGGTCATAGACGCCAGCATGATATAAGATGCTATGTCACTATCCTCTTTATATTTCTTATGGACTTCATGCACTTCAATAAGAGCATCATCAGATGGTGGTGGTGGAATTGGATCATCTAACAGGTAGAGCAACCTTTTTTATTTGAGAATGATTCTCAAATTTCTATATCAGTCCAAGAAGTTTGATTCGGTGAGCATGTTTGTTTCCAAAATGCTACGTAAGTTCAAATTTGTTGTCATGATGCAAATGACCTAGATGAAAGATAAGAGCTATTAGACTATGTATATACATATGGAATGCATTTAATTATATCTTTAATTAAACGTGTATTTAACCCACTATTTTTCTTCAAATCAATAGCCCTCATTATTGACTCGGGAAAGCTTGTTGGAAGCTTTATTAGTGGTCTGATATCCAAATTCTTTAAGAATGATCTTGGGTATGCCCAACAAACTGTTCTTAAGTTCAATAGTAGGTATTCAATACCAATTACATCAAATATAACTACCACATCGTTAGGTGATTAAATTTTTTTTAATCTTAAAGCACTTAGTGCTACCTCAACTTAGCCTCTAATATTCTTTATGTGTGGGTATGCCCAACTAGGATAAAGATATTAGTTAAATTTAATCCATTAATCAGGAATCATATTCCATAACTTGAACATGCTCAATGTTGAGTAAGCTTAAGTATGCCCAACAACCTAATTTCGAAAAAAAAAAAACTCTCATTCTTGCTATATTAACGGAAGAGTTTAGTTTTAATATTGTTTGATGAATTTTAATTATTTAATTAATAGTCTTATTGTTTGGCATGCAAAATATCAACACTTTGACATAATTGTAATAGACTCAATTACATAGCATGGTTATGAACTTTTCTAGATTAATTTCCTTGAGCTAAGAAGGAAATTAATTTTGGTCAAAACCTATGTGTTCATGCATGTTTTGAGAAGAAAGTCTTACCATCTTCTTGCTTCGCCTTAGTCGCCATCTCCATAAATTCATAAAGTAATTTCTAATCTTATTTAAGTTATGTAATCTAATTACATAAATTCCTAATGAAGAAACATTGAGTTATATTCGAGAGGTATTAGATGAGAAGAGAAATTATAAGAGAATTATAGAGAAATGCAAGACACGTAGACCATATTTATTCAAAACAAAGTAATAAAATGCATGGCACAATTTAAATTAATCAAATTAAGTTGGTCTAAATCTATAACTAAGCCAACATGCCAATATAATGCTTAAAACATATTAAGTAAAAATAACTATACATAAAATATTAAATTCTAAAATCATTATTTTAGAAATAATCCAAAAATCAAATCTTGGGAAAAATCTTAGGGTTCTTTTGGAATAAAATATTTCAGTGGGTCCTTGAAGAAATAACTAAAAAATCAGCGGTCAAATGCGTAAAGTAAAAATGAAAAAAAAAATTATATTAAAAAGGCCATAGCCGCGTGCAGCAATGGCATAGCCTCCCACGGATGACAATTGAAACAATTTGAATCAATTGTCAATTGACATAATATATTAAAATAATATATAATAATAGTCACAAGCCTTGAGAGGCTGCACCTCATCCTCTCATGGCTATGCTTTGGGAAACAATTTCCTATTTGTAAAGAAATTCTCCAATTGCAATCAGAGAATTTAATAATGCCACCCACCAATTTTCAATTTCATTCACCAATTGGAAAGTATTTCCAATTTGGAAACAATTGGAAATTGGACATTGAAACAATTACAATGTTGGTTTTTTTTTCTTTTCTTTTCACCACTTTGCAGACACAATTTCCACTACTTTCAATTTTTTTTTCTTTTTCAACTAAAACGGTTTCAGCAAACTAAACATCCGATTTTTTTTTTTCTTCTTTCGAAGGCTTTAATTTCCTTAACGAATTTAAGGTAACAAAAATTCGACTTTTTTTCTTTTTATAGAAACAATTTTTGTAAATTAAAAGGAAACAATTTCTATTATTCATATTCCTTAACAAATTTAAGGAACACAAAGCTACAATTTCCTTTTCCTTCAAACTTCCGTATAGAAACAATTTCATGAATTTATATAAAATGATTTCTATAATTTACTGAAATCAATTTCAATAATTAATATATATATATATATATATATATATATATAAACCACTAAAACAATTTTTTTTCAAAAATTAAATTTTACATGAAACAATTTTCATGGACCCAAATATAATTTTGAAACTATTTCAAATTTTAAAATATTTATGAAACAATTTCGTAACGTTGAATTTATTTTGAAATAATTTTAAAATAATAATAAAATTTGTAAAATACATACAAGATGACTCTGATACCACTGTTAGATTTTGATCATACAAATCAGTATATATGCATCGAAAAAATAAAATAAAATCCACGCAAATGATCACTTGTATGTAATTAAACTGTTCAAGAGAAGGGAAGGAAAATTAATTTCCTCAAAAACGCAAATTTTAAAGTATTTCTTCCATGCGAATTCCCTTCAAAAGTCTATCCAATCGAGCCACTAAATTTCAAGGGTAAGAATTTCTCTAATATTGATCCACACAAGAAGCACTCAAGAACAATTGAATTTTGTGCTAGCAAAATTCAAAAGGAAAATTGGGTTGGTTAAAAGAAGAAGAATAAAAGAAAACTAATTTTTCCTTTTGCAATTTCCAGTTCTTCCTCTTCTGAAAAAAAAAAAAAAATCATCTCAGCATATATACACACACATGTGTGTGTGTGTGTGTCCACGTAAATAGGAAACCAATTCCTTCAAGAATTGGAATTCTACATGCTGTAATTAGAATTGAAATTCTTCTAATTACAATATGTCCCATGAATTATAGTTAATTATAATTCAACCACAAGAATTTCTTTTTTCCATAATTAACCTCATAATGGTATCGAATAACATCTCAAGTGCTTTATCATTTATTGTGTGTGACCTATTAGGTTCTCTAATCAATTAGTAGCTAATACAAATTAATTTTAATTATTATAGAATTAATAATTAATAATTCTTAATAATTAGATTAATTTAGGATAAATCCATAATAATTAATTAATTATTAATTTATTAATTCTAATTAGGATTAAATTTATTAATCCTCTTATTGATAAATCCATATTAAGCAGATCATGAACGGTATCTAGTAATACAACATGACTACCCAAAAGTTCAGAAAGTCAAGTGGCTTGACATGAACCTTTTAATAGCGAAACGTCATTGCAATAACTCATTTCACTATACAATAGCTCATTCAATTTAGAGTATGAAATTAGTGCCAACTTCCTTTAGAATATTAATTAATTCTAGCCCGAATATTTTAGTACTTGTTCCCGAAATCCATTACTTAGCATGTGTGATACCCCATCTAAAGTACACCTAGAAGTAGGGTATGAGTGACCTAAATGGCATGAGCATACTTGTATGTAGACACATTTGGCATGGTATAGATGAATTATGTGAACTTGTGTATGTGGAAAAAATGTTGTGCGTATGATGGTGGACTTAAGTGTAGGATGGCGTTAACTAAAATAATTTAGACAACTAATTATTAGACGATAAATAATTGATATTTATGTCCTTGTCATACTTGAGTAATTTCTTTTATTTATATCCATTAGACACTCATTATATGGTTGTTTTATTTAATTGTTTATGTATTAAATTTTAGGAAGTAATTAAATATAAGATTAGAAAGAATTTCCTTTTTATTTTATTTTGCTTGGAGAGATTTGGATTTCTTAAATTAAATATTTGGTTGGGCTAGGAGAATTATTTAGCGGGGACTATTAGGCTTCTAGAAGCCCTATTAGCCGCCACATTGGGAAGAAAAAACAAGAAAACCTAATTCTAGTGTAATTGAGAAATTATCCTAAAAATATTATTAATATATATATTTTCAATTCTATAATGCTTAGAAAAAATTAGAGAATATTCCTTCTTATTCTCCCTCATGTGTGCCGCCACCCAGGGCCTTAATTCCTTAGGATTTTAGTTAATTAATTAATTAGAGATTTAATTAGATAAATCCTTTAGAAAATAGGGTTTTCCTTTAATTCTTTTCCTATTTTCTAAACCCATTAAAACTCCTTTATATAAAATCTAATAAATCAGATTTTCTCTCCTAATTCCTACCCTAGCCACCACACTCTCTCTCCCTCTCCCTTCCACACGAAAATCCCTTCCTCCCTATTAGCCAAAGTTAATTACTTTACTAATGGAGAAAATTCTACACAACATAGCAACTTGGGAGTATCATTCTAAAGTCGAATCTTTGGTGTCCTTGGTGGTAACTGAAGCTAGAAGCAATCTACCCCCTTCTTCTAAGATTCCTTAAGTTAGGCAAAGTAAGAAGTAACGATAAATTATTTCTTTTCTTAGATTTTCTTGACTGCCGTCGGTAAAGGGGGGAAAATTAGAGTTTTGGTTTCGAAAATATGATCTTATGTGTTCTTTGCGTGGAATCTGATCATTATCATTAGATTATGCTTAAGTATTAAAAAGAAACCAACTTTTAAGAGTTTTGATGGAAAGAATACATTTTTGTGCATTATTGATGAAATTTGGAAAATTGTTGACGCTCTAAGACTAAAGCAAAATAAAATAGCCAAGAATTTATTATTGCAAGGGCTTTTGCACTTGTTTACTATACATGTTTAGGGTGTTACTTATGCTAGATTTCATGCAAGAAAACCTTTATATTGATCTCAGTAATTTTTTTTAAAGCATGAGAAAACAGAGTGTTCTGTTTTTATTGGTCAGTTAAGTTGCGCGGGTAATTTCGTGTACAAAACTACTGACTTTGGGAAAAGTCAGAATAGAGAAGTTGTATCCCTATGTGTGTAGAAGTTCCCTGTAAAATTTTGTAATTTTCTAATGAGGGGTTAATGAGTTACGAATTTGTCTTTATGTCTGGACGAGTCTGGACAGAAAAGTATAGTAGCGAAAACAAATATTTTAAGTTTAACTGGGGCTTAATTTGCATGCAAGACCACCTGAACTCTGTTCTATATGTATTAAGGTGTATCTATATAAAATTTGAGGTCAATCCGAAGAGTATTCATAGGTAATAGGTTTTTGGAAAAACTGAGATATCTTGGTGAAAATTCTGTTTAACCTAGGAAAAACTGAGGAAACTTTCTATTATTAACTCACATGTATTTCTTATGTGTTACAACGGTGAAAGAAGGCATTAGGATGTAATAAAGGATTTAATATAGGAAACACTAATAGTGCCACTATTTTATTAACTCTCATTAATATTGCTATTAGTATTAAAACTAATATTGTTAGTATCTTTATTATTATTATTGCTAATATTAATACTGTTAATATTATTATTACCATTAATATTGACATTATTATTCTCATTGTTTTTTTAATAGTACTATCTGCATTTGTCACCTAATAAATTACCTATCCATTAAATAATATATTACCTTAGTCATTTATTTTCCTATAGCTATAAATAAATAATATTTTAATTAACTAAGTAAATAATTAAATGAAGATCTGGTTATTTAAGTTCTTTAGTCACTTAATATTTTTGCATTAGATAAGTTAAATACTTTCTCGAGCAACTTTTATTTTAAATAACTAGACAATCCTTTATGCAATATTTCTATGAATAATTCCATGGAATGATACATGGGATTGAAATAGAAATTTGGGTGAAAAGTTAATTGGATTGTTTGTTGTATGCAATTGATTTCTTGAAAAACTAGGACTAGATTGTGATTGGATTACTTTGTAACTTTTAGACGTGGAAGGTTATCAAGAGCAAGGATTCACTCCTTTTGAATAAGAAATTAATTTGCTCTTCTGAGGTAAGTCCTTGCATAAAACCATTTGTAAAACGTAGCAATTGCAAGTTGTCAAATGTTTTGTGGTATCAATGGAAACATGGTTTAATGTGATAAAAGCTTAGTATGGCCATCTTTCTTACTCTTTTCCAATTCACGCATTATTCTTAAACAAAAAGGGTTTCAAAAATCTTCACTTGATTTTTGCACTAAATGGTTTTATAAAGGCTGACCATGCCATGTTTGATACTTCCTTGTTGGTTACTACTTGATGCTAATGTGTTTCCTTGTGGCAAGATCATTGAGTACTCAATAAGGGTAGGCTATATTACTAGTCTAAGATGGGACAACTAGTTTTCCAATAGCTGGCCACTTTTGGGAGATAAACTTGTTCCTAATTAGGCGACAGTGTTAGTGAGTCAGGCCAGTCTGAACTAGCAAACTGATTCCAAGTGGAATGATATTTATATTCTGGTGTGGACAATTGAAGTTAGCAGGGGAATGGAAGATGGAGGAGCATTCCTACCCAGTGGGCCGATCACCCGCCGTACTATAGTGCAGTAGCATTACAGTACAGTAAGCAGGGGTCATGATATAGGGTTTCATGACTCGGACTATGATGCAATGTTTCATAGTCCACGTTTTTGTTGAGTGGTTGATTTACTTGAGATAAAGTTAATTATTAAGATTGCAAATTGAAAATGCCACTCTTGTGTTTAAAACGGTTGTTTAAGAATGCAATTACGCTTTTGGTATTTCAAAATACATCTCATGAAATAGTTTCAAATGAGCACTTCCACCCACATAGGATTTACTAAAAAATTTATTTCTCACTCATTTTATGCATGTTTTCAGGTTGTGAGCATTATTGACACGACTGGGGCTAGAGTCCAAGATTTTAGAACTTACAACTATATGTTTTATTTAGAGACAGTTACTCTGTTATTCTATATTTTGAAACATTGTATATGTTTTATTTAGATTGTAAAATATTTAAATTCTTATTTGAGGTATTTTTTTGGATAAATCTTTTATTACCTCGTTATAAAGACCATTTATCCTTTGGACAGGGTGACATCCCCGCTCTTTTTAGGTATGTAGATAGCGGGGTGTTACTTCATGTGTATCAAAACTATTTCCAACACATAGTCGCCTTGGCCAATGACTTCTTGAGTAATGATTCCTACAAGTGGCTTTGAGATATTCGTTCCTACTATTAGGAGTGGTAAATCCTTTATTAACCTTCTCAATTACTTTCATTTACTTTATGTTGTACCCAATATCCATCCTATAGGCGGTCTTGTAAAGACTCAGAGATTGGAATTAAGATACAACACTTAGCAAACAAAGTACCCTAGATTTCTCAAGTCTAAGGATACTTGCACATTTGCTATAATGAGATTCTATTACTGGTACTAAATAGTTATCTATGTAATTATCTCATAGTTAGGTCATCCAATGTACTTGTTCAAGTAATAAGTATCCACGTGTTAACTTTGAGTATCACAATACTCATGGATATGAGAACCACCGATTGATCAAATCAAGAAGTATAACGCGTGCTAATCTTAACGTATTAATGATGTTCTATCTCATTAATACTATGACTAGAGATAATTTAAGAACAAACACATTCCAGTGTAGTAGGAATCTCACATCACGATCTCTATCATGATTTCCTTAACACGGTGTTGTACTTGGGACTTTATCTAACAGTTTTATATACATAAACATATGAAATAAAGAAATTGAAAGATAAAGAATGTCTTTTATTAATTTAATGTGTAAAATACATTGTATAAATGATTGCTTCTCGGGTACAATCCTAACATATATTAGTAACAACATCTAAATTGGGCTAAACTGAAGAGAAAAGAAAAAAAGGTTAGTAATACTCTCTAAGTGGATCGTAGCTTTATGGAAAAGTGTAATTGTGTTAGAAGAGGAAGAAAAGAAAACTGCAAAAAATAAGTGAAACATAGTAAATGTCAAATCTAAGTAAAAATAATATGACATTATCAAAATCAAAATCAGAATAAAATATACACAAAATTGAATCCAAAAAGAAGAAAAGAAAAGAAAAAGTAAATGTAGCCCCTAAAAACTAAAAGCTGAAAATCAAAACTCCTCTACATCATGTAAGATGTAGTCCACTTTCTCCATATCTCAATGTTCTCTCCATGGTATAGCTTTAACTGGTTCCCATTTACTTTAAAGACTCCATTTTTCTGTATAAGATAGCTCCACTTCTCTGAAGAGGAAACCTTAGTCACCGCGAATGGTCCGGACTACCTAGATCTCAACTTTCCTAGAAATAGCCTCAACCTTGAATTGAACAGCAGCACTTAATCACCTTCCTTGAATTTGCGATTTTGTATGATGTGCTTGTCATGCCACTTCTTCATATTCTTCTTGTAGATTCTTGAGTTGTCATAAGCTGTGTTCCTCCATTTATCTAGTTCATTCACTTGGAGAAGTGTTTTGTTACTACAGAGTCAAGATCAATCTTTCCTACTATGATTTATCACATTTTTCAAGATTCTTTTCAGTTCTTTATTGACCATTTCTACTTGGCCACTAGTTTGGAGGTGATAGGAAATAGGTAGCTTGTGTGTCACATCTAATCTATTTAGCACTCTCTCCAACTGGTTGTTGCAAAAATGAGTTCCTCTATCACTTATTAATACCCTAGGCACACCAAAGCGAATAAATAGCTTTTTCAGAAAATTAATCACCACTTTAGCATCATTTGTAGGTAATGTTTGTGCTTTTTCCCACTTACATACATAGTCAATAGCCACCAAAATATACTTATTACTAAAAGAACTTGGAAAAGGTCTCATAAAGTCAATCCCCCAAAAATCAAATACTTCACAGTCTTGGAAAATGAAAAGTGGCATCTCAGGAGCTTTAGAGATATTACCTATTTCTTGGCATTTATCGCAGTTAGTAACAAACCTGTGTGTGAAACCCCACCTAAAGCCAAACCTAGAGTAAGGGGGTCAGGATACATATCATATTATTTTGCATGAATATATACATTTTTGAATGATTTTATGTGCTTTAGAATTGTGGTTTATAAGGTAAAATGCTTAGATATGCTTATTGAGTAGGAAGGGTAAAATGGTAATTTTGATTGAGGTCAAAATAGGAAGTTAGCTTGAGGATTAAATAAGAGGAATATGTGGGTGAGAAAATAAGAACAACAGTTGTTGTGGTTTAGTGGTTAGAGCTTTGGAATTAATCTCTAAGGTCATGGGTTTAAATCCCATCATCTAAGTTTTTATCATGATTATCTTAATTAAGTTTGAATTTTTGTTTTCTTGCATTCCATAAAAATAGGAATGTTGTCTTAGGGGAGACATGAAGAGAATGTCCTAATCTTATCATAGTGTCCTAAAAAGAATTCTAGAGGAATTCTTGTCCATTTTATTACCTCTAGCTTTGTCCCAACATCTTCATAATTTAAATAAACCAAAATCCATTAAATCTCTTCTTTTAAATTCCAAAAAAAATTCTGTCATAATTTTTCAACCTTGAATTTCGAAAATCAGTCTTGAAGGATAGAGGATTGGCTGAAAATAGGAGAGAAATTAGGATGAGTTTCCAAAAGAAATAAATCACCATGATTATACCTTCAATCCTACCTTCATGTTGTTCATATTTTTAGTGAAGAAAATCTGGAAATTTTCTAGAATTTTTGCAGACCAGCTTTTTGAAAAATTCAGCCAGTAAACCTACTCATTTGCTGCCAGAAAAATGGTAATTTCATATGGCTTGAAGGCTGAAAATTCTGTGAAATTTTCGGACTGCACAAACTGCACAAAACTAGGAAAAAATTCTGGGCAGTTTCGCTACTTTCAACTAAGAAAATGAAGCTGTTTTAATCCACCTTCAAGCCAGCAAAAGTCCTCTGTTTTTCTTCAGAAAGAAGGCTAAAAAATCACCTTTGAAGGACCTTCAAATCCCCTCAAAAACCAGCTGCAAATCGGGTTGAAGAAATGCAGAAAATTCTGTACCAAAAGCCACCAACCTTCGAAACTTTGAGCAAGTTGAAACCAGAAATTTTTCCAGCTTTGTCTCTCAAAGCCAAGGCCGAAGAACACCCTTCAAATCTCTGGAAATTGAACCTTGTTCAGCCATGGACTGAACACCATTGACCTCCACACTTACCTTGAGTACATGGACTCTATAACCACACCTCAAAATCCTCCTAAGATTACTCTATCCAAAACTCTTTTTGAACTTCAAAATAATTCCAGAATTTTACTCCATTAAACCACTCTTGTATCAAGCTAATAAACTAGAATTTTCTCTGCCATTAAAGACTGCATTTTGGCCAGCCTTATAACCTGAACAAGCTTCATTCGTTTCAGCAAAGTTAGCTAGTCCAGCCAGCACCATTGAAGAGCAAAGAAACCTCCCTTAATCAAACACCATTAGCTAATCTCCTACCTCAAACAACTCCACAATTTCCTCCATTTGAAATTCAAACAAAATCTGATCATTCCTTCTCTTTCTAGCTAAGACCAAAACTCCCATCTATCCTAGACCATTCGGCTAACATCATTCCAGATTTTGTGAAGCCTTTTCTCTCAATTCTCTTTAAAACACCAAGAACACCAAGAACACCAAGAACACACACTACTTTTCTTCAAGCCTAAACCTACTCTAAACACCTCCAATCACTCTCAAATACTCCAGATCACTTCTACTTAATCCCTAAACTCCATTTCTGATATTTATAACACAAAAACACGCAAACAAGAATTTTCAATCTGATCAAAATCAGCTTTTTCTTGAAGGTCTCAAGAACATCAACAAGGTAAATCAAGAACAATCTTCTTGTTCATCCTCTTTCATTCAATTCTCGATATACCTTTCTAATGCTCTCTCTCTCTCTCTCTCTCTCTCTCTCTCTCTCTCTCTCTCTCTCTCTTTTGGCCGAAATGGTTGATCAACAACCATGGCTATTTTCGTACTCTTGGACAATTCAAGACCCTCACTCGCGTGGACCTTCTTAAATCTTCATCGAAGTAATCATCAACCAAGTATTTCTCCTTAACCTTTCTTTTTAATTCTGAATTCATGTCTCTTAGATGTTGATAGGAAGAATAGTATATGAATGGGGGGTTGAGTATAAGCATATGTTTGAAGGTGTTGAGAGTAGGACATGAGAGTGATTGATCATGTTTAAGCTACATGGATTTTCTTGTCAATCAATATATGATCATTATGTCTTAAGAAAATTATGGATGGTTAAAGCATGTTAGATGAAATGACATATTTGGTGAATAGGATTTTCATGTTCTTATCTTCATTGAAGCCATGGTTATGATTATGCTTAGTAGAGATTTTCCATGTGATAGCATGTGTAGATTTAAGCTTATGTTTATGAATGGATTAGTTTGTTGTTTGATGTTAGAGAATATGTTCATGATTCTTGTTAGTAGTAGGAAAATTATGATCATGATCTTGTTGATCCTAAGTTATTTTAATTAGCAAATTTTAGTATCTTAATTAAAATTATTACTATATTTTTCCTCTAGGATTTCAAAATCTCTAGGAAGCTTTGGAAATGGGGTATTGAATGAAATATTAATATTTTACTAGTCAAATAAATAATATTTTTCATTAAAAATAATATATGCATTCGTATAAAATTAAATAAGATCTTTTTATATAAATGCTATTGATAAATAAAATATTAATGACCTTGTAGGCCTATAGTCATGAATATTATTCATATTTAAATTTGTTTGTTATTTATTAAACAAAATTTAATAAAATTTATTTATTATTAATTTTATTTATTACTAATTATTTATTATCTATTAAAAAAATTAATTAAAAATTAATTGTAAATTTATTATTTATTTAAGTAACATTATTTTTAAATTATCATTTATTAATATTATTTAGGACTTAATATTATTCAAAATTCAAACCTTAGATAAGTTATTAATAATAACACTCAAGATTTATTATTTGAGCCTGTAACTTATTAGCAATTATTTTTACAATACCTAGTTATTTTAACTTATCAAGTTAGACTTATTTTGTAAAATCCTTTATCATCTAGCCTTAAAGCTTAGAACATTAGGGTTATGATTGTAATAAGTTGAATTAGGATTAATTGTGTAAGTAAATATAGCTTGAGTATAACTTTATATCTTGTGTTTACCCCAGGCGGGGTTAGGTCAGCCTTGGAAGACTTTTGAATTCGAGCAAGCAAATGATCAGGTAAGTTCTTGCATGGAATTATTTGAAGACCAAAACTTACTGTGGCAAGCCAAATGTGATGTGTATGGACATTCCTTATGTAAAGGCAATTAAGGGCTGTTTTTCCTTTTTATTCCAGTCAACCAAATCATTTGAAAATCAAACAGGCTGTTTTACACAAAATGCTAAATTCTTTCTAAAACCCAACTTTGACAAGAATTTTAGAAATCCTTAATTGCTATTTCTAAATAAAACAATGTGTGATCAATTTTCTCCCAAGTGGGACAATCAATGTTGAGTTCTCAATAAGGATAGACCACTAGGACTAGTCTTTGAAGGGTTAGGGTAAGTCTCTCAGTAGGTGGCCACCTCTGAGGGGTGAGTCCTTCCTGAATAGGGTGCCAGACTGGTAGGTCATGTCGGTTCGAGTTAGCAAGTTTCAGTCATGTAGACTGTGTGTTTTCGGAGTGGACAACCGGTAAGTTTGGGTGTAGAGATGGAGGAGTATCTCACCCGGTGGGCCATACACCTACCTTTTGTCAGCTTGCACAACATGTGGCATTCTGACCGTTATTTAGTCATGGGGCCCAACGTGTGGTAACCCATGGCTACCCATTTAAGTGGTTGTATTTATTGTGCACCTGTATGGTTTGAGAAGCAAAACACCACTCTTTATTTTCAACACTTATTTAATGCTTGCCAACATTTACTCTTGTGAAACTTTTACAACTTGCATACATGAATGATTTTACCTGAAACACTCAAAGCACACACGGGCTTATTGAGATTCTTATCTCATCACCTTTTATGCCATGTTTTCAGGTTGATCCAGCTGTGGAGGTCATTAGCTAGACTTGTTGCCTATGCTTTGAAGATTTCATGTTATTTACTTTATGTGATGTTTTGAGAGAATGTAGCAAATAATTTATTTTAGATTTGTTCCTGTACTTATCTTTTGGGTTGTAATAAGTTTAATTTTAGAGTATTTATTTTATTTTATTATATGTGATCTAGTTATAAAGACCCATTGTCCTTTGGACGAGGCGACATCCCCGCCCTGTTGGGCCCAGGCAGTGGGGTGTTACACTGTGTGTATCCTTAAATAATGAAGGCCAGTAGAATCCAAAGTCAAGGACCTTTCTTGCTATCCCATTTGCTTGAAATACCCCCTAACTGGTCCTTCATGGCAATGTCAAAGAATGTCCCAGGAATCAGCAATGTCTACACATCTTCGAATGACATGATTTCCATACAAACGAAACAAGAACAGATCCTCCCAAAAGTAATACTTTACATCAGAAAAGAATTTCTTCCTCTATTGTGGAGTAAGTCGTTTTGGAAGGATATCTGCTATGAGAAAGTTAGCATAGTCAGCAAACCAAGGGGAAATTGAATTTTTACCTTCAACCCATAAAAGTTGTTCATCAAGAAAGACATCATTGATGTCTTCTTCTTTCAGTGTTTCTAAAGTGGGATTTTCTAGCCTTGACAGGTGATCCACAGCTAAGTTCTCAGCTCCTTTCTTATCTTTAATCTCCAAATCAAATTCCTACAACAACAACACCTATCTAATTAATCTAGGCTAAGAGTCACATTTAGCAAGAAGGTATCTTAGTGCAGAGTGATCAATGTAAACCACAACTTTAGATAAGTTGGGGACGAAATTTAACAAAAGCAAACACTATTATTAGCAACTTTTTTCTGTGCTAGTATAATTCTCTTGTATTGCTGTGAGAGTTTTGTTGGCATAGTGAATTGGTAGGAAGTACTTGCCCTGTCTTTGTCTAAGACCTATTCCAACTGCATAATCACTAGCATCACACATTAGCTCAAAAGGGAGTGACTAATGGGAAACAACTAAAATTGGTGAGTTAATCAATTTTTCTTTCAACAAATTAAAAACAGATAAGCACTTTTCGTCAAAATTAAAGGAGGCATCCTTTTCAAGTAGAGAAATAAGGGTTTAGAAATTTTTGAGAAGTCTTGGATGAATCTCCTATAGAAGCCTGCATGCCTAAGAAAACTCCTAATAGCCTTTACAGAAGTCGGTGGAAGAAGCTTTTCAATAGCTCTATCAACTTCAATCCTTTGTTGTGAAATCTTATGCTCCAAGACGATACCCTCATTTACCATAAAGTGACATTTCTCTTAATTTACACAAGATTTATCTCTTCACACATTTTGAGTACTTTCTCCATATTTTACAAACAAAGCTCAAAAGAATTCCCAAGAATAGAAAAGTCATCCATGAACACTTCTATTATTTCTCCTAGTAAATCTTCAAAGACGGCCATCATGCATCTTTGAAAAGTCTTGGACCTACTACACAATATAAAAGGCATACGCCTATAAGCAAAAGTCCTAAAAGGGTAGGTAAAGGTAGTTTGCTCTTGATTTTCAGGGGCTATGGGAATCTAAAAGAAGCTAGAAAATCCATCTAGGAAGCAGTAGTACATGTGTCCAGCTGGTCTTTCTAACATCTGATCAATAAAGGGAGGGGGAAAATGGTCCTTTCTTGTGGCATAATTCAATTTTTTATAGTCAATGTACATTTTCCATCCTGTAACAAGCCGCATTGGAATAAGCTCATTATTCTTATTAGGTGCCACTGTCATGCCTCTTTTATTTAGTTCTACTTGTGTAAGGCTCACCCATATACTGTTTGAAATAGGGTCTGCAATTCCTGTATCCGACAGTTTAATCACTTTACCCTTAATCACTTCCTTCATGTTTGGGTTTAATCTCCAATAGGGTTGTACTACAGGCTTTGCATTTTCCCCAAGCATGATCTTATGAGTGAAGAAAGAAGGACCGATTCTTTTAATGTCCATGAGTTTCCATGTAATAGCTTTCTTATAATTTTGAAGCATTTAAACTAATAATAGTTTTTGCTCTTTCTTTAGATCTCTTGCAATTATCACTTGAAAATTGTTCCCTGGGGCTAAAAATGTGTACTTAAGATGATATAGAAGCTCTTTTAATTCTAGCTCGGGTGGTTCCTCAATAGATGATCTCATTCACCCAAAACTTGATCCCTTTATCACCTAAAAAACTGCTGGTTCAAATTTGTCCTTAGAGTTCTCTACATGACTAACCCATCCTCAGTCTATTAAACGAAGTGTTCTTGCAAGAATTCATAAATGCAATCATCTACAACATCAATCCTAAAATAATCATCTTGTGAGGAAGAATGTTTCATATTGTCTGAAAGTCTTATGATAACCTTCTTCTCCTCAACACTTAATGTTAACCTTCCCTTTTGAACATCTATAACAGCTTTTGCAGTAGCTAGGAAAGGTCTGTCTAGGCTCAATGGAACCTAAAATCTTCATCCATATAATAAATAACAAAATTAACTGGAAAAATGAATTTGTCAACCTTAACAAGTACATTCTCCACAATCGCTCTAGGATATTTGATAGATCTATCTTCTAATTGAATACTTATCCTAGTGGGTTTTAGTTCACCTAAGCCTAATTTATAAAATATGCTGTAAGGTAGCAAATTAATACTAGCCCCTAAATCCGCCAATATTGTGCCAAAAGTAATACTACCTATTACACAAAGAATGAAAAAACTTCCTGGATCCTTTAATTTATATGGGAGCTTTTCTTTATGTTGGAGGAGGGTAGAACATTCTTCATTCAAGGTGACACAGTTCTTCTAGCTTCATTTTGTTAGACAGGATATCTTTCAAAAAATTAGCATACTTAGACATTTGTGTAAGGGCCTCAACAAGTGGAAGATTGATTTGCAACTGTTTGAATAACTCCAAGAACTTTTTAAATTGATCATCATCTTTTCCTTTTCATAGACAATCCAGATAGGAACATAAGAAGGATCTTTCTACTTTTCTGTCTTTTCCGTTCCCACTGTCTTAGGTAGAGGTATTGCCTTTTCTGTTTCGTTTGATGGTATTACAAATAAGTTCCGTTCTTTACCTTGCACTTCTCCTATTCTTCCTTCTTCATCATCCTTACTCAACGGTATCACGGGGTTAGTAAGCTCTTTATCGCTTCTCAATATGGTTACCTCAAGAAGTTCATAGGAAGCATAATCTTCAAGATTCTTATCAAATAGTCTAATATCATATCCTAGATTTAAGATTAATGCTTTTTAACGCCTTATCAATGCCTCTACCTCCTCAAAATATGAAATGACTGCAATAGCAAATTGCTCTAAAAGATGTTCAAGTGATGACCATAACTTAACTTATGAAACCCATGGACATCATTAACCCCCTCACTATAATAACCATCTTGAGTGTCATTCCCCTAACACCATAAACCTTCCCCCTTATCATTATCCATATCATAGTTTCAAATCAACCTCACAAAAAAAATAAATAAATAAAATTCATAACTAAAATAAATGAATAGCGTAAGAATTCCTCAAGAGAAACACAAAAGATCAATAATTCCTAAAATATCCATTAATCCGCAAAATTGCATGACAAAAACAAAGTCTATGAAAAAGCAGTAATTTTCAGTCTCCAAAAGGTGAACAACATATTAAGTCGAAAAGGCCATTCATTTATTAAACATAAATAAAAAATAATATTACTCCTCAAAAGAACTCTAAGTCACACATTAATATGCATAGTTTATCGGAGAACAAAAAAATTTCTTCAATTCAAAAAAGAATGAACAAAAATGAGATGTAAACCAAAAACGTTTTCCACAAAAGATAAGTTCATCCATCCAAAACATATACCATATATCTATTGGAATGTATGCTCTCTTAGATTAGGTTTTTGATATAATCTTGATTTGTGTTAATAAAAGTTTTATTCTAAAAAATTATTTGTGAATTTTTCCATTACATTCTGTGCACATTTCTGTTGAAAAAGACCTATTGTGTTTTAATAAATGGTTCATGTGAATGGAAGTCTTTCATAGTAAAGAATGGACCATGGGTTACTTAACACATAAACTATCATTCTTAACCGAATGATGAGAATGAGAATCTCATCATAATAAGGTTATTATGTTATGAATTCTAAATATGTAATGACTTACCTTTAGCTAATGAGTAATATTCTCATTTCATAACACAAGTGTATTTCGAATATGTAGAACTAGACCTGTAGTAGTGGTTTCTTAAAGTATTATACAGGAGAAACTTAGACTAGTACTGCTACAACGTGTACCTATACTCTATGCCTTGAGTATGAGTTGATGGTCTGATGAAGCTAGGAGCATATAGTTTGATATACTATAGATGATGTTCTATTGTAGGACCTATATGCTTGAATGTTAGATATATATAATTAGTTAGTTAAGACAGACTTGTACAAAATAACTTCTATGCTATATCGTCCCTTGTGATTGTCCGAATAATCTAAATATCCAAGGCCTTAGGGAACATGGCTTGGATATTTGCTTTAGGGTAGCTCCATTAGAGAGCGAAAATATTTCAAAAAGTCGTGAATTATTGGACCAGAAGTTTAAGGATAATAGATGTCTTTTAGAGATGTGTTAGTACGCATCTTTCTCTCTAAATGAATGGCGGTGTAGAGGAATATTTTTGTCATTACACTGTAGGTTGGAGATATTGCTAACGCAGCATTGTCCTTGGGGTCAATATTTTCTTATAGTGATATTAGAAAATATTTAAAATGCAAAATATAGCTATTTATATAGTAGGGATATTTTGATCATTTTAGTAGCAAAGACGATGTGTCTTTTTGGTTCTTGGAATAACCCATAAATCCTAATTAATTTTGGATTGAGAAAATGGTCTCGGTTAAAGAAGATTTTACTTTTTTCAGGAAGTTTATTTTATTATTGAATTGGAATAAAATAAAAGGTCGAGAGAAATTAAATTAAATTTATTATCTGGTCTAATTTATTATTAAAAGTTTGTTAAATAAAAACTTGAGACCAAATCTCTAGAAAGTTTTAATGAAAATTTTTTGAAATCATTAAGTTTTAACTTAAATAAAATTAATCCGTGGAAATAATTTCTCAAATGGTATAAACTTTAACATAGAAATTTTTATGAGTTTAGATATTTTATTTTAAGTTAAAAGAGAATTTAATAAAAATTTTCAAACGACATTTTTCCAAGAAAAACCTTGTCTTAAAAAACTAAGTGAGAAAGGAGTTACAACGGCTCCACGGCTTCCATCACATTCCTCATTAAAGATCGTGGGTCTCTTCGCGCTATCTTGGAAGTGAACCTGTATAGGATGGAGATAACATAAGGATATAGAACTAATGGAAGGATGTAATTAATAACCCGAAACACGTACTATGATTGTCCAGCCCACCTCGGAGGTTACAGTGCGAGGTATGTCTATAGAAAATAAGAAGAAATGGCCATCCTTTTAATGGAGTTATCTTCTAGATTATTACCTAGAAGGGAAATTGATTTGTGATGGTTAACACACTTAACTTAGAAAATTGTTAATCTTCTCATGAAGTTATGTCAGTTTTCCTAAGAACTAAATTAATCATGTTAAAGTTAATCATGATGGAGTTAACTATTATCAGGTTTAATATCAGGATAAAGTGCAAAAAATTGTTTTATTTTTTCACAAAACTGAGAATTTCTTTTATTTTCATTTTTCAGATATGGTTAGTGGAAGTTCTTTAAGTTTTTTAGCCATTATCCTCTAGGAGAATAAGCTAACGGGTCCTAACTGTGTGGATTGGAACAGGAACTTAGACATAATACTCATAGCTGAGGAGTATGAATATTAGGGAGAGTTCCACTGATGAGGAGCGAGAGGTTGAGAAGGCATGGAAGAAGGCTGACAAAATGGCACGTTGATATATATTAGGTTCCATGTCTAATGTGCTTCAATCCAAACACGAGCACATGGTGACTGCTTACGACATAAGCACATCTTTAGCCACGATATTTGCTGATAAGAGCTAGCCTCCAAGGTAGGAGGCTTTTCAAATGATCATCAATACCAAGATGGCTGAGAGAGCATCAATCATGGAGCATATGTTCAAAAATAATTACTGTTTTTGAGGAAGTGAAAGTTTTAAGGGTTGTAATTGACCTCGAAAGCCAAGTGGACATAGTTCTCGAATATCTACCGGCTCTTTTACTCAGTTTAAGTTGAATTATAATATGAACAAGTTAAACATGATTTTAACTGAATTAATGAAAGAGCTCCAAGTGACAAAGAAGGTAATGAAGCCACAATCAAAAGGCTATAGTTGCTTATTCTTCAAGAACTGGGACCGAGCTTAGAAAGTTTAAGAAGAAGGTAACGCAGCACCCCAGACCAAGTCCCAGCCCAAAAATAAATCCAAGGACAAATGCTTCAAGTGTGGAAAGAAGGGACACCGAAAAAAAGAGTATCCAGATCTTCAAGCCAAGAAAAACCCTATAGGTAATATTTTCTAACTAGAGTCTATATCAATGGTTAGATCAACTTCCACTTGAATTGTTGATTCAGAAGCCACTTATCATATTCGTAACTCCTTGTAGGGGTTTAGAAAGATAAGAAGACTTCCGAAGGGTGAACATGGACTACGCTTGAGAAATGGAACACAAGTATGGGCCCTTATAGTGAAAGAACTGTAACTAGTTTTTTATTGTAATAGATTAGTTATTTTGAAAGATATTTTATTGGTACTTGGTTTTAGACAAAATTTAGTTTTAGTTGCAAAACTAATAAATTAAGGATATTTGTTTTCTTTCCATTCTAGTATAACTATCAGTAGAAATGGAGAAGTTTTATATACTGGACATATGTATGAAAACCTATTCTTCATTAATCTTATTAACAATCAATTAAACAATGCTCAATATGAACCTTTAAATAGGAAGAGAAATATCAATGTCAATTACTCATGTCTTTAGCATCTAAGGTTGGGTCATATTAACTTAACTTTGATTCAGAGATTAATCCATGATGGGCTTTTAGGCTCATTAACATTGGAAAATTGGCCTTAGTATGAATTTTGTTTTATGGAAAAAATAACCAAAATGTCGTTTATCCAAAAAGCGGATAGGGCCAAGAAGATATTGAGTCTTGTTCACATTGATGTGTGTGGTCCTTTGTCTACACCAGCTAGAGGGGGTTTAAGTACTTCATCATCTTGATGGATGATTGTACTAGGTATGGTTATGTTTACCTAATGAGACGTAAGTCTAACTTTTTTGACAAGGTCAAGAAGTTTAAGGTTGAAGTGGAGCATCGAACAGGTAAACTGATCAAAACCTTACAATTAGATCATGGTGGAGAGTACCTCCTTGGTGAATTCAAGGACTACATGATGTATAATGAGATAGTATCCCAATTCTCTATGCCGGGAACACTCCAATAGAACGGAGTAGCTTATAGAAAGAACAGGATATTAATAGAAATGGTCCGAAGCATAATGTCTCATACTATTCTTCCAGTATCTTTTTGTGGGTATGTCTTGGAAACAACGACATATATTCTAAACTTGATGCCTTCTAAGTCAATACCTAAGATGCCCTATGAGATGTGGATTGGGCATAAGCCAAGTCTAAATCATCTCAAAATATGAGGCTGTCTAACTTATGTACTAATCAAGGGAGACAAGTTAGAACCAAGATCAGAATGATGCTATTTTATTGAGTATCTAAAAGGAAAAAATGGTCGTTATTTTTATCATCCTAAGGAGAAAAAAGTACATGTGAATACTAATGCTAGATACTTAGAGGATGATCAAAGCACATCCACTAAAGGTTCAACAAGGTTGGAACTCGAGGAGAAGTTATCGTTTGAATCGACTTCTTCTAACTTGGTTATGGAACAAGAAGAGGCACAACCTAAGAAACTTGTACAAACGGAGCCTCGTAGTAGTAGGAGGGTATCTAGGGTTCCAGAAAGATAGACTGGAGAGGTTTTTGACCTAATCTCTGTCCATCAGGAACAAGATCTTATTAGATACGAGGAAGCTATTGTTGATACCGATGCAAACCTGTGGCATGAAGTAATGAAAACCGAGATTGAGTTTATGCACTTCAATCAGGTTTGAGATCTTGTATCTTTACCTGAAAGGATAAAAGTCATTAGGTGTAAGTGGGTGTACAAGAGGAAGAAGAGAGTGGATGGAAGGTGAAAACCTTTAAAGCTAGGCTTGTGGCGAAATGGTACACTAAAAAAAAAAAGGAATCGGTTATGATGAAACATTTTTTCCAGTAGCCATGCTTAAGTCCATTTGTATCCTCCATGCCATCACATATCATTATGACTATGAGATATGGCGAATGGATATCAAGACAGCATTTCTTAATGGCCATTTTAGTAAAGATATCTATATGTCCCAATCGGAAGGTTTTGTTGTTGAGGGCCAGAAACATATGGTTTATAAGTTTAAGAAATCTATTTATGGACTTAAGTAGGCATCTAGAGCATGGAATATTCGTTTTAATGAGACTGTAAAGTTCTACAGTTTCATTCAAAAGGAGGATGAACTATGTGTACAAGAAACTGAAAGGCATAAACGTGATTTTTCTTGTACTGTATGTGGATGATATTCTACTCATTGGAAATGATATAGGGACATCGTCATCTACTAAGGTTTGGCTATCTAATCAATTTAGTAAGAAGGATTTGGGAGAAGCCAATTACATTCTGGGGATTAAGCTTCTTAGAAATAAGAAGTAGAGAATGTTAGGATTATCTCAAGTTATATACATTGACAAGATGCTGACCAAGTTCAGCATGGACTCATACAAAAGAGCGTTAATCCCTTGCAGACATGGGTTATTTGTTTCTTCAAAGGACTGTTCAAAGTCTCAAGAAGAAAAAGATAGAATGAGTAGGATTCCATATACCTAAGCTGTGGAAAGTCTCATATAGGTCATGTTGTGTATTAGACCAGATATCAACTTTATCATAAGCTTAGTTAGCAGATATTAGTCAAACACTGGGGATGTTTATTAGCAAGCTGTAAAGTATATTCTCAAGTACTTTAAGAGAATGAGAGATTATATACTGATTTACAGGGCTGATGACTTAGTTCCTATAAGATAAACAGACTCAGACTTTCAAGCGGATAAGGATGAGGGAAAATCCACTAGTGGATATGTCTTTATTTTGTCTGGAAGGGTTATTTCATGGAAGAGTATTAAGCAATATTGTATTGCTAACTCAAACATAGAAGCTGAGTATGTGGCAGTTTCGAAAGCATCCAAGGAAGTGGTCTGGCTCCAGAAGTTTCTTTTAGAACTTGGAGTTGTGCCACAGATGGATATGCCGATTGTGATATATTGCGATAATACTGGCGCGATCTCGCAATCCAAAGAACCCAGTAACCGCAAAAAGGGGAAGAACATTGAGAGAAAGTACCACCTGATCCAATATTCCATCCAGAGACAGGAAATCGTGGTAAAACAAATTGTCTAGGAGAACAATCTAGCAAATTTCTTTACTAAGCCTTTAGTTGAGAGAGTCTTTAAAAGATACCTAAATGCCATAGGGGTGGGCACTTATGGACTTACTTAGTCTTAGAGTGCAAGTGGGAGATTGTTGGAATGTATGCTTTCTTAGACTAGGTTTTTCATGTAATCTTGATTTGTATTAATAAAAGTTTTACTTTCAAAAATTGTTTGTGAATTTTTCCATTACTTTTTATGTACATTTTCATTGGAAAAGACTCATTGTGTTTAAGTAAATGGTTCATGTGAATGGATATCTTTCATAGTAAGGTATAGACCATGGGTTACTTAACATAAAAACTATCGTTCTTAATCGGATGATGAGAATGGGATGGCTAGGAATAATAACAATAAGTTTATTGTGTTATGAATTTTAAATGTGGAATGGTTTACCTTTAACCAATAAGTAGTTTTCTTATTTCATAACATAAGTGTATTTTGAATATGTAGAATTGAACCTGTAGTAGTAGTTTCTTAAAGTACTATATAGGAGAAACTTAGACTACTACTACTACAGCATGGACTTATACTCTATGGCTTGAGTATAGGTTGGTGATCTGACAAAGCTAGAAGTATATGCTTTGATATACTATAGTTGAGGTTTTATTGTAGGACTTATATGCTTTTATGTTGGGTATATGTGACTAGTTAGTTAAGATAAACTTGTAAAAGATAACTTCTATATTATATTACCCCTTGTGACTGTCCGGATGATCTAAATATCTAGGGTCCTAGGGAACATAATTTGGATGTTTGCTTTAGGGTAGTTCTCTTAGAAAGCGAAAATATTTCAAGAAGTTGTGGATCATTGGACTAGAAGTCTAAGGATGGTAGATGTCTTTTAGAGATGTGTTAGTATACTTCTTTCTCTCTAAATGAACAGTGATATGTAGATGGGTATTTTAGTCATTATATCTGTAGGTCAGAGACATTGCTAATGTAGCATTGTCCTTGGGGTCAATATTTCCTTATGGTGATATTAGAAAATATTTAAAATGTAAAATATAACTATTTATATAGTAGGGGTATTTTGGTCATTTTAGTAGCCAAGGCAATGTGTCTTTTTGGTCCTCGAAATATCTCGTAAGTTCTAATTAATTTTGGGTTGAGGAAATGGTCTCAGTTAAAGAGGATTTTGTTTTTATTCAAGAAGTCTAATTTATTATTGGACTAGAATAAAATAAAAAGTCGAGAGGAATTAAATTAAATTTATTATCTGATTTAATTAGTTAATTAATTATTTAAGGTTTGAGCTCAGATTGAATGATTGGAAAAATTAACCTGGGCTTATACTAGGTAAAAGTCTTAAATAATTATCTTGGTCTATTTAGGCTCATTAATTATTTATTGAGTTATTTTTATAAGCCGAAAAATAACTAATTAAGGTTTATTATTTATAGGCTCATTGACTCTAAGAATAAATAATGATAACATGTTCTGGCCCAATAGCTTGGACAAGGGTTGTTTTTTTTATTCACAAAATTAAGGAATTTAGGGTAATCTAAACGTCTTCTGAGAAGGCCAATCTTGATAACCTTTGTGTTTTTTGAAATACTAGAATCCTAGTGCTCTTTGTTATCAGTGAAGCCATGTATATCATTGAAAAATGAACTGTGAAAAAAAACCAAGTCAAGTGTTTTCTTTCCTCTCGTTTTGTCTTCTTCCTTGATATTGTTAATTGATAGCAGAGTGTCAAGAGAAATAGAGACTGTTTTCTCACCTACATTGTTTTCACCAATAGCATTTAGGCTGAGGAATATTCCGAGAATTGGAAAGCTCGTGCATTCATACCAAAGAGAAGTAGATGGATAGTGGGCTTTGATCCAGAAATTTCAACAAGTAGAGGAGAAGACATTTCTGTTGTTTAGTCATCTTCCTCAGCACCAAAGAGAATCATAAAGCCCAGAGGTAAAATAAAAGAAATATTCCGTTGTGTATTTTATTGCATTTTTGGGCTTCTGGGTTGTCTAGTATGCATGCTTCACACGTTTATTTTTAAGCTTCAATATCCATATTCGAAATTTCAAGCAAAAAGCATACAATCTCCATTTCTCATCCTAAGAAATCAACCAATGAAATCCACAACATAACTCTCCAATTTCCAACATTTTCCAGATAATCATCCTCAATCGACCAAAGAATAAGATATAAATGAATAAACTAATAAATGAAATTAAAATTACTCAACGTCCAAATAAATAGATTATACAATAACAAAAATATAATAATCAAAGAATTCTCAAATACAATTTTGGCTAAAATGAAGTACAATCACAACACACATACAACAACTATTCATAAACAAGTTAGTTATATGTGCAAGTATATATATATATACAAATACAATGCTAAATCAATAAGAATTAAAGTTTTTATAATGTAGTCTAAGCTGTTTCTCCAACAACGGCACAAAAAACTGGATGCGTTTGTTTGCGTATAGAGAAAATTCAAGTCATTAAGCCCTACATACACACAAGTTTAATATTTAAAATGCCAATTAGAATTACACAACACACACATATATAGGCAAGTGTACCTATCGTGTAGTCTAATATTATTGGCAAGTATCGAAGAACCTTAGGGAACGGGGGTTAGCACTCCTACTTCCTTTTCTTCTCATTGTTTAGCCAAAAGTAAATGTAAGGTATAACACTAATTATAGTAGGAGAGAGATTATGTTTTTTCACACAAAAGAACGTGACAATTTCCCCAAGGAATAAGAAAGAGAATAACCCATGTAACAAAAGGAAGTCTCCCACTCAAGATCTAAGAAATGAGTACCCTTTAGACCCATAATTTCTAATTCTAGATATCGGAGTGAGTAACATGTGAATCTCACCCTCTCTCGATTTATGAGATTTCTACCCCAAAATTCGATTAATCACTATTTCTACATAACCAACCAAACTTAAAGGTGCATTAATCATTACTCACCATCCCAAACCATCTGGAGGCCATAAAATCACTATCTCTAGGCAATTTCATAAACTCTTTGGTTATTAACCCTAATTTTCAACTTCTCTCTCGTGTTAATTGAAAATGACAAATGTTAAACTAGTCAAGTGGGTGTCCCATCCTCAACTCCATCTCTCGAAATCATTAAGAAAGAGCAATTAATTGACATAAACCAATCAAAACCCAATCAACCAATATAATCAAATAAGCTCAAATAACCAAATACCCAAGAACAAAAACTATAGATCTAAAGAAAATACATCATTCTCAGGCACAAAAATACGGTACAATCATTCATTACAATTAAAAATCAATTCTTAGTATAAGAATATAAGTAGAATTACAAAAGGAATAGAAATGAAAATTTATAAACAAGCTCTCTTTCTGCTTCCTCTTGAACTCTTCAAGTTAGCTCTTTTCTTCTTCCTTGGATCTCTTGGTCTTCTTCTCTTCTTGATACATAAACTTACAAGACTAGAGTTCTTGAGAGAAACGCTAGCCTTTTCCAAACTCTCATCTTTTGATTTCGAGTGTAAAGAGTAATTATATAGAGGGTTTTCCGTGCAAAATCTAAAAACTCGCTTAACACAGTGCTTTCCTCGCTAGTGGGTGGCTCAGGGAACCTGAACTTCCTGAGGCTACCATGTTTTTCTAGAACTAGTTCCTTGGGCCACCAAGTTTTGGAAACTTGGTGTAACAGTGCTGAATACCAGGTGGCCTTGGGAAGTTCAACTTCCCTGGCCCACCACCTAACTACATATATACATGTTTATGCAATCAACCAGGTAGCTTAGGGAAGCTTGACCTCCCTGGGCCGCCACCTAAACCAAGTATATACATAACCAGGTGGCCTAGGGAACTTAAAGTTCCTTGGGCCGCCAACATTCTGGAGTTTCTTTACAATTGAGCATAGTACCTGGCAGCCTAGGGAAGCTAGACTTCCTTTGGCCGCCTACTCTCTGGACAAAACACCAACAATTCTTATTCACCTAGCGGCCTATGGAATGTTCCCTAGGCTGCCTATTTTCTGGGCATTCACACTTTCTTCTATTTTCTCCCTTCTTCCCCTAGGCTGCTGTTCTCTGGGAATTCACACTTTCTTCTATTTTCTCCCATTTTCTTTCTTTTCTCTTTACTTGATCTTTTCTATTTTCTAGCAAAAACAAGATGAGAATGGTGTGGTGAGTAGTGATTTAAATAAGAATTTATCTCCATTGAAGCACAAAAATAATAGAAAATGTATATATGATGAAGCCTCATCAATTTCCTTAATTTTATGCATCTTTGAGTTTGATTTATATGAATAAAGATATCTATAGATTGGGATTAAGGGTAGGATATTCATTACTTAAGAAAGAGTGAATTTTAATTTGTTTGGGAAATCTTGCCAATACTCGAATTAGATATTTGATTGATTGAATGATAGTTGTTGCTTGGATGTAAATGGGGATTTCTCTTCAATTACATAGCCAATCCCCTTCTCATACTTTAATTTTTAGTATTTTTTTAAGTTTTTTTCTTGAAAATTGGGTATATTTTTCTTCGTGATACTCTTAACCACTTTGTAACACCCCCTACCACGTAACCTAAAAAGGGCGAGGATGTCGCCCCGTCCCGATGACAAGGGGTCTTTAAAATGAGGTACACAATGTAAAGGCAAATCCAAGAAATCAAACTTAGATAAATAAAGGAAAACTCTTATTACATCAGGCTCAAAATTAGAGCAAAACTAAATAAAAACAATCATCTGATCTAGAAGCATAAAACAACAACTGTCTCTCAAACATAATGGAAAATAACAAAAGCTTCAATTATCTCACATCCCACCTGCTCAGCATAACTAAGCTCCTAAAAACATGATATAAAACAGTGTGAGTTTAAATCTCAGTAAGTCCTGTGTGTGCATATGGTACCTTGAACAGTTCGTGTATGCATAGTGAAAACATTTGCAGAAATATTTGGCAAGTCATAAATAATTTCTCTTTGTAAGGAGTGGGTTTTTCTCATTGTCACACTTTGTACAAAATAATTCATCAACTCGAATAAACAGTCATAGTGCCACACTTTGAGCCCCCTGATAAGAAAACGGTCAAGGCGCCACACTTTGTGCACCAAGAAAGGAAACGGTCAAGGCACCACACTTTGTGTACCAAGACAGGATTAGATTACCACACTTTGGGTGTTCTGATTAAGGTGAGTGTACAGCCCACCGGGTGAGATACTCCTCCATCTCTACACCCAACAAAACCATTCGGGTGTTCATGCTGGAAAAATAAACAATACCTTACCAGGTACAAATGCTAGCTCGGATTGGCCTGACCAACCAACATTGTCACCTTTTCAAGCAGAGCTTATCTTCTGGAGGTAGCCTTCTGCCAGAAGACTCACTCACGCCCTCCAAGACTAGTATTGTTAGCCTATCCTTATTGAGTATTCAACGAACATATCCGTCAATTCCAGATTCACAATAATAAGTCCATACTTTGGCTTTGTAAAACGTGGTTTTCTTGAAAAAGGAGTTTTCTAAAATGTTTAAGAGAAAGAACAATTTCTGATAAAGGCATTAGTTTGACAAAATCATTTAGAGAATAAACAACCACATTTACAACCTAAATAATCATAGTTCAACAATAGCTTCACAAAGCTTTACAACATTCGACTTGCCATCACAACATTTAACAAAAGAGTTTATGCAATGACTTACTTAATATACCTCAGATAAACAAGATAAAATCACAGCTTGCTTCCTTCAAATACCCTCCTGATCTAGAATCACATAATATCATGATCAGGGTCTCAATCAACTCAAGCATGCATTAAACTTATTTATTCCCATAACAAATCATGATCTATCATCTAACTTCAAATAAATCATCTAATCCTCAAAGTACATACACTATGACCATACCCATCAAAGACATGAATAATATATCAAAGAGGTCTTGACTTGACCATCACAATTCACATCTATTATTATCACAATAACACATGGCTTTGCCATCCATCAAATATGCTTAATTAATTACTCGACTCAAAATATTCATCTATCCCAACTAAGCACATACATCATGCTATCATACTTCCATAGACATCATCAATCTCATTAGATCCTAATTTCGACATCAAGGGTAAGAATTCCCTTACCTTGCAACAACCGGATTAACAAGATCTCAATGCTCCTATGGTGATCATCCCGAGTTCACTTGAGAAGAAGAGAAAAGCTGTCTTCTTTACCTCTTTTTGATCGAAAGTAGATAAAGAGGATGAAATTAGCCTCTATGTGGTGTGATTCAAGGGAAGAAAAAGAGAAAAATCAATGGAAGAAAGGAATCAAGAGGTTAAGATGATTTTTGCTTACCTTAGGGTGTGATCGGTTTTGGCTAGGGATTGCTCTTGTGATTTTCAAAAATTGCAGGAGAGTATTTGCTGGAATTTTCGTGTAGTAAGGAGGGAGTGGTCGGCTATCTTGGTTTAGGGTTAGAAGAAGTTGATTTCGGGTTAGAAGCTGTTGCTATAGAGGACTCCTAATGGCTCTAAGTTTCTTTGGCAACAATGGCGAAAAATTGCAGCTTGTTGTACTCTTATTACTGGCCGAATTCCAGAGGGGTTAAGAGGAGAAAATTAGTCTAGAATTGTTCTCCTAGGCTGACCGAAATAGTGCTCAAGAATAGGGCTGAGCGTGTTCAGGTTTTTGGCTAAAACAAGGAGTTTGTGCAGCTTTGGTAACCAGAAATTCTGTGCAAAATCTGTGAGCAAAAGAGGGAAAATTCTGGGATATTTTGGTTGCTGTTCTGTCGCAAATCAGAGGGGAAAAATGAGAGTTTCAGGTGCTGTAGTTTGGCTTAATCAACAAGGAGTTTTGGTATGTTTTGGAGTGTAGAATTTCGTGTGATATGGTGTGTAAAGCTAGCTGAAATTTCTATGCATAAGCTAGTCGAAATTTCTGTGTAGAAGCTGGCCAAAATTCTAGAATTTTTGGTGGATAAAAATCTGATTTGTGAAGCTAAGGTGATCTGAATTGGTGAGAGGTGTTTTAAGTGATTTGAGCTAGGTTTTGAAGAGTTTGATTGCTCTTAGGATTGCAGAATTTTCGTGCAGCTTGTGCATGCACAAGGATGCCGAAATTCTGCAGGAAAAGAAATAATAAAACCTAGTTGGTTTAGGATTGAAATAAAATGATTAGCTAAAGAATTTAGGATAAGATTTCCTAGTATTGGAAGAGTTTGTGTTGAGCTAGAACTTCTTCAAAGGTGGTGGCACTAAACTGGAAAATTTTCCAGATTTTCAGCCAAAGTTCCATGATCAAAATCACCAAGATATTTAACTAAAAAAATAACAATTTAATTCCAGCTATCAATTTTAAAATTTGATATTACTCTAGCTGGAATTTTTGAAATTCAAAAAGGATAAAAGCTGAAAATAAAATCAATCTTTATCCTTATCAAAAGTCCTTGAATTTAGGAGATAATTATGGAGACTTATTCCTAAGAAGATGGCGCTGAAAATTTAAAAAGGAAAGCTGGGATTTTCGGCCAAGCATGAGAAAATCTAGGAAAAGAATTCAAAACCAAAAGTTAAGATTCGTAAGAGGTAAGATTCAAACTCGGGTCACCATAGGATAATCACCAAACTTAACCACTATTCCAAACGAACTCTGATGGTAACATTTCTCTAGGAAATTCTTTCCACCCTAATTCTCATCCCTCCATCTCCTCTACTAAACTTCACTTAAAACAACTCCCAAATAATGCAACAACATATTTAAATAATTTCATGCAAGCACAACCTTGAAAATCACAAGCACCCATGCAAAAATAATTTTAAGATATCACATGAAATGCGAGATGCTATGCAATGCATGACTTTTCCCTATAGGTCAAAGGTGATTTTGGGTTGGGTATTACACACTTGACTTGTGATAATTAGTTGTTTATGCTTCTTTATTTTGATTGATTGGATAATGAAACTTAGGATAAAGTAGTAGTATTTGGTGTCTTTTCTTTGGGATCTTTGATACTTACCAACCACATTCTATACAACATAATGGGTATACTTGCCCAAAATATGTGTGTATATGAGTTAAATTGGTATTTTATTTTAAAACTGGGTTGAGTATTAGATCTATCTTATATACATACCACAAATAATTTATGCACACCAACAGCTGTCCCCTCATGATAGATACATAATTTCACAAATTTTTCATGTCTTCGTTAGTCGCTATATTTCCTGTTATAGACCTCATCGCATTGCTAATAACAATGTCTTTTCTCATTGTGATTTGCAATTTAACAACAGACATGTCCAAGACTTGAATTGCACATAGTTTTTTTGAGCAAACTGGCGTAACTAACTCGATTTCTAACAAGTAAAGTCTTGCGATAGGGATCATTAAAAAAATTACCATTAGCCATGTTAATCTTACATATTGTTCCAGTGACACTGTATCTAGATAAGTTAGACAAAATTTTTCTATTAAAATTTAAAGTACGTCAAAAAGCTATGCTATATAAACCAATATCGAAATCAAATTGTTAGTGTTTAGTTAGTTCATTAGCAATTTAGAACTCTGTTACAATTGTACATAATAAAGTATGTCAAAAAGCTATGCTATATCAACCAATATCGAAATCAAATTGTTAGTATTTAGTTGGTTCATTAGCAATTTAGAACTCTGTTACAATTGTACATATAAATCAAAAATAGAAAAAGAATCTTCAACTATTGAATCCATGCTAAGTTAAGAGAAAATATTTATTTACGTACCAATTTTGTAAATTGGACATGCAAAAGGATCTGTAACCTTTTACATAATAGAATACCTAATGTGATACTAATTTTTAATCTAATAATTTATAAATATTATATAAAATCGGTTGCCAAGGCTGTAGACTTTCGTTTCGATATTTAGGGGGAAAAAAATAAAGTTGTGAATTTGACAATGATGGTCTTTCCTAAATGGCAAAAAAAAAAAAAAAAAAAACCTTTTGCCTATTAGGATTCATAGGAATTACAAAGTTTGATATTGTGACACTTCCTCCATTAATTGAATGCATTATTCACTTCCTTTTTTGCATATTCCAAAATAATATTTATTTCTATAAAATAAATATATTTTAATAAAAAAGTTTTTGAAGCATATAATGAATAAATATTATAATAATTCATTGAATTTGTAATCATTCATTTTCTACTCTTCAAAAATATTAAATTTAAACAAATCAAATTTGGAAAAAAAATCATAATAAAATTTTATTCAAGTCCAAAATTATCTAGTAGGAAAATATTCAAGTTTTAACAGTTTCTACCGTAATAACATCACTGCAACAAACCTCCCCATTCACGTCTAGGCTATACTCCTGTTTTTTACTACCCTTTCAAAACTATTCTATAACCCTGAAAATCCGTTGCTTCTCTCTCTCTCTCTCTCTCTCAATATAAATATATATATATATATATATATATATATATATATATATAATTACAAGTTGTGTTCTACTGTTGTTAAAGCGAGTAAAAAGTAGTACAAAAGAGCAGGCAATTTTTTTCCTTTCGTTCAACATTAATTTCGATTTTATTTTATTTGAAAGAAATTGAAGATAAAATGATAATCTTCATCAATTTTGATAGAAAATTTTTCTATTTAATTTTTATATAAAAATAAAGTTTAAATATTTGAAAGGATAAATTTATTATTTTTCCTTAACCTTACATGTCTACGGTTGGGAAAATATTTCATGAATAATTTATAATTTTTAGTTCATTTAATTGCAATATTTTCGTTTAATTTTTATTTCAAAATATCTTAATCTAAAATTTTATCTTTTTAATATTCATATTCTGAATTTAAATTGTATATATAAAATCTAAGGATAATTTTTTTTCTTTCGTTGAATATTAATTTCTATTTTATTTTATTTGAAAAAAAAATTGAAATTGAAGGTAAATTGATAAATTTTATTTAACTTAAATTGATATTAATTTAAAATTTAAAATTTTATTTAACTTAAATTGATAATTTCAGCTAAATAAAATTTTGACATTAATTTTCATAATGACATTAAATTATAAAATTTTCCTAACACTTTCTCTCGCTTTCTCTCGCTTTTGCACTATTTTTTAAATTTTTTTAATCAACAGTGACTTATGCGAAAATCAGAGACTTTGTGCATATCTTTTTATATTTAACTAGATTGATGCCCGTGCGTTACATGGTTTATTATGTTAATAAGATTCAATATATTAACATTTAATACATATATATCTTAAAATGAATTTAGATCATATTTAAAGAATAACACGTTTCAACGTATTAATATTAAATACATATATTTTATTATTTAATTTAATTAATTAAGATTTTAAATAAATTTAAATATAATCTTTATTTTTCTTTTAAAAAATTTTCGAATCGTGCCTCTTTGTTGATAAAGAGTTATGTTACCTGTTCCTTTTAAATTAGGAAAATAATTTCTAGTTCTCGATATAATATAGAAAAGTTATCTTTGTAAAAATTTCAACATCCATCTGTGATATGTGACATGGGGTGCATTAAATTTAAATGAAGTTTTTTTTTTTAAAAGGAAATGTCAAGAGTTTTTAATTTTAAATATCAACATTATCTATATTTTTATTTTTAATATCAAAATTCTCTAAATTCAATTAATTCAGCTAGATCTTATCTGAATATGAACCATTTTCAAGAAATTTCTTAATTTAATGAATTTAGCTGGAGAAAATAAAATAAAATAAAAAATAAATAATAAAGTAAAGAATTGCTTGGATTGATGCACTTCAGCTTTTGTTTCCTTTCCGTCTTTTGTATCAGCCCAAAATCCCCCCAGCGAAATTCCTCTATTTTAGTCTGTCCTTCTCTTTTTACTCCTGCGATACAAATTGGAGTCCAAGAATAATTTTTTTTATAAAACTCATATCAAATTAATTCTTATATACTTACACTCAATTTTAAGTAAATAAATAATTTTTATTTTTAAAAATTATTATTTATATAAAATATCATTTTTTAAAAGTTTTTCAATTTAAATAATTTTGTTAATAAAAAAATTTGCAATACATATATACCTTAAATAAGGATTTGCTTTGTGTTTCGTGTAGCATTACTGTACATTTTGCTAGAGCAAATGGGTTCAATTCGTGTTCCTTATTTGATTTTAGATAAAAATAATTTTAATTTTAAAATAGCCTTGTTGGTATTTTTATATCTTATAAAAGTTTACAAATTTTCCTTATAAGAGGGGAAAAAAATACCAAAAATAAAACTCATTTTATAATACCAAATCATTAAGAAGAAAATAAACCCACTTATTTATTTTAGGGCCAGAGGCCCACTTATTCACTTTGCTTTGACTTTTAAAAACATATAGAATTGAGGTCAAGTCTTTTTGCTTCTAGGCCTGAAATTTGAGTCCATGTTTGACTCGGTCCACTTTTATATGATAGCCCACCCTATCCTAATACAAACAATCTCTCTTTTCTAATATCCTCATTTGGGAAAACCCTAGCCGCCTTGGATTTTGCAAGTAAAGCATTTGATGAGGTGCTCGTCAAAGATGTGGTATCCTGGAGTGTTTAATTGCCCATTGAACCCAACCTGGCCGTGGCCTCATCTCTTTCACTCTTCAACAAATTGCCTATTTCTTCGTCATCAAAACCTTGCTCTCTGAGTTGAGGAAGACGAAGGTCTTGAGAGGCGAGAGGTAGACGGAGGCGCGGGAATAGGAATAGACGATTCATCGTCGTCTGCAAAGCTAAAGAGGCTTTTCGGTACTGGAATTGAGGACTTCTTCGGCTTGGTAGCGGTGGTGCTACAGGCTTGGCCTTGAGCTCCGGCCTGACGGGTCGTGAAGGGTTAAGGGTCCTTGTGTTCTTTTGGAGCTCAAAGAGGGCTTCTCTAGTGTAAGTGCTGGCTTGAGGTTGGACATTGGAGGGGAAAGATGAAGCATGAGGGGCAATTCGGTCCTTTCGGTCTTTCGCAGAGCTAAGCTTGTGATGCTGAGTCGAGGAAGACGAAGGTCTTGATTATCTTTTGTGAGTGCCTGCCTAATGGTCCTGCATAGATAACTTGGCCTCCATTTTTCATCAAAAGCAGCTATTGGAAAAAATAACAGTACAAATCAGATATGTACATATGTGTGCATATAATGTGTGTGAATGAGAGAGAAAAAGAAAGAGAGAACCCTAGTGTGGCAAAAGGGATTGGATGCGGATATGAAAATGAAGGAGAAAATTAAGTTTTTTTTGGATTTTCTACCTCGTCAAAAGCTTTAAATATGTCAATGCTAGGCTGATGGATGGTGCAGATTACAGTTCTTCTTGTGTCCACTGTGTTTCTGACAGTTCTCATGACAATTGCTGCAGCTCTTGCATCAAGACCAGAAGTTGGTTCATCCATAAGGAGGCTTTTGGGAACTAGAATTGAGGACTTCTTCGGCTTGGTAGTGGTGGCATTGTTGATCTGGAGAGCTTGAGACAACTGATTCAACAAAACGTAATGTATATCGAACTATTTAACAATGATAGGAAATTCAAAAGTTGAGAATTGAAATAAATAAAATATATATTGTGCAATGTATATAATAATTAGAGAGCAAATCAAAGAGTTTATCTGCAAATGAATGGAATGTATGTTGTGCAATGTATATAGATGACTATTTAATAACTTAGGCAAATCAAAGGTTCTAACTTTTAAGATACAGATAATTTGTGATTGGATGTCACTTTTATAGTTTTAGGATTTTAGTTTAATAGCTTCAGCTATTGCCAGGTGTTATAACAGGGAGTGCCAGGTGTCATAATGGGGAGCTTCTGCAGCTCCTTATATATGTGTGTGTGTGTGTGTGTGTGTGTGTGTGTAGATTCAAGAGCTAAAATGTTGAATGTTTACAAAATTTATTTTTAATTTGGATAGCTAATACATTTTACATTTAGATTTATATCCTTTAATCACCACAATGCACGGCTGCCAAATGCCAAACAAAGTCATCTTGCATTTTTAAATTTTTAGAAAATAAAATCCAGCATATTTATACCTACTGATCGCAAATCAAAACCAAAATATATATACCAATCCACCACAGCACAAAATAATTCACTACATCTTCCACAAAGATGAATACAATACTACAAAGTCTACAATACATAAATAAAACAACAACAATAACAAACTAATCCAAAGTAACTTGAGGTCGACTACATGAACCAACATCCGACAACGTGCGATCATCCATATGAATCCTCTCTTGCTACTTCCTTCTATCGAACGTCATACTCTCATCCAAATCTAACAAAGACATATCTCTCCTAATCACCTCTATCCATGTCGTTTTAGGCATACCTCTACTTTTGTCTAACCTATCTTGCCTCACTCTCTCCATCGTCCTAATAGGAGCATCCGACGGTCTTCTCTGAACATGTCCAAACCAATGTAGACGACTTTCTTTCATTTTTTCCTCAATGGATGCCACGCCGACCTTTTCCCTAATGGTCTCATTTCTAATTCTATCCTTTCTAGTATATCCACACATCCACCGTAACATACGCATCTCAGTTACTTTCATTTTTTTGAATATGACACATTTTAACTGCCCAACATTCCGTACCATATAACAAAGCAGGTCTTACAGCTGTCCTGTAAAACTTTTCCTTTAGATTCAATAGTCTATTACGATCACAGAGAATACCAGTCGCATTCCTTCATTTCAACTAACCTGCCTTAACTCGATGTGCAATGTCGCTATCGAACTCTCCGTCTTTCTGAATAATAAATCATAGATATCAGAAACAATTAGCTAACAATAAGCTAATGCTATATCTCTACCTTCCAAAGTTACACTCTGGGCTATGTTTCTGCTACCACTAAACTTGCATTCCATATACTCTGTTTTACTCCTACTAATTCTGAAGCTATTGGATTCCAATGTCTGCCGCCATAACTCCAATTTAGCATTTGCCTCGACTTTAGTCTCATCAATCAACACAATATCATTCGCAAACAACATACACCACGGCACCATCTCCTGTATAGTGCAGGTCAACTCATCCATAACGACTGTAAAGAGAAAAGGGCTAAGCGCTGATCCTTGATACACCCCGATAGTAATAGGGAGCTCTGCAGTCACTCTGGCGCAAGTCCTTACACTTGTACATGCTCTGTGAAACCCCAATTAAAACCAATCCTAGAGTAATGGGGTCGGGATGCATATCATATTTTCTTGCATGCATAAATATATTTTGGTATGATTTTTTGTGCTTTGGATATGTGATTTGTAGCATAGATGGCTTAATTGTGCTTATTAAGTAAGAAGGGAAAAATAGTAATTTTACTTGAGGTGGAAATAGGGAGATAGCTTGAGGATTAAATAGGAAAAATATTTGGGAGAGAAAATAAGAACAAGATTTATTGTGGAGTAGTGGTTAGAGCTTTGGAATAAATCCTTGAGGTCTTGAGTTCAAATTTCATCATTTGAGTTTTAGCATGATTAAATTTTATTTTTTGTTAGATAGGCTATATTTCGGCCCTTGCATGCTTTAGGGAAGAGTATGAGTGTTATCTTAGGGGAGACATGAAAGGAATGTCCTAATTCCACTCTTGTGCCCTACAAAAATTTCTAAGGGATTCATGCCCTTCTTGATCTCTAGCTTTCCTTAGTTCTTAATTAATTAGGTTGTTCAATTTATCCAAGCCAATTTTATTTCTAGAAAATTCCAGCAAAGTTCTGTGATATTGAGGTTTTGAAAATGTCTATGTAAGGATATCTTGTTGACCGAAAATGGGGAGGAGTTATGGAAGGTTCCTAAGAGAATTAATCTCCATGGTTGAATCTTCAAACTCCAACCTATGTGTGTTCATCTTCTTCCTGTAGTGATCTGGTAATTTTTCCAGCTTTTTGATAATTTCAATTGTCAAAATCTTCAGACATCTTTCCCTCTCAAATACTTCCAGAAACACAACCAATTTCCTCAGCTTGAAGATTGAAAATTTCAGCCAAAATCGGATTGCACAAAAGCTGTGCAAACCAGGAAAATTCCTGGACAGTTTTCGCAGCTTGGTGAGCTAAAAATCAAGCTGTTTCTTCCAGCTTTTCAACCAGCAATTTAACCTTGTTCTTCCTTCATAAAGAAGGTTGGAAACTAACCTTAAAGGACCATCCAAAATCCCTTCAAACCTTTTGTAAATTGGCAGAAGCATGGCAGCAAAATCTGCACAGAATTTACAGCAAGCCTTGGGAAAAAAACCAACCAGAAATTTCCAGTTTTGTTTCTTCTTCACCCTTATCCGAAACTCATCCCATTTTTCTGTAAAACCCACCTTGGTCAGCCATGAACTAAACTTCATCTTCCCCACCATTGTCTTGCACGAAAAAGCTCCATGGCTGCTCCTAAAATCCCTCCATCAATCACTGCAATCAATCCCACGATTGGAGTCTAAAATTCCAGCAATTTCTTTCATCAGCCTTCCATGGATTAAGCCTCAAACATCCAGAAAATTCCCTCACCATTGTACACTATATTTCGGCCACCCTAAAACTCATTCAACCAACATTCATCTCAACAAAATTCCAGCAATTCAGTTGGCCATTGAAGCTTCCAAAAGATCTCTATCAATCAAGATCTTCTTACCATATTTGCTACCATAATATTCCCTAAATTATTCATTTTGAATTTCAAACAACCAGCTTTCTTTTTTCTCCCAAATCTGAAAATCCAATTACCAAAATTCTCCAAACCTGTCAGCCACTCTTGCCAAGCAGAATTTCGACCAGATTCCTCCATTCTCTTTAAACCTCCAAGAATAGCAAGAACACCTACCACAATTCTCATGCCTAAGACCACTCAAAACCTCTCCAATCTTCTCCAAAAACTCCAGATCACACCTACTCATCCTCTTGAATCCATTTATGCAATTTTTAACATCAGACGCTGAAATCAAAGTTTCACTTTCAGATAAAAAATCAGAATTTTATTGAAGGCTCAAGAACACTTTTAAGGTAAGCATGAACAAATAACTCCACCTTCATCCATCTTCGATCTTAATGAATATATACTAATAAACTCTTTCTCTCTCTCTCTCTCTCTCTCTTTCTTTCTCTCTCTCTCTCTCTCTCTTGGCCAAATGGTTACTCCAACCATGGCCATTTTTCTTCTTCTCTTTGGACGGATCAAGCCTTCCTAGAGAGAGGATTCTCTTGAAACATCTTCAAGGTAGTCATCATTCAAGTAAGACTCTTCAATCTCCTCTTTAAATTCTAGATTCATGTCTCTTGGATGTAGTTGGAATATATTTGGAGATTGATCATGTGTTTTGTGATGGAGTTGGGATTAAAGTATGAGAATGAATGTGTTTGTATGATGGAGATGGGATTGATGCATGAGATGATTTACCTTGGTTGAATGTATGGCGTTCTTTTTTTTTTTTTTTTTAGGGTTTGTTGCATGCCTTCATATCGTGAGTAGCATGAATGATCAAGCATGTTAGAGATTATGTCACCTTTGGTGAATAAGGTTTTATGTTTATGTATTCTTGTTAAGGCCATGAATATGATTATGTTAGTGGAGTTTGGATCATGTGTTGGTAGATTTGGATCTATGCTCTTATTCATGATTTGGATGTTTTGTTGATTAGTGTAGAGTGTATGTTTATGATTATGATTAGCAATAGGAATTATGATCATGACCTTGTTGTCCCTAAATTAATTAAGTTAGCCAATTTTATTTCATCAATAAAATAATTAATACTAGTCCTTCTAGTGATTTCGAAAACCTTAGGAAAATGTGGATTTGGACTATTATATAAAATAATGATATTTTCGTCAAATAAATGATAGCTTTTATTAAAGAAATAAAATATATAGATATTATATAATAATAATATCAAATAAAGCCTTTTATATAAATAATCATAATAGAGAAAATATTAATTTTGTAAGTCTTATGTTCATAAATAATAATAAAATTTATTTATTATCTTTTAATCAAATGTATTAAAATTTACTTACAACTAATTTTATTTACCAATTATTTTCTAACAATTAATTATTAATAGATTATTGTCTTAAATAATATCACCTAGGACCTAGGACTCTTCATTAAATAAACCCTAATTTATTTATAGGAAGGTTTAAACCTACAACATATTAGTAACTATTTCATAAACCCTAGTTATTTTAATATCAAGTTAGATTTATTTTATAAACCCTTTATTTATTATCTAGCCTTAAAGCTTGGGACACTAGGGTTATGATTGTGGTAAGTTGAACTAGGATTATTTGTGAAAGAAAATTTTGGCTTGAGTTTAATTATGACTTATGTTTACCCCAAGCGGGGTTAGGTCAGCTTTTGGAGATCTTTATTTTATCTCGAGCAAAGGATCAAGTAAGCTCCTGCATAAAACTTGTTTGTCGAAAAAGGTTATTATGGCAAGTTAAACACGAAGTTTGTGAACATTGATTTGGTAATGGCAATTAGGGATTGTTTCCATTCTTATTTCAGTCAAACCAATCATTTGAAAAATAACAAGCAGTTTTATTCAAACATTAAACTGTTTCTAAAACTAATTTTGACAAGGAAGTTAGAAACCCTTGATTGCCATTTTTAAGTAAAGCTATGTTTTATCAGTTTTCTCCCAAGTGGGATAATCTACGTTGAGTACTCAATAAGGGTAGACTAGTAGTACTAGTTTTGAAGAGCAAGAGTGAGTCTTTTGGCAGGAGGCCACTTCCAGAAGATGAACTCAACTTAGAGAAACGTCAGTACTACTTAGCCATGCCAGTCCGAGCTAACAGGTTTTAGTCATGTGGACTGTGTGTTGCCGGAGTGGACAATCGGTTTTGTTTGGGTGTAGAGAAGGAGGAGTATCTTACTTGATAGGCCGATAACCTACCTTTGTCAGTCTGCACAAAGTGTGGCATTCTGACCGTTGTATGGTTATGGGGCCCAACGTGTGGTAACCCATGACCACCCCATTGAGTGGTTGATTTTATTGTACATGCATGGTTGGAAAAGCCAAAACGCCATTCTTGATTTTGAACATTGTTTATTGCTTGCCAGTATTTTTCTTATGAAGTTCTTACACTTTAAATTCACAAACTGCTTTCACAGAACACTCAAAGTGTAACACCCCACTACCTAGTCCCAATAGGGCTGGGATGTCGCCTCCTTCAAAGGACAAGGGGTCTTTATAACCAGGTCATACAATCAAAAGAATAGAATAAAAATAATACTTTAAACATAAAACGTATTACAATCTCAGAATTCAAAACAAATCCAGAAATAAAAAAAATTATTCACTCTCAACCTCCCGAAGCATTACACAAAAATAGATAACAAAATCTCTTCCAAGGCAAATACACTAGCTACTCATTCCCACAGCAGGATCAACCTAAAATCATGGTAAAAAGGGTGATGAGATAAAAATCTCAGTAAGTCCGTGTATGCTTTGGGTGTCCAGTGAAAACAGTTCGTGAATGCAAAGTATAAAATCTTCATAAAAGAAATACTGGCAAGTAATAAACGAGAGTCAAAATCAAGAGTGGTGTTTTAGCTTTTCCAACCAAACATGTTCAATAAAATCAACCACTCAAAAGGTGATCATGGGTTACCACATGTTGGGCCCCACAACCATACAACGGTCAGAATGCCACACTTTGTGTAGACTGACAAAAGGTAGGTGATCGGCCTACCATGTAAGATACTCCTCCTTCTCTATACCCAAACAAAACCGGTTGTCCATTCCGGCAATACACAGTCACTTGACTGAAAACTGCTAGCTCTGACTGGCACGACCTACTGGACTGGCATCTCATCCGGAAAGGACTCACCCTTCAGAGGTGGCCACCTACTGAGAGACTTACCCTAACCCTTCAAAGACTAGTTCTAGCGGTCCACCCTTATTGAGTACTTAACATAACATATCCCACTTGGGAAAAGTGAACAAAACATAGTTCCACTTGAAAATGGCAATTAAGGATTTCCAAAGTCTTTGTCAAATCAGTTTTAGAAAGAGTTTCAGGGTTTGAGTAAATCTGTTCAATGATTTTCAAATAATTGATTTAACTGAAATGGGAAAGAGGACAATCCGCAATTGCCTTTACGGAAGTGAGTGTCTATGCACTCTACATTTGGCTTGCCATAATAAACATTTTGCATCAAACAGGTTTTATGTAGGAGCTTACCTGATCCTTAGTTTGAGATAAAATAAAGGTCTTCAATAGCTGACCTAACCCCGCTTGGGGTAAATATAAGCCATAATTAAACTCAAGCTAAAATTCACTTTCACAAATAAAACTAGCTCAACTTACTACAACCATTCTCTTAGTGTCCCAATCTTTAAGGCCAGATAATAAATAAAGGGTTTATAAGCTAAGTCTAATTTGATAGTTAAAATAATTAGTATTTTGGGAAATAGGTACTAATAAGTTGAAGGTTAAAATCTTGCTAAAAATAAATTAGAGTTTCATTGATGAAGGGTCCTAGGTGGTATTATATAAAATAATGATTTATTAATAATTAATTGTTAGCAAAATAATTGATAACTAAAATTAATTGCAAGTAAATTTTAATAGGTTTTAATTAAAAGATAATAAATTTTAATAGTATTTATGCATATAAGTTTTAAAAAAAATTAATATTCTACTTATTATGATTATTTATACAAAAGGTTTTATTTGATATTATTATTTTATATAATATATATATTTTTTATTTCTTTAATAAAAGTTATCATTTATTTGACTAAAATATCTTTATTTCATATATAATAATCCAAATCCACCCTTCCTAGGGTTTTCAAAATTTACTAGTAAAAATTATATTATTAAACATTTTATTGTTGAAATAAAATTAGCTTAGGGACAACTAGATCATGATAATATTTCTGTTGCTAACCACAATCATGAACATATACTCCACTTCAATTTATCAAATCATCCAAATCATGAATAAATGCATAAATCTAAATTTACCAAAACATGATCCAACCTCTACTAGTATAAACATAATCATGGCTTCAACAATCATACATGAACATAAATCCTATTCATCAAAGATGACATAATCTCTAACATGCTTGATTACATACCACTCACGACATGGAGATATGCATTAAACCTTAAAAACAACATACAATCCACCAAGACAATCAACTCATGCATCAATCCCATCTCAATCATATACACACATTTATTCATGCTTCAATTTCAACTCATCACAACAACACATGCTCAAACCTCAATCATAATCCATCTCCTTCCAATATCACCATAGAGACATGAATCTAGAATTAAAAATAATAATAATAATAAAGAGGGTTGAGGAGGCTTACTTGATTGATGAGTACCTTGAAGTAATTTCGAATAGATCTTACTCTTAGGAGCCTAGATCGGTCCAAGAGAGATGAAGACATGGCCATGGTTGAAGCCACCATTCAGCCAAGAGAGAGAGAGCATTCTGCCAAGAGAGAGAGAGAGAGAGAGAGAGAGAGAGAGAGAGAGAGAGAGAGAGAGAAGAAGAGAGTCCTTTAGTATGATTATACACATATATATTCATTACAGGTTGAAGATTAGTGAAGATGAAGTTGATTGAACAAGCTTACCTTGAAGGTGTTCTTGAGCTTTCCCAAAAATACTGATTTTCGATCCAAGAGAGAGAGTTGGATTTTGGAGTTTGATATTAAAAGTGGTATGAATGGATTCACGACAGTGAGTAGGCGAAATCTGAAATTTTTTTGAAGAAGATTGAAGTGGTTTGGAGTGGTATTAGGGGTATGGATGCTAGTAGGCGTTCTAGGTGTTCTTGAAGGTTGAAGGGAATGGGGAGAATTTGATTGAAGCTGGCCGAAATTCTGTGGGATTGGGGTGGCCGAATTGGTTGAGAGGTTTTGGTAGTTGTTTTTTCTAGTTTGAGAGGAAAAGGAAAGGCTGGTTGTTTGAAATCCTAAAAGAATATTTTAGGGAATCAAATTTGGAAACAAAATATGGCAAGAAGATCTTTAATGGAGGAGAGCTTCGGGAGCTCTAATGGCGGACTGAATAGCTAGGGATTTTGCTGGAATGGAAGCTGTTTGAAGGGCTTAATGGTGGCCGAAAAGGGGGAGTACAATGGTGAAGGAATGTCTGGTTGTTTAAGGGATGTTTTATGGAAGTTTACTAAGCATATTTGCTGAAATTTTGGTCTTCAATCAATGGCTTCATTGGAGTAATTGTGGGCGATATTTTAGGGGCAACAATGACTGATTTTTCGAGCAGAAGGTTGGGGAAGATGATGGAGCTCAGTTCATGGCTGATCAAGATAGGTTTGTACAGAGAAAATGAGGGAGTTTCGGTCAGGGCTGAAAAAGGAAGAAAGTTGGAAAAATTCCTATACAGAATTTCGCTAGTTGCTGGAATTTTCTGGGCAGCTTTTGCTGTCATTTTTCAGTTAGTTTGCAGAGGTTTTGAAGGGGCATTCAGATGTCTTTCAAGGTTAGTTTCCATCCTTCTTTATGGAGGAAAAATGTGGCTAAGGTTCTCGATGAAACTGGAAGAAAACAGCTTGGTTTAAGCTCACCTAAGCTACGAACTTGCCCAGAAAATTTTTTGGTTTGCACAGCATTTGTGCAGTCCGATTTTGGCCATAAAATTACAGGCTTCAAGCTAGTCAAGAGGGCTATTTTTTTGGCAGCATTTGGGAGGAATGATGGCCAAAAATTTCGATACCTTGAATGTACAAGAAGCTGGAAAAATTCCAGATCACTTCATGAAGAAAATGAACATAACTAGAGTGAAGTTTTGAAGGTTCAACCATGGAGATTAATTCTCTTGGGAACCTTTCCCAACTCCTATCCATTTTCGGTCTATAAGATATTTTACACTTAGACATTTTGAACCTTCAAAGTCACAACCCTTTGTTGGAATTTTTCTGGAATAAAATTGGCTTGGACAAATTGAACAACCTAATGAATTGTAAAGTAAGAAAAACTAAGGATTAAGAAGGATATAAATTCCCTTGGAAACTTTTGTAGGGCACAAGAGTAGGATTAGAATACTCCTATCATGTCTCTCCTAGGAAAACACCTCTACTCTCCCCTAAAGCATACAAGGCCAAAAATAGCCTCCCTAAACAAAAATAAAATTCAATCATGCAAAAACTCAAATTATGGAATTTGAACCCAAAACCTCAAGAATTAATTCCAAAGCTCTAACCACCAAACCACAACAACTCTTATTCTTATTTTCTCTCAAAAATATTTTTCCTATTTAATCCTAAAGCTATCTCTCTATTTTCACCTCAAGCTAAAATTACCATTTTGCCCTTCTTACTTAATAACCACAATTAAGCCTCCTAGGCTACAAGTCACAAATCCAAAGCACATAAAATCATATAAAAATATATTTAATCATACAATAAAATATAATATGCATCCCAACCCCTTGCTCTAAGGTTGGTTTCAACTGGGGTTTCACATCCTCCCCTTCTTAGAAGAATTTCGTTCCGAAAGTCAAGCTTACCTCTATTTCAGGTCGGGATACTTCCGCTTAACCTACTCTTCTGATTCCCACATGGCATCCTACGTGCCATGATGCTCCCACTGAACCTTGACCATCGGTATCTGCTTGTTCCGAAGATTCTTGAAACCGTGGTCCAATATTCGCACGGGTTTCTCCACATAACTCAAATCGGGTTGTAACACCAATGGCTCGCTATTCAGTACATGACCGGGATCAGCATTGTATTTCTTCAGTTGTGACACATGAAACACGTCATGAATTCCTATCAACCCATCTGTCAAATCTAATCGGTAAGCTACCGGTCCAATTCTTTCCTTTATCGGGAACGACCCCAAATACCTCGGATTCAGCTTTCCACTCTTCGGATGCTTCAAGATTCCCCTATTCAGTGTCAATCTCAGAAATACGTTGTCCCTAACTTGAAACTCCAAATCTCTCCGCCGGTTGTCCGCATAGCTCTTCTGTCGGCTCTGAGCTGCCTTCAACCTCTCCCTGATCAACTTTGCTTTATCCAAAATCTCTTGGACATAAACTTCCCCGGATTTGCTTACGTGACCATCTTCTAACCAACTCCAGTATAGCGGTACTTGACACTTACATCCATATAAGGCCTCATACGGTGCCATCCCAATTGAAGCTTGGTAGTTGTTGTTATACCACTGTTCTGCGTTCGGTACACATTTTATCCATTTGTCCCCGAACTTCAGAACACAGGCTCTCAGCATATCTTCCAATATCTGTATAACCCTTTTTGACTACCCATCAATCTGCGAATGCGTCGTCGTACTGAATTTCAGACTCGGCCCTATTGCTTCCTGAAACTTTTCCCAAAATCGAGATGTAAACCTCGGGTCTCGGTCAGACACGATACTTGAAGGTACTCCATGCAGTCGGACTATTTCTCAAACATAAGTCTGAGCCAGCTTCTCCATAGAGTCTCTTAGTTTACCGGTATGAAATGAGCCGACTTGGTCAGTCGATCCACCACTACCCATATGGTGTCCTTCTGGGTCTTTGACATAGGAGTCCAATGACAAAATCCATAGTCACCTCCTCCCACTTCCATTCCGGTACTGGCAATGGTTGCAATAGTCCCACTGACTTATTGTGTTTCGCTTTAACTTTCTAATAGGTGAGATAGGTCGAGACGTATTTGATCATATCTCGCTTCATTTTGAGCCACCAATAAGCTCTCTTCAGATCCTGGTACATCTTGACTTCCCCCGGATGAATGGCATACTTGCTCTTGTGCACCTCTTCCAAAATTCTGTCCTTTAATTGTTGCTCTCCGAGTACGCACAACCGATCCCTAAATTGCAAAAGTCCCGCCTCGTCTTGATGGAATTCACTGCCTGGCCGCTTGAGCTCCTTGTCCTTGAAAAGCTGAAACTTGGCGTTGCTTTGTTGAGCTTCCACGATTTCCCGTCTTAAATCTGGTACCAACTTCAGGTTGCTAACAATGATCCTCTTCTCTTGCATTTCCACCCGTCAGTCCAACACATCCTGAACCACTTGAATTTCTTGCACCCTTAGTCTGGCCATCCCAACTTTTCTGCTCAGGGCGTCAGCCACAACGTTGGCCTTCCCGGGATGGTAATTGATTGGACAACGGTATTCTTCCAAGAATTCCATCCATCTTCGTTGCCTTAAATTCAGATCCTTTTGAGTGAAGATATACTTCAGACTCTTATAGTCGGTGAACACCTCATATTCGGCTCCGTACAGGTAGTGTCGCCATTTCTTTAGAGCGAACATAATGGCTGCCAGCTCTAGATCATGTGTAGGGTAGTTGACTTCATGAGGTCTCAATTTTCGAGAAGCATAAGCTATCACTTTCTAGTCTTGCACCAGTACTACTCCCAATCCTTCTTTCGAGGCATTGGTATACAGCGCATAAGGCTTGTTTTCCTCTAGCAGACTCAATACCGGTGCTGTCATCAGTCTTCGCTTCAGTTCTTGAAAACTTTTCTCGCATTTCTCATTCAACACAAATGAGACATCCTTTCTCAACAGTCGGGTCATCGGTGATGCGAGTGTCGAAAACCCTTTGATGAACCTCCGGTAGTAACCAGCCAATCCCAAGAAACTTTGAATCTCGGTGGTGTTCTTTGGTTGCTTCCAGTCTGACACTGCTTCAACCTTTACTGGGTCAACCTTAATTCCCTCATTGGTCACCACATGGCCAAGGAATGCTACACTGTCTAGACAGAATTCACACTTGCTAAACTTGGCGTACAGCTTGTTCTCCCGCAGTTTCTCCAATACAAGCTTCAGATGTTCCGCATGCTCCTCCAGATTCTTTGAGTAAATTAGAATGTCGTCGATAAAGACCACCACGAACTTGTCCAAATAGGGTTGGAACACACAATGCATCAAGTCCATGAATACTGCTGGAGCATTGGTCACCCCGAACGGCATTACCATGAATTCATAATGTCCATATCTAGTGTTGAAGGCTATCTTGGGGATATCCTCCTCTTTTATCCGCACTCGGTAGTACCCTTGTCTCAGGTCTAATTTGGAGTAGCAATTGGATCCTTGCAACTGGTCGAACAGCTCATCAATCAGCGGTAGGGGATACTTGTTCTTGATCGTCAGGTTATTCAATCCCCGATAGTCGATGCATAGTCTCAGAGTCCCATCCTTCTTCTTCACCAACAGTACAGGTGCTCCCCAGGGTGACGTGCTAGGTCTGATGTAGCCTTGCCCCACTAACTTTTCTAACTGTTCCTTCAGCTCTGCCGGTGCCATCCGGTACGGGGTCCGCGATACTAGTTCCCCTCCCAGAACTAAGTCGATGGTGAATTCCACTTCTCGGTTGGGAGGTAGAGAAGTAAGTTTCGCTGGGAACACGTCGGGAAAGTCTTTCACCATCTCAGTGTCCTCTAGAGTGCATTGGTCATTCGGCTTGTTTATCATGTAAGCCAGGTACCCTTGACACCCTTACTTCAGCAATTTTCGAGCCTTAGCCCCCGCTATCAAATACTTTAACTCCTTTACCTTCTTGCCATCAAACTCCAACACATCACAACCTGGTCTAACGAACTAGACTGATTTATTCTTATAGTCTACCCTTGCCCCCATGCTTGGCTAACCAGTCCATTCCCAATATGAAATCATAATCCTCAATATCTAATACTATCAAATCTCCCTCCAGACTTTCTCTCCCCATATCAATTTTACAATTTTTCACATACCCATCCGCTTGCACCATTTTTCCCAAAGGTGTGCTTACCACTAAAGTATATGGTGACTCTACTCCATCCCAACCCAAATGACATGCACATATCTTGTTTAAATAGGAATGAGTAGAGCCAAGATCTATCAATGCATTAACGGGGCGTCCTTGGATGGTAAACGTACCTTCCACAACTGCTGCATCGGTTCCAACCTCCTCTCTATTGAGAGCGAATACCTTGGCCTTCACTTGCGGCTTCGGTGTTCCACTCCCAGATGCTCCTATGGTGTGGCTCTATTGGGCCCCGGGTTCTGCGCTGGGTTTCCTTGCCCGACTCGATGCAACTTAGGGCAGGCATTTTGCAGGTGGTTCAGGTCGCCGCAGTGATAACATTTCCTTTCACCACCCTTGTACCAACAGTTCTTCTCGGTGTGGCCTTTCTTCCCACACTGCCGGCATGATGGAAGATTCTGGGTAGGACCAACTGGTGCTGTCCGGGCTTGCTTTCCCCGGTTCTGCCATTGCTGGTTCGCGTGGCGCTTGTTGGATTGCTGCCCTTGGAAGTGTCCTTGCGGCTGCCTTGGCGGTTGGAAAGGCCTTGCCGCCATCCTGCTGTGGTCCTTATTTTCCGTTCGGTTAGCTGCGTCCACTGCCCCCGAATAAGTCGTTGGTGGAGAATGTGCCAACGCTCTTGTCAACTCCAGCCTTAGTCCCTTGACGAATTACCTCGTCCGATTCTACTCGGTATCCACTAATCTCTTGCAGTACTTAGACAGTTGGGTGAATCGTGCTGCGTATTGAGCTACTGACATACTTCCCTGCTTCAAGCTCTGGAATTCGTCCTCCCGCTTTTCCACGATCCACTGTGGGATGTACTCAGCTTTGAAGACTTCAACAAAGTTGGACCACGTCCATTCCTGCTTGACCATTTCCCAGTCGTCTTGAATTCGCTGCCACCATGCTCGAGTTGGGCCTTTCAACTGAAATGCCGCGAATTTAACCATCCGCTCCTCGGTGTACTGGAGCATTGTGAATATGTTCTCCATCTGTTCGATCCACTGTTCAGCCTTCTGGTCTTGCTCGGCTTCGCCCAAGAAGATGGGCGACTGAAACTTCAGAAACTGCTCTAACGCCTCATCTTCCCCCTTAGGGTTTCTCCACTCGGTCAAGGTCTGTAGAATCTCTGCCATCTTACTGAATTCCTGATCCATTGGCACATCAATCGGTACTTCAGACCCTACCCCCATATCCGGACCACTCCCATCACCCCAATTGGGTGATTACATCTGAGCTGTCTTGACTTCTGGTGCCACATGATCGGCTTTCGGAATCCTTCTGCCTGATGAAGTTGCACGGCGCTTGGGTGCCATTCTAAACCATACTCTAAATGTTAAGTGTATGCATTCAAGGGTTAAATCATTTTGGTTGAGCATGCATGTATAGTCAGATACAAGTAAAAGGAAATCAGATGAAAGTTTTGTCTTAAAGAATTGCCAATAAATTCTCCTTCAAATATTGATTTGCATAAATTCGAAATTTTGATGCAAAACAGCATTAAAAATCCTTAACATAAAATTCACGAAAAATAATAAATAAATAAACATCCGAATCAAAATAACTCCTAGTCCTCTAGTCCTCATCAGAATCCTCATCATCAGCCTCATACAACCATCCCCCAGAGTTCTTAGAAAAGTCTACCCCAACCCCGCTAGCAAACCCCTCCATTAGCTCCTTCCCGGGACGCCTAGAACTCTCCCCGGGCTCAACTCGGCTGGGAGGAGGAATGAAAGAAGGCCTAGGTGGAGACTCATAATCTATCTCCCTTGGGTCATCATTATTTGCTGCTAAGTCCACTACGGGACTAGGAGGGTGGGGTACATGCTCCACGGCCATCACCTCATCTTCACTGTTAGAGCTTATGTCTATCACTAGAATTCGGGGTGGCTCATGGATCGGGACCTCATCATTACTGCTACCCTCTAAAGGGATAACTGGCTGAGGGGCAGGCTGGGGAACTGGAAGGTCTTCCGGGTAAATGGGAATAGGCAGATGCCATTGCTGCCCTTTCCTCGTAGTCCTAAGCATCTTAACCATCCTACAGCAAAAACAAGGTAGGTTAGATAAGGATTTGAACTTAAATAAATAGAACATATACTATCAATAATTGCCTAAACTTAGACTCTGATACCACTTGTAACACCCCACTACCTAGGACCAACAAGGCCAGGGATGTCACCCCGTCCAAAGGACAATGGGTCTTTATAACTAGGTCACACAATCAAAAGAATAGAATAAAAATAATACTTTAAACTTAAAACGTATTACAATCCCAGAATTCAAAACAAATCCAGAAATAAAAAAAATTATTCACTCTCAACCTCCCGAAGCATTACACAAAAATAGATAACAAAATCTCTTCCAAGGCAGACGCACTAGCTACTCATCCCCACAGTAGGATCGACCTGAAATCATGGTAAAAAGGGTGATGAGATAAAAATCTCAGTAAGTCCGTGTGTGCTTTGGGTGTTCAGTGAAAACAGTTCGTGAATGCAAAGTATAAAATTTTCATAAGAGAAATACTGACAAGCAACAAACGATAGACAAAATCAAGAGTGGTGTTTTAGCTTTTCCAACCAAACATGTTCAATAAAATCAACCACTCAAAAGGTGATCATGGGTTACCACACATTAGGCCCCACAACCATACAACGATCAGAATGCCACACTTTGTGCAGACTGACAAAAGGTAGGTGATCGGCCTACCAAGTAAGATACTCCTCCTTCTCTATACCTAAACAAAATCGGTTGTCCATTCCGGCAACACATAGTCACTTGACTGAAAACTGCTAGCTCTGACTGGCACGACCTACTGGATTGGCATCTCATCCGGAAAGGACTCACCATTCAGAGGTGGCCACCTACTGAGAGACTTACCCTAACCCTTAAAAGACTAGTTCTAGCGGTCCACCCTTATTAAGTACTCAACGTAACTTATCCAACTTGGAAAAAGTGAACAAAACATAGTTCCACTTGAAAATGTCAATTAAGGATTTCCAAAGTCTTTGTTAAAATCAGTTTTAGAAAGAGTTTCAGGGTTTGAGTAAATCTGTTCATCGATTTTCAAATAATTGATTTGACTGAAATGGGAAAGAGGACAATCCTCAATTGCCTTTACGGAAGTGAGTGTCCATGCACTCTACATTTGGCTTACCGTAATAAACATTTTGCATCAAATAGGTTTTACGCAGGAGCTTACCTGATCCTTAGCTTGAGATAAAATAAAGGTCTTTAACAGCTGACCTAACCTCGCCTGGGGGAAATATAAGCCATAATTAAACTCAAACTAAAATAATGCTTAACTACAACCATGATCGTAGTGTTCCAAGCTTTAAGGCCAGATAATAAATAAAGAGTTTATAAGCTATGTCTAATTTGATAGTTAAAATAATTAGTGTTTTGGGAAATAGGTACTAACAAGTTGAAGGTTTAAATCTTGCTAAAAATAAATTAGAGTTTCATTGATGAAGGGTCCTAGGTGGTATTATGTAAAATAATGATTTATTAATAATTAATTGTTAGCAAAATAATTGATAACTAAAATTAATTGCAAGTAAATTTTTAATAGGTTTTAATTAAAAGATAATAAATTTTAATGGTATTTATGAATATAAGTCTTAAAAAAAATTAATATTCTACTTATTATGATTATTTATACAAAAGGTTTTATTTGATATTATTATTTTATATAATATCTATATATTTTATTTCTTTAATAAAAGCTATCATTTATTTGACTAAAATATCCTTATTTCATATATAATAATCCAAATCCACCCTTCCTAGGGTTTTCAAAATTTACTAGCAAAAATTATAATATTAAACATTTTATTGTTGAAATAAAATTAGCTTATGGACAACTAGATCATGATCATATTTCCATTACTAACCACAATCATGAACATACACTCCACTTCAATTCATCAAATAATCCAAATCATGAATAAAGGCATAGATCTAAATTTACCAAAACATGATCCAACCTCTACTAGTATAAACATAATCATGGCTTCAACAATCATACATGAACATAAATCCTACTCACCAAAGGTGACATAATCTCTAACATGCTTGATCACATACCACTCACGACATGGAGATATGCATTAAACCCTAAAAATGCCATATAATCCACCAAGACAATCAACTCATGCATCAATCCCATCTCCATCATATACACACATTTATTCATGCTTCAATCTCAACTCATCGCAACAACACATGCTCAAACCTCAATCATAATCCATCTCCTTCCAATATCACCCTAGAGACATGAATCTAGAATTTTTTTTTAAAAGAAAAGAGGGTCGAAGAGGCTTACTTGATTGATGAGTACCTTGGAGTAGTTTCGAATGGATCTTACTCTTAGAAGACTAGATCCGTCCAAGAGAGATGAAGAAGACATGGCCATGGTTGAAGCCACCATTCGGCCAAGAGAGAGAGCATTCGGCCAAGAGAGAGAGAGAGAGAGAGAGAGAGAGAGAGAGAGAGAGAGAGAAAAGAGAGAAAAGAGAAGAAGAGAGTCATTTAGTATGATTATACACATATATATTCATTACAGGTTGAAGATTAGTAAAGATGAAGTTGATTGAACAAGCTTACCTTGAAGGTGTTCTTAAGCCTTCCCAAAAATACTGATTTTCGATCCAAGAGAGAGAGTTTGATTTTGGAGTTTGATGTTAAAAGTGGTATGAATGGATTTATGATAGTGAGTTGGTGAAATTTGAAATTTTTTTGAACAAGATTGAAGTGGTTTGGAGTGGTATTAGGGGTATGGATGCTAGTAGGCATTCTAGGTGTTCTTGAAGGTTGAAGGGAATTGGGAGAATTTGATTGAAGTTGGCCGAAATTCTGTGGGATTGGAGTGGCCGAATTGGTTGAGAGGTTTTGGTAGTTGTTTTTTCTGGTTTGAGAGGAAAAGGAAAGGCTGGTTGTTTGAAATCCTAAAAGAATATTTTAGGGAATTAAATTTGGAAACAAAATATGGCAAGAAGATCTTTAATAGAGGAGAGCTTCGGGAGCTCTAATGGCCGACTGAATTGCTAGGGATTTTGCTGGAATGGAAGCTGTTTGAAGGGCTTAATAGTGGCCGAAAAGGGGGAGTACAATGGTGAAGGAATGTCTGGTTGTTTAAGGGATGTTTTATGGAAGTTTACTAAGCATATTTGCTGAAATTTTGGTCTTCAATCAATGGCTTCATTGGAGTAATTGTGGGTGATATTTTTGGGGCAACCATGACTGATTTTTCGAGCAGAAGGTTGGGGAAGATGATGGAGCTCAGTTCATGGTTGTTCAACGTAGGTTTGTACAGAAAAAATGAGGGAGTTTCAGTCAGGGCTGAAGAAGGAAGAAAGCTGAAAAATTCCTGTACAGAATTTCGCTAGTTGCTGGAATTTTCTTGGTAGCTTTTGCTGCCATTTTCCTGTCAGTTTGCAGAGGTTTTGAAGGGGCATTCAGAGGTCTTTCAAAGCTGGTTTCCAGCCTTCTTTTTGGATGAAAAATGTGGCTAAGGTGTTTGATGAAACTGGAAGAAAACAACTTGGTTTAAGCTCACCTAAGCTGCGAACGTGCCTAGAAAATTTTCTGGTTTGCACAGCATTTGTGCAGTCCGATTTTGGCCATAAAATTTCAGACTTCAAGCTAGTCAAGAGGGCTATTTTTCTGGCAACATTTGGGAGGAATGATGGCTGAAAATTTCGACACCTTGAATGTACAAGAAGTTGGATAAATTTCATATCACTCCCTGAAGAAAATGAACATAGCTAGAGTGGAGTTTTGAAGGTTTAACCATGGAGATTAATTCTCTTGGGAACCTTTCCCAACTCCTACGCATTTTTAGTCTTTAAGATGTCTTACACTTAGACATTTTGAACCTTGAAAGACACAATACTTTGCTGGAATTTTTCTGGAATAAAATTGGCTTGAACAAATTGAACAACCTAATGAATTGAGAAGTAAGAAAAACTAAGGATCAAGAAGGGTATAAATTCCCTTGGAAACTTTTGTAGGCACAAGAGTAGGATTAGGATAATCCTATCATGTCTCCCCTAGGACAACACCTCTACTCTCCCCTAAAGCATACAAGGCTGAAAATAGCCTCCCTAAACAAAAATAAAATTCAATCATGCAAAAACTCAAATGATGGAATTTGAACCAAAGATCTCAAGAATTAATTCCAAAGCTCTAACCACCAAATCACAACAACTCTTGTTCTTATTTTCTCTCCAAAATATTTTTCCTATTTAATCCTAAAGCAATCTCCCTATTTTCACCTCAAGCAAAATTTACCATTTTGCCCTTCTTACTCAATAACCACAATTAAGCCTCCTAGGCTACAAGTCACAAATCCAAAGCACATAAAATCATATATAAATATATTTAATCATGCAATAAAATATGATATGCATCCCAACCCCCTTACTCTAAGGTTGGTTTCAATTGGGGTTTCACACAAAGCACACACGGACTTACTGAGATTTTTATCTCATCACCCTTTTTGACCATGATTTCAGGCCGATTCTGCTGTGAGGATGAGTAGCTAGTTGTTGCCTGCTTGGAAGATATTTTGTTCTCTATTTTATGTAATGCTTTGAGAGTTGAGAGTGAACAATTTAAATTTCGGATTTGTCTTGAATTTTTGGTTTGTAATACGTTTTTAATTTTGAAGTATTGTTTTACTTTTGTTTGTGTGACCTAGTTATAAAGACCCCTTATCCTTGGGATGGGGCGATATTCCCGGCCCTGTTTAGGCCTAGGTAGTGGGGTGTTACATGCTCCCTCATACATATCTTTAATGAGAGTTATATACTTTATTGATACACCTTTCTTGGCCAACACCCACCAAATTACTTCTCTAGGCACCTTGTCATAAGCTTTCTCCAAGTCAATAAATACCATATGTAAATCTTTCTTTCTTTCCCTATAATATTCAATCATCTGTTGTAATAAATGAATTGCCTCCGTAGTGGAATACCCGAGCATAAAACCAAACTGATTATCGAAAATTTGTATAATGCCCCGTAACCTCTGTTCAATCACTCTATTCCAAAGCTTCATAGTATGACTTATGAGTTTAATCCCATGGTAATTGGCATAATCTTGAACATCCTATTTATTCTTGTACAGAGGAATCAGAGTATTCTTCCTCCACTCTGTTGGCATCTTATTAACTTTATATATCTTGTTGAATAGACTTGTTAGCCACAAAATACCTATGTCTCCTAAACACTTCCAAATCTCGATCGGTATACCATCCGGTCCTACGACCTTTTTTGGACTCATCCTTTTAAGGGCATATTGAACTTCATGCTTCTGAATACGACGAATCCACGCACGATTAACCTCTTCACTCAAAATCGCCAGGCTACCTACTCTCGGAACTTAGACTTAACTCCCGTTGAATAACTTATCAAAATACGATCTCCACCTCTCCTTTATTTCTTCATCCTTAACTAAAACTCTGTGGTTGTCGTCCTTTACACATTTCACCACACCTATATCTCTTGTCTTCTTCTCCCTATAACGCGCCAGTCTATATATATTCTTCTCCCTGTCTTTGGTATTTAACTTTTCATATAAATCCTTGTAAACTATGGATCTTGTGTTTCTAACAGCTTTTTTAGCTTTTCTTCGCGCGACCTTGTATTTCTTAAAATTCTCATCACTCCTACACTTCCCTAAGTTTCTATAGCACTTTTTTTTTTTATTACTTTTTACGGCTTCTCTCATTTCGTTGTTCCACCACGACACGTCCTTGTCGAAAGGTACTTTTCCTTTAGATTCTCTAAGCACTTCTTTAGCTATTGTCCTAATACATTGAGCCATCTTTCTCCACATAATTTTTGGATCTGAATCTATATCAGAAGGCCAGTTATCCGCCTCAACTACCTTATTGACAAAGGCTATTCTTTCATCCCCCTGAAGCCTCCACCACTTAATCTGAGGGTCAACCCAAAGGTTCCGCTGCTTACTTTTTTTCCTAAAATTAAAATCGAGGACCAACAACTTGTGTTACGTAACTATACTCTCGCTTGGAATAACTTTACAATCCATACAACTACTATGAAACCTAAGCCTCATAATAAAGAAGTTTATCTGATTGGCATTTAACCCGCTTCTAAAGGTCACTAAGTGAGAATCTCTCTTCTTAAACCAGGTGTTTGCTATGGTCAAATCATAGGCTAAGGCAAAGTCAAGAATAGTAGTTCCTGCTTTGTTCCTATCTCCGAAACCCTGACCTCCATGAACATTCTCAAACCCGCTCTTATTAGTTCCCACATGTCTGTTTAGATCATCACCAATGAAAAGCTTTTTTGCACATGGTATACTCTGAACAATCTCATCTAAATCATCCTAGAACTATTGCCTAACCGAATCATCGAGTCTCACTTATGGCATATACGCACTAATAACAGTAGTAATCTTGCTACTGATCATGATCTTGATGCTTAAAACCCTATCACTCTTCCTCTGTACTTCAACCACATCATCAGTAAACTTACAATTAATAATAATCCCAACTCCATTTCTATTTCTAACTTTACCTGAATACCAAAGCTTATAACCTCTTGGAGCTACTACTCTCGCCTTCTCACCTACCCAATTGGTTTCCTGAAGACACAAAATGCTAATTTTTCTCCTCTGCATTACCTTAACTAGTTCTGTCAATCTACTAGTCAAAGATCCTATATTCCATGTAGCTAGACGTATCCTATCCCTATAAACTGTCTTTTTTACCCTACACTATTGCATATTTGACACCGTATCCGGGGACCAACATGGCGCGTTGCTTCTGGGCAACGACCTAGCAACCCTCGCATATTTGTCACTACACCTGTTGCTTCAGTAAAAGAATTCAACATAAACAACTCAACAAAATCTCAACAATATTCACTAAAACTACACAATCCAATAATCAAAAAATAAATTTAGTACAATATCTATTCTTTAAAAAAAAAAAAACTTGTTATATAGAAGATTTCAACTCTGCTTGATTATAACCCCAATAGCAGTGGGCAGCCTTCTCCGATCGGTGGCAATCCCAACGGTCAGTGGTGGAAGAACAAAAATGGAATTGAGATGTAATAGACAAAGAGGAAAACAAAAATAGGAGAAAACTTGGAGAAATAGCAAAGAGCTCAATGTTTATGAAAAATGAAGGAACGAGAGTGAAATATTTCTCGGTTGTTGCTGTTATATAAGAGAAACTCAAGAAACCAAAGCCTTCATCAGTGCTCTGTGCTGCTGCATTTACTTTTGCTTTCTCTTGATTCTGAACAAATCTGCATAAATTTGTTGCTTCTGCTTGGTGGTTTCTGTTGCTGCATTTACTTGCTTTCCCCTTGAGTCTAGGAAAGCAGCATAAAGCTACGGGAAAGAAGCGTAGAGACAACACTTCACATCTGCCAGATGCGAGCTATTTTTTTTTACCACAAATGCTGTCACTGTCCTTGCACCCTGCATTTAGCAAACATAAAGAACCCCTCTACACCACACAGCTAAATTTCAACCCATTTTAGCTAGGTCAAATGGTTTAGGGTTCAGTGCTAGCTTTCAAAATACAACTTTTGGTAGGACCATTTTGGTCAAAATCCCACAATAGGGGACCCCTTTTCAAAAGAAAAATAATAATAATATTGCTTTGAATGTTTTGCTTCGATAATGGACTCAAGAGGACAAAGTAGGGCCTGAGTGACGCAAATCATTTCATGTGCCTTTGTTATATGTATTAAAAATTTTAAAAAAGGAAGAGTTCAGTGCTGGCTTTCAGAGAAAAAAAAAAGAATATTTTGAGAATTTTGAGAAAATGCAAGGCCATATCGATTTAGATTTTATATAAAAAAAATTGAATAAAAATTTGCCATTTACTGATTTTTAATATATATAGGAGGGGGTGCCCTTCTGGAACTTGAACCAATTGTGCCATAAAATATGAGGGGGGTGAAAGGGGCCACAATGTTTCTCAGCGCACTCTGAAGTGTTATAAGGTAAAGTACTACTTTTGAAAAAGTGAATACCATTACGGGTTAAAACTAAACCATGATAATATTGAAGCATAAAATCTAATCCTATAACTAAATTGTACTGAGTAGGTCTAAGATAAATTTCAGGAACATAATAAGGTTCTGTATAAGAAGTTGAAGAAATTTTAAAATGAAAGACTACATTTTTTACTGATTTAGTGTACTTATATATTTTTTCATCTATCTAGGCTGCTTTAGCTATAGTGCTAGCAATTGTATGATATTCTTCAGGTATTATAGTAGTATTAAGAATTGAATTACTACAACCAATATCAATTACAGTTGGTACCTCTTGTAACACCCCTACTAAAGGTAACATCGGAAGCATCTGCAATCTGGGTGTCGCCCCGTCCAGTTACCTAGACAAGGGGTCTTTATAATGAGAAATCCAATAGAGTATTATCCAAAAAGGAAATGTCTGGACCTATTCTACTGTCACTGTGGTATCGTCCTCTATTCGTAAGTCCTTCCAACTCCGTATCCTACAAAAAGGAAAGATAAAAAACATGTGTGAGTGGAAAATCACTTAGTGAGTCCCGTATGTGCTAATGTTTTATTAAAGAAGTAGAGTACACAAAACTTTTATGAAATAACATATCATTTGTTCATTAGAAATGAATCCAAAACTCTTTAATGAAGAGTGTATTCAGAACTTAATAATTTTTTGGAAAACGGTGTTTCAACTTTCAAATCATTACCCCGTTTTTTTTCCAATCACAGGCACTTCTCCAATAGAAGGTCGGCCTGTATGCAAGTCCCGCAGTCCTTGCCTTCGGCTACACGGTCTCTTGTGCCAGGGACTGCACCTTAAGCACGTCACCCGTGTCATATTGGAACGGTGAGCAGCGTACAAATGTACCTCACCTTACACTTAGGGATCTTTTACTTGGCACTATAAGCCAGGGGTCCCAATCCTTATGTCAATCACCATCGAGGTGGCAAGGGATTGAACACACCGAGTGTACCCGCCCGGTATCATGTGAACAATCCACCATCATAATCAATAGGCAATTCCCATGCTCAAAACGGCTAGCCAGGATAACTCATCTCAATGTCCTGTCGCTCTGTTTGGAGGAAGATAATCCCCAGAACTGATCAGGTTATTTGGGGTCGTCTATCTCTAACATGAGCTAGTACAAAGATCAGAGTCCTTGCTGAGTACTCAACGTCACCAACCCCGTCTGACTGATCAGGCCAGAGGGTTATCTGATCTCACAGAATTTTCATATCAAAATAGTTTTGGGGTAAAACAACATTTTTCCAAAATTATGTTGAAACCAGATAAAAGGTTCTATTCACACATCAAAACGTGTTCCCAAGAGTAACCGGGTCATTTTTCCCGTACTCAATCACAAAAGTTATTTCCAAGGGTATTCGGGTCATTTTACTGATACCCGATTCCAAAAGACTTTTCGAGGGTATTCGGATTATTTTACTCTTACCCGATTTGAAAAATATTCACAAGAGTTCCAATAGGGATATTTTGGTCATTTACTGAATACCCGAGTTTCAAAGGTTTTAATAAAATATTCCAATAAGGACTTTGGAACATTTTCCAAATACTCGATTCCAAAAAGAAACTTATTTAAAGAAATCCAGAATTCTAATTCCAAAAGAGGATTAAATTCAATGTTTCCAAACATATTTTCATAAAATGTCCCAAACGGTAAATAACATAGCATTTCATGGAAAAACAATACATACTAACTTTAAAAGGGTTTTAGAAATCCAAGGGACTCACCTCGTGTCCTAAGCAATCATTTCCGTTCTTGGCTGTTTAACCTTCATTTCTACCGTTTTCGATGTTCCGTTGACCGTTTATTGCTAAATCTACATCAAACATCGTTTTCGGGTCAATTCGTGTTTGGCCGAAAAATAGTCGATGGGTAGCCGATGTCCGGCCGATGTTTAGTCAACGTTCAACTGTCGTTTAGCCGATGGGGCCGATGGTTAGCCGACGAGGCCGATGGTTAGCCGTCGGTCAAGGAAAACGTTTAACTTTCGTTCGTGTCGTTTTTCCGTTGTTTGATCAATTCATTTGTTTTCCTTTTTCCACATCCTTCCTCCCTTCATAAATAAGGGATTCACTTCATATTTTCCCAATTAATTTATCCAAAATCACATAAGTAGTCACCCTTAAGTCCATTCATTTTCGGACTACTTTTTGGAATTTCACTGGTTTGACACACCATTTTGTTTTACACATAACTTTCAATTTACAGCTCCGATTTGGCTCCATGATATACCAAAATGACCGTAAGACTCTTAAATTTAATTCAGTGTAGCTGTTTTTAGAGTTCTGGTTCCAGTATCATGGTACTGGGCAAAAACAGCCTCAGTAGTTTAGACTTAGTTTCACTATTCATTCTTTCCTTAACATTCTGCAATTTTCCAGTTTGACACCCTAACTTGTTTTGCCCATAACTTTTAATCCACAAATCCAAATGATGTCAAACCAATTGTAAAATATCCTTAAGGCATTACTTTACAAGTTCCAATTCATGTAGTACCAATTCTATTGTCCATTTTGTTCAGTTTTGAACTCAAAGATCCAGTAGTAAAATCCCGTTACTGATTTGGCACCTTTTACTATTTTCACCATAACTTTTGATCCGTAAATCCGATTAACCTCAAACGTGTTCTAAAATGTCTCTATGATCCTTAGATACAAAGATATATGCCTTCTTTGTTCAAATCTAGAAACGTTACAGATTTACTGAACATAAAACCTCCTAGAATTTTCTGCACACAAGGACAGCTTTCACACAACTTCACCTAACTAGTTTCCATAATTCACACATAAACTTCTCACAATATATATACCAAAATGATCTCCATGCTTTATATAATAACTTTACTTCAAGTAAGGTAGATCTTTGCCTTTTCTTTGCTGCGTTTGGAGGCTGAACAGTCCAAGCATCTTCTTACTTTTCTCTCTCTCTTTCTCTCCTCTCTATTTCCGGTTTCTCTCTCTCTTTCTTCTCTATTTCCTTTTCTTTTCTCTTCTCTCTTTTCTCTTGTTTGCTCCTAAATTCTGGCTATCTAAAGCCATTTCAACGGGCCCTCATGTCCTATATATAGAGAAATATGGTCTTCAAGTCAAAGGTTCATTAAATGGTCTCAAACATTTGGAAGCTCTTGATTGGTCCACCTAGCTACGTAGGTGTCATTTAGAATATTCAAGAATTCTATGGTGATTTGGCAACTCTAGAAGCCCTTAGATCTTTATAGAATTCAAAAGAAAATTGTAGAATATCCTAGAAGGTCTTGGATTTATTTAGAACCTACAAGAGCATTAGTGATTCTTGTTGGTATCCCTAGAATTCTCAAGAACCATTAGATATTTTCTAATCTTGCATGGCCATGCATAATCAACCATGGTTAACTTGCTCAAATCAAGATTAGCTTAATTAAGCTTGGTCAAATGAAGTCAAAAGGCAGTCCAACTTGGTCAAGATTGTCATGCTTGTGGGCCATCCTTATTTATTTCTTGTGGGCCCTCTATATTATCTCAACTTATTACAACCAATCAAATAGAAGCACTTGACCTCATTAACCAATCACTAAATGACACTTATTTTCATCCACCAATCATAAGAAGCCATACATCCCATTTCCAACCGCAATTTCTATTTTCTTTAGAAATGACCAAAATCGGGTCTGTAATGGAAAAATATTTTATTTCACTATCCAACTCCAAAAATTCCACTGAATCCATTGGTAACACTTAAATTCTTGAATTCACTCTCTACTTGGTCAAATTCGCGATCGAAGTCCCCGAACGCGGCCAAAATGACAAAAATGCCCCCGATACCCCGGGTGGCACAATTTGCACCAAAACGCGAGTCTCATTGCACTGATCAATTTCTCTTTCTAGAGTACCCTAAAATTCTTATTTTGTTGATCTTAATAGCCTTCCAAAATTTTAGGGTACGGGTAGAACAAATCCAATAATTACATCCAGGTCCTGACAAAACTTTATTTCACCAAAGTATTCATCTCAATACACCGATCAACTTTTGTTCTGGCCGTTGATATAAATTCTCATCCCATTACAGGTAGTAGCAAATCGAAAGTAAAAAGGTGGGGTGTTACACCTCTATCTCTATATTTCCTATTTTAATTAAAACAAGAATGTCTATCCTATTAGTTTTATTATTCCTATCTAAAATTTCTATATTCAGAGTATAACTATTTTCAATTATTTGAACCTGTTCAATATTTGTTTTATATACATGATCTTCTAGTTGGTCTATCTTTTGTTCTACTATTCTAATTCTTCGTTCTAAATGATGCTCTACAAGATCATCTATTTGTTTTTGTTTTCCTTTGTCTAATAGTTTTAATTCTATATTTTGTTTTTCTAGACAAAATTTACAAGATTCTTGTAAACAAGTACTACATTGCCATCTAAGTGCTAAAGAGGGATATTTTTCACATAAATAACAAGGTTTGCTATCAGATCCTTTCCTATTTATCCAATCATGTTCACAATTTCCAAGGACTAATTCTTGAAGGGTATCTGTTACATTATCTAAATGAGACAAACAAGACGATTGATTTTTTTGTGACCGAGTATTAGTTATGTCTTCTACAAAATCTAAATCTTCTCTTTCTTCATTGAACTCAGGTTGTTGAGAGTCTATATCATCAACAGAGATTATGCTATATACACTTTCTGAATCTGATATATATTCATCTACATCAATAATATCTTCATTTACACATTCTACTAATGCAGTTTGTTTATTATATAGATTATTTTTTCTAGGATAGTCTCTTGCTAAATGATTAAGCTGACCACAACTATAACACTGTAATTTATTTTTATATTATTGAATTTTCTTACATGCCTATCTTTGTTTAAATAAGGTTTTCTAGTTGAGGATTTTCTAAGGTAATATTTTTTCTTATAGTATTTCATCTTTGGTTGTCTATAGATTTTCCTAGAATTTTGTTGACCATAATATTGAGGAGTATAAATATTTTTACAAAAACTATATTCTCCTTTTAGTTGTTTTTGTATTTGTATGAATGTACATTTTTCTACTAATTTCATGACTATAAATTTTATACAAGTGGCTATATTTTTTCTATGTGCCACATTCCAATCATAAGATTTATAACTTTTATATATTTCTTCTCCTAAGGGTCCTGGTAGTTTTACGAATAATTTTTCTAAAATTGATTCTTCATAAAAACATCCTGCTAAGGTAGTATAATAATAATAATCTTGTAAAAAAGGTTTAATAAATTTCCAATCTTTTTATAGATAATTGTTCTAATTTTCTAATAGCTTCTTGTTGAATTCTACTCCCATAATTAGGACTTTAGGCTGTTAAAATTAATTGAATCTTATTTGTAAAATTATGTGGATTGGGTCCTAGGGCTAAATTATTTGCTTATTCTAATGGAAATTTTTCTTTATATTTTTTCCCAAGCTGCTCTAGCTGTTTCTCCTAAAAAGGTTTCTAAATAACTATACATTTCTTCTGTTGTATGATCAAAGTTTTGTTGAATATAATGTTGTACTACTAGATATTTCCAAGTATCTATTACTCGTTCCCACAATTGTGGGTCATGAACTGCTAAATTTAGTATTCTACCATTTTCTATTAATTTCTTATTATCTATTATTTTTAAAGGTTGTTTTTTTCCCTTGGGTGTTGTTTCTGATTGCATTTCTCTATAATCACTGTATGTCATTCTAGGTAAATTTCCTGAACTATTCTAACAACTACTGGCTATGGAGGAAGATAAGGATTACTAGAGGCAGTAGAGGGAGAAGCAGTGTCCATATATTCTACACATGTATTATTTTCTTCTATATTTTCAATGTATTGTTCAGTTTTTACTCTTATATTTCTATCTAAATCATAATATAAATATTCAGTATAATCTATTTATCCATTTTGTTCTAATTCTATTTCTAACCTTATTAAATCTTTTTCTGATAGTTCTAAACCTAATTCTTTAGGATACATTATTCTATTTTCAGTTTCCATAATTTCTATACAGACATTTTCTATTCCTTATCTTATAGATTCTGTATCTTCATCTTATTTTGTTCTTATGTTTGTATTGGAATAATTTACAAATCTAACACTAGTTTCTTTTCTATTATTTTGATATATTACACTATCTCTAGGTACTAAAAGAGTATCTAATTCTAAGAATTTGCTAAGATTCCATTCTTCTCTTGCTAGAATTTCTGGATTAACATCTACTGCTTTTATTAATTGGATTCCTTTACTAGCCATAGCTTCTATGATAGGTTTTATTTCTATTTTATATTTTGTTCTAGAACCATTGGTTAATATTCTTATAAATCCTAAACTTATGATTAAATTTTCTCCACAAAAATCTTCATAACCTTTAGTTTGAATACCTATTTCTATATTTTTAGCTAAATCTTCTAAGGTTATTAAAAAATTTGGACTACAATAAAAAATTCCTCTATTTTCTTTCATGACTACTTCTATTGTTGCTATGAGTGCTTTTTTTTTAACATCTTTCTATCTTTCTATCTAATATTGTTAATAAAACTTTAGTTCCTAATCCTGATCTTGCTAATCCTTTAATTCCTATTACTATTAATCCTAAATGCATATAAGTATATATATTTGTTAAATTTTTAAGACTTTCAGTCGTGACTAATTTTAAGGTTTTAGGTTCTATGGTTACTAACAAAGGTTCTTCTCTACTAGATCTAAATAAACCTGTATGAGATTGTAACCATCCTACTTCATATAATCTTCTAGGATTTAATAAATCTATATCATGATTTCTATAAATTTCTACATCTCTATTTACATTTATAATTTCTTCTAACTGAATTTGTCTTTTTTCTCTAGATTATCTAATCCTTCCTAAAAAGGAAGCTTCTACACTGGTATTTTCATTTAGAGTTCTACTTGGTCTTGAAAATGATAATGTCCTCATAATTTCTATGTCTTTTCACTACTTAATTTTTCTGAAGATAAATATCCAAATTTATAAGGTATTTATTTTTTCTGTTTTCTTTCTACAAGAATTTTACTAAATTTATCTATTAATTTATCTATTTCTTTTTCTAGACTTAAGGCTGCTACTCTTTTTTCTAAAATTTCTAATTTTTCACAAATTTTAATTAATAATGCTATTTGAATATTATTTTGTTTTGGATATATTTTATCTGAATTAGAGGTTCCTATATAATCCGTAAGGCCTAAAGTTTCTAAATGATACTTTTTTAATTCTAACATGCACTTTTTATAATCAAGATTATCTTCCAAAGACATTAACTAAGAAGAAGATTTTCTATATTTTTTAATGTTTTATTTATGTCTGAAACAGATTCTTCTAATTTCTGAGAGTGTTTTCCAAAATTGACTAATATTTCCTTATATTAACTAGTTTCTTATTTTAAAGATTCTAAGTTTTTTACTCTTCGTATTATAATGTTATTTTGTTCCTTAATATATTCTAAATTTTCTGCTAATTGTTCTAATATCTTATTTTTGTCTTTAATATGTTTTACTATAATGTCCCAAATATTAGAAATTTTCTTTTCTTGAGCTCCTAATTTTTCTCCAAAAATAATTACTAAATTGATAAGACTATTAAATTGCTTATTCTCACCATGTAAATTGTGCAAATATTGGGAAGAGAAATAACAAGTATGTTTATGTTTATTACTCTAAATTATGTTCTTTGTCTTTCCTACAAGTTCAAGATTTAAATATTCTATTCGTCTAATATTTGTCATATACTAGGCTGAATTTAATATTTCTAATCTTTTTATTAACAAGCTATTTTCTATAGTGAGATTAGAGATTCTCTTACTGATATGGAAAAATTGAAAAGAGTATGGATCGATAAAAACAAGCAAATGAGAATACCGTTTAATAAGAGTTTTGTTAATTTTTATTCTATTATTTAATGGTAAGTACACAACATAAAAATTAAGATGAACTTAATAATGCTAGTTGTCCACAAATATCAGTAAGTTCTATGTTTAACATATAAATAATATAAATATACAACTTAATAGTAGGATTATAGGGATCAATAGTTCGAAGTAGCTTTTTGTAAATTGCAATAAGTTTCAACGTACTTTTTAATTGAACTTTTAAATCACTTAAACAAAGCATAAATATTTAATTTGCTAAAACTGAAATTCGATAGCTAGATACCGTTTAATAATAAAGGAATGGCTTTGATACCAAATAGGAGGGGGTGCCCTTTTGAAACTTGAACCGATTGTGCTATAATTTAGTATGTGGAAAGCTTGGTGGAAAATCTAGTGCAAGAGCTTAGGGGAACAAATAGTACATATATAAAGAAAGCTAAATATAAGCAAAAACATACTACGGGAAAGAAGATGTGAATACTATTTCTATAGTGGAAGTTGTAGTGGAAAAAGTAGGAACTAGGCAAACCTATATATATATATAGTGTGTGTGTGTGTGTGTGTGTGTGTGTGTGTGTGTGTGTGTGTGTGTATGTATGTATGTATGTATGTATGTCTATGTGATGAGATTCCGCTTCATCATGGAGGTCAAGATCAAGGAGGGCGAAGCGTGATCGTGCAAGGACAATGACCGATGACAAGATCTAGGACCAAGAAACTTCAAAATGATCTTCAATTGCTCATAAAACCATACTTGAGGATGGAAGAGGGTTGGAAGGTTGAGGAAGTTAGCCAAGAGTTCATTTTGCTGACTATCCAAGAAGGACCCTAACAAGAACTCAAGCCGGCAATAAAGATGGACGAAATTTGACAAAAAAGTTAGCCTTCCAGAGGACATTCGGCGCCGGCCCAAGCAATCGAATTGGCGCCGGCTTCATTCTGGCACATGATCAACCGAAGACAGTGCCTAACGGCACTGGCTTGAGGGCCCTAGCCGGTGCCGGCTCTAGCCTGGGTAGCTGACTGCTGCCCTGCATTTTTTATGTTTTCTCCAGTTTTTCTTCATTTTAAATGTTTGTAAAGACCTATTGAAGCCTTAAATTGTATTAGAACCTCAGGGATTACTTCGCTAGGGTTAGGGTAGTATAAATACAACTTTTAGTGATTTGACAAGACAATTCACACACTTTAATTCAAAATTGAAGAGAGAATCTTGAGAGGCCCTAGCCTCCTTATTCATCTTGTTCAAGACCATGCTTAAGGCTTAGTCCTCCTTATGAACGAGCCTATAAAATCTTTTGAATAATCCAATATGGTTTCTTTCAATGGGTCTTAGTTGCTTTACTCTTCTAAGGTTTGTTTGAATTCCATTATTTGGGTGCATATTTTTTCTATTTTTTTTTTTGTTCTTGTTTGCCTTTATTGCTTCAAGGATATTGGGGTGAGATTATAGTAGAACTTTCTACTATTCTTGAAGGTCTTTGAAGTCTAGTTCTTCAAGGGTTTGATAGAGGGTAGGTTGTTAGTTTAATTTCTCCTTTTTGTCTCAATAAATTCACTGTTTTGGTCCCATGGGAAGAGCTGAACTCATAACCAACTAAACCACCCACAATACCAAGAAAAATCCCATTTAAGATCATATCAAAGAGTTTGGTATCAGAGTAAGGAAAGCTTTTATTCCAATCAAAGCTTGGAAGCAAGAAAGGAGCCCTACAAAGTTAAAGAAAAACAAGAGAAATCTCGTAACTTAAAAACATGCTCCAAAAAGGTCATAAAATCTTTGTTATACCTTGATTTTTATTTGAGAAAATTGCTTCTTGATGTTAATATAATCCTTGGGAACAAAATTTTCTTGTGTTTGTGGTGAAAATTGGCTTGAATATAGGTGAAAATGTTGGTTGTTCTTAAGTGACAGGATTGCAGCCAAGGTGTTTGATAAATGTTCTATGAGAATGCTTTTGACTATAGTTGGGAACTTTGATTCTTAATTTTCATTCCCTGGGATATTGGGACTTAGTATATTACTCTATTATTGAATTACATGCTCATTGAACTCAACTTTACTAGTGCACACTTGTGATCATCTTGTTCTTTATAATTCTAGTTGTTCTTGTTTCTTTATTCTTGCTAACTCTTGTTTATTTCTTGGTTAGAAGTGTTTTCTTGTGCATCTAATTATTTGTTCTTCTGTTGATTGAGTCCACATTTCTTGAAATTCTTGATTAAAACTTGTTTGCTTGAGGTGCCCAACAAGTATTTGTTGAAATTCCCCTAAGATCCTCTAATTGGAAAAATCCATTGATTTGTGTGATTTACTAAGTTAGACTACATCTTTAGCTTTTGGGGAGAATTGGGATTGAACAAGAAGGCTTGAGTATTAAGAAAAAGGCAAGAGGGTGAGCCTATTACTAAAAGAGCCTAAGAGAGTAAACACGAGCGTGGAGTGACCAATCTTTGAGAGCCAACACGCAAGGAAGTGAAGTGAGGATCTATTTTTCTTTTTAATCTCTTTTGTTTTGCAAGTATAAATAAGTAAATATTCCACCACCATGGCCCATGACCAAGAGATCTCCAGGCCTAACTCAAGTGGACCTAGTAGGCCTTAAGAAGAACAAATTGATGCTAGGGTTTTGCGTGATGACTTGCAAGCTATGATGAGGATTATGCAAAGTGAGTTTTAAAACATGACAAGTGAATTGATAAATCATCTTGGACAATCTTCTACCGTCGCACAAAGGAGAGGCCAAGAGCGATTTGAAGTACCTAGCCCTAAGATGAGGGATGGTGATGCCCATACTCTTCCGTTAAATGTCCAACAAGGGTTGAGTAGGATGAGCACTCTATCGGGGGATTCTAACAAGCTACTATGAGAGGGGAAAGACATGGTATGAGAGGACGACGAGGTAGGGGTCAAGGAAGGAATGGTGGGAACAACCTAAGGGGGTTAGAAAGAGAGTTTGAGAGAGTTGATGAATGGTATGAGGGGGAACAAGTTGAAGCATTTAGGGAACACAATAGAGGAGGTAAGAGAGAAGGAAATGTGAGGAGAGGGAGTTGAACCACATTAAATTGAAAATACCCACATTCTATGGCAAGAGTGACCCCGAAGCATATTTCGAGTGGGAGAGGAAGATGGAGATCTTTCTAAAAAGTCATACCTATAGTGAGAGGTTAAAGGTGAGGTTGGCTATCTTGGGATTTTCGGAGTATACTTTGGTTTGGTGGGAGCAAGTTAGTGCACAAAGGAGACAAATAGGAGTGGAAACCGTGACTAGTTGGAATTTGTTGAAAGATATGATGAGGGCTAGGTTTATACCACACCATTACTACAATGATATTTACCAAAGGCTCTAATTACTCAAGTAAGGGAATAAGAGTATGGAAGATTACCATAAAGAGATGGAAGTAATGTTGATGAGAGCTCAAATCAATAAGGATCCTAGGGCTACAAGGACAGGGTTCTTGGGAGGATTAAATAGGAAAGTTGCCAATTTGGTAGAGTTACACCTCTACGAACGATTGGAGGATACGGTATATGCCGCTATGAAGATTGAGAGGCAATTAAAGAGGAGGGCATTTACTAGACCACCACTTCCAAACCCCAACACTACTAGCAAGATGTCAATTAAGAAGGATGAAGCCCCTAAGCCATTTCAAAGGGACTTCAACAAACCAATGGAGGGTTGGAAACCTAGAGAGGATTGGAAGCTTAGGGAGGATTGGAAATCTAGGGAAGGTTAGAACAAGGACAAGGGAAAAGCCATGGAGAGGCCACAAAGGAATAGAGATATCAAGTGTTTTAAGTACCTTGGACATAGACATACTTTTCATGAGTGTCCAAGCAAGAGAACGATGTATACTAATCCCTATAGTGAGGTTTCTACCGACGAAGAAGAAGAGGGAGAAAGGTACCATGGAGACTAAGAGGGAAATTGTAATACCCCGCCCAAAATCACCTTTGACCTATGGGGAAAAAGTCATGCATTGCATAGCATCTCGCATTTCATGTGATATCTTAAAATTATTTTTGCATGGGTGCATGTGATTTTCAAGGTTGTGCTTGTATAAAATTATTTAAATGTGTTGTTGCATTATTTGAGAGTTGTTTTAAGTGAAGTTTAGTAGAGGAGATGGAGTGATGAGAATTAGGGTGGAAAGAATTTTCTAGAGAAATGTTACCATTGGAGTTAGTTTGGAATAGCGGTTAGGTTTGGTGATTATCCTATGGTGACCCGAGTTTGAATCTTACCTCTTGCGAATCTTAACTTTTCTTTTTGAATTTTTTTCCTAGATTTCCTCATGCTTGGCCGAAAATCCCAGCTTTCCTTTTTAATTTTTCAGCGCCATCTTCTTAGGAATAAGTCTCCATAATTATCTCCTAAATTCAAGGATTTTTTATAAGGATAAAGATTGATTTTATTTTAAGCTTTTATCCTTTTTGAATTTCGAAAATTCCAGCTAGAGTAATTAAATTTTAGCTTGATTTTAATTTATTAGATTTTAAAATTGATAGCTGGAATTAAATTATTATTTTTCTAATTAAATATCTTGGTGATTTTGATCATGGAACTTTGGCTGAAAATCTGAAAAATTTTCCAGTTTAGTGCCACCACATTTGAAGAAGTTCTAGCTCAACATAAACTCTTCAAATACTAGGAAATCTTATCCTAAATTCTTTAGCAAATCAGATTTTATTTCAATCCTAAAACAACTAGGTTTTATTATTTCTTTTCCTATAGAATTTCGGCAGCCTTGTGCATGCACAAGTTGTACGAAAATTAAGCAATCCTAAGAGCAATTAAACTCTTCAAAACCTAACTCAAATCACCTAAAACACCTCTCACCAATTCAGCTCACCTTAGCTTCACCAATCAGATTTTTATCCACAAAAAATTCCAGAATTTTGGCCAGCTTCTACACAGAAATTTCGACCAGCTTATGCATAGAAATTTTTGGCCAACTTTGCACACCATATCACACGAAATTCTACACTCCAAAACATACCAAAACTCCTTGTTGATTAAGCCAAACTATAGCACCTGAAACTCTCATTTTCCCCTCTAATTTGCGGTAGAACAGCAACCAAAATATCCCAGAATTTTCCCTCATTTGCTGATAGATTTCGCACAGAATTTTTGGTTACCAAAGTTGCACAAACTCCTTGTTTTGGCCAAAAACCTGAACACGCTCAGCCCTATTCTTGAGCACTATTTCGGTCAGCCTAGGAGAACAATTCCAAGCTATTTTTCTCCTCTTAACCCATCTGGAATTCAGCCAGCAATAAGAGTACAGCAAGCTGCAATTTTTCGCCATTGCTGCCAAAGAAACCTAGAGCCATTAGGAGTCCTCTATAGCAACAACTTCTAACCCTAAATCAACTTCTTCTAACCCTAAACCAAGATAGCCGACCACTCCCTCCTTACTACACGAAAATTCCAGCAAACACTATTCTGCAATTTTCAAAAACCACAAGAGCAATCCCTAGCCAAAACCGATCACACCCTAAGGTAAGCAAAAAATCATCTTAACCTCTCGATTCCTTTCTTATATTGATTCTTCTCTTTTTCTTCCCTTGAATCACGCCACATAGAGGCTGATTTCATCCTCTTTATCTACTTTCGATCAAAAGAAGGTAAAGAAGACAACCTTTCTCTTCTTCTCAAGCGAACTCGGGACGATCACCATAGGAGCATTGAGATCTTGTTAATCCAGTTATTGCAAGGTAAGGGAATTCTTACCCTTGATGTCGAAATTAAGATCTAATGAGATTGATGATGTCTATAGAAGTATGATAGCATAATGTATGTGCTTAGTTGGGATAGATGAATATTTTGAGTCGAGTAATTAATTAAATATATTCGATGGATAGCAAAGCCATGTGTTATTGTGATAATAATGGATGTGAATTGTGATGGTCAAGTCAAGACCTCTTTGATATATTATTCATGTCTTTGATGGATATGGTCATAGTGTATGTATTTTGAGGATTGGGTGATTTATTTGAAGTTAGATGATGGATCATGATTTGTTATGGGAATAAATGAGTTTAATGCATGCTTGAGTTGACTGAGACCCTGATTATGATATTATGTGATTCTAGATCAAGAGGATATTTGAAAGAAGCAAGTTGTGATTTTATTTTGTTTATCTGAGGCATATCAAGTAAGTCCTTGCATAAACTCTTTTGTTAGATGCTTGTGATGGCAAGTCGAATGTTGTAAAGCTTTGTGAAGCTATTGTTGAACTATGATTATTTGGGTTGTAAACGTGGATGTTTATTCTTTAAATGGTTTTGTCAAACTAATGCCTTTATCAGAAATTGTTCTTTCTCTTAAACATTTTAGAAAACTCTTTTTTCAAGAAAATCACGTTTTACAAAGCCAAAGTATTGGCTTATTATTGTGAATCTGGAATTGACGGATATGTTCGTTGAGTACTCAATAAGGGTAGGCTAACAATACTAGTCTTGGGGGGCGCGAGTGAGTCTTCTGGCAGGCGGCCACCTCTAGAAGACAAGCTTCGCTTGAAAAGGTGACAGTATTGGTTGGTCAGGCCGGTTCGAGCTAGCATTTTTACCTGGTAAGGTATTATTTATTTTTCCGGCATGGACACCCGAATGGTTTTGTTGGGTGTAGAGATGGAAGAGTATCTCACCCGGTAGGTTGTATACTCACCTTGATCAGAACGTCTAAAGTGTGGTAATCTTATCCCGTCTTGGTACACAAAGCGTGGTGCCTTAACCATTTCCTGTCTTGGTGCACAAAGTGTGGCGCTTTGACCGTTTTCTTATCATGGGCTCAAAGTGTGGCACCATGACTATTTATTCGAGTGGATGATTTATTTTGTACAAAGTGTGACAATGAGAAAAGCCCACTCCTTGCAAAGAGAAATAATTTATGACTTGCCAAATATTTCTACAAATGTTTTCATTATGCATACACGAACTGTTCAAAGTACCATGTGCACATATAGGACTTATTGAGATTTAATCTCACACTATTTTATATCATGTTTTCAGGAGCTTAGTTATGCTGAGCAGGCGGGATGTGAGATAGTTGAAGCTTTTGTTATTTTCCATTATGTTTGAGAGACAGTTGTTATTTTATGCTTCTGGATTAGATGATCGTTTTTATTTAGTTTTGCTCTAGTTTTGAGCTTGTTGTAATAAGAGTTTTCCTTTATTTATCTAAGTTTGATTTCTTGGATTTGCCTTTACATTGTGTACCTTGTTTTAAAGACCCCTTATCCTCGGGACGGGGCGATATCCTCGCCCTTTTTAGGGTTCATAGTAAGGGAGTGTTACAGAAATGGGGAAGAGGAAAGTGATGAAGGGGAAGTTGTTGGTCAAGAATACTCTTTGGTAGGAGTCACAAGAAGGTAATTGAATTCACAAGCCATTGACGATCAAGATCAACAACGAAGAGAGAACATTTTATACACTAGGTGTCTAATCAACAAGACCCCTTGTAGTGTCATTGTGGATAGTGAGAGTTGCACTAACGTGATTAGTGCAAACTTAGTTGAAGAATTGGACATGAAATGGATTAAACGCCCTAAGCCCTACAAATTGCAATGGTTGAACGATAGCAAGGAATTGAGAGTAAACAAACAAGTTTTGGTGTCTTTTGAGATGGGAAAGTACAAGGATGATGTGCTATGTGATGTGGTACCCATGTAAGCGGGTCACTTGCTCCTAGGGAGGCCTTGGCAATACGATAGGCATGTAAAGCATAATGGGAGGAAGAATACTTATTCCCTACCCAAGGAGGGAACTAAGTTTACCCTCACCCTCATGGCCCCTAGTGAGGTGAACAAAGATCAAAGAATTATGAAGGAGAAAGAAAAGAAGAAGGGAGCGCAAGATGTCAAACAAAAATAAGAAATTGAGAGGAAAGAACAAGAGAGGAAGGAAAAAGAGTTGAAAGAGAGTATGGACAAACAAGTACCCTTGATGATTAAGGATAAGAGTGAACAAGGACAAGAGAGGGGAGGCAAAAGAAGAGTGAATTACTTTGCAAAAGAAAGTGAGGTCATAGAGGCTATAGAAGCTAAGGAATCGGTTATTGTTCTTTTATGAAAAGGTTCTTATGTTTCTACTAATGATTTTACATTGTCTTTCCCTAACGAAATTACAGCTATTCTTTAAGAATTTGAAGACATTTTTCCGAAGGAGGTGCCTAGAGGACTATCATCCATAAAAAGGATTGAGCGTCAAATCGACTTTGTGCCCGAAGCCGTCATCCCCAACCGACTGGCATATAGAATGCATGGGATTCTAATGACTATTGTCTCGGATAAGGATACTAAATTCTTTAGCCACTTTTGGAGAGTATCATGGAACAAACTTGGTACTAATCTCTTGTTTTCCATAGCTTATCATACTTAAACAGACGGACAAACGAAGGTGGTCAACCAAACATTCACCCAACTCTTGCAGACCATAATCAAGAAGAATTTAAAATTTTGGGAGAAATGCTTGCCACATATTAAGTTTGCTTATAATAGGGCTATTCATTCTATCACTTCTTATTCTCTTTTTGAAATTGTGTATGGTTTTAATCCTCTAACTCCTTTAGATTTGGTTCCCTTGCCTATAGGTGAACGGATGAACCTCGATGGAGCTAAGAAGGTGAAAATGGCGAAGGCACTTTATGAGAAGATGAAAACAACCATCGTAAAATGAAATGAAGAGATCGCCCATAAGCGTAATCAAGGAAGGAAAAATGTGTCATTTGAACCGGGTGATTGGGTATGGGTGCACCTTCACAAGGAGACATTTCCCACACAATGACAGAACTAACTAGATCCAAGGGAGGATGGTCCATTTCAAGTCCTCGCCAAAGTTGGAGATAACGCTTATAAGATAGATTTACTCGGTGAGTATCATGTTAGCACCACTTTTAATATTAGTGACCTCTCTCCCTTTGATGTAGATGATGGCAATGATTCGGAGACGAATTCTTTCCAAGGAGGGAGAGATGATGAGACTCCGCTTCATTACGGAGGTCAAGATCAAGGAGGGGGAGGCGTGATTGTGCAAGGACAAGGACCGATGATAAGATTTAGGACTAAGAAGCTTTAAAATGATCTTCAATTGCTCATAAAACCATGCTTGAGGATGGAAAAGGGTTGGAAGGTTGAGGAAGTTAGCCAAGAGCTCATTTTGATAACTATCTAAGAAGGACCCCAACAAGAACTCAAGCCGGCAACAAAGATGGACGAAATTTGACAAAAAAGTTGGCCTTCCAGTGGACATTCGGCGCCGGCCAAAGCAACCGAACTAGTACTGGCTTCATTTTGGCACATGATCGGCCGAAGACAGCGCCTAACTGGCACTGGCTTGAGGGCCCTAGCCAGTGCCGGCTCCAGCCTGGGTAGCCGACTGCTGCCCTGCATTTTTTATGTTTTCTCCAGTTTTTCTTCTTTTTAAATGTTTGTAAAGATCTATTAAAGCCCTAAATTGTATTAGAACCTCAAGGATTACTTAACTAGGGTTAGGGTAGTATAAATACAACTTTTGTGATTTGACAAGACAATTCACACACTTTAATTCAAAATTAAAGAGAGAATCTTGAGAGGCCCTAGCCTCCTTGTTCATCTTGTTTAAGACCATACTTAAGGCTTAGTCCTCCTTATGAATGAGTCTATAAAATCTTTTGTATAATCCAATATGGTTTCTTTCAATGGGTCTTAGTTACTTTGCTCTTCTAAGGTTTGTTTGAATTCCATTATTTGGGTGCCTATTTTCTCTATTTTTTTTTTGTTCTTATTTGCCTTTGTTGCTTTAAAGATATTGGGGTGAGATTATAGTAGAACTTTCTACTATCTTGAGGGTGTTTGAAGCCTAGTTTTTCAAAGGTTTGATAGAGGGTAGGTTGTTAGTTTAATTTCTCCTTTTTGGCTCAATAAATTCACTGTTTTGGTCCCATGGGAAGAGTTGAACTCATAACCAACTAAACCACCCACAACACCAAGAAAAAGCCCACTCAAGTTCATATCAATATGTTTATAGCTTTTTGTAATAAAAGTAAACACAACTTTTATATATACATACTATTTATATATATAAAGCATAAGGCTTCTATATATCTATATATAAAGTAGACACTATTTATATATAAATAAAGCTCAGAAGAAACATTAAAATGTCCAAAAGGGTTATAAGTCAAATATGAGCTTTTATTTCAAAATATCTTTGCCAAATTAAATATATTTTAGCTTGATTAATATACAGTAAATAAGACCATGGATGGTATCTTCTAAGTTGACAGAGTTCAAATTCTACAATATCAAGATATGCGTAACACTGTTCAATAGTTTCTAAAGAATCTACTGTTCTTTTAAAGTAATGGTAGCAACCAGGAGTAATTAATTCTTGTAAAGCGTAATAATAACGAGTTGATTCAGATACCATAGGGAATTATGAAGGAATAAGAAAAGAGTTTTAAAGTCCTACGTAATAGTACGTTCACTTATCCTTTCATTCACCAGGATGCCTCATGCTTCTTCCCCTGAAATGTCTTTAACGCCTCTCCAATGGCTTCACGGCTACACATGTACTTTGGCTCTTTTGCCGACAGCTACTAAGGATATGTAGTGATGAACTGTTTGGGAGTGATCTTTTACTCTTTTACCTATCCCTAGCTATTGGAAAGTTAGAAACTAAACATTGCTACTGGAGGATTTGATTTGCAAAGAGAAATTGTATTACTAAAGCTGATGAGGTTTGCTCACCAAAAAGACTTACAAGAATGTAATGAACGAAAGAAAGTTTCTATTTTGTGCATCATGTTCCACATCTCAGAGACTGATGCTTTTTATAATGAAAAATTCCTATAAGTCTAGTTTGTAGGTATACAGTGCATACTCCTAGGCCTAACAGAAAGTAGAAAATAATGTCTGCCTCAGAGGTCGTTTCTTATTTCTTTCCTCTGAGTGGGAGTTCCTGTAGCCACCTTTGATTATCTTTTTTGCATTAGTGGCATGAGTAGAGATAATCTTTAATCTTCCTACATTTCTTCTTTAGATTTGCTTCCACGTATTTTAGTTCCAGATCCTTCTTTTTCTTCCTGTAGCTTCTTTTCATAAAGAAAGAGATAATATTGCCAAATATCTAGATATGTTGTCCTGATTTCAAATTCTACTTTAGCAAAAAAATATTAATGTTGTACATATATTTTTTGAATCTTATTTTATGCAAAAAGATGAAATCTTTGACCTCACTTCATGATTTTGTCATGTTTAAAAGTAAGAGTTTTTAGTCTCCAGTGTCTCAGTTATCTTGCAATGCTTTTAGAGCAAATCTTTTATATGATAAATCCTGATTTTGCATTGATTGGTAGCTTCGTGTTGAAGTGACCTATATACAATGAATTGAAGGAATGATTTCAAGATCATCCCATTCTAGTGGGACTAAGCTAATTTCAATTTTTACAATAGGTCCTGCTATTTCAAATTCTTTCAAGATTG